>CM053770.1:523723499-524144821 GCA_028658325.1 Potorous gilbertii
GAGTCTCTGGCTGAGCTGCCTCTGCCTCTGGCCAAGCTGCCTCAGGCTCTGCCGCAGCGGCCGCTTCCCAGGGGGTCCGAGTCCCGGAGATCCCCCGCTCGCCTCTCAGCCCATCTCTCTCACTGACCTGTGCGTCTGTGGGTGGAGGGACCTTCGCGGCCGCCCGGAGATTCAGGTCCCTGACGCCTGCTAGGCTCTGCTCGCTCCTCTCAGTGCCGAGTGGCCGGGGCAGGGGAGGGGAGCACTCGGCAGGACAGGACTCGGCTCCCGTCTGAGGTACCTTTGTGGTCGGTTTTTCAGGGCTCTCTGCAACGGAAATCTCCTTCATTGTGTTGCTGCGCGGCTTCCACTGTTCCAGAATTTGTCAGAAGTTCTTTTTACAGGGAATCTATGGGCTGTGGATTCGGAGCTAGCAAATGTGAGTCTTTCTACTCCGCCATCTTGGCTCCGCCCCCCTCCTTCATAATTTCTTTCGGCATATTAGTATTCTATCACAATTTGTTCAACCATTCCCCAATTCATGGACATCCCTTCAATTTCCAGTTCTTGGTCACTACAAAAAGATTTGATATAAATATTTTTGTACATAGGTCATTTTTCTTTTATCTCTTTGTGATACAGACCTAGTAGTGGCACTCCTGGGTAAAAGGATATGCACAGTTTGATAGCCTTTGGACATAGTTCCAAAATGCTCTCCAGAATGGTTGGACCAGTTCACAACTCCACCAACAATAAATTAGTATAGCTGTTTTCCCCTGTGCCTTCCGTCATGTGTCATTTTCCTTTTATGTCATGCTATCTAAGCCGATAAGTGTAAGATGGTGCCTCAGAATTGTTTTAATTTGCATTTTTGATAGGCATTGTTATTGTCACTTAGCCCCTCAGGACTCTAGGCAACTCATTAAGATCATAAGTTGTAAGGAAGGTGCCAACCTACATTGGTAGGAGACCCTATGTCTACATTTCATTTTGCTGTACTTGGCCCATTATCCTAGCCTTTGGAGATCTTTTAGGATCCCACTTCTTTTCCTCAATGAATTAGTTATCCTTTCCAGATCCTATTATCTACAAATGTGATTAGCATTCCACTCATATCTCTCTCTGAGCCATTAATTTTTAAAATGTTGATTAGAACAAGGTCAAGAAAAGAAATCTCCAAACTCCCTTCAATGCATCAATATTCCATGGGCATTATTTTTATCCACTCAGGAATCTATCAAACTTCATCATTATTCAGTCCACATTTCTTAAACTTGCCTGGAAAGGCATCATGGAAAACTTCACTTTGCTGAAACACAGATATGGTGTGTTCATAGCTTTCCTCTAATCTTAAAACACAATCAAGAAAGAAAATAAGGTTAGTTTGTTATAATTTATTGATGAATCCATATTGGCCCCAGTTGAGAACTACCTTTTAAATGCTCACAGTATTTCAAAGACCTGTGGCTTCTCCCTCCACCAGCGAAGACCGTAACTGTTGTACCAATTAGAAGTCTTCTAAGATGCTACAATTGGAAATTCATCTCTTTGCAGCCATGCTATTAAAGAATTTAAATATTATTTATTAATATTACTTATGAAATATAATTATAATAATATTATTAAAGAATATTTGAACAACCAGCTGGACCTTGCACTCCATGAACTCCATATACCCCATCATCAGACCTATCTATTCTCAAACTCTTTTTATGTTGGTGGGATCAGGCAGAGCTTGAGCTCCACTGGTATGGAAATTGTGGTCCAAAGGGAACTAATTTCTATGGTATGATGGAACATTGAAATAGTCTCTTTAATAAAGAAAGAACTTATAACTCATATAATCACTGATTGAAATCTAGAAGAGACCTCATATGTCATTTGGTCCAAATGAAAATGAGGTCAAGAGAGAAGCGATTTATTCAGTTACACAGATTATAAGGTCATAGATTTAGAATGGGGAAGGACCTCCTAGGTCATCTAGATCAACTCTTTCATTTTATAAAAGAGGAAATTAAGTATCAGAGGAGAAGTGGGATCACACAGGACATAAGATCATAAATTTTGAGTGCTCAGACATAATTTAATCTAACCTCCTCATTTTACAGAAGAGGAAACTGAGGTCCAAAGGGAAGTGACTTGCCCAGGTTCATACAGGTATCGCTTACAGAAGTTTTATTTTTAATTGGCATTGAACTTTTATCTATATATGGTTTTTAGAGTTCACTTTCTAATCATTTTTGAAAATCAGGACAATATTTGCTCATCTAGTCTTTTTGGCACGTCCCCCTTTTTCCACAATTCCTTAAAGATTGCTGACAGTAGTTCAGCAACCACATGTATGAATTCTTTCAATGCCCTAGGATAGATTTAATCTGAACCTTGTGTCTTCAAGCAAGGATTGAACTGTTCTCTATTTCCATGGCTTCATTTACCATGGGCTATAATTCCTATGTGCATGGATTATAGTCTATTTAAGACCTGGAAGGCACCTTTAGAGGTTATCTAATCTAACTTCTTAATTTTAAAGATTAAAAACAGAAAACGAGGACTTGATAAATAATTAATTTAGTACCTGAGTCACACAAGCAGTAAACAGCAAAGCCAGAATTCAAACCAATGCCCTTTGATTTAACATCTAGTACTTCACTGTACCATCTTCTCTTAGCCATTTTGGGTCTACCCTTTTCTTGACAATGAGGATGGTGGTAATGTAAGAGTATTTAGTCATTCATTCTCATCATATCATCCTTGTCAAACATCTGACCCAATTCTTTTCATTGTTTTCTTCTAATCTGTGACACAGGCCTATTTCTCCATTCCCCCTCCCTGTTTTTAATGGCCTGGACCCTTCCAACAGCCCAGAAATTCAAAAGTCCCAGAGTTTAGTTGAAAGAAAAGATGAAAGTACTTTCTATACCTCTAAATTCACCAATTTCCTACTCAAGACATTATAGTCCCTATTTGCTATAGGTGACTGTTTCTTCATAAGGGCATTAGAGCCAAAAGGGACCTTGGAGATAATCTGGTCCAATCTCCTGATTTTACAGAAGAAAGAACTAAGGCCCAGGGATAAATGACTTATGGAGCATTGAAGTAGTCTCTTTGATAGAAAAAGGACATATATCTCATGTAATCACAGATTGAGATCTGAAAGAGACCTCATAGGTCACTTGGTCCAAAAGAAACTGAGGTCAAGGGAGAAATGGCTAACCCTGCTCCCAGGGTTCAGGGTCATACAACTCAGAAGGTCAGAGATTTAGAGCTGGAAGGGATCCTGGAGGTCAGCTAGTCCAACACTCTTATTTTATAGAAGAGAAAACTAAAAGAAATCAGACGTTAAGTGAAACCTTCCAGGTCAGACAGGCAGTGAGAGGCAGAGGCAATGTTTAAAATCGGGTCAGTTCAGTTGTTTTCAATCAGGTCCGACTCCTCATGACCTTTTTTGGGATTTACTTGTCAAAGACACTCATATGGTTTGTCATTTCCTTCTCCAACTCATTGCAAAAAAATTTAAAATACTATTTTATTTTTCCCAATTACATGTTAAAACAATTTAAAATATTTTTTTAAAAAATGTTTTGAGTTCCAATTCTATCACTCACTCCCTCTTTCCCTCTCCTACTCCCTCTCTGATATGGTTAGTAATATGATATAGGTTATACATGTTCAATCACGCAGAAGATCTCTGTATTATTAATTTTGTATAAGACTCAAACAAAAAAAAAGTGAAAAATAATATGCTTCAGTCTGTATTCAGACAATTTCAGTTCTTTCTCTGGAGGCAGATAGTGTATTTCATCATGAGTCCTTTGCTATTGTCTTAGATCACTGAATTGCTGGGAATAGCTAATTCACTCACAGTTCTTCGTTGTACAATACTGCTGTTACTGGGTACGATGTTCTCCTAGTTCTACTCACGCTCATTTCATTTGGCATTAGTTCATACAAGTCTTTCCAGGTTTTTCAGAAGTCATCCTACTTGTCATTTCCTATAAAACAGTAATCTGTCAAAATCATATGCCACAGCTTGTTCAATAATTCCCCAAATGATAGGTATCCCTTCAATGTCCAATTTTTAACCACCATAAAAAAAATACAGCTCATTTTGTAGATGAGGAAACTAAGGCAAACAAAGTTAAGTGACCTACCCAGGGTCAAACAGTTAATAAGTGTCTGAGACCAGATTTGAACTCAGGAAGATGAGTCTTTCCAACTCCAGGCCTGGCACTTTATCTATAGCACCATGTAGCAGCCTCTTGAAATCAGGTCTTCTGATTCTAAATTCAGTGCCCTTTCCACTCTTTCATCCTACCGTCTTCTGTTCTACTTTTCCCAACCCAATTCTTAAGTAGAGATAGAATTTCAAGGTTATTCTCCCTTAGAAAGAAATTTGTGTGATCAGAGACTCATCTTACATCTTTGACCAGTTGATGGGTTTAGTAATAATGGAGTTTGATTAAATTCAATAAGAAAGCACAGAGCATCTCTTACAATAAGGCCCTATGAATGGTACTGGGGATACAAAGGCTGATGTGGGGAAGTCTTTGTCTTCAAAGAATTTACTCTCTCCTGGAGAGTACCACATTTAAACAGATAAATTCAAGATAATTTGAGGAAAGTTTAAACTTAGATAAATCTAAGATAATATGATGACAGGGAAATCAACAGAAGATCATTCCTCAAGGATAACCATGACAGACCATTGAAGCTTCTTTATGGGACCCTGAGCGGTAAGGGACACAGATGGTAAGAAAACCTTGTCCTGACCCTAGAAACGGCACAAAAAATTCAGACAAATAGATTGGGATGTTTGTTGGATAGAATTAAACAAGGAACAAAAAGGTCTTGTTGCTGTTAGGTTGTTCAGACATGTCTGACTCTTCATGACCCCCAGGGACTACTCCATGGAGTTGTTTTTTTTAAGATACTGTAATGGTTTGCCATTTCTTTCTTTAGTGTTACCAATGAAGAACTGAGGTAAATAGGGGTTAAGTGACTTGCCCAGGGTCACCCAGCCAGTAAGCATCTGGGGCCACATTTGAACTCTGATCCAGATTAGTCTTCCTGATTCCAGACCTAGCACTCTATCATGCCACCTAGCTGCCCTAACACAATATTATCATCCCTAGTTTACAGCTGAAAAAACTAAGATTTGGTAAATGACTTGCCCCGGGTAACTTACACAATTAATAAGGTTTAGAACCAAATCTCAATAACCTGTTTTTCCTGACTTCCAGTTTAGGTACTTACCACTGTATAACTTTGCCTCTATGAAATACAGAATGAATAAATACAAGAAAGAAATAATAGCAGGGATATGCTGATAAATGTCTAACAAAAGATGCTCTGAGTTAAAAAAAAAAGTATGCAGGAGACACTTTAAAGTCTAACCTGCATTATTAAGATTTTCTTCATTATTTTCTATTAAGTCAGACAATCAACAAAATAATAAAATGAAGCCCCCATTTGTCGCATTTGCAGATTTCTGAAGTGTATATACCTATGCTGAAAATTTAACTATCAGCTCTCATGAGTTTGAGCTGGCTCTAACACACCCCTGCAAAGTAACACAAGGTAAAGAAATGTTGTTTGCTGAAGGAAGATGAAGTGATAACACGATGGCTTGAAGGCAGGTCAAAGTCAAAGACACCAGCTCAGAAAACAAACCATTTCATAATTTGGTCTCAAAGTAACTTTGAAATAAGACACAAATCTTTTTACCTTGCTCTTGACTATCAGAAGATGGCTTAAGATTTGGGGCTTAAATATGACAATGTGCAATAGAAGTTACAAAATGTCCATACAAAGACCTCCATGATCATGCTACTAAAACTGTATCCTAATTTTTGAAAGGAAAAAATAACCTATCTCTACAGAAATAGTCATAACAATGTTATTTGTAATAGAAAAAAAAGTAGAAATAGCATGTGTACATAGCTATTGGGGAATGGCTAAGCAAATCGCAGTATGTGAACATGATGGAATTTTTTAAAATACATAACAATCATGAAAAATTCGAAGGTCTCTATGGAGTGATACTGGAGGAAAAACAATAAAACAAACACTGACTGTGATTTTGACAAAAAAAAATAACAAAAAACCCCTTCCTACTCTACACCACATAAATCTCCAAACCTTTGTGCCCATGAAAGTCTTCATATAACACACACACACAGATCAGATAGGAACAGAGAAGCAAACAAGATGATTTTCTAAATATTATTTTGCTAAAGTAAAATATATACCCATAAAATTATAAATCATTTGAAATTTAAGACTTTATTTGGATGTTTGTTTTTATGGATAGCTACAAGCTCGGAATTAAAAAAAATTCTGGTTTAGAAAAAATTTTCTAGATTTAAAAAATGGTCACATATCTTGGATATTTAAAATGACTGAATGATATGATGAGATACTGAATCCTGTTTGTAATAAAAATGTTCTAGGGAAAAGGAATAAGCATTAAGTTAACTCCTATTCTGTGCTAAGCGCTTTACAAACATTAACTCATTTGATCCTCATAACAACCCTGCCAGATAGGAGCTTATTATCCCCATTTTACAGTTGAGGAAACTGAGGCAAACCCAGATTAAATGATTTGCCCAAGATCACACAGCTAGTCAGTGTATGAAATTGGATTTGAATTCCGGTCTTCCTAACTCTACTGCACCACCTAGCTGCCTGAAAAAGGGTGTCTTCCATTGCTTCAGAGGGTCATGTTCTTTGACTCTTGGGGTCCTGTCACAAAATCATGCAACAGGTAAGTCCAGTTTCAGTGACGGTACACTGGACGACCTCAGTAAGTAGAAGTGACTGGGCCGATGGAAACATCAGGGTGGAGTGCGGTGGACAAGATCAGAATAGACCTTCAGGGAAACTGTTCTTTGAGACTATGCTCATTATCATCCAGAATGGCTCTCCAGATACAAGAGAATTACAGAAAACAAGGGATATGTAAAATAGATGTCCCTAGGCTCATAGTCTGATAAGACTGATTTAATCACCCTGACTGATTTAATCACTGGGACTGGAGACTAGCAGAATGTCACATAGACTTGCAGTACCTTGTCTATATAAACCCTAACCCTTAGATCAATAAACGGAATTGGTCTATCTTTTCCTGCCTCCCGTGTCACTTTCTTTTAACCACATCACCAAGCCATGTAGGGACGCGGGCCGTCCGCTACACACCATCACCAACACCATCAGTGATGTTTCTTATACAGCCTATAAGTGGTGAATGGGCAGATGCTGTCCCATTGGCCCTGGTGATGATAGCATCAGCAGTGACAGCTTCCTACTTGTCTGCTACTCACATGGCAGATAAATCCTTGGAGCCCAAGGTGCTCACACTCACAGTCTTTTCCCGGTTTTTTCTGAGTCATCTCCGAGTGAATGACTGATAAAGTATTGATCAGTGACCTGGATGACTTTCAATGAGTTCTCTGTCACCATTTGAATGCACAATTCCCAAATGGCCATGTAAGGCTTGTTTACAGCCACCTCCGGAGACTACAATGCCCGTCTTTCTCCTGAAGGCAGGAATTTATTCCCTTACACATATTGGCAACTGTGAACCTTCCTTGTTTTTCCATGTGGAGGAGGAATGTTACATCTACCTCAGAAGGTCTTTAAATTCATCCTAAGAAAATCATGTGTTTGCGTATTGTATTCTTCCTGCTTTTCTGTGCCATTTTCTAGGCACAAGGTGAGGAGGGAGTGAGAGCTCTTAGACTATACTCATGGATTAAACTGATGAGAACTCAGATCTGCAGCCATTTGTGTCTGGTCGAATGAAAAAAATCTTTATTACACTCACTGTTTAGCTGTGTCCAACTCTTTGTGACCCCTCTTGGAATTTTCTTGGCAAAGATGCTAGAGTGATTTACCATTTCCTTCTCCAGCTTATTTTTACAGATAAAGAAACAGAGGGAAGCAGAGTGAAGTGACTTGCACAGGGGCACAGAGCTAGTAAGTGTCTTAAGACCAGATTTGATCCCATGATGAGGAGTTTTCCTGATTCCAAGCCCAGTGCTCTATCTGCTCTGCCACTTAGCTGCCCCTAAACTATTACTATGTGCAAAAACTGACCAGCTTAATACCCAGCTTAGGCTCCCAATGACTCCACAACGACCCTCTGCAGACAGAGACTTGCAAAGGAGCTGAATTCTTCAGGTCTCAGGATGTGAAATTTAGGCCCATCTACCCTAGGTCACAATCCTGAGAAGTTGATTTAGAAAGAAACATCTAAACATTCATTTTAATGAATCTATTGATGATGCTATTTATAATGTGAAGATCTGCCTGGTACCTGGGATGGAAAGTTAGCCTCTGACTCAGGAACACCTGGGGTTGAGTCCAGCTTTAGGGTCAGAAGGACTGGGTTCAAATCCAGTCTCTGATACACAGTGGCTGAGTGGCTTGGGGGCCAGTCACTTAATGACTTGGCGGACAAGGCAGCCCTCTAAGATTAGAAGCTGAAGAGAAGGTGCAGATCTGCTTTTATAGAGAAAGTCCTCACTGGGGAACTCCTTGCCCTGAGGAAATCGCAAGTCTGGTCCAAAAAATGTTTATCATGCAAACTCACATTTTCAATTTTATAAATTCTGATTATAATTGCCTTTTAATTTGTTATATAATTTAATATAATGAAAGTTATATAATTAATATAGAATATATTACATATGATAATGCGTAGTATTGCATCATTTATTATTAGATATTATATTATTATATAGTTTTCATTAATAACAATGGCTATCATTTATGGAGCACTTTAAAACTTACAATGTGCTTTGTATATGTTATCTCACTTGCTCCTCATAACAACTCTACGAGGAAGATGTTGTTATCCTCATTTTACAGGTGATGAAACTGAGGCTAAGTGAATGAATTACCCTGAACCCCACAGTTAATAAGTATATGAGGGGGGATTTGAACTGAAGTACCTGACCCCAACTCCATCTCTCTATCCACTAGAGTCCTGAGGCGGGAGGAACCTACAGGCTTGAGGCCACATGTGGCCCTCTAGGTCCTTTGACTGAGTCCAAACTTCACAGAACAAATCCCCTTAATGAAAGGATTTGTTCTGTAAAACTTGAACTTAGTCAAAAGGCCACACTTGAGGACCTAGAAGGCCACATGTGGCCTTGAGGATGCAGGTCCCCCCCGCCCATTCTAGACTTTCTAATTATTAAGTTACTATTACATGCCAGCCACTATGAAGGACAGTGGGGATACAGAACCAAAAATGAATTAATTTCTGTCCTTGGGGAGCTTATATTTTGGTGGATGGGAGATTGGCTTAAAACATGTACATGGACCTGAATCAATGCTATAGAGTTTAGCAAGAAATATAAAGAGCATTGAATGCAAGTCTTTTCAGTATTCTTTTCTACCTGCTGGATAGCTTTTTCCTCATTGGTCATCGTGTTTCCTCCATTCTAAGGACTGCTCAGGTTGAAACTGTCAGAGGCTACCACTGGACAGGAGGGCTCATTATGCTGGTTGGACCCTCTCCAGTAGATAGGGTGGGACAGTGTTGCAGCACGTACAATCAAGGGGTCAAAATGACTGTGAAAAAGAAGCCAATATCCAGGGCAGATGAGTCATAGGATCAGAAAAGTCTGGATCTAGATCTGCATCTGCAGAATAATTTGAGATAATTGGCTAAAAAAAGTACCTAAAATATCTATATCTTTTGACCTTGAGATCTTGTGCCAGATTCATACTCTGAAGAAAATCAAAGACAGAAAGGATGGTCCCATACGCACCAAAAAAATCACTGTAACTTTTGTGTG
Organism: Potorous gilbertii; assembly: GCA_028658325.1. Lineage (NCBI taxonomy): Eukaryota > Metazoa > Chordata > Mammalia > Diprotodontia > Potoroidae > Potorous > Potorous gilbertii. Next base: position 523,733,282 of record CM053770.1, read on the forward strand.
TGTGACAGTAAAGAACTGGAAGCAACATAATAGTAACTGTTAATAGCTAACATTTAGATAACACTTACCATGTTCAGGCAGGAGGCAAGCACTGTGTTCAGCACTTTGCAATTATTATTTCATGTGATCTTACAACAACTCTGGAAGGTAGGTGCTATGATTATTTTCATTTTCCAGATGAAGAAACTGAGACAAATAGAAATTAAGGGACTTGCTCAGGGTCACACTGCTAGTAAATGTCTAAAGTCAGATTTGAACTCAGGACTTCTTGACTCCAACCTGCTAGTCTATGCACTGGGATTCTTAGTTACCCATAATAACTGCTAACACTTATATAACCTTTACCATGTGCTGGGCATTGTGTTGAGCACTTTACAAATATTACCTCATTTAATCCTTACAACAACCAGGACTTCCTGACTCCAGCCTGATACTCTATCTACTGTGCTACCTAGTTGTACATAATAATTTCTAACGTTTAAATTACACGTTGAAGACGGCAGAGTGAAAGTAGGGACTTGCTTGAGCTCTCCCCCAAACCCTTACAAATATCTGTAAAAAGTGACTCTAAAAAAATTTGAGAGCTGCAGAGTCCATAAAATGATGGAGTGAAACAATTCCCTCACCCAAGACAGCCTGGAAGGTTGACAGGAAAGGAAAGGTCTATTGCACTGGACTAGGAGTGGAGCACAGTCCAGCATGGGCCCTGCCAACATAGACTGGGCTGACTGGGGATTGAATCACTGGCAGTTGTGGTGATTTCCAGACTTTTCAGTCTACAAATGCCAAAGACAGCTTCGAAGGTCAGTGGGAGGGCTCTGTCGGATCTGGAGGAGAAAAAAGCATGATCTAGCCCCAGCCCCAGGAGGGAGAGAAGAGTGAGGTCAGGCCCCAGATCCAGGGTGGAGATGGTGGCAGCGGTGCCACCTCCTAGGGTGAGAAGGAGTGCTGGTGTGACAGACCTTGTAGTGGCAGTGGAGAGGGAATCCACCTCACAATTCCAAGGCAGAAAAGAGTACTTATGGTCACTTGCAGATGAGAGCACAGGCCAGGAGAAGAGTAACACCTCTCCTTTGATCATACAACCTTGGAAGAATTAAAAACTTATAGGTCCCTAGCAATATCCCCAGCTGTACAAAACCCCTGAAGCTTAGGACAGTGCACTCTCAACTCTGGAAGCACAATTCTACCTCATCAAAGCTGAAAATTCAAGTAAGTGGCTGGGAAAATGAGCGATCAGAAGAAAAAAATAAGTCTATGGAACCTTACTTTGGTGGAAAGGAAGATTGAAAACATGCAAGAAAGTCAGAGCTCCTACATCCAAAGACTCCAAAAAAAAATATGAATTGGTTTCAGGCCATAGAAGAGCTCAAAAAGGATTTTGAAAATCAAATAAGAGAAGTAGAAGAAAAATTGGGTGTAGAAATAAGAGTGATGCAAGAAAATCTTGAAAAATGAGTCTAAAAGAGCTTACTAAAAGAGACCCCCAAAATGCTGAAGAAAATAACACCTTAAAAATAGACTCACCCAAATGGCAAAAGAGGTCCAAAAAGTCTAAGAGGGGAAGCATGCCTTAAAAAGCAGAATTGACTAAATGGAAAAGGAGGTCCAAAAGTTCACTGAAGAGAATAATTTCTTAAAAATTAGAATGGAGCAAATGCAAGCTAATGAAAACTCAAGAAATTGTAAAACAGAACCAAAAAGAATGAAAAAAATAGAAGACAATGTGAAATATCTCATTTGAAAAACAACTGATGTGGAAGATAGATCCAGGAAAGAGTATTTAAAACTTATTAAACTACCTGAAAGTCATGATCAAAAAAAAAAGAGCCTGGACATCATCTTTCAAGAAATTATCAAGGAAAACTGCTCTAGTATTCTAGAACCAGAGCATAAAATAGAAATAGAAAGAGTCCACCAATCACTTCCTGAAAGAGATCCCAAAAAGAGAACTCCTAGGAATATTGTAGCCAAATTCCATTGTTCCTAGGTTAAGGAGAAAATATTGCAAACAGCCAGAAAGAAACAATTCAAGTATTATGGAAACACAATCAGGATAATACAAGATTTAGCAGCTTGTACATTAAGGGATTGGAGGACCTGGAATATAATATTCTGGAGATCAAAGGAGTTAGAATTAAAATCAAGAATCATCTACCCAGCAAAACTGAGTATAATACTTCAAGGGGAAATATAGATATTCAATGAAATAGAGGACTTTGAAGAATTCTTGATGAAAAGACCAGAGCTGAATAGAAAAATCTGACTTTCAAATACAAGAATCAAGAGAAGCATGTAAAGGTAAATAGTAAAGAGAAATCATGAAGGACTTAGTAAAATTGAATTGTTTACATTCCTACATGGAAAGATGATATTGGTAACTCATGAGACTTTTCTTAGTATTTGGGTAGTTGGAGGGAATATGCATATATACATACATATGTGTGTGTGTGTGTGTGTGTGTGTATACAGAGGGAACAAGGTGAATTGAATATGTAGGGTTCATATCTAAAAAATATAAAATTAAAGGGTGAGAGAGGAATGTAGTGAGAGAGGAAGAAAGAAGGAGGTAGAATGGAGTAAATTATCTCACATAAAAGAGGTAAGAAAAAACTTTTATAGTGGAGGAGAAGTGGGGTAGGTGAGAGGGAATAAGTGAACCTCACTCCCATCAGATTTTAGTGAAGGAGGGAATAACATACACATTCAATTAGATATAAAAGTCTATGTTACCCTACAGGAAAGTAGGGGGGAAGGGGATAACAGAGGGAGGGATAATAAAAAAGAGGACAGATTGGGGGAGGAATATTCAGAAGCAAATACTTTTGAGATGGGACAGGGTCAAAGGAGAGAACAGAATAAATAGGAAAAATGGAAGGAAATATAGTTAGTCTTTCACAACATGGTTATTATGGAAGTGTTTTGTGTGATTACCTGTATATAACTTAGATCAAATTTCTTGCCTTCTCAATGAGGCTGAGTGGGAAGGAAGGAAGGGAGAAAATGTGGGACTCAAAGTTTTAAAAACTAATGTTAAAAATTGTTTATACATGCAACTGGTAAATAAGATACACAGACAAGGGGGAATACAAAATCTATCTTGCCCTACAGGAAAATAGAACAGAAGGGGATAAAGAAAGGGGGTGTGTGATATAGGGGATAGCAGATTTGAGGAAATGGATAATCAGAATGCATGTTGTCTTGGGATGAGGTAAGGGGAGAGATGGGGAGAAAATTTGGAACTCAAAATCTTGTGGAAGTGAATGTTGAAAACTAAAAATAAATTAATAAATAAGAATAAAAATAAATAAGCAACACTTATGATGTCCCAGGCACTATGCTAAGCACTTTACAAATATTTTCTCATTTAATCCTCACAACAATCCTGGGAGGTAGGTGCTGTAAGTGGATAGATATCCGTTGATTGGGGAATGGGTAACCAAGTTGTGGTGCATTAATGTAATGGAATTTTACTCTGCACTGTGAGAAAAAGTGAATATGAACAGGTCAAGTAATCATGGGAAGAGTTTTAGACAAACTGATGGAGAGTGAAACAAGCACAACCAGAAGAACAATGTACAGAATAACTACAACGATGTAAAGGGAAAACCCAAAAAAACCAGAAACTCAATATTACGTAATGACAATAACCAAGCCCTGAAGATGAGATAAGAAAATATATCTCTCTTCTTTCCTTCCAGAGGTCAGGGGCTATGAATGTGGAATAGCACACATAATGTCAGAGTCGATTGATAAAATATATTGGTTAGCTTCATTGAACTTTTCTTTCTTAATTGTTTATTCTTTGACACAAAAGATGAGTCAATGAGTAGGGCAATTGAAGTAAAAACAGGATTAAACCAGAAAAATCCACAAAGACCCCAAATGAGCTACTAGGAAGGAAAATCTAGAGTATTAAAGTTATAGTCCCATCTCTACTACCTACTAGCTATATAATTTTGTACAGGTCACCAAAATCTCTCTAAGTCTCAATTTTCCCATATATAAAATGGAGTGTATATATGAATGTGTATAGTGGTTCAGATTCAATGACTCCTTCCAACTCTATCATCCTATGACTTTATGTAACAGGGTATTAAGCTAAAGCCAGGGGTGGGGAACCTGCAGCTTAAGGCCCTCTAGGTCCTCAGAATCCAAACCTTCCTAGACAAAGAGTAATTTCAGTTTGACACACATAGTTGGTCTGTGATCACATGTGTTCCTTTATGCCCAGCCATGGACCCCACCCTCTAGCTTTTTTCTAAGTTCTTTCAGCTGGGGAACTACTGTTGCCACCACCCTCATTGCTCTGCAGGGCAGCTGACAAGTCTGTACAATATCAGACATGGGGAGAAGGGGGACTGGCCACCCAACGCTGTTGGGCAAAGTTGTTATGAATGAGATCAATATTACCCCACCAGTGTTAAGAAACAATGAATAGGAAGGAATGCATTGGAAGACTTGTATGGATTGATGTAGAGTGAAGTATATTATATGAATAACATACACAATGGCCACAACAATGCGATTGAAAAGAAGAAAAAAACTGAATAAAATTCTATGCAATTGAGATAACTGAATTTGATCCTGAAGAAGAGTTAAGAAATACTTCTTTCCTCTTTGCAGAGCTAGGGAATTAGGAAGGAGAATATTGAAACTGTTAGACGTAATTGACATATTGGTCAGTTTTACTGAACCTTTTTTCTTCTTCTTTTAAACAAAATAATACTTCCTTGCTAGGGGAGAAGGAGGGATATATACATATATACATGCATACATATATATACACACATATATGTATATATATGTGTGTATATATATGTGTGTATATATATATATATATATATTACACACACATATCTGGGAATATTTTTGTTGTCATTTCAGTTCTGTCTGATTCTTTGTGACCCCATTTGGGGTTATCTTGGTAAAGATACTGGAATAGTTTGGCATTTCTTTCTCTAGCTCATTTTACAGTGAGGAAAGTGAGGCAAACAGGATTAAGTGACTTGTCCAGGGTCACATAGATAGTAAGTGTCTGAGGCTGGATGTCAACTCAGAACTTCCTGACTCCAGGCCTGGCACTCTATCCACTGCTCCACCTAGCTGCTCTACATGGAAATGTAGGTGATGTAAAAACAAAATAGATCAATAAAATTTATATTAACACCCCCCCCAAAAAAACTATCAATTGAAATAAGAATTTTAAAAATTTATTCCAGTGAGAATTTCCTGTGTAATTTCTCTCTCATAGATGGACTTCTGCAATCATTTCTATTACCAGATGGGCAAAAGCTTGGTTTCTACAATCTTCACTAAAAGTTAGTCATTAATGATTCTCACAATTGAGGTACCATTGTTTCTGGATGGAAGGGATCAACTCCCTGGAGGTATGGGTGAGACCCTGGTTGAGAATCTTGCAGTCATTCTAACATTCCACACATACTTCTGGGAGTAGCTGCTTAGGATTCTCTGTCTGTGGTTATGTTTCATGCTCATTGTCAAGTTCAGAGAAGAGCATAAGATTTCATATTTGAAAGTTGCAAAGAGGAAAATTAAGGCCTCATACTGAAAAAAAATGTTCAAACGATTACAGCTGTCCAAAAATGGAAAAGATGCCCTTGGAAAGATGCTAGGAGCTTATCCCTTATTGGTTGTTGTTTCTCCTTCATTTTCAAAGAGGACCAATGATGTCATGAGGGTGATATCTTAACTTGAGAGTAAATTGGATTTAATTGAGGCAGAGTTGCACAAAACCAACAGCCTCACTCTCTCCTCCAATCATCAGAGTTCAGTGGCAACACAAAAGTCAAAACAACCGGTAATGGCCCAATACCCCTTGTTGTATTCTTTAAACAAAGACTAGAGGATCAATGATCAGACAGATATTTGTTAAAGGGCATTTCTGTTCAGGCATGGATTGGAAGAGATGAACTCTGGGCTCCCTTCCATCTCTGATTCTATTGTTTTATTATAGTGAACAAGCAAGAAACAAGCATTAATTAAATGCTTACTATGTACTAATTACATATATACAGTGTGCTAAGTGCTTGGATTATAAAGGAAGGCAAATATATGTTCTCTGCCTTCAAGAATATCACATTCTAATGGGGGAAATAAAATGTTAATTAGATCAATATAGAACTAGGAAAAAAATGACAAAATTCATCCAGAAGAATAAAAGATCAAGAATCTCAAGGGAATATATTTTTTAAAATGGAAAGAAAGGGAGTACCAGATTTTACAGCAGTACCATATTTCAAACGGTATTACAAAGCTTTAAATCATCAAAACAATTTAGTACTGGGTAAGAAATAGAAGTTGATCAGTGGAAGACATCATACAGACATAGTACACAAAAGTATACAATATATAGAAGCATATGAGCACAGTCTGGTGTTTGATAAACCTAAAGATTTTCAATTATCATGGCAAGAACTCAGTATTTGACAGACACTATTGGGAAAACCGGAAAGTAGTCTGGAAGAAACTGAGCATCGACCAGCATCTCACACCACATATTAAGACAAGCTCCAAATGGATGCATGATTTAGCTATGAAAATGATAAACAAATTAGAGGAGCATGGAGTAAATTAGTTGTCAAATCTATGGATGGGAAAGAGTTCATGACAAAACAAGAGACAGAGAGGTTCCCAGGATGTAAAATGGACAGTTTTGATTATGTAAAAATAAAAAAGTCTTTGTACTAACAAAATTAATTCAATTTAAATTAGAAAAAAAGCAGCTAAATTGGAGGGGGCGTGAATCTTGGCATCAGGTTTTTCTGATAATGATCCCATTTTTAGGATACCGAAGGGACTAATTTAAATTTATAGGAACAAGAGAATAGGAATAGGCAGTTTGCTCTAAATTACTAATAATTAGAAAAATGCAAATGAAAACAACTCTGAGGTCCCATCTCATACACATCAGATTAACAAAATCAACAAAAAAATGTGTTGTGATAAAGAAAACGTGGTCAATTTTTTAGCAAGGCTAGCAATCGCCAATAAAAGGACATTTCAGTAGTCAAAGGCAAACTGAAGGTTTGAAGAGAACAACTTTATAATTAATAAAGAAGAATTAGAAGTTACAGAATCTTGAGTAACATGTTTTGATTGATTTTTGATTGGTTGGGGGATTGACTAAGATTAGAATGACGAACTTGGGTGATTTCCAATATTGGGTTTGTGGGAGTATTTCGGGGGTTGTTATGGGGTGTAGCAATCATCAAACTGATTGGCTGTAGCATTATATCAGCTACAATTATCATCATGTAATTATTTATCTAGCTGGAAGGTGAGGCCCTCATAGTAAGCATGGTTGAAGGTGTTAACTTAGATTACCACAAAACGAGATGCTACTCATGTCAGCTCAGCTCTGCAGGAGCTCAGCTCTGTAGTAATGAGAAACTTGATCTCTTACAACAGTGATTATGTATCTCTTAATCTAAAAGCTATCTAATTAGGCCTTGCAGGCTAAAATAAACGAACAGGACAGTCAGTACTAACTTAATTAAGAGTTGTTACTTTCAAAGAAGAATGACAGAGGGGCTGTGGGTAAATCCGGTACATTAATGTATTCTTGGTGGCATTGTGAATTGGACTAGCCATGCTGGAAAACAATTTAGAATTATGGCCAAAAAAGTGAGCAAACTGTCAAGCCTTTTGACCTAGTAATAACACTACTAGGTCTATACCCTAAAGAAATTGGGAGGAAAAAGAAGAACAAAGAAAGAGGAAAAGGACAAATATGAATAAAAAAATAACAGTTCTTTTAGTGGCAAATAATTGGAAATTGAAGGGGTGCCCACCAATTGGCTGAACAAGTTATGGTGATAGGCTGCTTTTGTGCTATAAGAAATGGGGAAGGGGATAATTTCAGAGAAACCTGGGAAGACTTAGATGAACTGCTACAAAGTAAAGTGAGCAGAACCAGGAAAATAATATCTGCATTAACAACAATATTGGAAGAACAAACAACTTTGAAAAATTTGGGAACTCTCATCAACACAATGACTAAGCATGATTCCAAAAGACTCATAATGAAACATGCCTCCCACCTCCAGACAGAGAAGTGATGAACTCAGGTGCGGATTGAGAGACACATAATGCAATCACACATACATATACATACATACAGTATCCACAAATCTATTTCTCTATCTAGGACATGGTCAATATGGGGATTTGTTTTGTTAGATTGTACATATTTGCAACAGGTTTTGTTTTTCTGGCTTTCTCAATGTGGGGGAGGTAGGAGGGAGATAATCTAGTCCTGAAAATAAAACAAAATGAAATTTTTTAAAAATTTAATTTAATTTACTCTTCTTATGATATTTTAAGTTTCACAGTCTCCCTCCCTCCCCACCTTGCACTGTAAGTCACTATTTGATGTAGATTTATAAATATAGGTAAAACCATACTATGCATACTTTTATATATCAGCTCTTTCTCTGGAGGTGGACAGCATTTTCCTTCATAGGTCCTTTATAATTCATTTGAGAATTTGCAGTACTCAAAATAACTTGGTTGCTCATAATTATTATTTGAATAATATTGCTGTTACTGTATGCAGTGTTTTCTTCACTTTTCACTGTGTCATGACAGTCTTTCCATGTTACAAGCTCATCATTTCTTACAGTGCAGTAGTATTCCATCACAACTATATACCACAACTTGTTCAATTGATGGGCATTCCCTTATCTTCTAGTTCTTTGCCTCCATAAAGATAGCTGTTATAAATGTTTTAGAAGATATAGCTTCTTTTCTTTTTTTCCTTGATCACCTTGGAAACGGATCTAATAGTGGTATTGCTAGATAAAAAGGTGGTACACAGTTTTATAACTCTTTGGGCATAATTCCAGACAGCTCTACAAAATGGTTGGATGAATTCACAGCTCCATCAACAGTGTATTAGCGTTCCAATTTTTTCCATGTCTCCTCCAATGTTTGTCATTTCCCCCTTCCATCATTTTAACCAATCTGATAGGTATAAGATGATTTCTCAAAGTTATTTTAATTTGCATTTCTCTAATCAATAAAGATTTAGAGCATTTTTCCATATGCCTACATAAGACTTTGATTTCTTCATTGAAAAACTGCCTGTTTGATCAGATGAGTGATTACTATCACTTTCAGTGTTTCAAGGGAAATTCTGTGGGTGGTTATCTTTCTAACACTAGCTCATGAGCCCCCATAAGTATGCTTCTCCCACCTAGTAGGCTTAAGTCTTTAGCAAAGGTATTTACCCAAGTGGTATCACATGAACAATAGTTTTTAAAAGTACTTCCTCCAGTATTAAGGGAGTATTTTTCCACCAATACACACAGAGTTCAGGAGGCAGAAAGAGTAGGCACAACATGAGGGAGACACATGTGTAAGGAGCAATTTAAAAGTTACCAGGACAATTCACAACTCCAGAACTGCAGGATCTTGATATTCTTTCTCCTGAAGGGTTCATTTTGAGGCATAATATTAGTGATGGACAGGCAACTCTGTTGTTCAGTTGAGGCTCTTTGCAGGACATACTATCTCCACAGGGTGGGCAGTTCAGATCGGCTTCTCCTAGGGTCTGGTGTCTTGGCTAGACGAGGCCAATTCACTGGCTGGGTGGAGCAGGTCACTCAGTGGTAGCTGGCTTCTCATCACACTTGGCTGCTTCTGGATGGGGCCTGGCAGGTTGCTCTGGCATTGGATGGAGGCTGTTGGGTGGTGCTGGACAGGTTGTGCTGCCACTGGACCTTAGCTGCCAGGCAGGGATGGGCAAAGTCTCCCTGGACTCTTTTAAGCAAATGGTGTCTCTACTGGGCAGGTTGATTTATTAGTCTCCCTTGGACTCTTACTGGGAAGCTTTAATCTTTTTTCCTTTAGTCACTGACTTGGTGGCACTTTGCTCTGATCATTTGGAGTATGATTATTCTCTGGAGGATCATAGAGTTCTTTAAGCTAGGATAGAGGCTGGCAAACTATAGCCTAGGGACCAACTACAGCCAGAGGTAGTTGTTGGGGGTGGAGAGGGAGGATTTGACTGGAGGGCTATAGTTTGCCAACCCCTGAGTTAGGACAATGACTCTCATCAAAAGTCTCTTCTAGTTGACTCCCTCAGAGCTAAGGTTATCTGTCAACTCCATACAAGCAAAGAGAGAAGTCTTGTTTCTATTCAACAATCCATTCTGGCTTAAAAGCCTCTTCTGTCAGTAGGCAATTCTGTGTTGCCTTGGGGTGATCAGTTTCAATTCCTTTAGGAATCTTATGTAGATGAGTGGCTAGGGATGAATGTATGAATGCAGCTTGTGCCCTGGAGGCTTCTTTATCTACCCCCCCCACCCCCCCTTTCATAAGCATATGAACATTCAAGCTTCAGACACCTCTGTTAGTAGGCAATGTTGGTAATGTCTATTTTGTACCTAAAGGCCTTTCTCTTTACTTTTCCATGTCTCTATAGTTTAGGCCTCCAACACCTTCAGGTTTTGCTGAATCCTAGCCTCTCTTCCATTCTCCCTGTAGTGAAAAATTTGTAGTCCCTACAAATCACTTGAGAGATATTAGGAAATTTGTGGGTATACAGGACATTAGCATTTCACATAGTTTACCTAGTTAACACAGGTACAAAGGATAATGTACCTTATGAATGATATTCATCATATACTATTATGTATAACAGAATTGTATAGCAATGTGTGATACGGTATTTGTTTGTAGAGAATACAATTGTATATTGTATACAATTGTGTTGAGCATATATGCATTTGAAATAGTGCTATCAGAGAAGCATATATCAATAGTACATGTCAAATATTGCCTACTAGTATACCTATCAAAATTGTATTCCCAATAAAGAAACATAGCTCTTAGAATAATAAAATTCTAAAAATTTATTTTGAGAGTGTACAAAGCACACATTATATATAATTCCACGCTGATACTTCTTAGTATAATGAAACACATGCACATAATCCAGCAATGTACAAAATACACATTATATATATAATTCATCAATGAATTTCATCTGACTGTATAATTAACTATCTTTCCTGTTTCCCCTGATGAATCATAAGTTAGTCTGGCCCAATAGTCCTGGAGCTTTTATCAAGTCCTCCTGAATTTTTGGATGGCAGATTGTCATCCTCTAGTAGTTCCACTTTTGGGCTTATAGGTATTGGAAGTGGAATATTAAAGTCTCCTAAGGGAACACTCTACTCCCTAGGAGCCTCTAAAACTGGGGCATCAAATTGAATTTGTATTACCTCTGGGACTGGTCAAACTCTATTGTTGTTAATGAAATTCCCTATAGTTATATAACCACACTTGGGTTAACTCTTTGATTCTCTGGTGCTTACTACTTCATCTCTTCCTTATCAGAATCATCTTTGACTTACCTCCTTGCTTTGTCAGCATCTCTGCAACAGGCAAGTAGGCTCTTGAGAATCTTCTTAGGTCACTGTCCATCATTACTGTCCACTGACTCATTAGGCAGTCTAATTAGCTTCCTAGTAACCAGTCATAGAGCATTGTCTTATAGGGCCCTGGGCATCCTATGGGGCTACTTTATAAAGTGGCAGGTAGTCCAATCTCTCCACAACTTGGTAGACAATGACTTTCCATCGGTTTGATATCTCTTGTATTCCTTGTACAACAAGATTTCTTAATAGAATTCCATCACTTGAATTGAGATCTTGACAATAGACTCTGGCATGTACAACCACTTATTTCTATCAGAGATTTTCTGAACTGAGGACTTGGTTAACCAATATCTCCTTTATTCTATCCCTTAACGGAGATAATTATGAATATATCTCCATCTTCTCTATTTTATTCAAACCCCAAACAAAAGTAAACAAGTAAAAGTGTTTTCCTACCAAACAAAATAGGACTGCATTATTCCTGGTGGCATTGTATGTAAGCACTAAAAATGCCATGTGCCAACTCCACTGAGACTCATATTCTGCTCAAATTTCCAGGTACCTAGCATATTGAACAGTGTGCTGTTGAAATGCTCAGACTATGGGTCTTTCTGAAGGTGGTAAGGTATAATCCTAGACTTCTTGACTCCTCCTAACATCTCCTTAAGCAGTGTGCTTTCAAAGTCTCTCTTTTGGTCAGGGTGAATTTTGGCCAAGAAACCATGTGCTAAGAAATATTTTTCCTTTAACAACTTACAACTGGAATAGCTTTATGGTTCCTTGGTGAGTATACCTGTGTATACCAAATAAAATGGCCAGTCACCATTAGAATATTGTTCATGTTCTTATTCTTTTCTTTCACAGACAAAAAAATCAATCCCCACAAGTTCCACTGATTTGCCTGGGTTTCTACTCTCCAAATGTGCAGCAAAAGTTGGTAGCACTTTCCTTTGGACACAGCCACAAGTTGCAGACTTCATAGACACATCTGCCACTGTTTGGAACAGTTAAAAACTATAAGGCTTCTCTCTTGACCCAGATTTCCAAAATCATAATGCCCTGTCTTCATGGCTGTAACACAAAATGCACGAGAGGCACCAACTTCTTCCTCGGGTCATGTGTGCGATCAGTTAGAGTCTGGTACAGTAATCTATTGAATGGCTCACTTCCTCCATATTCTTAACAGCAAACTCTCCATGAGGGAATAAAAACTGACTTCACTGGTATTGCCTGTTGTAACTCTCATGCTCCTTCATCAAATATCTGTTCTCACCCATAGACTATTGAGGAAAAGACTGATTTGATGCAACCTTCTCTGGTGGCAACTTTTGGGTAGAAATCCCAAGTTTTCAGGGGCCCTTCTATTTAATTGTGGACTTATTTCCTGGATATCAGATAGTCTTCCCACATTCTATGGTTATCATAATAATTCAGTGTTCTGAGTCTTATGGGACAAGGCATCTACAACCGTATCAATCTTTCCTGGAGGAGAGTTTGTGACTGAACTCATAGTAGCTGGTGTTGCTACCCATTTCCAGCAGGCAGTGTCCAATTTAGCACCAGTTAGAAAGACATTAGAACATGAGGAAAAGTTGATGATGGACTTGAGTTCAAATCTGGCCTTTGACACTTACTAGCTGTGTGACCCTAGGCAAGTCACTTAACCCTGTTTGCCTCAGTTTCCTCATCTATCAAATGAGCTGAAGAAGGAAATGGCAAAACCACTTCAGTATCTTTGTCAAAAAACCCCAAAAACAAACCCAAAGGGTATCATGAAGAGTTGGACATGAATGAAATAGCTGAACAACAACACCAAACCAAGACAACCAAAGGATAAGTGACTTACCTGGAGTCACACAGCTAGTAATTGAGGCTAGATTTAAACTCATCTTCTTGGTTTCTGGCCCAGCACCTGACCACTAGAAACTTCTGTCTTCTTGGGAGCAGTGTTTACTCCTTGCTACAATCCTAGTCTTTAAAATTAACATTTATCCATTGACAAATTCAGGATCCACTTCTTCCAGGAGATCTTACGTTTTCATCAGTCTTTCCTCATGTTCTCTTAATGTCTTTCCAAATACAATGATCAACCCTTCCATGTATTCGTGTCACCAACTACCATCTCCATTAGTCATTGAAAAGTGACAGGTGCTCCTGAGGTGCCTTGAGGCTTACATGAAAACTGATCAGATCCGCTGGGGAGGTACCAACTATCTTCCTTTGTCTTTTGCCACGGGAATTAGGCATAATCCACTATGCAAATATAAGACTGAGAACCACTGACTATCTAGTAAGCAGCCCACAGAATTTTGAACTCTTGACATGGTGTACAGGTACTTTGGTCTTCTTATTCAAAGACTATGCAATCCATATCTTTCTAAGTATTTTATTATTATTTCTCTATTTTTCTTTATTTCATTATTATATTATATTGTTATAATTATATTATATTATATTTATGTTATAATTATATTATTATTATAAGTGATGAGTATAGACTGCAGGACTCAGTGGTGATACCATTGCTAAGCAGTTCTTTCAGATGATTGATCAAATTTTCCATCACAGATAGGAGAATCTTCTGTGCCTGCTCTCCAAAAGGTCTGAGTCATTTTTTTACCGGTATTTCATGGGCTGTGGGGGAAGAGCCACAGTATGTGTGTCTTTCTACTCTGCCATCTTGGCTCCACCTCTCCTGGTCATTCCATTCTGTAGGCCTTGGGAAGTCACTCATCAAATTTCTCTATGTTTCTTCCAAAGGTGGAGAAGTCAGGGCTCTGATAACATTGTCTTCCATGACTTGCTTCAATTTTCACACATACTTCTGAATAGACTTTATAAAATGGTCACAGTATTCAGGCCCAGAGTTCCAAATTACTGATTATAATAGGTTGCCAGGATCTTAATAAGCTGAGGTTGACAAATTTCAGGCTCATTTTAATGAAGCCCCAGTAGGGATGATGCTTGTCAGTCCATAGAGTACCAACTTTAGTGTTTCTCCTGGGTCTTTCATATAAGAACTGGAACATAGTGGTCACAGTGGTCATCCAAGGTCCATTTTCCAGTGGAGAAGAGCATTTCACATTTCCGGTCTTTACCATCACCGTGGTTCTGAATACCACACATCTGAGTGAAAGAAACCCAAACTCAGTCAGTGTGGAGGTCAAGTGCAGTGTCTTCAGGGCTTAGAGTGACCACGTCTGCTTCTATCTTCATTTCCCAATGCTAGTTCTCAAGAATTCAGCCACTCATGCCAATCCTGCAACTCCCCCTTGAGTGTTCGTATTACTCCAATGTCCATCCAGGCTACAACTGAAGCAAAAGTTAACTCTGCCCTCTATTGGTGGCACCCCTGTATCTGAATGTTGTAACCACTGGCCTCTTGAACCTTGACTTCTCTCATTATAATGGTCCTATCTTCTGTTCGGTCTTTTGGCAGGTTTTCTTGTAGGCACTGGCCCTTGAGTCTGGGCAGCCAGAGGTGCTCTCTTGCCAGGTTTTATATGAATGGTATAGTGAATAGAGTGAAGAAATTGAAATCTGGAAGGCATGAGATCAAATATTGCCCCCGACATCTACTAGCCATGTGACTCTGGACAGGTCACTGTACTTCTGTCTGCCTCAGTTTCCTCACCTATAAAATGGGAACAATAGTAACCCCTACCTCCCAGGGTTAGTGTGAGGATCAAATAAGGTAATATTTGCTAAGTGATTTGCAAAACTTAAAGTGCTATATGCAAAAATGCTAGTTATTTTTCTAAGTATATATAGAAGTATCTAAAATCTGTATATCTAAAATCTATTTTTATCTATATATCTTTATCTTCATTGTCTCTTCAATGTCTGACATATAAAAGATGTCTAATGAATGCTTGTTGATTGATTTTCTTTCCTGTCTTCTTCCAAAAAAAAATAATATCTAACATTTGTATAGCACCTACTATGTGTTAGATACTATGCTAAATGCTTTACAAATATCTCATTTTATCCTCAAAAAAAAAGTACTAGGAGAGAAGTACTATTCTTATCTCCATTTTATAGATGAGGAAACAGGCAGACAGAGAGTAAATTACTGCCTAGAGTCACATGGCTAATTAAATAACAAGCTGGATTTGTACTCAGTATTTTGCTCATTTCAAGCCTGGCTGGGCTATCTACTGACCCACTTTGGTCACACTCTTCCATGGACCAACCAACCTCTTGGTCTTGGTGCTCCTCTGCCTCCTCAGGATCTAAGAATTTCTGGCTTTCCTTAAAGGGAATATACATACATATATATTCTATACTGTCTAGGAACTCTCCAATCTCTCTAAGAAGTCAGAATATAGACATATAGGATGAAGGCTTCAGTGCTAGGCCTTAGACTTCACTGAATTCAAGCCAGAGTCCTGGGATTTCCATGCTTCTTTTTAAAATTGACAGAGTTGGGCCAGCTGGGTACCGGTCCTGGAGTCAGGAAAATCAGAGTTCAAATTTGGCATCAGACACTTAATACTTACTAGCTGTGTGACCCTGGGCAAGTCACTTAACCCCAATTGCTTTGCCTTCCCCCCTCCAAAAAAAAAAGAATTGATAGGGTCATATATTTAGATAGTTAATGCTTGAAATTAATTCAGACTATTCACTGGAAGGTCAAATACTGAAACTGAGACTTAAATACTTTGGTCTTGTAATGAAGAAGACAGGATTCATTGGAAAAGGCCCTGATGTTGGAAAAGATTGAAGGCAAAAGAAAATGGGGATGGCAGAGGATGAGATGGATAGATAATGTCATAGAAACAATGAACATGCACTTGGAAAGACTGAGAGATAGTGGAGGAGAGAAGGGAGGTCTTGAAGAGTCCAGACTGAACAATAACCTCTATGTGAGGGACACTGTGCTGATCACTGAGGAGATGAATGAAAACAAACAAGAGAATCTCTACCTTCAGGGAGCTTATTTTCTAATGGGGGAAGACAAGATACAAGAAGGTTCTCCAAGGGAAGGTTTAAGAGTACTGAAGTAGAAAAGACAAGGAAAGGACTTGACAAGACATGGCAGTGTCATGGAAGCCTGGCCTCTGGCAGAATAAGGCAAAAAGATCAGTTATCAGAGGCAGAGGTAAAGTCACAATTTAGAGTTGAAAGGAACCTTAGAGGTCATTAATTCCAATGCCTTTATTTTACACATGGGAAAACTGAGACCTGAAGAGGTAAATTGACGTGCTCAGGAGCACACAACTACTAAGACCCTAAGGTAGTATTCAAATCCAGTTCCTATTGATTCTACTCCAACACCCTCACCACCATACCATGAACTTTTGCCTTTAATCCCAGGAAACCATCAAGTTTAATGCGTACCTGACCAAGATTTCCTTCTGTAACAGAAACTTTGAATCTGGGGTCTGTGAACTTGGTTTTTAAAACATTTCAATATAATTAGTTTCCTTTGTAACTCTATGGGTTTTGTTTGTTGCCATTAAAATATGATTCTGAAAAGGAGTCCATAGATTCATCATGTCTGTAACACACAAAAAGATGATGGGCCCTTGCTCTATAATACCCCCTACAAGTGGTCATCCAATCTTTGCTTCATACCATACTTGGGATAGCTCAGGCACCATATTGTACATGAGACTTTTCCCAACCTCTGCTCCTCCTCCCAGCTGCTTGTCCTCCCTTTGAAATTACCTTGTAATTACTTTGCATCTTTGGCTTTTTTTGCATTTCCTTGACTATTTACATGTTGTTTATCCATATAGGAAGTAAAATGATGAAGAGAGGAAATGATCTCATTCTGTCTCCAGTGTCTGCCATGGTGCCTGGTACATTATAGGTGCTTAATAATGCTTGATGCTTGAATGATTGAATACCTAGTGAGAAGAAACCTTTGCTGCCCAAGGTAGCTCATTCCACATTTGAACAGCTGTGATTCTTAGAGGTATTTTCTTCCCTTTCTTCTTCCCCTTCTTTAAGGAGAAGTCTAAATTAAGTCTAAATCGGCTTCTCTGAAATGCAAATTAGAACAAGTCTAAGGTACCACCTCGCAACTATTGGACTGGCTAATAAGACAGAAAAGAAAAATGATAAATGTTGAAGATGTGGGAAACCCTAATGTATTGTTAGTGGAGTTGTGAACTGGTCCAACCATTCTAGAGAGCAATTTGGAACTATGTCCTAAGGGCTATAAAACTGTGCATACCCTTTGATCCAGAAATACCACTACTACATTTATATCCCAAGGACATCATAAAAAAGGGTAAAGGGACCACATGTACAAAAATATTTATAACAGGTTTTTTTTTTTTGTGGTGGCAAAGAATTAGAAATTGAAGGAATGTCCATCAATTGGGGAATGGCTGAACAAGTTGTGATATATGAATGTAATGGAATACTATTGTTCCATAAGAAATGATGAGCAGGTAGACTTCAGAAAAACCTGGAAAAGACTTAGGTGAATTGATGCTCAGTGAAGTGAGCAAAACCAGGAGAACATTATACACAGTAACAGTAACTTTGTGTGATGATCAACTGCAGTAGACTTAGGTCTTCTCAGCAATACAATGATCTTAGACAATTCCCAAAGATTCATGATGGAAAATGCTATCCATATCCAGAGAAAGAACTATGGAGTCTGAATGCAGATCAGAACATACTAGTTTCACTTTTTTGTTTTTTCTTTTTCACAGTTTTTTCCTTTTGTTCTGATTCTTCTTTCACAACATGACTAATGTGGAAATATATTTAATATGATTGTACATGTATAGTCTATATCAGATTGCTTGCTGTCTTGAGGAGGGAACAGGAAGGGAAGAATAAAAAAATTTGAAACTCAAAATCTTATAAAAGTGAATGTTGAAAACTATCTTTACATGTAATTGGAAAAGAACATAAAATAATATTGAATGGGAAAAAAAATAAATCTGCTTCTCTGAAACTTCTGTCCACTACTCCTAGTTCTGCCCTTTGAGGTCAGGTAGAATTCTATTTTCTCTCATGCGTGGAAGATCTTCACAGAATCACAGAATGTGAGAGCCTATAGAGACTTCAGTGATGCACTAGTCCAACTCAGACAAGAGAGGACTCCCCACAGTTGGTCAACAATAAGCATTTATTAAGCACCCATTATGTGCCAGGCGCTGTGGTAAACATTGGTCATACAAATAAAAGGGAATGGAAAGGAGAATAAAGGGATATGAATAAGCATGTATATTTTATATATATATATATATACACACATATATAGACAGAGAGAGAGAGAGTCTACTATAAATGAAAAGGATAGAAGGAAGAAAGGATTTATTAGGCACTTATTATTGTGACATAAAAAGTTTGAGAGACATAGTTTCTGAGTAATTAATCATTTTCTTAATCACGATAGCAGATAATTAACAAAAGGGATCAGTGGCACTCTTGCATGCCAAGTAGAATCCACTCTACACTTATATGTCCTTGGAAGAATGGATGTTCCTGAGGGTGGCAATCAACTCTGATTGGTTAACAACTAACGGAAAAATGAACATCATAATGAGAGGTGGGCTTATTCTAATGAAAAGGAATATGATTTGATCATTCTCTATTGCATCCTGAGCTGTCTCCAGTCATCCTGATGAATATCTGGTCCCTGGATCCAGATGGCTCAGGAGGAGAAAGTGAGGCTGGTGACCTTGCACATCCCTCTCTCCCTCAAAACAAAGTCAAATGCAAGTCATGTCAACATTTCTCTGATGTCATGGTCCTCTTCAAAAAATGAAGGATGAACACAGTAGCAACAGCCATCCCAGACCACCTCCAGCCTTGGGCAATTGAGATAAAGGATCCACCTCTACTCAGACCAGGCTGAGTGGAGCACAATGGGCCAGAGTTCACCTCAGATTAAAATTGGAGCAAGGTTCTCTAGTTGGGTGGCTTCTCCCAACCCAGGATTGAAAGGCACGTACCCCAGGATTTGGGCAATCTCATCCCTCAACAATGTCCTTTAGCTGCTGGCGTGGTCTAGTAGAGAATGAAAATCTAGGAAGGGAAAAAATCTGAATCTCCCCAGTCACTGGTTATGTAGTAATCATTTCTCTTGCTATATGCCAGATACTGTACTAAGTGCTTTATAAATATTATCTCATGTGAGCCTCACAATGACCAGGTAAAATAGATGCTATTATTGTCCCCATTTTTACAGTGGGGGAAACTGAGATAAACAGATTAAGTGACTTGATTAGGGTCATACAGCTCGTAAGTGACTGAGGTCAAATTAGAACTCAAGTCTTCCCCACTGCAGGTCCGGCACTCTATCCACAGCACCACCCAGCTACTAAAAGGCAAAAAAGGCAGTTGCTGCTCTCAAGGAATTCAACTCTCTAATAGAGAAACAACATTCAAACAACATGTACAAATAAGCTACAGAAAGAATAAACAGGTGGTTGTCCAACTTCTGTTTGAAAACCTCCAGTGAGGGAGAATAGATAACTTCTTGAGGCTAGCCATTCTACTTTGAGGCAGTGCTCATTGCTAGGAAGTTGTTTCCCCATCACTAAACCTGAATTGTCTTCTTTTCATTTTCCACCTGGCCCTGCCTTCTACAACCAAACAGAAGGGATTTGCATTTTCCTCCCCTTTGCCCAGTTTGTACCACCTAGCACAAGAACAAGACTTAAGACCCTCTTCCATATGTTAGCCCTTAAGATATTTGAACACAACTACCCTGTTGCTTTGAGTCTCCTCTTTTCCTGGTTAAACAAGCCCAGCTCCTTCGAGTGACCTTCACCATTTCTGCTTGCCCTTTTCTGAACACTCTCTAGCTCATCTATGATCTTCTTAAGCCACAACACTTAAAAGAGGACACCACACGATATTCTAGATGGTGTAGAATACAGTGGAACTATTAACCTCCCTTGTCCTGGAAGCTAGACCTCTCTTGATTTAGCTCAGAATCACTGAACCCAGCACTGCAGATGTGGCTTGGCCAGACTTGACTTCTTACCAATCTTCCTTGATTGCTGAATCATAACCTGAACTGTAGAGCTTCTTGGTTATTCTCTGGATCTTGACTCTGTCTGATGATGATGAGATGGAAGTGGTGAATGTGTTAAGAAATGATTGTCATGTAAAAGACAAAGGGCATTAATAAGATTTACCCCCACAAAATGACCGAAGTCAAATTTGGAATTCTTCTCTTGGGATAATCATTAGTCATCCATTCTTTAAAGTTCAGGTTTACTCTCAGCCAGTCAGTAAGTTTCCTGATGGCATGGCAGGCTTGTGGTCTTCCACACATATTTCTGCATTATGCACAGCTATTTTATTTCCTTTCCTTTCTACCAAGGAAATACAAAACTGATACATGACTTCCATCACTTTATATAACACAGGATGCCCAAAATCTGAAAATGCTGGCTCTGAAATATGCCTTATTACCTTTCCCAGGTTCTGTGTAGCTATTTTATATAATAAATCTTGCCATTTGTGGTGTTAAGTCCCCATGCAGTACAACACTTTCTAATACCAGTCAGTGCTAATCCAATAGTGAAAGTAGTTAGCCAATATATAAAAACAAAGAAGGAAATTGAGTAGCACGGTTATTCTTGGCTACATAAGTAAGTATCAGCTTATCGACTCTGGGGCAAGGATTTCTAAACTGGAGTGCATGAACTTGAAAAGTATTTTGATAACTATATGTCAATGTAATTGGTTTGTTTTGTATCCTATGTATTTTATTAAAATAAAACTATTTAAATTTAGTTACAAAATAAAATTTAAATGAAATAAGATACAGAGGATTTAAAATAATTTCTTAGAAGAGGTACATAGACACCACCAGACTTCCAGAGGAGTCCAAGACACACAAAAGACTGAGAATTCCTGATCTAGATACAAAACAATGTAATTTATGCCATCCTTACTGCCCATGAGCACTTTTATACCTACTGAGCAAACCTATCATAGCAGAAGGGTGTCATGGTTGCTTCAGAAATCAACAAGCATCTACTTATTAAGAACTGCTATATGAACTCATAGTTCCTTGGATAAAAGCTTATGATTCAGTTCTGTCTGCTTCCTGGAAGGTTTTTTTTTTTTTTTTAAAGAATTCTCACTGGGTAGGTTGGAATTCGGTCAGCCTTAGGGCAGACTTGAATCCTATGAAATTTCTTCTCTCAATTCTGAGCACATTAGGAGCCTTCCAGACTCCTGGGTTTGGGGACCCCATGGACACATTGCTCTACACCTCACTAAAACCATACATTTGCTTCCCTGTCCATTCTTGCCCCTCAGGTGTGGCTTTGCATTTTCCTCTCTTTTGCCCAGTTTGCACCACCTGACACAAGAACAAGAACAAGATCTAATCTCAGCTTTCATAGGTCCTGGATTTTCTCCAGTGAATGGCAACTTCCCTATCTCATGACTGTGGGTCTGAAGCTGCAACAGAGAGTTCCCATTAAGGGCAGACTGCCCTGATCACACTAAGGATCACAGAATTCAATGATACACCCCAAAAATGTTTACCAAAAGATGTCTTTCTATTCACAAGCATCACTTTCACTTTATCCTCAAGTTCAGACAACAGACTTGCTTTTTAATCTGTGCACAGTTGGAGCTTTCTTCTGATAGGAAAACACAGTGTATTCCCAATAAGCCCTTGGGAGGGTTCATTTGTTCCCTATGTAAATTACAGAGACAGTCCTTAGTACTGGTCCTAGGGAATACCCCAGTCCCCATCAGGTCCCAATGGCCTCATTGTCCTTCTACAGAAGCATATGGAGGTTATTTGTTCACTGAATTTAAACCCCAACCAAAGGATGTCCTATAGTCTATTTTCTGCCTTAATTTCCTGAGGAAGTGCTTTGATCTCTCCAGGTTGGGATAAGGTCAGTCTTGTACATTGTTTCATAGATAGGACAGTTGAGAAGAAGACAGAAAGATATGATGTTTCACTGAATCATAAATTTGGACCTAGGAGGAACCTCTGGGGCCGCCTGGTCCAATCTCATTTTACAGATGTAGAAACTGAGTTGTCATTTACCCACAGTCACAGAGATGGCAGAGCCAGGATTTAAAATCATGTCCTCTGTCTCCAAATCCAGCTTTTTTTTTTCCTTGGCTGTGTTGTTGTTTAGTCATTTCAGTCATGTTGTACTCTTTGTGACTCTGTTTGAGGTTTTTTTGGCAAAGATACTGCCCTTTTATTGGAAAATGGCTGAACAAAATGAGGTACATGTGTATAATGAAATATTACTGTGCATAAGAAAAAATGAATAGCAGGAATTCAGAGAAACCTGGGAAAACTTATATGGACTGATAGAGAGTAAAGTCAGCAAAACCAGGAAAGCAATATACACAAGACTATTGTAATTTAAGTGGAAAAGAAGAGTAAAAAGAAGCCAATCACCAAGTAATTTGAATAACCAAACTTGATGCCAAAGGAAGGATGAAAAAATACACCCTCCTCCTTTTGTTAGATAGATGGGGGAGTGCAGGTATATAATTCTGCAAGTATTGCCAGACTCTCATGTTTGTTGGTTTTACCTAATTGTTTTTCTTTATCTGGCAGCTAGGTGACATGGTGGCAAGGACACCAGGACTCATCTTCACGAGTTCAAATCCTGCGTCAGACACTTACTAGTTGTGCAACCCCAGGAAAGTCATAAACTCTATTTGCCTCAATTTCCTCCTCTGTAAAATTACCTGGAGCAGGAAATGGCAAACTACTCTAGTATGTTTGCTTTAAAAAAATAACCTAAATGACATCATGAATAGTCTGACATGACTGAATAATAATTTTCTTTGTCACAAGGAAAAGCTCACTGGACAAATGGGGGTCATGTAGAGCAGGAAATTAGGAAATTACTGGTACATTAAAAACAAAAAGTTCTGATAAAATAAAAAATATTTTCCATAGCTCCCTACTATGTCTAGGATAAAATACAAAATCGCATTCTGGTATTTAAAATGATCTGACTTCCACTTCCCTTTGCAGTTTTATTTCATAACACTTTTTTCTTAATGAGCTTTTTATATCTTATTTTTTCCCCAATTGCACACAATAGCAATTTCTAACATTTTTTTTTTATTTGAGTTCCAAATTCTCTTCTCTCCTCCCTTCCCTCCCCATTCCTTGAAAAGGCATATAGTGTTCTTTGTCATTCACTCTACATCCTAATCAAATTTACCCTCTAATTGTTTGAGCCCTCCTGATCAACTGGTTCAGGACATTTCTTCTCCTGCCACCATGATGCACAAATGATCTCCATGTCTGGAATATACTCCTTTGGCACAGTCCCCTTTAATTCTAGTGCCTTCCCTCTGCTGATTATTTTTTATCTATCCTTATTGCATATAACTTGTTTTCACATAGCTCTTTGTATGTTTTCTCTCCCATTACATTATGAGTTCTTTGAAGGGAGGTACTGTCTTTTGCTTTTCTTTGTATTCCACTTTGTAGGGTGTCTGGCACATAGTAGGTGCTTAGTAAATGCTTGCTTATTGAATTCCACCTCTTAGAATTCCTAGTTTCATTCAAAGCACAATTCAGGCACCATCTCCTATACAAGGTTTTTCCTGATCTCTCCCCAACCCCAGTTATTAGTACTTTTTCCCTCTTTTACTGTATATTTATATATGCTTATCATACGTCTTCATGGTGAATTGTAAGATTTTTGGGGGGTAAATATTGCTTCATTTTTGTTTAGATAGGAAACTCAATAGTAGATGGAGTCAGGAAAACGTGAATTCAAATTTGGCCTTAGATATCTACCAGTTATATGAACTAGCACTTAGCACAGTTCATGGAACATAGTAGGTGCATAATAAATATTAATTGATCGATCCCAGATAAATTGCTTAACATCTTCTAGACTCAGTTTCCTCAATTGTAAAATGGAAAAATAACAGTACTTGCCTCCCAGTGTTGTGGTAAGGATAAAATGAGATATTTTGGTACATTGGCACATATTAGGTGTTTAATAAATCCTCCCTTCTTTCCTTTTTCCTTTCCTTTCCTTTCCTTTCCTTTCCTTTCCTTTCCTTTCCTTTCCTTTCCTTCCTTTCCCTTTCCTTCCCTTCCTCCTTTCCTTCCTTACTTTCTTCCTTCTTCCTTTTTTCTCCTTCATTTCTACAGGGTTTATATCTAGCACCTAGCACAATGTCTGACACATAAGTATTTGAAGAATTGAATTGGATTGAATCAATCCAAGGAACTGTGAATATTTAGCCTGGAGAAGAGAATGTTGCAGGGAGGGCAGGATATGATAACTGTCTTCATCTGCCTGAAAGTTCTGCCAAGTAGACATATTCTACATGTCTAACTCTAGAGGACAAGACTTAAATTAATGGGTAGAAGCTATAAGGAGGCAGATTTCTGCTTAATACAAAGAAGAATTTTATAAGACTTAGAGCCATCTAAAAATGAGTAAAATTAGCTGCATAATAAGGTAGTGAGATCCTTGGTCACCAGACATTTTCAAACAGATGGTGCATTTACATTTATTCCATATCGATAAGAATTTCTCAACTGACTCATAAAAACAAGGAATTGTACTACATGCTGGAAATAACAAAGACAAAAATGAAACCATCCCTGCCCTCAGAGAGCTTATACACTACAAGGGAATCTAAACAAGTAAACAGATACAATCATACCAGGTACTTTGAAGAAGGACAAATTACCAATAGCTGGAGGAATAAGGACTTCCTGCAAGAGGTGATGTACATGAGCTGAGACTCGAAAGAAGTGAAGGTTTCTGCTAAAGTGAGGAGAGAGGGGATGCCTTTTATGCATAGGCTAGAGCCTATGCAAAAGTTCATAGGTAGGAGATGGGATGTTGAGTTTGGAGAAGTGAGTCGATTGAGGTTGGCTGACTTAATTTTGAGAAGGAAAGTACTGGGACATAGATCTGCTAAGTTCTCCTGGAGTTTTATTGTGAAGTGGTTTAAATGTCAAACTGAAGGATTTTATCCTAGAGACAGTAAGGCACTATCTAGCATTCTTGCACAAGGTTTGTGACATGCTCAGATCTGAATGTTTGGAATTGCCATGGAGAATGGATTGAAGATAGGTAGAGAGTGGAAACTGACTACTGATACTAGAAGGATGATATTTCATACATATGAGAAGATTCCCTCATGGTTTGGGAGGATGACCTAGATAACTCATGCTCTACTTAGGTTTCCACCAATCCAATGATTCTATGATAATAAGTCCCACAAGGACTCCAAGGAAAGAGAAATTAATATGGGTCTAGGTGACCAGAGAAAGCTTCATAGAGGAGATGACCTTTGAAGGATGGTTTAGACTGATCTTTACAGAATATGAAAATAACATTCATATCTCTTTCTCCAGTTACATCTCTGTGATATGTACCCTACTTCTTCCTAGTCTTTTTATTTGATCAGTCCCTATAAGGAGGGTTCAATTTATAGGGAGTGAGCTAGGAGAGTTTGTGGGAACATCCAAAGGAAGGAAGAGAGGGAGAGAGGGACAAATTCCTTCTCCAAGGTCTTCCAGGGAATTCTAGAGGTGAGGAAACAAAGTAGGCATTGGAATCTACTCTGCTAGGATTGGAGAATGGATTTGGACTGATCCATTCTTGAGAGTCCTCCATGGATAGTTCATCTCAGGTACTAAAAGATAATTCAGAGGATAGAGTAGGCATTGTCACAAATAGAGGAGTCTGTGTGTTTGTCCATCATTGCCGAAAAAGACCATGTCATCAGAGAAATGATGACATGACTTGCACTTGACTTTGAGGGAGTGCTGTGCAGGTCACCAGCCTCACTTCTCCTCCAGAGCCATCTGAATCCAGTGACCAGATATTCATCAGGAGAGATGAGGCAGTTGGGTTAAGTGACTTGCCCAAGGTCACACAGCAGGTGAGTGAGATATGAATTCAAGTCCTCCTGACTCCTGCACTAGTGCTCTATCCACTCACCTAGCTGCCCTTAGAGGAGTCTTTATTGTTATGAGGAAGAATGAATGGTCCTTGACTTTCAGGGAATTCCTTGTCTAAACGGAGTAAGTGGGAGGGAGAGGGGACATGAATAAAAATCATAAAATCATATATTTAGACTGGAGAGTATCTCAGAGACCTTTCAGTTCATCCCCCTCATTTTACAACTGAAAAAAACTCAAGAATCAAAAAGGTTAAATAACTTGCCCGAGGTCACACAGGCAATTAGTGTCAGAAGTGGGATCTGAACTCAACTCCTCTGATCAGAACCAGTAGCAAAGGGACAAAGGCAGACTCTTTAGCAAGAACAAGGATGTGGAGCAGAACTGGGTTAGAGTGGAGTAGGAATCAGACAGAGTAGGTTCCCTGGGAGAGAGTCCATGCAGTTCAGGGCTAGGAAGAATGAGAAGACAGGCAAGTTTTAGTGATGAGTAGATCATTAGAGCTGAAAGTTTCATAAGAGTAGGTCCAGTGTCCTCATGTTACAGAAGAGGAAACTGAAGCATGGATGTTTAGTTAGTGACAGGGTCACCAGGCAAATTCCAGGACAAAGAAAAGATTTATATAAAATCTCAGAGATGGGAGAGTAAGAGACAGTATGTTCTACTGAAAAGGTGACTGATTTGGCATCAGTAGAGCTGGATTCACATTCCCACCTGTAGCTCACTGCCTGTGTGACTTTAGGTGAGTCATTTAACATATCTGAGTCTCAGTTTTCCCTTCTTTAAAATGAGGGTGCTGGACCAGATGGCGTCCAAGGTCCCTTCCAGTTTAAACTCTGTGATTCTATGAAGTGTGGTCGAGATCAAAGGAGATCAGAGATTCAGAAGTAACGCTAGGCAAGCCCTGAGCAGAGGACATCCATTCAAATTAGCCTTGGATTTGAATTTAGCTCCTTGAAGGATGAAATTCTTGCTTTATAGAAACTGCTAGGTCCAGGAGTCATACGGGGACAAGAAAAGTCGGACGCGTCAGGGACAGAAATAGAAAGATGTAGCGATTAATACAGAAACAAAGATAGGAGAATGAGAGCAGGAGACCTCCATCCCGGAGCAGAATGATGTGATCGGGGTCAACTTTCCCCCTCCCTCAAGCCTGACTGGCACAGCAGCCAGACGACCCCTCCCTCATCAGGACTGCTCTCCCCCTTGGAGCTCCCTCCGACGTCCCTTCAGTCCCCCGCCCAGCGCTCCCACTTCCGTGCTGTCACTCCCTACTTCTCCCGACTCTCTGGGTTCTGGCCGCCTTCTCCAGCATCCACACAGCTTGTTTTCCTTTACTAGGTGTCAAGTGTTAACTGGAGCCAAAATCCACATGTCACAGCTCGAAAGGAATGAGAGCGCTCTCCCTTAGCTCCGAAGAGGGAACGGAAAAGGATAGTGCGTGCATCGGAACAAGGTGTTCTTGGGCCAGTGTTAGTGTACAGATTCACAAACACACAACACACACAAACACACAATAAACACATAATATACACACAAACACACTAACACTTAACCATAGCCGCTAACACAATACATACACAAACACGCAAAAAATACATACCCAAACGTGCAATATACACACAAATACACAAAACATAAACAGACACACAACACATGCACACAGAAACACAATATACGCACAAATGTACATACACACAGTACATACACAAACATGTGCAAATATGCTCAATATGCACATCGAAACACACAACACATACATACATATACAAACACAAACACACAATATACACACAAATATAGAGAAACCCAGACATATACAAACATGCACACATGTACACAAACACATACAAAAATAATACGCTAACAATATACACATAGAACTACAAATACGCACATGCAAACATACACAAACATACACACAAACACACACAAAAGCATTAACACATTCACGAACACATACACACAAATACATACAAAACACACACGCAAATATACACTAATAAATGTGCACATATACAAACACAAACACACACATTGTGTGTAGAATTGAGAGCAAGATTTCCTAGAAAGGGTAAAAGAAAAATAGAAGCCAACAGTTCTGTTTCTAGCACCTAATGTGGGAAGAGGTTTGGGGAGGAAGATGGTGAGACCCTAGAGGTAGGTTAGAGCTCTGTACTCAGAGATGAGAAGACTTAGTTCAAATCTCTCCTCTGACACCTACTAGCTATATGACTTTGAGCAGGTTACCCTGGCCTCAGTTTCCTCTGTAAAGTGAAAGGGCTGGACCACTTTGCTTCTAAGGTTGCTTCCAGCTCTAAATCTTTGATCTAAATCTATAAGATAGGGAGGTGAGGGAGAAGAGGAAGGCAGGCTAACGAGTCGGACGGCGGGAAGAAGAGGGGGCCCCAGTACAAGAAAGCATAGTACTCCTCCCTCCCTGCAAACGTGGATTCCCCCATCCCCCCACCCAAGACGTGTCACACTTGAGAATTAGTGCTCTCAGGTCTTTGAAGACAGTAACAGCCTGGATCTGCCTTGGATGGGGGGCAGGGAAGAGAGTGGGAATCCAGACAGGATTCCCAACAAAGCAGAGAGCAGAGGGGAGAATCTGGGAGTTGAAACGATTATGTCCACCCTAAAAATCCCATAATCCTGGTCATTCCTTTACTGCACATTGGTTTTCCCCTGGGGTAGCAGATGGGAATTGAAAAGTCTGGTTGGTGTTGTTGAGGGGATGACCTGGGAAGGGGAGGATCCCAGGGACTTGGTTTGGAACCCCAGCTCCCAAAACTGCACGCTTGAGGGAAGGGGGGACCACCCTCAGTTTTTGGGAAGATGGGCATCTCCTCTTCCAGGGCCCTGCCCCCTCCCTGGATCAGCTACTCTTAGCTGATGGGGGAGGTCAGTGCATGGAGGGAAAGTTGTGGCCAGAGAACAGACATTCCCCAGGATGACTCACAGCCTAGGAATGTACAGTTCCAGGGGCCACCGGGGCAGCCCCAGGCTGGGCAAAGACCCTAAGGTGGGTGGGTAGGTCGGGGGTGGGGGTGACAGGAGGACAGAAAAGGCAGAGGGGACAGTGAATGAGAAGCCAAGGGTAAGAAATGTGGGGGTGGGGGGTGGGGTGGGCAATAGCTGATAAAAACCGTCCTTCAGAGGAAAGCATTCATCTTGCCTCCTCCTCCTTCCATTCCATTCTCAAATGACTCCTAACGCAATAGGAGGGATCCAGGCTAGCTCTCCAGAAGGACTGTCCAGCCACAAAGGTGGAGAGTCATCTGGATGCCAAAAGACAGAGGAATAACTAGGGGTATCCAATCTATTCCAGGCCCCTGCTATTCCCATTATTTCAGTCTCCACCCTTTGTCCCCTGGTAACCAGGAAGAGGACAAATGGGATCTTGTATGTCCTGAGGATAGAGGAAGGATCTCTAAGCACTACCTTAGTTGGGCAGTGCTGAGGAGTCAAGAGGGACAGCTGCTCACATGCCTGGGTCTTTCTTGCTCACCTTCTCTGTGTTTGGGAGCAGAGATGCCACCCCCTCTCTTAGTTTACCACTGCTAACTCTTAGCCTTCCAGCCGACGTGGCAGCCAGAAGGGGGGCCTGGGAGTGGAATAGAGTGAGGGGGTGGTGGTGGCTGGGAATGAGGTCAGCGGGCTGGGCTGGGCTTGTGGGCTAAGTCATCTGGGCTTGGATGTCTGGAAGGAAGGAGTCTGCACCATGGGCTGTCCCTGCTCCCCCAGCCTGCTTGCTGGTCTCCTCCTCAATCTCCAGCCTTTGCTAGCTAGCTTAGAGATCCTACCCCAGCCCCCCTGTGCAGATGGTTTGAATCAAGGTCTTCAGTTCCTGCCAAACCTCTTCTATGTGGTTATTTCTATCCATCCTTCATTCCCTCTCCCTGCATTTTGGCCTCATTTAGGGTGGGCTAGAGAGGGGAAAAGGGGGGAATCTCAGTGTCTGGTTAGAGTTTAAAGGTAGGGTTCTTCACACCCCATCTGTCCCTTCTGTTACACTCATCTCAGCTCCCAATCACATCTTAGGTCATTCAGGCTCCCTTCTCCAAAGCTGAGAACCCCCAGAATCCAGAAGAGAGTGCACTTGTGACTGACTTTGTCCCCTGAGGAAGCAATTTTTTCCACTCAGGCGTCTTTCCTTGGGCAGCTTAGAGATTCATTCTCAGTGCCTTCTGTGTCACAATTCTGGCCTAGATTTGTAAGGTCCTAAGAACCAGATACTAGAGATGAAAGGTGGGGAGAATTATATGGGGGAGACTGCCCTGGGTGGGGCTTCTAGGTCCATATCTGCTATTAACTAGCAGGGTAACTTTGGGCAAGTCCCTGGGCCTCAGTTTCTACATCTGTAAAAGGAAGGCTTTAAAACAGAAGATAAATTGGGACCCTTTCAACTCTGACATTTGAGGTTTCTAAATAAATAAAAATCATTTCCTTCTTCCATTATCCTGTTCTGAAAAAAGATGTTTAATGTTGAAGTCCAAAATACCTGGGACCTGTGCTCAGATTCAGCAGGAAATGATGGATTATACATGTTCTTTCTTTGAATCTTAGTGTCTTCATAGATGCTGGGAGTTGGTCTAGCCCCAGGTAATAATACCAACACCAACACAGGTAGATTCATCAGAAAGGAGAAAGAGTCCTGGACCAGGCTCTGTCATTGACTAGCTGTTTGAAACTGGGCAAGTCACACCTTCCTCCATGGATGAGGAGGAAGATGGTCTCTCATCCTGCCATTTCCCTCAACCCTAAATTTACATCCTGTGTCAATTCTTCCCAAGAGTAACCTTGGCTTGTTGCCTCTCCTTGCTTCCTACTCATTCACATCTCGATCCCCTGTAAACTGGCCTCAGTCCCGACCACTCTACTAAAGCTACTGTCTTCAAAAGTCATGATCAAATCCATTGACCTTTTCTCAGCCCTCCTCCTTCTTAACTTTTCTACATTTGACAATATTCACTACGTGTCCTCCTTCTTGATAGCATCTCTGTCCTCTTGGTTTCATGACCCTGCTCTCAGTTTCCTCATCTGTAAAATGGGTATAAAAATAGCCCCTACCTCACAGGGTAGTTGAGATACTGAAATGAAAAATGAATGTTATGTACTTTGCAAATGTTAAAACACAGACACACACACACACACACACACACACACACACACACATATATATATATACATACAGGCGAGCTTTTTTTTTTTTGAGGACAGGGTCTATTTTGTTTAGCAGCATTTGGCACATATTAAACATTTAAAAATGGTTGTTGGATTCTCTTGAATTGTTCTCTATTGGTTCACCTGACTCGCTGATGATGCCTTCCTGGGCTTCATTCTTTGTTCTTTTATTTTCTTCATATTCTAATGTGAGAGTCCCCTAAGGCTCTGTCTAGGGGCTTCTTTTATTTCTAAACTCTCTCCAGACACCCACAGCGTTAAATCAATCAATTCAACATCATTTATTAAACATCTACTGTGTGAGCCACACTGTGCTGGGCATGGAGGTACAAAGAGTAACATTAAAAAACCGCTATCACCTTTCTGCCGATGACTCAGTTCTAAATAGTAACGTTTCTCTTTTACCCAGGAACCCTGAGGGTCTTCCCCTCCCAGTTTGATTTTTTTGTAATTTTTTTTCCCTTTATTTAAAGGAACCATCTGTATCTCACTCAAAGTGAGAATCTGATAAGACCTTACCCTAAAATGGCCAGGGTATCCCATTGCATCCTGGCCCATCTCCATCCTGAGTCTTCAAAGTCCATTGGCAAGACAAAAGTCAGGATGACTGGTAATGTCTGGGGATGCAGTGGGTGACCTTAGCATCTTTGATGTAAGTGCTTCAGCCACCTTCACAGCCATTGGAACAAATTGCTCTCATGGGCCCATTTATCCAGGGGAAGTCTTCATATGTTTAGGGTAGACATCCCTCTGACTCAGCAATGGGTTTGAGACCACCTCAGTTACCCTCAACCTGGTTTAGCCCATCTGCTGAGATGGTTTTTAGTGGTTTTATGACTGTTGCACATGGCTTCTTGGAGTCACAGGTAACTGGTGAGTGCTAGGTAGGTGGCAAAGGTAGATAAGTAGCCCTGAAAAGGCTTAGCAAGCCCTCACACCAGAGATGCTTGTCTTCTCTGAACACCTCACACACCCACACATAACTATGTCCTTTCAAGACATATTAAAAAGTAAATGAAAGATAATAGAGGGAAGGCATTAGAAAGGAATTTGGGGGTGATAGCAGTGTGGAACAGGACTAAGAAAGTCCTCTTGCAGAAAGATGGGATTTGAGCTGAGTCTCAAAGGAAGTCAGGAAGAGGAAGGTGAGAATGGAAATCATTCTAGTCATAGAGGCCAGAAAGGAGTCAGGAGATGGTGTGTCCAACATGACCAACAGCAAGAAGGGTAGAGACATGGTCAGATCTTCATTTTAGGAAGACTGCATTGGCTGCTGAGCAGAGGATTGGAAGGGAGAAGAGAGAGACTTGAGGCAGGGACACCCTTTGTGTCTGACTCTTCATGACCCCATCTTGGCAGAGATGTTGGAGCGTTTTACCATTTCCTTCTCCAACTCATTTTACAGGAAACTGAGGCAAAAGGGTGAAGTGACTTGCCCAGAATCATATAACTAAGAAGTATCTGAGGCCATATTTGAACTCAGGAAGAGGAGTCTTCCTGATTCCAAGCTCAGTGCTCTATCCACTGCCTCCCACCCTCCATCCCCAGCTGCCCCTTAAAGAGACTGTTATCATAGTCTAGGAGTGAGCTGATGAGGGCCTGTGGTACGTCAAAGGAGAGAAATGTTGTGCAAGACTTGACAATAGATTGAAAGTGTAGGATGACTGGTACTGAGGGATACAGGATGACACCAAGGTTGCGTGAGGAAAGTAAGGAAGGGAGAAAAGGTCTGGGGGGAAAGATGATGAGATCCTTGAATGCACTTTTCGATCTGCCCCTTCCCATCTATTGTGGCCCTAATCCTAGTTCAGTCCCCAGTTACTATTCCCACATCAGAAAAGGTGCTGTGCTCTATGACAAAGCAGAATTGAAACAGCACAAAGGAAATGTAGGATGAGCAAATTTGGAGTAACCACTCCAAATGTTCACACAGACAATCTGTGCTCAATCTGTGATAGAGCATTCTGAGCTTGCATTGGTCTGATCAGCCACAGTTGTACACATTGAAACTTCACTTTATCATGTGTCATTTTGGTCCTCTTCAAAAATGAAGGACAACAACCAACTAACTACTCAACTAGAACACTGTAATGGTAAGGGCTTTAATTCAATTAAATTTGCCAAGCATTTATTAAGCACCCACATTTGTTGTTGTTCAGTGTTTCAGTCATGTCTGAGTCTTCATGACCCCATTTGGGTTTGCTTGGCAGAGATACTGGAATGATTTGCCATTTCCTTCTCCAGATCATTTTTACAGATGAGGAAACTGAGGCAAAAAGGGTGAAGTGACTTATCTAGTGTCACACTATGTCTCAGGTCAGATCTGAACTCAGGTCTTCCATCCACTGTGCTGCCTAGCTGCTCCAAGTACTTACTATGTGCAAAACATTATACTCAGCACCAAGAGTAGAGAGAAGAAAATGAAAAGTCCTTACCATCAGGGAGGGTAGGTGGCATTTCAAGGAGCTTTCACTTTCCCTGCCTCCAGTCTTTTCTACCTCTCTGATACATCCTTCATACAGCAGCAAAATAATCTTCCTAATACATTACTTGGATCACATAATCTTCCTACTTAAAAGATTTATGTCCTCCTTTGCCTTAGGGGTTGAGAAAGCAAATTCCTTAGGTTGGCATTTAAGGTCCTTGACCACATGGTGCTTACTGATCTTACCGCCCCTCAAGCTTTATCTCACATGATTCCTTTTCACATACTCAAACTGGACTCCTTACTGTTCCTAGATCTCATCCTGTCACTTCCTATTTCCTTTTGTACACAATGTCTACCTGGAACACTCTTGCATTTGAGAGAGGGCAAAGTGTGATGGGTAAGGCTTTGAATTTATTGTTAAAAAGCCCTGGGTTCAAATTCTGTCTTTGGTGCTGATTTGCAGGTTGTGCAATCGGGTAGACTACTTGACTTAGTTTCTGTATCTGCAAAAT
The DNA here is from genome assembly GCA_028658325.1 of Potorous gilbertii. Lineage (NCBI taxonomy): Eukaryota > Metazoa > Chordata > Mammalia > Diprotodontia > Potoroidae > Potorous > Potorous gilbertii. The sequence continues at coordinate 523,767,671 of CM053770.1, forward strand.
GTGCATAATAATACCTGTGGTATCTACCTCACAGGCGATTGTGAAAGCTAATGAGATTAGGTAAATAAAGTGCTTCATAAAGGTCACCTATTTTTAGTATCTCAGCCTATTGAAATATTTCTCTTTCTGGCTCCAGCTATATGAAACATTTCCTTAATCTCTGTCTCTTCAAATTTCCCCGTTCCTCTGTCTTTTCTATTAAGAGAAACAACTGAGTAGTGGATAAAGAGAAGGTCTTGACTTAGTCATGAAGAGCTTAGTTCAAATTCCATCTCTGATGTATACTGGCTGTGTGACCTAGGGCAAGTCACATAGCTTCTCAGCGGCCCAGGTTGCTTTCTAAGACAGAAGTTCTTAACCTTTTTTGTGCTGTGGATCCCTTTGGCAGTCTGATGAAACCCCGGGACTCCTTAGAATAATGTTTTCAAATAATTGAAGGAAATACTAAATTTTAGTTGTTGTGATTTAGTCATTTCAGTTATGTCCAACCCTTTGTGACCCTGTTAGGGGTTGTCCAAAGATAATGGAGTGGTTTGCTATTTGCTTCTGCAGCTCATTTTACAAATGAGACAAATGAAGCAAATGGGGTTAAGTGACAGCTAGTACATGTTTGAACCAGGATTTGAACTCATTCTCCAGGTCTGGCACACTATTGACTGTTCCACCTAGCTGCCCCCAAATTTCAGTTAGAGTTAGTCAAAACAAAGATATAATTTTTTTTTCCCATCCAAGTTCACAGACTCTCTGAAATCTATCCATACACATGGACCATGGGTTAAGCACCCCACCTCTCCTTCCTTCCCCGCTTCTTCCCATCTAAGACTCTCAATTGCAGAGTAGCTTTTGATGGGCATTGGTAGAGGTGGGTTTTCTCATCTGGAGTTCCCTGTACCAGTAAAATCATAAGTCTAGTAAAAAAAATCATTTAATTACATACTAACTTGTATTATAATTATTTGTGTATGTGTCACCTCCCTACTAAATTGTAAGCACTTTGAGGGCAGGGATTGTACTTTGTTTCATATTTATCTCTCCCTCCCCTCATCCCTCCAGAGCCCAAGGTCTAACACCTAGGAGGTGCTAATAAATGACTATTCAGTTGACCAAGTTACTTTCTGCTCTAACATTCTATGATTGAATGACCTTCAAACTTTAGATTATAAGATGAAACAGACCCTTAGATGAGTCACTAGTCCAAATCAACTGGTCTTAAAGTCCTGTGGTCCTTCCCCTTTACTCCAGATATCTTAGCCTCAGACGATAACTGTGATAACTAACATTTATACCGTACTCACCATGCGTCAGGCACTGTGCGGAGCACTTCGTAATTATCCGATTAAATCCTCACCCATCCTAAGAGGGAGGTGTTACTATATATCCCCATTTTTATAGAGGAAATTGAGGTTAAGTGACTTGCCCAGGTTTTGGTATTCAGAAGAAACGAAACATAATTTGCCAGGATTCTTCTGCCTCCTGGGTATGTGTTTTCCTTCCTTATTAGATGAGAGGCTCCCTGAGGGCAAGAGATGTGTCTCCCTCATCACACCTGGAGCTCTCTGACATCTGGAACTAGGTCTGTCCCATCAGATTAAGAGCTTCTTGAAAGCAGGGTTTATATCTTCTCCATCAAGAGATGCTCCCCAAGGATATGAATTATGGGTCCTTCTTTCTCTGGGTCTCCCCTTATTGCCCAGTTCAGGGCTCAGAGGCAGAGGAAGTACTCAGTTCAGGACCAGAGGGAATGTGGTAAGAGACAAGTGAGTAGGCTGAGAAATGTAACTCAGGAATCCAAAAGGCTAGTGTTGGCACAGTTGGAAAGAGGGAGCCTGTTTATGGTGTAGTGTTTGAAGGCATGAGCAAGACGTGGAGGCATGTTCTACTCGAGGTGCTGGGAGTATCTCAGCTTGAAGCTCTCTTGATCTCTTTCCTTAGAGACTTCTCCTATGCCTTAGCCAGAGCCCAAAGAATTCATTGATGCTTTTATTTCAACTAGATGTTTTTGGCTGCAACTCAAATATCCCTGGCTCCTTCTGATCCAAAGTGATGAGGTGGCTACCACAGCCTCTGTTGCTGGGGAAAGGAGGGCTGGGTTGGACTACTGGTGAAGGGGCCTCTTGGAAAAGGGTGGGAAAAGAAGGGATGAAGTCTGAAACAACTGGAAGGAGCAGAGAGACAGAGACAGAAAAAGGATGTAGAGAGAGAAAAAACAAGAAAGACAGAAATGAAGGCCCAAAAAAAGCCTGAAAGAACTTGAGAAGGAGGAGGTGCATGGAGCCAGGCAGAGGAAAGAGAAAGGAGGAGAGAAGAGGATGAGGGAGACAGAGAGCAAGAGAGGGACTTACAGAAAGAGTAAGGAATAAAGAAGGCAGAAAGCAGGATAAAAGTCTGAAACAGGGCAAAAATCAGAGGGGAAAGCCAAAAAAGGGAGAGAAAGAGAAAAAAAGAAGAAGGAATGGTAATCCTTTACCAGTGTGTTTTACAATTTATAAAGTACTTTGACAACCATTCTCTTATTTAATCCACAATAGCCCTGAGAGGAAATCAGGTAAAATCTCTTTTTTATAGGTGAGAAAAGTGATATAAAGAGGCGAGTTCTCCCTATTTATATGATTGCTCCTTCTCAGCTTCCTTTACTGGGTTTTCATTCATATCCCTCGGACTTACTTTTGCCCAGGACCCAGGAACCTTGCCCTTCCCCAAGGTTCTATCCTGGACGCACTTCTCTTTTCCCTCTATGCCAAGAGTTCATAACCTTTTTGGTTTTATAGACCTCTTTCTCAGTCTGGTAAAGCCCTTCTTTGAATAATATTTTTAAAGACATAAAATAAAATATACAAGATTAAAAGGAAGCCAATTATGTTGATACATAGTTATTAATATAAATTATATTAAATTAAAAAAACATATTAAATAATAACAAATTCAGAGACCCTCAGGTTAAGAAGCCCTGATCCATACTATTTCACTTGAGTTCCCATGAGTTCAACTATCATCTCTGCACCAGTGATCCTGAGATCTGTGAAACCCTTGTCTCTCTCTTAAGTTCTAGCTTCATATCATAGCAGCACAGAATTTGAGAGTCGGAAGGAATCTGAGCAGCCATCTAGGCAAACCCACATGAGAAGGATATGTGTATGTGTGTATATGTTGTGTATATAGATATATATGTACACTAGATATATTTATGTATACTATATAGGTATGTAAGTGCACAATATACCTTATATACACATATGTGTATGCATGTATACATACACACATACATATATGTCATGTCCAACTCTTTTGACTTCATTTGAGGTTTTCTTCAGCAAAGATACTGGAGTGGTTTGCCATTTCCTTCTCCAGTTCATTTTACAGATGAGGAAACTGAGACAAAAAAGGTTATGTGACTTTTCCAAGATCACACAGGGAATATTGAGGACAGATCAGAACTCATGAAGTGAGTCTTCCTGACTCCAGGTCCAAAAGTTTACTCACTATACCATCTAGCTGCCCCAATATGGGAAGGAGCCACCACTATAATGTATTTCTAATATGATATGACAGAATATGACATGATATGACCCAAAACAGCCTAACATGGTATGACATGATAGACTATGGAATACCTATAACATAATGCAGTACAATGTAACACAACAAAGTATAACACAATTTAACATTACATGATATGACACAATAGGCTATGGCCTATAACATAATATAATACAACATAATACAATGTAACACAACATAGCATAACATAACATAGTATAACAACATAGCGTAACATAGCATAACGTAACATAGTGTAATATAGTAGACAAGTGGTCAGCCAGTTTCTGTTTGAAGACCTCCACGGGGAAGGAACCCAGCACATCTTGTGGCTGTCTGTTCCACTTTGGTGCAGCTGTAATTGCTAGAAGGTTTTCTCTGACATCAAGTATAAATTTCCTTCTCTGCAGCTTCCACTCATTGTTCCTGGTTCTGCCCAGATATATAGTTATTAATAGTTCTTAATATAAATTACATTAAATTAAGTTAATTAAATAAGTGCACTCCCTTCTCCAAATACTTGAACACAATTCCATGCCCCTCTTTAAATATTCTTTTCTCAGTCACTGCCTCCTGAAGTTCTCAAAGTTGATGTCTGGTTGGTATCTCAAACTCATACAAACCATTATCTTTTCCTCCTCCCCTTTTCTGAACTTCCCTATTCCTGGTTAAAGCATCATTAGCCATCTCGGCACTCAGGCTTGCAACCTCATTGTCATCCTTGACTTGTACACTCCTTCACACTTACCTTAGGCATCCATTCTGCTGTCAATCTCATCATTTCTACCTTGATGCCATTTTGAGTATACATACTCTGCTCTCCACTCACACGACTACTACCCTGGTTCTTCTTATCACCTCTCACTCGCACTATTGTAATAGTCTTCTAATTCACCTCCCTACTTGCAGTTTCTCCCCACTTCAATGTATTCTCTATTCAGCTGCCAAAGGGATTTTCCTAAAGTGTAAATCTGCTGATGTCAGTCTCTACTCAATAAACATTACCTCCAGGTAAATAAAGTTCTCTTTTGGCCTTTAAAGCCTTCCCCTTTCTAGTGTTCTCACGCTTTATTGCCCTCCATCCATTCTACCATGCAGAGATACGCAGGACTTCTTGCTTTTGCTTGTACCCGATGCTCCATCACTCAACTCTGCTCTTTCACTGTTCATGCCCTATGCTTGGAATACCCTCCCTTCTAGGAGGAAAACTTGTTTCTGAGAAAAATCTACATTCAAATCCCATTTCTGACACATATTGGCTTTGTGATCTTGGACAAGTCACTTGACTTCTCAATGTCCTAAATAGCTTTCTACTCTAACACTATAAAATTGTGGAGGTATGTAAGGCATTCTCTCACCCAGGAATTCCCAAGTTCAGTCCTTATTTTCTCCCATTAGAATGGTTAGACTATTAGATTATTTTTTTTTTTTTTATACTCAGAGCTTAGCACAGAGCCTGGAACGTAGCAGGTACTTGACAAATTCTGTGACTGACTGAGTTCAAGGGAAAGGTCAAAGATAAACACTGGCCTTCTCCCTACCCTCTTCTTAAAAATGAACCACACTGCCTTTGTTTTTGTTCATATACTAATAAACTTCATTCATCTCACTTAAGTTACCTGACATGAAGGAGCCAGAGTCACTCCAGACAGACAGAGTTCAGCTTCTCCATCTCAAGCAGTTTTCTCTTTTGAGGGAGACAGTGTGGTTCAGTGGAAAGACTGTTTGCTAGGTTCTGAATCAAGGGACTTGGGTTCAAATTCTGCTTCAGTCACTTATTAGTTGTGTGACCTTAAGGAAATAACTCAGTTTCCTTGGGCCTCAGCTGTCAAAGGAAGGGGTTGACTAGAAGGAGTATGAGATCTCTTTTAGATTCAGATGCTGTTGCTTAGTCATTTCAGTCATGTCTAACTCTCCATGACCCCATTTGAGGTTTTCTTGACAAAGATACTGGAGTAATTTGCCATTTCCTTCTCCAGTTCATTTTATAGATGAGGAAACTGAGGTAAGGAGGGCTAAATGACTTGCCTAGGATCACACAGCTAGTAAGTGTCTGAAGTCAGATTTGAACTTGGGTCTTTCTGACTCCAGGTCTGGTGCTCTATCCACTGCACCACCTAACTGCCTGTTTGTTCCAAATCTTATGATCCTATTCCCTGTCTACACCTCCTTTCCAGCTTCTGGACACTTCAATGAGAAGGAAATATCCCCTCCAATCCCTAGCCTCAAGTTTCTTCTCCATCACAGTCTTATTGCCCACTTATGGTCTCCAAGAAGCTTGCCTTGCTCTCCCCCTTGGTCTGTTTTGTTATCTCCTACTGGCTCCATGGGGACAATCACCACCCTCTGGTCCCTTTCATTGGAAGTTGGAGCCATGAACTCCAAACCACCCACATAAGGAGGGAGTTCAGCTCAGAACTTCTTTCTCACCTGGCTAGGTTACTTCAGAACCTTTCTGACTCTTCTACCATGTCCCTGAGTCAGAAACTTTCCCTGGCACCACAACTTTCTTTGGTGTGTTGCCTTCCTTCGTTACATTATAAACTCTGTGAGGAGAGGGGGTGTCTTTTATCATATCTGTATTCTCAGAGCTTAGCACAGTGCTTAGCACAAAGTAGGAGCTTAATAAATGTTTATTGAATAAGGGCTGATTAATAATAAGCACATTTATAAAAATACCTACTATATGTCAGGCACTGTGCTAAGCTCTGCGGATGCAAAGACAAAACTGAAACTACCCCTGACCTCAAGGGCCTTACCTTCTGTCTGAGGTGGTAGCCAGTGCTGAAGAACCTATGAAATGTACACACCATAAATACAAAACCATTTCACTTGGGAGGCACTAACAGTTGGGAGAATGAGGGAAAGCTTCGTGTAAGAGGGAGTGTTTGAGCTCAGTTCTGAAGGAAACCAGGAATTTTAAGGGGTAGAGGTGAGGAGGGAATGCATTCCAGGCATGAGGCACATCCTTTACAGCTGCAATGAAGCAGGAAATGGAATGGCATATATAAGATAGAGCAGGAAGGCCAACTTGACTGGGATAAAGACTAGACCAATGAATTGCTGTTAGAAACTCCCAGGAGGGAAAATACTCTCTACCAAATATGGTAGCAAGGAGTGTCACCCAGAACAGCAGTCAAATTGGAATACAAACCTGGGCCACTAAACCTTACATAAGGACTCCAGAGAGCTTCAGACTGACTTAGAAAACCACATATTAATATTAATGGGATTGGGCTTGCGAGTGGTTGCTATACTTCCAGCTTTTATGACTTTCTAATTGAAAGAAAGAAAGAAAGAAAAATGAAGGAAAGGAAGAGAGGGAGGAAGAAGAGGAGGAAAGAAAGTTAGAGAGAAAGGAAGAAGAAAGAAAAAAGAGAGGAATGAAGAAAAGAAGAAGGAGAAAGGAAAAAAGAAGTGGAGAAAAGAGAGGAAGGAAAGAAGAGAGAAAGGAAGGGTAGTAAAGAAAGAGGGAAGAGAGAAAGAATGGAAGAAAGAAAAATAAAGGAAGAAAGCAGTGGAAGAAAAAGAGAAAAGAATGAAGAAAGAGAAAAAGAAAGAAGGAAATGATGAAAGGAAGGAAAGAAGGAAGAGAAATAAAGGAGGGAAGAGACAAAGGGAGAAAGGGAGAAAAGAGAGAAGAAATTGAGGAAAGAGATGAAGAAAGGAAAGAAGTAAGAAAGAGCAAAGAGAGGAAGTAAGGAAAGGAAGGGAGGGAGGGAAAGAAGGAAAGGAAGAAAGAAAAAAGGAAAGAAAGAGAAAAAAGAAAGGAAAAGGGAAGGGGAGGGAGGAAAAGAAGGAAGGAAGTAATAGAAAGAAAAAGAAAGAAAGAAATAGAAGGAGGTAGGGAGGAAGGGAAGATGGAAGGGAGGAAGGAAGGAAAGGAAGAAAAAAAAGAAATGAAAGGAAAATGGAAGGGGAGGGGAGAAAAAGAAGGAAAAAAAAAGAAAACAAGAAAGAAATAGAGGGAGGAAGGAAAGGAAGGGAGGAATCTAGAACCAAAAGATCTGTTCCACTGCTAGTTTTACCATTTATCACCTTGGATCCTACGCAAGTGACTCAATGTCTCTGATCCTGTCATATCTTCTGTAAGATGAGGTGCCAACATAAGTTGGGACTAGTCGAACAAGTTAGAGCATATTAATATAAGGGAACGTTATTGTGTTGTGAAGAATGACCAAAGAGAAAAGTTCGGAGAAGGGAAGATTTGTATGAACTGATGCAGAGTGAAGTGAGCAGAACCAGAAAACTTCATACCATAATAGCATTATAAAGATAAACAACACTGAGAGACTTAAGAACATTGATCAGCACAATGACCATCCATGATTCCAGAAGAACCTCACCTAATAGAGAGGAGAAGGACTGAGGGTGCAGAATGAGACCTAGATTTTGATTATGGACAGTGTGGGAATTTGTTTTGTTTGACTAGGCTTGCTTGTTATGTTTTGGGTGTGCTTTTTTCCTTTTTTAAAATTGGAGTGAGGAGAGAGGAAAAGAAAATAATTGCTTGCTAATTGAACAATGAAATAAAATGGAAAAGTTAACATAGCTGAGCTAGAAAGGGGGCTGGGTTTTAAAGTCAGAAGACCTTAGTTGTGATTTCAACTTTATTATTTTCTGCTGCCTTTGTGGCTATGAACAAATCTCTGCGAACCTCAGTTTTCTCATCTGTAAAATGAGAGGATTCAATTTAATCACCTTCAAGATTTTACCTTTCATCTCTAAATCAATGCTTCCAAGTGGTCCTTCTCACTCTAAAACCTATGAAAAATAAGAGTGATGGTGGGGGGAGAGGCACAGCTGGAAGGAAAGAGGAGCTCCAGATGTGAGGGGGAAGGGGCGTCACCTACCTCATCATACCAGCTGTGCCAATGCCTCAGGTATCTCTGTCCAGATGTGCTTGACGTTTTCACGTTACAAGGGAGCCCAAAGGAGGAGGGGGAGAGGGCAGATCTGGGGAGGGGGAGATGTGGAAAAGGCTAAAGTGAGATCACTATCTCTTCAGGTCCTTTTCTTCTGGGGTGGTTGAGGGGAGCCGGGCAGGAGGGAGCTTTGGGGAAACTTGGAAAGTGAGAGAATTCAGAGCTCAGCACTTTTCAACCCTTCTGTTTTTCTTGCTTCTTGGGGTGATTTTTTTTTCCCCTTCACTAAAACGTTGATGATTTTACCATTTCTTGGAGGGAGGGGGAAAACGGGTGGAGATTTCAGTCTGTTCTCCACCCCTACCCCCCAGCACACACATGCCAATCATGGAGAATGCATTCCATTCCCGAAGAAGCCTGAACTTCAGAGTTTCCTAAAGATGAGGTGGCGTCTCCCCCCGACGATCCCCCTCCTTCCAGGCCAGCAGGGCTGGTCTAAGAGAAGGAGGAGGAAAGGAGGCAGCTCTGCCGGCGTCGGCACGGCATTCTTCCCTTTGCCGTCATCCTGTAGAAATTAAAGACACATCTTCAGATTGGCTGCTGGCCAAGTGTTTCAAGTCAAAAAGGAGGAGAAAGAAAAAGAGGAGGAAGAGAAGAAGGCCCCAAGCCAGGACCCTCGCCTTCTTGCATGCCACGTGTGTATGGAGCTTTGAGATGCATTGATGATGGATAAAAGAATCTTGGACCACTATGAGAATGGTTGTCACAACACACACACACACACACACACACACACACACACACACACACACACTCCACCCTTCCTTCTCTGGGAGGACTTTGACACATTCCTCACGACTCTAGCCCCATGGTATGACAATCAGCCAGTCTACATGTGTGATGAGTTGGTGTTCTCTTCAGGAGTGATGGGGGAAGGTACAGTTAGGGGCAAATATAGCTAAGAGGTGGAGTCAAGGGGGTGATTTCAGTCTGCCAACCCTAAGGACCTACAGGGATCATAATCCCCCACCATAGGCTATGGCAGGAAAGAGGATAAGGAAGGGTACTGTCTTTCAATTCACGTGCAGGCTTGTACTCACCACATACACACACACACTTATGGGTCAAACAACCATCAAGACCCCTAACCCCTTCACTATTTCAAGCATCCAATTTAAATGAGGGTAATGAGTTCATGAGTGTTTTGGTGGATGGGATAACATGCTTCGCAGTGAAGAAAATATGTTGGAGTGGAACACAATGGGAGCACAGAGAAATCTCCTTGGGAGAAGGGGCAGGAGACTCTCAGCCTGAGTCACCCTTCTTGGACCAAAGGGCTCTGCAGATGCTCTAGGGCCAACTCCAAGCATCTGGGAGGTGGAGTGGGGCGCAGGGCCACAATGACTCCAGGAGGATGCCACATCGGAGCAGTAATTGGAGCAGACTCCCCCCCCAATCTGTCTCCAAGCCTGCCTCGCTGGAAACTCTATATTTTCCCCTTTAATTATAGCCCCTAAAGCCTCCCCCCTCCTCCACTTATGGTCCCGTTGCCCATATCCTACGTGGCTCCACTTGCCTTGTTCTGGCCCATGTATTTTTTTTTTCCCTCTCTGGTTTCTTGCACTGCACAAAACCAGCTGTGGGGGGGTGGGGGGAATGGTGGGGGCGGGAGAGGAACTCTGGAATCTTGGAAGGGTTTGGGGGCGGGGCTCCCCCTTCCACGTTAGCAGCCTGGGAGTGACTTTGAATGAGGGATATGAAGAGGGCTGCTATTGGGGTCGAGAGAAACAGGTGTGTGGGGTCCATTCTGGTCCCTACCAGAAGGAGGGGGCCTGGAGTACTGTGGAATAAGTTATACTGGGGTACTATGGGGGCAGGTCTTGGGGATTTGAAAGAACTGGGTAATAAAGTCTGGGGACATAAAGGCACTGCAGATTCTATGGAGTCTAGGAGTGAGGAAACTCTAGAGATCAAAGCATCATGATGGTCCCTCAAGGAAGGTCCCCCAAATGTGCACCAAAGCAACCACCTCCCCACTTTCCAGAACTTATGACTCACTCTGAGGATCTCTGCACAGCTCTGAAGGAGCAAAGAACTTCCTCCTAGCTCCTAAGAGAGGAGAGAGATGGTTTCCTTCTGAAAACAAGAATCATTCAACCACCCCCCACGCACAATTCTGCTCCAAATCCCGCATATAATACAAAATATTGTTTAAAAAATAATTTTCATATGTGTGTTTTAGCCAATGCTTTTCCTTAGACACCCAGGTCCATCCCTGCAAATCCATGCCTCACATACACATTCTACAGTCCCTGAAAGGAATACATACCTAGGATGAGGGCAAGAAACACATCCAAAGGGAGACCCTTCTTGCTAAATGTGCAGCCATCAGTACCCTTCTTGATCTGGGGGAGTTCTCATCTGCCACCCTGAAATCATATTTTGAGCAGTTAAAGCTTTCTCTAGAAGAAAGCAATCCTCTTTCTGACAAGTAGTCGGTTACCCAAAAATTCCCCGGGATCCTCTCCACCAAGTCACAGACACTCTCACCTTGGTACTCAGAGTAGAGTACGATACCTCTTCATCCCTCCTCCTCACATCCTTGTAGTCCCAGATATAGGAGGCAATTGATATGGGGAGACTACGTTGTCGTTATCCTTCCCCCAACCATTCAGCAACCCCCAATCCTTTCTCTTGCCTTGAGATGATGGAGACCCCAAACTACCACCCAAACTTCCTGCCTAAGCCCCAGACAAGGTAGCCGGAGGATCCCCCTCTTCAAAGGGAGACCCCCTCCTCGTCAAATTTCTCCCAGACATTTACTTCTTACCATCTAGGATCGGATGACCCTTTCCTGTTCTCCCAAATGTCACCAAACCCCCAACAGATGACACTCCCTAGAGAGGAGCTCTCTCTTCTATTAAGCATTCCACCTGCTTTGGTGGAGGGAGCCTTCCTCATCCAAGTCTCCTCATCTCCCCCTTTAGTTCTTCCTCACGATTTCCCTTTTCCCCAGTCCCCGCTCAATCCATTCCGCTTTTGTCAGTGGTTGCTCCCCATTCAGAGGTCCCTGATCTCTTTTTTCTCCCTATAATAACCCCCCAAGTCTACACGGAGAACCCAGCTCATATTCTAGCTAGCCGTATCTCTAGGCTGGGCACATTGAGGGGAGGGGGGAACCGAGAAGACAGAAAGATTGGGGGGGGCAGGGAAAGGAAAGGGCAGATTCTCTTCTCTTCCCTCCTCCCACTTCTCCCCCCTCTCCCTCCCCTCTCTTCCAACTCCCAAACTGGGGGCCGGACTGTGAGGTCCTGATTGGTTGGGCAGCGGGTGGCCCGTTCCCCCTCTCAGTGGGGGCTGGATCCCTCCTTCCCTGGGATCCCAGGACAATATAAAAAGGGGCCCAGCGCAGGCATTGTAGCAGACGGGAGTTTCTCCTTGGGGTCTGAGCAGGAGGTACCCAAGAATCTCAGGCCGCGCATGAGTGGACGGTAACCCCCCAACCCCAAGCCCCAAAGAGTCTACATGTCTAGGACCTAGACATGTTCAGCTTTGTGGATCCCCGGCTCCTGCTGCTCTTAGCAGTCCCTGCCGTCCTCATCCATGGCCAAGACGAAGAAGACAGTAAGTTGGAAACTTTTGGGAGGGGGGGGAGGGAGAGGAAATGCGTGTAAGCGGAGGAGTTCGTTTATCAGCGCACGGTTAACCCACCTCCTGAGGACCCCCTACTTGAGCTGGATTGCTCAGAGTCTGGAAGACTACCAGGGGATGGGATTTCTAGGGGAGTCCTCATAGACTAACGAGTTTGAGGCAGTAGGGGATATAGGTTTTTGAGGGAAGGGTGATATCCCATCAGAGAGGAACAGGTTGAAGAGAAAACTCACAGTGAGTTAGGTGAGTGAGAGGTCTCAAAGAAGATCCCGTGGACAATAGGACAAGTATCGTTGGGCCTTTTAGAAGGAGGGGAACTGGGGGACAAATGGGGTCTGGGTGGTAGACTAGGATTATTGAACCCAAAACGCAAGAGCCATCGGGAAGTAATTAAGGATGATTCATAAGAAAAACGTTTTTGCAGACTCTGCAGTCTAGACGCAGTTCCAAGCTCTTGGGATGCTTGGGGTCCACTGCAAGAGGAGGGGTGGAGTGTGCGAGGGGTGGGGGGCTGCGGGGGTAAGAGGAGGAGAAACTTGAATGGGGCGGGGACAGGGTGGAATTCTAGCGCCCTCTGCCGGCCCCGTGGGGGAGGGGAGGAGAGGTTACCACGCCTCCCCTTGCGTCCAGGGTAGCGGGACATCCCAGCGCCTCGCCCGCTTCCCGGGAGGTGGGCGGGGGTGGTGTGGAAAAGGGGGGAGCTTGGGCAGGCTATCTAGGCAATTGACCTCCTCTTTTCTCCGACTCGTGTCCATTCCCTAGCGCTGCGTGCCACCTTGTGGTGAACCACGCTGTTGCACGCGCGGGGGATGAGGAGAGGGACTCGAATCAACTTCTTGCGGAGTTTTTGATTTTTCTTATTGTTTCGTTGAAAGTAGCTTAAAGACCCGGAAGGGGCTTATTCAAGGAAGCGAGGGCAGGGAGCGGCCATTGGGTCTTGTTTTGTGGGTGTCTGTGTATGATGAGAGAAAAGGACCAAGGGGGTCAGGAGTAACAGGATAGACGTTAGGGCGTGTCTTTTGGTTTGGGGGAGCACAATAGTTTTTTGAGAAGACTCCCCTCCCTTGCTCCTCACTTTTATTCTCCCTCTCCCAGAGCACTCCTCTTTCTCTCCTCCCACTCTTTTCTCCATTCCTCCTGTCTCCACCTGCCTCCTCGTGCCCCTCTTCTCCTTCCCATCCCTACCCAAATCTCCCCCCTTCCGCACCTGGGGTCTTTTCTGTTCCATTCTCTCCCCCCACCCTAACTTTTATTTGACTTGGCCTCGCCCCAATGAACTAAGGTCGGAACTTGATGGAACAACTGGCCTAAAGTTTTGTTTAAATTCCTAAACTGGAAAGAGTTAGAATGTCTCTGGCCCTGAGCCTTTGCTGTCACGGAGCCCCTGATGAGAAGCAGATGAATCTTAAGGGTTGATGCGGGGCGGAGGCGGGGAGATGAACAGATGCTGAGGATATAGGAAGTGAGAAATCCAATGCTTCCCTGACTCCATGAAAGAGGGAGGAAAAGTAGCTGGTTGTAGGACCCCTCTGGAGTACTGGGTAGAAAGGTACTTGGGTTTCCCTTTTCTCCCCCCACTCCCATCCTCTACTGACCCACCACTTCCAACTTTGTCCCTCAGTTCCAGAAGGCACCTGTGTACAGAATGGCTTAAAGTACAGCAACGGGGAAGTATGGAAATCTGACACCTGCTATATGTGTGTCTGCGACAACGGAAGAATCCTGTGCGACCAAATAATCTGTGAAGACGTTTCCAACTGTCCCAATGTAGAGTACAAGGAGCAGGAGTGCTGTCCCATCTGCCTTGGTGCCGATGCTGGTATGCCCCTCTCCTCCTACCTACCCAATTCCCCTCCCCCTTCCCTCGCACTCCATCCCACCAATCAGATTCCCTCTTCCCTTCTATTCACTATTTTTCTTGAGTCCACAAGTCCATAGAATGGACCTGCCTCTCTTCTCTCTCTCTTCCTCCCCACTCCTTCCCCCATCCCACCCCACTCTCGTTCAGTCTTCTCTGACCACTAGAGGTCTTGGTTCTTAATAGGGGTCTGGGGTAGGGTTCTAGTCCTCCCCTACCCTCTGCTGCCAGACTCATCCTCTGATTCCTTCTCTTGTCCTCTCTGCAGATTCACCATCCTCTCCCGGAGAAACAGGAGCCGAGGTAAAGAATAGTCCTTAGTTTTTTGCCTCACTCATGAATATCCCTCCGTTGCCCACCCGCTTGTCTAAACCTTGTTCTTTTCTTTTTCGTCCAATCTCACAGGGTCCCAAAGGAGATACCGGACCCCGAGGTGAAAGGGTAAGTTTTTTAATCTTCTTTGGAAATTTGGTGGAGGGCAGTGAGTGTGGCTGACATTTTGGCATTTGCTTTCTTTGCCTTGCAGGGACTTCCAGGCCCACCTGGAAGAGATGGCATCCCAGGACAGCCTGGTCTCCCCGGCCCCCCCGGTCTCCCTGGTCCCCCTGGTCTTGGAGGAGTAAGTCTACAATCAGGTTACTCTTGAAAGGATTCTCCCCGTTCCCATCAGCTGACCTGACCCTTTCCCTCTCTCTGTTGTTTCCTCTAGAACTTTGCTCCTCAAATGTCCTATGGCTATGATGAGAAATCAGGCGGCATGTCTGTGCCCGGGCCTATGGTAAGCTCTCTAGGGCAAAGGGAGGTGAGGAAAGTAATCAATCAATAAACATTTATTAAGCACCCTACTCTGCGCCAGGCACTGCGCTGAGCACTGGGATACGAAAAGAGGCAAAGGGGCCAGAAGGGCAGTCATCTCCAGATTTGTTTGGTCTTGTTAGGAGACAAAGATCCTTTTTGAGATTTCAGGGATAGCTAAAGGCAACAGAGAACCCATGAGAAAAGAAAGATAAAGGTGTTCTATGCCTTGCATTTTCATTTTGAATTCATCATTTTTCTCTTTTCTCCTTAGGGTCCCTCTGGTCCTCGTGGTCTCCCTGGTCCCCCTGGTTCACCAGTAAGTATCTAGTCTTACAGTCACTTGAGTATCTTCAGCCTGAGTCTCTTTGGGGATTCTATAGGGAAAGGGTCGGGGAGAGGTTTCAGTATTCTCTTTCTGGGACATTCAGATGTTGTCAGGGACCCTATAGTGCCTGCCTCTAGCAGATGAGAAGCTGGAAGTAGGAGGATTGTGATGGCCATGGGGATACTAATTAGCTTGATGGAGATTGTGTGAATTAGCACAAAATAGGCAATTAACACAGAGGTGCTAAGTTTAAATGAAGGTGGTGAATGAAGAGGGTAGTGGACAGTGCTGACAATGGCAGGGATGAGAGTCAGGTGATGATGACATGTCCTTCTCATGCTTCCCCAATTTCTTTCTCCTCCAGGGTCCCCAAGGTTTCCAAGGCCCCCCTGGTGAACCCGGTGAGCCTGGAGCTTCTGTAAGTGGTCCTACCAACTCCCTCTTCCTGCCCCTCTCCTTCCCCCATTCATCTACCATGTAACAACAGTTTCATTCAATACACATCCCCCTCCTCCCGCCCCCAAAACCCCCACATATATATCTTTCTTAAATGAGGGGTATCTTCATCTTAATAATAATTAATATTTATTTAGTGCTTTATGGTTGGCAGAGCACTTTACCTATTTGATCTCAGTTGATCCTCACGGCAGTCCTGTAAGGTAGACTCTAGGATGACCCCTATTGTATAGATGAAGATACTGAGAATGAGAGAGGTTTTCCCATGAGGCAGCCGTCAGCCTGGCTAATAAAGACGCTCTCGAAATTCCCAATTGACTCTTGCCTGTGCATTACTTACTCTGTCCATTTCAAAGTGACTTGCCAAGGACCACACAACTGGGAAGTGTCTAAGGTAGAATTTGAACTCAGTCCTTCCACATCAAGGGGTGTCTCTACTGTGCCACCTACTGTCCCTTCTTGCATACTTTCTCCTGTTTCATTCAGATACACTCTTGACAAAATGTTTAACCATAGGTAAATGACTTAGCACCCCATGTTGCTCTCTCTCATACTAGGATGAGCCTAACCCTTTCTGTGTTTCTTCTAGGGTCCCATGGGTCCCCGAGGTCCTGCAGGTCCCCCTGGCAAGAACGGAGATGATGTAAGTGATTTCCAAGATGCAGACTACCGTTTCTCCCTCCTCTTGCCCACCACAAAGAAGCCTGCATTCCCTCAATGCCACACTTCCCACCAAAGGGAGATTGTGTTGAGGAAGAGGCATTCAAGATGGAAGATGGACTCCTTCCTGTTGTACAACCACTTTGGGGTCACCTGGGAGCATACCTTGCCTTTAATCCTCAGGGAGAATTTTCACCTTCAGTATTTCAAGCATAGACTGCTTTCTCTTTTTTGCACAAAAAGTCCCTAGACCAGACCAAGAGACTTGTAACTAAGCCAGAGAAAATGGCTTGGCTAGGCTTCTTACTACCTCAGATCAACTCGAATTTGTACCCAAGCCTATGAGTCTGGGACACTGCTTACTTAATGACTGATGCAAATGTTTTTAATAAAGGAAGCATTTAAGCATTTAATTTGCTCCTAGAGCTAAATGAAATCATATTCATTAAAGCCTGACCCTTAGGCCTTAATAACTCCAAAAAATCTGGGATTACCCTAAGCTTCCCCTGATTCACCAGTTCAGTCCAGTTCCTAACTGGTGAGCAATAGTTTGGCATGGCAACAGGAGACTGGATACAATGACAGAGGCTCACTTTGATGTCTTCCTTTCTTCCTTTCAGGGTGAAGCTGGCAAACCTGGTCGTCCCGGTGAACGTGGTCCTCCCGGTCCTCAGGTGAGAGGGGTCTTGGGAAAGAAAAGTCTAGAACTCAGGCTTCTGGATCTTCTACTATTGGTTACTTTACTGTGGCAGTATAAGCCTGGAGGTTCCCCTTACTGATCATCGTGAGTCCTACATGGACTGCCTCTTGCCACAGCTTTAAGATTTTAGTAACTCACGTATCAAGAAAGGTGATGGAGCTCAGGATGCGCTTGGGTGTGAAGACTGCCCTCACCTATTTGTCTATGTTCAAGAGATGTACTCCATGAGGAGTACACCCTACACCTTTTACCTAATGGGATAACTCTTTCATTGTCTTCTGCCTTTATTCTCATCATCCTTCTATTATTTCCCTTCAGGGTGCTCGAGGTCTGCCCGGAACTGCTGGTCTCCCTGGCATGAAGGGACACCGTGTAAGTCTTCTCTTGTCCATTTCAGTGTAAAAACAATCTCAAGTTAACCCAGTACTAGCCTTCAAGCTGCCAAAGGACTCTGGGTTGAAGAATTTAGTAAAGGGTCTTCAGAAGGTGAGAGGGATTTAAGTTAGGCATCTAAAAAAAAATCTTCCTTTGGGTAGTTTAGATCTTGGAAAGTATTGCTGAACCATCCCTAAAAATGCAAATGAGAGAAGGGAAGAATCAGGCAACCTTATGAATGGAATTGTCAGGGAGTATGTGCAGTGACTTTCATAAATAGGTTCCATGCTTACTGGCTGGTGTTCTCATTCCAGGCCTCTGAAAATGGTTATCCTGAATGAAGGTTGTTAGATCTACCCTTACCCCCTCCCTGGGATCTCACTTTAGCATGTCTCTTATTCTATTCTTTTAGGGTTTCAGTGGTTTGGATGGTGCCAAGGGAGACAGTGGTCCTGCTGGTCCTAAGGTAAAAGATCACTTTTTAGGAGTGAACATCAACTTTCCCTCATCTCTGCCCTTCCTTTGACAAAAAAAAATCTCATTCTTATCCCTCTGCTTCCTAGGGTGAGCCTGGCAGCCCTGGTGAAAATGGAGCTCCTGGACAAATGGTAGGTGTGCCAGGAGAGCAGGAGAGACAGAGGGCCTCCCAAGATGAGGGTGGCAGGATTGCAGGAGGTAGCATCTTGGGGGAAAACAAAGGCTTCCCCAGTAGGCTTCCTGGAGATGCCTTTGGCTCTCTGTGTGCCTATAAAATGCAGTTAGGGGTGTCTAGAGAGGGGATGGGAAGGGAGAAAACTATCCTCCCTTTACTCTATCTCACTCTGCTTCTCTTGGTTTTCCCCAGGGCCCTCGTGGTCTTCCTGGTGAGAGAGGCCGCCCTGGACCCCCTGGCCCAGCTGTAAGTATCACATGACTCAGACATTCTAGATGCCAGTTGGGCACTGAAGTGACTTTTGTCTGTCCTGAGCAGTCCATAGACATTAAATGGAAGCATAACAGGTTTCTTCCTTTCTCTTTTTTTCAGGGTGCTCGTGGTAATGATGGTGCAACTGGTGCTGCTGGACCCCCAGTAAGTATGCTGCACATTCCTTGTGATGCCAGAGAAATTGGGGAAAGGGAGGCTTCTTGGGTCATTGGGCTAATGAAGACCACTTGGGACAGGATTTGGGAGACATGGAGGTCCCTTGTCTCTGGGCCTCTTTGGACACCTTCCCACTCTGGCTGGGAGGATCTGAGGGCTTCTCTCTTTCTTTCCACTAAGGTCTCCCCTTCTTTTACAGGGTCCCACTGGTCCTGCTGGTCCCCCTGGTTTCCCTGGTGCTGTTGGTGCTAAGGTAAGAATCCATCCATCCTGTCTACTTCCTTCGTCCTTCTCCTAGACGCAAGATAGAACAGTTAGAACCCTCTCCCATCCCAAACCTAGCTGGGCTGCTACAAGTTGAAAGAGTAGTTTGGTGTTAAATTGGTCAAGGGCCCTGCTTCTCATGGGTCAACAGACAGCCTGCCAATTGAGAATGATCTTTCCCCACTTTGACCCTCTCCCCTTCTTCTGAAGAGAGCCAAAGCCACAAGAAAAGAGAAGTCCTTGCTTTAGGAGTCAAAAGCCTGAACATTTCCTGCAAAGTTGTCCCATAGTTTCAGATTTCTTTTTGATGCCCAATCTGATCAAGGCCTCAACTTCATATCATTTCTGTTCCTAATTCCTGACACTTGACCCTGGATTTACCTGAATATAGATTCCTGATTCAGAGCCTCATTCACATGAAGCAAGACGAATTTCTCCTCCTCTTTGCCCACCTCTCTGAAAGTCTAGAAAGCAGAGTAGCTTTCCTCCTCCCCCCATAAGAATGAGCATCAGGTGATAGGAAGGTGAAGGTAATAGGAAGGAGGGTGAGGATGCAGGGGGCTAGCCCTGGGCATCTGGCTCATGGTTGTTTTCCTGGTCCAGGGTGAAGCTGGTCCTCAAGGAGCCCGTGGCTCTGAAGGTCCCCAGGGTGTCCGTGGAGAGCCTGGTCCCCCTGGCCCCGCTGGTGCCGCAGGTCCCTCTGTAAGTAGCTGCCTACCTTTGTGTTCTTTGACCTCTGGCCAGCTTCACAGTTCATGTTCATCACTCATTTCTTCTCTTCTCTTTTTGCTTAGGGTAACCCTGGTGCTGATGGACAACCTGGTGCCAAAGGTGCCAACGTAAGTATATAGCAGTACCATTTGTTCCATAATGTACACAGATAGAGCGTGACCTTCTAGACCAGGAGACTGAATCTTCTCCTTTGTCTCCCATAGGGTGCTCCTGGAATTGCTGGTGCTCCTGGCTTCCCCGGTGCCCGTGGTCCTTCTGGTCCTCAGGGTCCCAGTGGTGCTCCTGGTCCCAAGGGTAACAGTGTAAGTACCCATCTTTCCTCTGTCACTTTTCTCCTAATACCTGACTCTAGAACTGACTGGCATTTGGTCCAGTCTGTTTCCTGATTACCCAACTGTGCCTTCTCCAAAGGATGGGGTCAACTTTGTCTTTGGGGTTGGGATTAGTTTTCCCTCCCTATCTCCTTCTATCCTCAGTTCAACCTTTTCTCTTCTTTCTTCCCTTTAGGGTGAACCCGGTGCTCCTGGTAACAAAGGTGATGCTGGTGCCAAAGGAGAACCTGTAAGTATTCTTTTATCTCTCTTTTACATCAGTGCACATACACACACACACATCCATTTATGCACACATACATGGTACAGTGGTAGACCTGAAGTCAAGAAGACCTAGATTCAAATCTCACCTCTGACACTAACTGTGGGACTCTAGCAGCTCTCTTCATTTCACTAAGCCTCAGTTTTCCTATCTGTAAAATGGGCGTGATAATACTTATGGCACTTGCCTCCTAGGTTTGGGGTGAGGCTTCAATGAGATAATGGATATGGAGTATTCTGCAAACATTAAAGCAGTTTCTAAGCATCCGTTATCATTAGATATGTCAATGTACATATGAGGTACATTTTCTCTCTGACCTAACAGGTAAGAGAGGTGTCCTTTGGGGAGAGGTTTCACTAGACTTTGAAGAAGATAAAGAGATGTGGTCTTAATACTCAGGGAACCCCCATCTGATAGAGGAAACACAGTGCTTACTCCCAAGTAGCTTCTAGTCAAGAGAGAGATAGAGATAGGGAGAGAGACAGAGAAAGGGAGAGAGAGGGAGAGACACAGACAGAGAGAGAGAGAAAATTTTTGCTGTAAGGAAATTCCTAGTCTGAAAAGGAAGAGGAGAAAACCCAGAACAAACACATGGAGTCAGAGAAAAAGGCATGTTTGTCAGTTGAAAAGAGCTCTATCTCTCCCCAAACTTAGCGCTTGGAACTGAGTATTCACAAGTAACTTTCCCCCACCTTCCACTCATCCTGTAGGGCCCCGTTGGTGTTCAAGGACCCCCAGGCCCTGCAGGTGAAGAAGGCAAGAGAGGATCCCGTGGTGAACCTGGACCTGCTGGTCTACCTGGCCCAGCTGGTGAACGAGTAAGTAACTGTTTCCCTTTTCCTTTTCTTGGCTTTCTTACCAATTTCAACTGGCCCCTGGCATCTTGCCCACTGGGCATTCTGCATAATTCTCAGGTCTTTTGTGACATCCTTTAGTCTCATGGGTACTTCTCTAACTCAGCCCTGGCATGATGTCTCCTTCTGAGTGAGGAAAGGCCTTCCCTGAGATGGGGAGTGCACCTGTACCTTCTGTTGCCCTGCTTTCCTCATCCCTAGCTCTAACTTATCATGTTCTCTCCTCCTACAGGGTGGTCCTGGAAGCCGTGGTTTCCCTGGTGCTGATGGTGTTGCTGGTCCTAAGGTGATTTCCTTCTAATTGTTTCTCTTTTCTTGGCAGATGCAATCACAAGAATATCCCGGTTTGAGGTGCAGGGGGTGGGGGGTAGGGAGGGATTGACTGCCATTGGTTTGCTGGTCCTTTCCATTTCTGTGTCCAGTCAAAATTTAATCAAATCAGCAACCACATATTAGGCCTTCACTACATTGACTCACTATATCAGCATTGCATCAGGTGCTCAGAGCATCTTCGTTATGGTAAGATGCCTCCCAGTAGCTCCCTAAGGCATAGACCTGGGACACCAAAGGAGCCCTTCATCTCCTTGCAGGCAACCTTCATGGTCTCAGTAAGATACATTTATGCCCCCATCTTCTTGCATATAATCAACTTTTCTGGTAGTGGATAGGCTCTGACTCCCACCTCTGCTCAGAGCAAGGTGAGAGCACCACTGACTCTGGGACCTTAACTCTTCTCTATTCCTTGCTAGGGTGCTCCTGGTGAACGTGGTGCTCCTGGCCCCGCTGGCCCCAAAGGATCTCCTGGTGAATCTGGTCGCCCTGGTGAGGCCGGTCTGCCCGGTGCCAAGGTGAGATGTCAGTGGGGGGACCCCAGGATGACCTCTTTCTGAGATGGGGTGTCATAAGTGAAGAGGGAGAGAGATTTTGGAGAACCTTTCAAGGCATAGCAAAATCGATCCTTGAGGAGTGCCATTCTGTTGTGCATTTTGAGATCAGTGCAAGTTGGCAGTCAGTCTCACAGTCTAGCCATTCTTTCAGTCTTCCTTGTGGCTGTTTTCCTTCCTTATCTATCACCCTCCCTCTTCCTATCCATGCCATCTCAGCCTCCCTCTCTCAGAAGAGACAATTAACATGGGGGTGGGGGTGGAAATCTACAGGAAAGGCCTTCTCTCTCATCTCACTGTTGTCTGCTTCCCTCCTTAGGGTCTGACTGGAAGCCCTGGCAGCCCTGGTCCTGATGGTAAAACTGGTCCTCCCGTAAGTACTGCCCACTTCTGCCTTGACCCTACCTGCCCTTTCATCCTTGCCTCTGGCCCTCTGCCCTCAACCCTGTGTCCTTGTTGTCCATCCTCAGGGCCCCGCTGGCCAAGATGGTCGCCCTGGACCTCCAGGCCCCCCTGGTGCCCGTGGTCAAGCTGGTGTAATGGGATTCCCTGGACCCAAGGGTGCTGCGGTAAGTATACCCCCCCCTTGACCCTTCCTTCTTCCCTCACCCTCCATTCAAGGGCAGGGAAGGCAATGTGTTCTGAAGGAAAGGGCCCTGGATTTGAAAATGGGAGATCTGCATTCTAGTCCATCTCCACCAATAACATACCATGCCAACTTGGACGGGTCACCTTCCCTTTAGTCTCCCCTTCTGTAAAATGATCTCTAAGATCCAATCCAGCTCTTACATTCTATTAATGACTCCCCATAGCTCTAATAAATGGGGATGAGGCAGAAGCAGGCTCTATACAATGCACTTTAAGGGTCTCCCATCCCTATCATCTGGGAACTTGCTATTCTGGAGGCCTACATAGGGGATTTTGGCAGAAAGGAATGATTTATAGTTGAAGGATCTAGGATCTGAGAGTGGAGGAAATTGTACTTAGGAGAGAGAAGAAGAAATCAAGGACAAAGAAGGAAAGGGAAATGAAGGAGAAGCAGAGGAAAGATGAAAAGGAGGTTGAAAGAATGAAGGGTAGGAGATGATGGCAAAATCCATGAACTGAATGGAAGAAAGGAGCACTGAGGCCTAGGCCTGGGCCTTGCTCCAGCCTTGTCCTTCACCCACTTTGACAACAATCATTTCCTCTTTTTGAACCTCAATTTCCTTTCCTATTTTTGTAACAAGGAGGAAATCCTCTCTGCCCCTTCATTTTGGCAGGGCTTCTGAGAGATTTTAAATGAGATATAATGAAAGTCCTTGTAAGGTTAATTCATGATGGGATTCTCTGGTCCTCTGATAATTCCTCTGTAGGAAGGAAGGAAGCAAACAGGAATACATCAAGCCCCTACTATGTGCCAGTCATTGAGCTAAGCACTTCACAGTTAGTAAAAGTCTGAGGCTGCCTTGGAAGTCAGGTTTCCTAACTCACGACCTGCCTCCTCCCCCACTTTAAACATTACGCCACCTACCTGCCTCTACAACTGGAGTTTGAGAGAGGGATAGAAATCACAGGATCATAGATTTTGAGCTGAAAGGGACCTTAGAGGTCATCTAGTCTACCCTCTCCCCTTCACTTTACAGAGAAGGAAACTGAGGCCCAGAGAGGTTAAGAAATTTGCCTGATGTTAAATGGGAGAAGTAAGATTCACACTCACTCTCTGGTTCCCACTCCACTGCCTCCCAAGACCTCTGAGTTTTCTTCCAGCTCTAAATCCTGGGCTAAGAAGAATGTTTGGGAGGGTTATGGTGATGGTGAAATTAACCCCTTAGAAGGGTGATGTTTGGAGATGGAGGAAGATCCTTGGTAAAGCTGAGACATCCAATTTTCTTAAGCTTTCCTGAGTCTTGCTTCTACTATCCTTAGTATTTGAAGTAAGGGAAAAGGGGAGTG
Source organism: Potorous gilbertii (assembly GCA_028658325.1). Taxonomy (NCBI): domain Eukaryota; kingdom Metazoa; phylum Chordata; class Mammalia; order Diprotodontia; family Potoroidae; genus Potorous; species Potorous gilbertii. The sequence continues at coordinate 523,791,240 of CM053770.1, forward strand.
AAAACGTTTAAATTGTCCCTTGACAAGAGCTAGAAACTGTTGGAAAGTATATGATTTCTCTGAGAAACCAAGTGGGATAATCTAATTGCAAAGCTGAATTCAGTAATATTCTCAGCCATTGCCTGTGCTATCAAGTGCTATTTAAAAAAAAACACAGCAACAAGGCTGTCAAAGAATAGGTCCTAAGGCAAAAGGGAAGCAGCATGAATGATATAGAAAATGTCCTGGATCCAGGAGCCCTGAGAAGGCCACCTTCCTCTGGGCCTCTTGGGGAAGTTCCTGATCTCTGTTACCCTAACGCTAACCCAAGATTTTCTTTCCCTAGGGAGAGCCTGGCAAGGCTGGAGAGAGAGGTGTTCCTGGACCCCCTGGTGCAGTGGTAAGTGTTTTATTCATTCGCTTTTCTCCTTCCTAGTGACCCTCATCTGAGGGCTACTCCCTACCCCCAACCATGAACGGGAGAGAAGGAACCTTCAGCATCAGTAGGCATGGCAACTGGGGCCAGATTCTGAGCCTTCAGCTATAACTGCTGCATATGGTTCGGGGGAAGAGCTTGGGAGGCTCCCAGCTTCCTCCAGATCAATCCCTTTCCTTCACTCCCCAAACTCTCTCATCCTAAATCTAAACCAATCTAAGCTTCCACCACTGATCCTCTAATCCCCCACTTTGTAATCTCTCTCTCCAGGGTGCTGCTGGAAAAGATGGAGAAGCTGGTGCTCAAGGTCCCCCCGGCCCTGCTGTGAGCGTCCCTTCCTGGGGAGGGCTGGCTTAGGGGTGGGGGCCTAGGTGAAAATTATGAGGATGGGCTCCCTGCTTCTTTCCTGTTGGTGTCAGCTGATCCCTGCTTTCCTCTTGGCTTTTCTGAACTCAGGGTCCTGCTGGTGAGAGAGGTGAACAAGGTCCCGCTGGTTCCCCTGGATTCCAGGTGAGAAGGCAGAGAACCTTGGGAATTGGGGAAGGTATGTAGGGAAGCATTCTATGCTGTTGTCTTCTGGATTCTCAATGCTTTCTCTCTTGCCATTTCCCCATAGGGTCTCCCTGGCCCTGCTGGCCCTCCTGGTGAAGCAGGAAAACCTGGTGAACAGGTGAGTAAATACCTGGCACTTTCACCGGGGAAGGATCAAGAATGTCTAGTTTCCTCCCCTCCCCTGCCCCCAGGCATCTCTGCACAGGCTTTGAGAGGGGAGTTTGGGAGAGGACAGCCAGCTTCACTTTCTTAGCTGGTTTATAAGAATTCTCACTTGCCATCCCTCCTGCTTTCTTTCACAATGACATTCTAGTAGACTGAGAGTTTGATGCTTTCATCTCCGCCACCATTCCCCACTCCGTACTCCATTACTGGGTCTGATGGGTCCTCTCAGGAATATCCAGGAAGCAGAACATAAGGGACTGGGGATGGAGCTGCAGGGGAAGGAAGCCATGTGTTAGTGCTGACCTGACAGATTATATTGTAATTACCAATTGCCATTCAGACAAAGCCCAGGAACAGGGCATTAACTGCGAACCAGAATGTAGGTCTGTAATCTGAAGTAAAGGGGAGGGACAGATTGTATTCCCCCATGTCTAGTGCAGTGCCAGTCTGACATGAAGAGAGTCCCTAAAAATAAATTGAGCAAGTAAACAAATGAATGAATGAACCAGCAAATGAATTTATACTTAACTATGCATCCCTAATACTTTACCCTTTTCTCTAACCATGATTCTGACTTTTTTCCTTCCCTCCCTTCATAGGGTGTTCCTGGAGATGCTGGTGCCCCCGGCCCCTCTGGTGCAAGAGTAAGTAGACTCTTTCTGTCAGTCCTTTCTCCATCTTTTGCAATGGTCTTTCCCATGGCATCGTGACTTATCCTGTCTCTTCCTTTCTAGGGTGAGAGAGGTTTCCCCGGAGAACGTGGTGTCCAAGGTCCTCCCGGCCCTCAGGGTCCTCGTGGTGCCAATGGTGCTCCTGGAAATGATGGTGCTAAGGTGAGGAGCAGGATGGAAAGGAAGGAGTCAGTACTAGGGGTGGGAAGCTCCATCCACCCTTCAGGGAGGGTATGGCATCTTCCTTTTAACCCCAAATCTGATGGATGGCAAGTGGCTATAGAGCATCTACATTACACTTGGACTACTGCCCCTAAATTCATCTCTTGCCTTTAATGTCATGTGACCCAATGGAGGGGCTCTAAACAGTATCTTGGGTTCTCCAGTGTGTAACTTACCTTGTTTCTCTTGGTTGGCATATAGGGTGATGCTGGTGCTCCTGGTGCTCCCGGTAGCCAAGGACCTCCTGGTCTGCAGGGAATGCCTGGTGAACGTGGTGCAGCTGGTCTTCCCGGTGCCAAGGGTGACAGAGTGAGTTCATCCCCTGCCCAATTCTACCCCTACTCCTTTACCAAGCTCTTTCATCCTTTCATTAGCTTCTAGATATATATCATTGGGATATTGACTTGAATAACAACTTGATCTTTTCCTTCTGCTTTCTTTGCTGACCTTCCTGAATCTCTCTCTGTCTCTTATTTTATTTCTCATCAAGTCCCCCACCTCTGCTTTGTTCTCCCTACCCAGAGTCTTCTCTGCTGCTGAGAGACCTTGAATTTTCCCCCTAGACCACTAAGAAAATGAGAGTGACTTGCCCAGGGTCACAGAGCTAGTCTATGTGAACTTGAACCCCATGTCTTCCTATTTTCAATACAAGCTCCCTACTATTGAGGAGAGAGGGTCTCAAATCTTTTCCCTTGGTCATTAGGGATACCCCTTTATCTGGAAAGTTTAAAGGTTAAATCCAGAGCTTTTCCTGGGTCTGAATAACAATTTCAACTTCATAGAGTTGGAAGTTCTTCTTACAGAGAAGAAAATACTCTTCTCCAATCTGCTCTGAAGAGCCTTCAGTTCCTTAATTTTACCAATCTACTTCCTGAAATCCTTTTCCTAAAACAGTGTGTTGACTTTTTCCTGTTTTATGGGGATGGGCAAAGTGCAAAGATAGTCTCTCTCTGGTATCTTCTCTCCAGGTTCCATCATGAAAACTCTCTTTTCAGCATCCATGCACATGCCTCCCATAAGAATGTTCTCAGACACCACTTTGGCCCAAAAGACAGCACCGTATCTTGGCTAAAACAAGGCTCCTGTCTTTTCCCTCTCTAGGGTGATGCTGGCCCCAAAGGTGCTGACGGTGCTCCCGGCAAAGATGGCGTCCGTGGTCTGACTGGTCCCATTGGTCCCCCTGGCCCTGCTGGTCCTTCTGGTGACAAGGTAAAAATGGTCATCCTCCTTTCCAACTTCTCCCTGAAATATTTTGTGGTTGTTGGGGCATTCTTGTGCCACACACTGTTCTACTGTTCTCCTTCCTCAGAGCAGGAAAAAATAAGGATGGGACCTTTGATTTCAAAGATATAAGGAATCCTGATGAGTAAAACTCCCTTTCCCAATGCATGTTGGGGTTAAGTTAACTAGATAATTGAGAACATGAGTAATTGGCTCAGGGTCAGGTCCCATAACCAGTATGTATCAGAAGTGGACCTTGAACCCCCATCTCCCTAAACCAAAGGCTGTTCTCTTTACACTGTATAACAGTGTTTCACAGTATGGTGTGAAGATGAATTTTCTTCTTGCGTGGGGGTATTGGACCCAAGGAACCATTGGATTTTTGAGTTGCAAAGGATGGTAGACACCATCTCATCCCATGCCCACATTTTACTGATGAGGAGAGCAAAATTCAGAGAGATGAATCGATTTACACTAAGGTTACTGAGGTGTATCAGAACTGGGATTTGAACCATCTTCTGATGCCTAGTCCCAGAGCTTTCAACTAACCTGGCTAGCTTGGAGACTGAAGGCATTCTAATCACTGGGCACCAGATGATGCTAATGACCTTGCTTTAGGGAAAGGAGTGGTTAACAACAGGGAATGAGATTTCTTGAGACAGGGGGTGGGGGAAGAAGCAGAGCTAAGCTGCTATTGGTCAGGAAGAAGGAAGACTAGTGAGGTAGAATCCTATAAAATCCAGAGGGCAGATGAGAAGTTAGATCTGACAAGTAAGCGGGTGGAGAGAATTAGAAGTGTGCAGGGAAATACGGAAGCCACTGTGGTCCCAGAGATGGGCTTTCCATCTCCTGGGGTCTTGCTGAAGGACATATGGGTATAGGGTTATTCCAGCCTACAGTCTACAGAATATATCCATCCATAGTACCTCCTTGCTTTCCTGTTTCTGCCTGTTCCTTACCTCCTTTTTGCCTTCCAGGGTGAATCTGGTCCCAGCGGCCCTGTTGGTCCCACTGGAGCTCGTGGTGCCCCTGTAAGTAATTTTCCCTATTATCTGGGAGATTTCTTCCCCTCTCCATTCTCTACAGCCCTCACTTTGTGCCTTCATTCCCTCCTCACTCTTCATGTCTCTCAAGTGACTCTCCTCTCTAAGACTCTCATTTCTCCCCATTACCTTGGCCCCTCTCACCCTGCATCTCTGAATTCGCATTTGTAAGTACTTCTCTCTTATTTCCCTCTTCCATTGTCTAGGGCCCTTTCCTTTCAGGGTTTCCTCCCTGACTATTTCTCTATCCTTCCTTCTGTTTTAGGGAGAACGTGGTGAGCCTGGCCCCCCTGGTCCTGCTGGCTTTGCTGGTCCCCCTGTAAGTACCAAGCCCCTCTCTTTCCCATTTATCCCAGCGGGACCCATGCATCTTCTGACTTAAGCCTGGGACAAAAAAATGGGAACCCCCCCCCAAAATGAAAAGGGATCAGGAACAACAGGACTCAGAGACGTTTATTTCTTGTTGGTAGGATCCCTGTAATAGGAATGTGTGTGAAGTCTAATTGGGGGAGGGGTTTGCCACTCTCTCAAGCCCTGTCTCCTTCTGAAGCCCCATGTTTGCAGAGCTCTGCTCCCCTGTTCACCTCTCTATGTCCCCTTCTTCCAGGGTGCTGATGGCCAACCTGGTGCTAAAGGTGAACCTGGTGATGCTGGTGCTAAAGGTGATGCTGGTCCCCCTGGCCCTGCTGGACCTTCTGGTGCCCCTGGCCCTGCTGTGAGTGTTTCATTCTTCCTTGGTTACCCTTCCCATGAATTCTCTGCATAGCTGATCTCTACAACTGTGACATCTTCCTTTTCCTCTCCTCCAGGGTAATGTTGGTGCTCCTGGACCTAAAGGTGCCCGTGGCAGCGCTGGCCCTCCTGTAAGTATCACCCACCACTTAGGTCCACCTCTGGCCCCTGCTAGGGATGTACTCAGGCACAGAAATCTCACCCTGGAGCCAGTTCAAGGCCTGGATACAGAACTTTGAAACTCTGAGAACTGGTACCAGTAAGGACGGTTGGCAGAGTGACTTTCCCTCACTCTTAAGAAAATTACGCCCCTCCCCTCCAAGGGTATTAAGAGGAAAGAACACTGTACTTGGTATTAGGAGATCTGGATTAGAGTGGAAGTCATTATATATGATCTCCCTCTGCTATAAAATGAGAAGAATATTTTTTTCTACCTCCATCCCACTATTCTTGTGAGGGAGATAGTTTATAGATCCTATAGAGTTATTACTAACTGTCCTCCATATATAGCTCTTAGGGTTCCACCTATCCTAGTGCAGGGAGTGAGTCTGGGATATATCCCCAGAGGATGTCCTCTTCCCCTGCCTTCCTTCCTCCTCCCACTACTACCGAGCTAGACTATTCTTCCTATCTCTGATGCCTCCTTTTCATTTTGTCTTGTAGGGTGCTACTGGTTTCCCTGGTGCTGCTGGAAGAGTTGGTCCCCCTGGCCCCTCTGTAAGTACCTACTGGAAGAATTCAGTGAAGGGGGTCCTGATCAGTGCTGTTGGGAGAAATCTAGAATGACGTGGTTGGAGGTAGTTGATCTTAGGAATCAGGATGGAGAACAAGTGAATGGGAAGGAGGTTGGGGCAGAGGGACAAATAGCTATGAAACTGTGCCCCCCTTGCCGTAGCCCTTGTGGCCCAGTCACTGCCTCCCACCCAACGTGCCAGTGGTGGTGAGGGTATAGCTGGGCCTCAGCAGACAAATTTGGAGTTGAAGGAGAGGCCCAGCCATTTTCTTCCTGATGACCTTTCCTGCCACCTAGGGTAACACTGGACCCCCAGGACCTCCTGGCCCTGCTGGCAAAGAAGGAGGCAAAGGCCCCCGTGGTGAGACTGGCCCCGTTGGACGTCCCGGTGAAGTCGGACCTCCTGGTCCTCCCGGCCCAAGTGGAGAGAAGGGATCTCCTGGTGCTGACGGCCCTGCTGTAAGTCCTAAGCTCCTTGGTTTCTCCAGTAGCTCCTAGAAACCTCTCAGGGTAGAATGGCCTCTTTTGGAGCCAATATCCCTCATTTTTGGGCCTATCGACTAAAGGCTTCTGATGCCCCCTAGCTGGCATCTGCTCAGGAATGCCCATAAAAAAATGATCATAGGGAACTGTATACAGTGCTTTCTCTCCTCTTAAACAGAGATTTGACCTGTGATTTCTTATCAAGTAAACTGATGTGTGTAAAGTGTTTTGCTAACTTTAAACATACGACATAAATATCAGCTTAATATTACCATCATTATTTTCCCTATTCCGTCCCCTCCCAAATCAGGGAGCCTTTTCAACCTCCTTTCAACCTCATCCCAAAGAATATTGCCAGCAAGCCTGGAGGGGTCAGGCTCCCTCTTGCTCCTCTGCTGGACAGCATCCTGGGTCAGAAGTTGGCATCAGTCACCCCCATTGCCATTCAAAAAGATTCAGGAGATCAGGATTGTGAATGAATCCAAATCAAGTTCCCTCCTTGTCCTCCTCCCTTCCTTTACCTGCCCCTTCTCACTCCTTCCTTTACCTCCTTCAGGGTGCTCCTGGTACTCCTGGACCTCAAGGTATTGCTGGACAGCGTGGTGTGGTGGGTCTGCCTGGACAGAGAGGAGAAAGAGGTTTCCCTGGTCTTCCTGGTCCCTCTGTGAGTATCCTAGGTTTTTCTCTCTGGAGTGTCTCAATAACATGAGAGATTTGGGAAGGAGCAGATAGTGGTGGGGGAACAGGAGAGGTGCAGGAAGAGGACCAGGGGAGACGTTTAGAGGAGAGTGGGTGGAGCCATGGAAGGCAGACTCCCTGGGAGAAGAGCTCTTGTACTCATCCCTTCTCTGACCTGCCCCTTCCCTGTATTTAGGGTGAACCCGGAAAACAAGGTCCTTCTGGAGTAAGTGGAGAACGTGGCCCCCCTGGCCCTGCTGGCCCCCCTGGATTGGCTGGACCCCCTGGTGAATCTGGACGTGAGGTGAAGCAGAACCCCCAGAAGCCCAGCATTAGCCCAACTTGTGCCCCAATCTGGCCTAGACTGATGGTATTCTCTCCCCTTTCAGGGTGCTCCTGGTGCCGAAGGCTCCCCTGGTCGTGATGGCGCTCCAGGCCCCAAGGTGAGAACCCACCTGACTAATCTGTTTCTCTTGCATGCTCCTTAGTAGCACTGACTCTGCCCTTGACTCCTCTCCCTTTTCTTGTTCTTCCCCTTTAGGGTGACCGTGGTGAGACTGGTCCTGCTGGCCCCCCTGGTGCTCCTGGTGCTCCCGGTGCTCCTGGCCCTGTGGGTCCTGCTGGAAAGGCTGGAGATCGTGGTGAGACTGTAAGTGACTCTTCCCCAGCAATTTGTTGAAGTTAGGGCAAGTTCGGGAGCTACACTGACTTTATTCAGCTGAAATGGAATGGGGAGGAGAGGTCAAGCGGGGAGACTCTCTGAGAAGGAAGATGGGTTTGTGGAACAGTCATTTTCCTATAATAAGTTCCATAGGATTATGGCTCCTCAGATTTCCCAGAAAATGGGAGTTATACTAGAGGGAAAGAGAGGAGGGTTCCCCTTCTGGCCTGCTTCTCTCTGAGCTGAGACTTGTCCCTAAAAATCATTCCCCCTCCAAGTAGAGTACAGGAGTCACAGGGGGAGGAATTTCCTCAAGATCAAGGATGTCAGAGAAGAGGTGGACAGGGTGTCAAGGAGAGTGATCAGGGACTGAGGTCAGTGCCAGTGAGAGAGTGTCTGGGGCTAATCAGAGAGGGAGATGGAAAGGCTAGAGGTCAGGGGAGGGGAATGTATTAACATGGAATAGAACAGTATGGGCAACTCAAGGAAAGGGGGTTCACAGCTCCTGGGGAGAAGAGGCTATACAAACCTGGAGACCCCTGAATCAGGCTGATTCCCCAGGATCTCATTGGCTCTCTTTCTCTGTCCATCCTTTTAGGGTCCCGCTGGTCCTGCTGGTCCTGTTGGTCCCACTGGTGCCCGAGGCCCTGCTGTGAGTCCTCCATCCTCATCTCTCAAATGCCACTGTAAATAATGACCTCTGCCCATCTGGGTGCTAGAGAGCCCTTCACTTGTCTGAATGTCATTTCTCTCCTCTTTTAGGGACCCCAAGGCCCCCGAGGTGACAAGGGTGAGACTGGCGAACAGGGTGACAGAGGCATTAAAGGTCACAGAGGCTTCTCTGGTCTCCAGGGTCCCCCTGGTCCTCCTGTGAGTACCTCCTTTCTTGTTCCCTTTTCTTTCTCTTTTATCAGTGTAAACATTCCTTAGTCTGGAACAATTCATTAGCCTTTTTAGATTGGTATTGTGGACAGGAATTAGCTGTTCTCTCTTTGGGTTAGAGAAATTTAGGGAAAGGGACATTATTCTATCAGTCAGTAAATGTCTATTACACGCCTACTGGGTTCCAGGTTCTGTGCTGAACACTGGGGATACAAAAAAGACTCAAAAGACAGTCTCTGGGCTCAGGGAGTTCTAATGGGGGAAGTCAACATGGATGAAGAATTAGGGCAGTGGAAGTGTCTCAGACTGGAAAGACCTTTGGCCCAGATTTCCAGTTTCCTGGGCCTGAGAACAGGGTTGGGTCATTCCTGCTCTCCACTCCCCCTCTCCCTTCTCTCATCAACACCACTTAATCCAGACTGATTTCTGAGTCATCTTTGTCTCCTTCAAGGGTTCTCCTGGTGAACAAGGTCCTTCCGGAGCTTCTGGTCCTGCTGGTCCCCGAGTAAGTAACTTTTTCTTTTCTTCCTAGAGTTCATCCCCTGTCTCACCCAGAGTCCTCCTGAGGGCTTACATTGTCCACTAGGAGACCTGGGGATCTGAGCAGTGGGGGTACAGTAAGGGTGTGTGAGGGGACAGAGCAGATTCCAGGGTTAATTCTCAAGACCAGTCACACTTGGGTTTCAGTCTCCCTCCCCCATCTTTTCCTCTCATTTCTTGGCCCTGCCAAGATGGAACAGTGACTCATCTTGGCATGTAAGCTGGTGAGAGAGAAAGATCAGACCCAGTTGTCTGATATTTCTCAGTGGGGGTTGTGTGGTGAGTTTATTGTTGGTCTTAGAGTTGAATTATTTGACTTGGATTATGTTATCTAGGTACAGAATTTGTTGTTTATTCTGAGTTTGCATGGTTAGATTAGGTCTGGCCTGGAATTGGGTAGCCAGACTTTGGATAATATCAATCTAACCCACTATTTCTTATGTCCTCTCTCAGGGTCCCCCTGGCTCTTCTGGTGCTGCTGGAAAAGATGGACTCAATGGTCTTCCTGGCCCCATTGGCCCCCCTGGTCCTCGTGGTCGTACTGGAGATGCTGGTCCTGTTGTATGTACCCTCATCTCCTTAGCTCATCGAGCCCCTCCCCCACTTCAGGCTTATCTGGTGCTCCAAGCCCAAGAACCCAGGTCTTCACCAACCTTAGCTCTTCTCTTCTTTTCTGCATAGGGTCCCCCTGGACCTCCTGGACCTCCTGGTCCTCCCGGTCCCCCCAGCGGTGGTTTCGACTTCAGCTTCCTGCCCCAGCCACCCCAGGAGAAGGCTCATGACTCTGGACGCTATTACCGAGCTGATGATGCCAATGTCCGTGATCGTGACCTGGAGGTAGACACCACCCTCAAGAGCCTGACTCAACAGATTGAGAACATTCGTAGCCCCGAGGGTACTCGCAAGAACCCTGCCCGCACCTGCAGAGATCTCAGGATGTGCCACTCTGACTGGAAGAGCGGTGAGGACCTTCCCAAGCCTTCCTTGAGGGTCTCCAACTCCTCCTGTCTCACTATGCCTTCCCCCTTTGCTGCCCAGTCCACCCCAATTATAGGGGACTTTGCAGAGACTAGAAGCCAAGCAGTTTTCTCTTCTTCCTTTCCTCCTTGGCATCACTCCCAACATGGCACCCAACACCAGATCCCTGCCTCCTTGACTCTCTGTATTCCTTCTCTGTCCTATTTCAGGAGAGTACTGGATTGATCCCAACCAAGGCTGCAATCTGGATGCCATCAAGGTCTTCTGCAACATGGAAACTGGAGAAACCTGTGTGTACCCCACCCAACCCAGAGTGGCACAGAAGAACTGGTACATTAACAAGAACCCCAAGGAGAAGAAGCATGTCTGGTTCGGCGAGAGCATGACCGATGGATTCCAGGTGAAGCACAGGGAAGGGGAGAAGAAAAATAGATAGATCTAGACCATAGAAGACGGGATCTAAGGGTAGATAGTAACACTTCCAGGACAGGGATGAGGCCTTAATGAGTGTTGACCAATGTCAAGATGGGAGAGATGAGCAGATAGCAAGTGTTAAAGATGGTTAAGATGGGAAAGGTAGGAAAGGTCAGAGGTAGACTATATTGATACTCCCTAGAGTGGAGGCCAGGAGGTCTGGGATCTGGCTGAAGCACTATCATAAATGAACTGTATGTTCATTTGTGGCAAATCCCCTCTTGGGACTTGTTTCCTTCTCTGTAAGGTGAAGGGGTTGGATACCAGATGGTCTCCCAGCTCTCACACACAGCATCTGGCCCTGCGATTGTGGGATTCAACATTCAGAGGCTAGATTAAGGGGGTTTAGGGAGACTGCAGAGAATTGAGAGGGCAGGGGAGAGAGGCTAGCCTTCATTTTCTTCTTTCTACTACAGTTCGAGTATGGTGGTGAGGGCTCCGACCCTGCCGATGTGGCTATTCAGTTGACCTTCATTCGCCTGATGGCTACTGAGGCCTCCCAGAACATCACCTATCACTGCAAGAACAGTGTGGCCTACATGGACCAGCAGACTGGTAATCTCAAGAAGGCCCTGCTTCTCCAAGGCTCCAATGAAATCGAGATCCGGGCCGAAGGCAACAGCCGATTCACCTATGGAGTCACTGAGGACGGCTGCACGGTGAGCCCCTCTCCCTTCCCTCTTTACTGTCATAGTCAATGAAACCTTGAGGTTGTTTTAGAGGCCTTGAGTTAGTATACTTTGCTGTGTGCTCTTGGACAAGTCTGCAGCCTTTCTGGGTTTTGTTTTTAGGCCAGGGCTCTGGGCAAAAGGGTTGGAATTGGAAGTAGACCTGTGAATTTCAATAGTATTGGGAACTCCTTGCACCTATACAATCCAGCACATTTTTCTAGAAATTTAGAAATAGAGAGGCTATAACTTGTCCAGGGGTACCAGCCAGTATGTGCCAGAAGCAGGACCCAAATCCAGGTCTTCTTGGCTTTGAGACCAGCAATCTAGTAAATCCTGTCTCCCCCTCCTTCAAGTGATTTGTCCTTGTGTCCACCTGCCTAGAGCTTATAGGTCACAGAAACAGGTCTGAAGTGGGCTTTTTACTTTTTTAAAAAAAATTTAAATTAGCTTTTCAACATTCACTTCCACAAGATTTTGAGTTCCAAATTTTCTCCCCACCTCTCCCCTTCCCCACCCCCAAAATGGCATGCATTCTGATTACCCCTTCCCCCAGTCTGCCATCCCTTCTATTATCCCATGTCCCACCTCTTATCCGCTTTCCCTCTACTTTCTTATAGGGCAAGATTTCTAGACCTCATTGCCTGGATTTATATTTCCCAGTTGCCTATAAAAATCATTTTTAACATTCATTTTTAAAACTGAGTTCCAAATTCTCTCCCTTCTTCCCCTCCCACCCACCTTCATTGAGAAGGAAGGCAATTTGACATAGGTTATACATATGTAGTTATGCAAAACAAAAAAGTGGACTTTTTAGATAGTACCTGTGGTCAATTGTGCAGGTCCCTGAGAGCTAGGATTTTGAAGAGACATACTAACCATCCTCCCTTAACCCACCTTACTACTCCATGTGGCTTCACTGGGTCACTCCTACAGGACAAGAGTTAATTCCTTTTGCCTCTCTTTCCTTTCCTAGAGTCACACCGGAAACTGGGGCAAGACAGTCATTGAATACAAGACCACCAAAACCTCCCGCCTGCCCATCATCGATGTGGCTCCCATGGACATTGGCGCTCCCAACCAGGAATTTGGCTTCGACCTTGGTCCCGTCTGCTTCCTGTAAACTCTCCCCATTCCCAACCGGCTCCCTCTCACCCGTCTTCCTTCCCTCTGACCCCAGAAGAAAACAAAAACAACCCAACAGAACAAAAAAAAAAGCCAAAAAAAGGAGAAAATTTCACATGGACTTTGGAAATTTTTTTTTCCTTTCCGTTCATCTCTCAAAACTTAGTTTTCACCTCTGAAAAACCAAATCTGACCCAAAAAACCAAAGCTAAATCAAAAGCATTAAATCTTACAAAAAAGAATAAATAAATAACTTTTTGAAAAAAAAAAGGAAACTTGGTCCACTTGCTTGAAGACCGATGTGGGGGTAAGTCTTTTTGAGCCCTCTGGGCTTACAGATACCCCAGCTTTTGCCATTCTGTTCCCTTCTCCATCTGTTCCCCTTGGGGACTTCTCCCCCACAGCCTCCCTTCAATGCAAGTGTCCCCCACGTCCCAGGAAATGCTGGGGCAAGCTGTGGTCTTCCTGGCAGCAAGAGAACAGATGCTTCAACATCCAAGTGTCTTCGGCCTTACCCCACCCTCTCTCCATTCCAGCCTCCTACCCCGCTAACCCTTCCCTCCAAGGAGGGGATGGGGAGATGGGGTTCCCAGACTCAGCTTCTCTGATGGTCTCTTTTCTCAATACCTTTGCAAAGGAAGATGTACTATCTGAAAGCAAGCCTCTGTACTGCACCCCTCTTTTTGAGAGGGGGAGTGTGTGCCAGGGACCCCACCTGAGGGGGACTTATTGGGCCTGGAGCTGTCCTTTGAGATTTCTCCCCCCTACCAAGTTTAGAGAAAAATTGGAAAGGGGTAGGGGTGGAGGGACAGTAAAGTGGAACCAGCTGATTTGGGAATCCCGCCCCACCCCCAACCCCTCCAGGCACCTTCCAAACTTGCCTCTCACACATAGGCAATGGGGCTGAGTCTGAGAAATTGTTCATTCCATGTATATTTCTGTTGTTGAAAGACTACCTCGTACTTGTCTTTTTTCATGCCAGCCAGGGCAACATTGTGGGGGCTTAGAATGGGGGACCGAGGGTGGAGAGGGGATACTTCTCCTTCTGGGGCTCCCCCTACTTTAATCAAAGGTGCTAAGTTTGCGTTTCCTTTCCTCCTAGACGTGCTGGGGATAGGAAAACCAGGCAAGAATAGACAGCCAACTGGTTTTCCAAAATGGGGGTGGGGGTAGGGGATTGGGGATCACTGGTGCTATAGAAATTAAGACCTCCCCCCCCTACATGCCAAAGAGTGTTCCCTTTCTGTTTTACGGTCTTCTTTTCTTCAAAGCTTTTTTTTTCATTTGTTTGTTCTTGGCTTATGGGGACTCGTGAATTTTCTAAAGGTGCTATTTAAAAAGGGAGTAAAAGCAGCAGGCTTGAGATCTGCACCAAAGCTGACCTTTCATTATGTCTTCACCAGCAGGTGGATTCAACTTTCCTTTGAATATTTTTACCCCTCATGCTTTCTCCATCTTGCTCTTCTGCCCCCTTTTCATGCCTCCCACTCACCTCCCTTTTCTCACCCTACCACCCTCCCCTCTTGCTCTGAAACCCTCTGTCTTTCCCCACCAGCCTTTCCAACTCCTTTAATTCTGCCTCCCCAACCCCCATGCCTCTCTTGCCATCTCCTCTCTTTGGGTTTCAAAGCACAACTTTTCTGACCAATAGGCAGTTTTTCCCCCTAGGGAGTGTGAGGAACCAAAGGATTCTGTACCTATTTTGTGTATGTATAATAATTTGAGATGTTTTTAATTATGTTGACTGCTGGAATAAAGCATGTGAAAATGACCCGAACACATCTGTAGTGGCCTGATGTTTTCTCTTTCTGGGATAGGGGGAGGTTCACAGGATGGTCTGAAGGAATTGGGGGACTTTTTTCTATTCCCTTCCTCCTCTCTCCCCACCTCCTGCTCTGGGTTTTCTTCTCTCCCAACCCTTTGCCTCCCAAGTCTCCCTTCCCTCTTTCCTGAGCTAACAAAGCTCTTCATCTCTTTTCCATTTTTTCTGAGGACAGGGTACTGTGGAGACTGGGAGACTAAGAGATAGATCTGGGATTTAGTTAACAAGGGGACTCCTTGAAGAGGGATAAGACAGGGAGTAGTTTGGCTTAGGTGAGGTAGAAGCTCTCGTGGAACCTGGGATGGGAAGTGGAAGGGAAGGGGGATTAGAAGGGAGAGCAGGATACCTTGTCATCTTCAGGAGCTCAAGGGTCAATGCTGGAGCCAGGAAGGAGAGTGGGAAACAGAAATTCTCTCCCAAGGAAAGAAACAGCATTAGAATAGAATAATCCTAGTCAAAAATCTTTGAGTCTGTCCACTCCCTTCTCTTTGACTCCTTCTCTGTTTCTCACTCTGAGGTTGTCAGTTGTCAACAATATATATTGAGCATTCCTCTTAGCTGATATTAGCAGATACAAAGGAAATAGATGATTCAGTCTGTGTGTGATGAGGAGATCCAGTCTCTGCCCTAAGAGAACTCCCAGTTTGATGGGAGAGAGACACAGTTCCCACCCTTAGGGAGCTCCCAGTGTGATGGGAGAGATTCAGTCTCTGTTCTTAGGGAACTGCTGATCTAATAAAGGAGAAATAGTACCTTCCCTCAGAAAAGACACAGTTCTAGAAACGGGAAGGGCCATTCATTTCCAAGATCATGAGATCACTTACAAAGCTAAAGAATAAGATTAAGAACACTTATGTTATCAGCAATCATCAAGTACAGAGAAAGTACACAATTTCTTTTATAGCCTAGAATTCTAGACTCACTTGTGTGGAAAGACCTTTTAAGGGGTCATCTTGACTATACACCCCCACCTGCTTGCTTTCTTTTCCATTCTCCTCTTTCCCTTCCCTTCCCTCCTCCTCTTTTTACTGACCTTTTCCCCCCGACTCTTTTTTCTGTTTGTCTCTGTCTCTGTCTCTCTCTGTCTCTCTCTCTCTCTGTCTCTCTCTCTCTGTCTCTCTCTCTCTCTCTCTCTCTCTCTCTCTCTCTCTCTGTCTCTCTCTCTCTCTGTCTCTCTCCCCATACCAAGGTTTGTTCCAATCATCTTTTTTCTCCCAGTCAGCAACCTAGTTCACAGGGCAGCAGCAAAGGCATACTCCTTCATTCCTCCTTAGCTCTCAGAATCCACCCATTCCCCCAACCCCCTGCATCTACCTCAGGGGTGTTTCCCTAGTGCCTAGGATAAAGAGATCCAGAAAACCCAAGAGAGCATTTCCAGGGTATGTCTAGGCTTCTTTTCTAGAACAGTCCAAGATATCAGTGAGAAAGAGTTGTTTCAGCCCCTGTGAGACCCAGAGAAAGGAAATGACCTGCCTAAGGTCATACTGTGAGTCCTCTCTCAAGGGAGAACCTTGGATCAACAAAACTTACATCCTCTGAGAAATGACCTTGGGCACCCATGGGATCACAGAATCCTGGAGTGGTGATAGAAAAGGCCTCAGAGATCAACCAGACCAACACTTGGCAGAAGGAGATTATGCCTTCAGAAAGCAAATGCTGGCTTCCACTGGTAAGTTGAGCCTGAGGAGCAGTTATAAGGAGAGGAGCCAACCTCATGGGCTAGGGATCAAGCCAAGGGAAAGAAGAGAGAGAATGAGGGAAAAGTGAGGGGGGTGGGGAAGGGGAGAGAAGAGAGGGAAAAGAGAGGAACAGGTCTAGGGAAGGGGTCAAGTCAGTCTCAACCTAACTATCTTGGGACGCAGGCCTACCTGGTAACACCATTGGCAGTTGCTTCCTTAATTCAGTCTCCCAATCTGAGAAACTCACATTTTAAAGGTGGGAAAAACTTGGCCAGCCTCTTGGTTCTCTCCCAGAACCATAGATTTAGAGTTTGAGGGGACTTCAGAAACTATGGGGTACAATCACTTCATTTTATAGATGAGGAAACTGAAACAGGATTTGAATTCAGTTCTCTTTCTATTGTACATATTAATGATTATTAATTATTTCTATAACTAATAACACTTTAATCAAGCACTTGGACCTTCTTTCCAGTCTGTTTCCTGGTCAAGGACACAATAGGGGGAAAGGAAAATAAGGAGGTTTCTATTATGTAGATTGCACATCAGGAAAGCACGAGCATTTATCCGTTCCTTACTAGGTGCCAGGCAGTGCACTATGTGCTTTACAATATCTCATTTGATCCTCACTACAACCCCGAGAAGGTACTATTTTTATTCCCATTTTATAGATGAAAAAACTGAAGCAGAGAGAGGTTGTGACTTGTCCAGGGTCACACAGCTAGTAAGTGCATGAATTCAGGTTTTAACTCAGGTCTTCCTAACTCCAGGAGTTGCCTTCTGTCTGTCTGTCCATTGTGCCCCTAGCTACCAGGATAATAAATGAACTGTTTTAATAATAATTTTTGACTTTCCTCACCACAGACCAGTGAGCCAGGATGAAGTTATGCCCTTTTGGGGCAGAAGGGGAAGCTGACATTCAGGAATGAGAAGTAACTTGTCATGGGTCCTTCATCTAGTGAGTGTCATACCAGGCGCAGGGTCTTCCTATAACATTATACTGCCCCTCAGTATTGAATGTAATAGGAGACTCATATCATATGTAAAAGAGCAACAGCTAAATCAAAAACCAGGAGCCTCTGGGGCCCTGGAGCCTTCTAGAACTGTGGAGATAAAGCCTCATCTCTCCTTGCGGTTCAGAGAAACCAGAGGAGAATGCAGTTATCTCAGCAGCATCCCTGGGAACCACAAGGGTTTAGGTCTGAAGACCACTGGCCAAACAGATCAATGAGAGTGTCCCCAGCCAAGAATACTGGACAAGAAACGCCTGCCCTACTCTATGGAATCCATTTACATGCCTGTGTGCACATGGGCTCCCTGAGAAGTGGACCAGACCATGATAAAATGACTGCTTCTCTTCTGCAGGAACATGCTCTTAGAATCTGCCTTTGACTGTGTGGGTGTTTAGTACATGAGCTCAAGACCTGCTCAACTTCAAGCTACCAGAAAATGGGGAAAAGTCAAGAACTGTCCAGGCCACTATTAACCCCATCCTTGTAACGCAAAGTCACCTTTGCCCTGCCCTTTGGTGATTGTTGCTGTTTAGTCATCGTCAGTTATGTCAAACCCCATTTGGGGTTTTCTTGACAAAGGAACTGCAGCGGTTTGTCATTTCTTTCTCCAGTTCATTTTACAGAAGAGGAAACTGAGGCAAGCAGGGTTAAGTGACTTGCCCAGAGTCACACAGCTAGTAAATGTGTGAGGCCAGATTTGAACTCAGGAAGATGCATCTTCCTGACTCCAGGCCCAGCACTCTGCGCTTCCCCTATGTCCTTTGGTGTTCTCTGTATCTAGGATCTCAGGCAGCTTGTACCACATATCAGGCTTTCCTAGAGACATATGCATTCATTAGGGACACAGGGAAAAATGGCTCAAGTAATCAAATCTTCAGGGTCTCATAGCTTTGCCACAAAGCGGTCTCACAATAACAGTTAAAAAAACGCCAAGATGGACATCTTGCTTTCCTTCCATCATTATAAGCAGATCTGAAGTCACAGTATAAAGCACAACTTTGGAACAGTAGCCCGCAAGTTCTCTTCTCTCTGCTACAGACGGTGTTAGTACTGAGAAGGCTGATTTCCTCATGAGTACTACTGAGAGTAGCTCTTTACTTCATCCTCCCACCTATCAAAGCCCTTCCTCTGTGACTGCTACTTAAATGAGCTCTCCAGTTAGACCGACAACTTCTTCAGGGCAGGGAATCTCTATCTTCCATAGTTCTCATGAGGCCTAACAGCATCTAGCACAAAGATAAAGCTCTATCTATATATAGAATGAAGAAAACATATGTGAAAGTGTGTGATTAATTAAGACTATTTGTATGACTCATGTATAGGGCAGATTTTTTTGCTGGGTGGGGAAAGGCAAAGGAATACATAATAAGCATGTGTGAGAGACAAGAAAATGCAAAAAGGTATACATATATGTGTGCATGTTCACACATATATAAGGTATACGTATATGTATGAGTACATACTCTCCTGGAAGTCTATCTGTGAAGGTGTGAGTTTGTGTTTTTGTGATATGTCTGCAATTGTGTAGCTGTGGATGACTGGGGTAAGGTACAAAAGGATCATTGTAACTGCATCCCTGGCTCCAGCTCTCCCTCCCTTTTTCCTGCTGACATCACAGCTGCTCTAAATAGAGCTGAAAGGGGCCCTGTTCCCCCAGACCCTGCCGATGCGTGTGACCCCCTCTGCCTTCAAGCACCTTTCTGCCTCGTCTGGCTTCTCACTCCCTTCTCTGCTCGGGAGAGAATGTCCTTTCCATCTTTGGATGCAGGATACTTACTGGTTTTCCCAGGATTGGGATGAGGAATCAAATCTGAATCCAACAGCTTTCCAGAAAAAAGAAGACACGCTGGATGCATTCCCAAGTTCCTTCCCTCGGTCTGGAAGCCCTAGGCTCCCCTGGTGCCTGGGTCTGACTACCCAGCCCTCCAAGCTTCTACCTCCCTCCTGCCATGACCCCAACCTTGCCAGATTCAGACTGTCTCCTGCTACCATTTCCCAAGGCAGGGATAGGATTGTTCTTCTTCTCTCCTTTTCCATGGCTCTAGGTCTTCTCCAAGGGGCACCCAGACCCCTGGATTTGGTGAGACACAGTGATTTCTTTGATCCCAGAGAGAGGGACTGGGATCATCAAACTATTTGGAGGTAGGGGAATGGGAGAATGAAAGAGTGAAGTTTAAACTGTGTGTGTGACTCCTTCTGTTAGACTATGGGAGGGGGAAGAATTGGTGTGTATTTGTGTGTGTATGTGGCTGTGTATGAGGATGTATGAATGCTTATAATGGTGATGTGTGCCATTTATGAGTGTATACACTCAAACAGGCGCTTAAGTCTGTGTGATTGTGTTGGATTGTGTGTGTGATGGGGTATGAGAAAATGTGTGTGATTCTGTATGTTTTGTGGATATTGTGTCAGATTGTAACTATGCCTAGATGTTTATGACTGTGTGAATAAAATGATTTAATGGGAGAGGACACGTGTGTGAGAGAGACAGAGACAAAGAGAGATACGGAGGAGGGGAGGAAGGGAAAGAGAGAGAGACACACAGAGAAAGAAAAAGAAGAGAGAGACAGAGAGATAGAGGAAGTAAGAAGAAGGGAAGGAGAAAGAGATACATAGAAAGAAAGACAAGAGAGAGACAGAGAGATGGAAGATGAGGAAGAGGAAAGGAAACATAAAGAGGAAGCGATAGAGAAAGACAGAGGGGGAGATAGAGGAGGGGAGGAAGGGAAGGAAGGAGAAAGAGAGAGAGAGAAAGACTTAAAAAAATATCAGTCACTTATGATGTGCCCTATGTATGTGGGCATGTGTGTGACAGACAGATATGCAGCTCCCTGTGGATATGACAGAGGGGGTGTATGTCTCACTGGGACTGTGTGCATGCGTGATGACAAATTATGATGTCTCAGTTACTTAATGTGAAAAATGAGGGGGTTGGACAGATCTCTGCGATTGTTTCTACCTCCGTATCTCTGATCATTTGAGTTAGGTGCTGGAAGAAAACAGGTAAGACCAAGAGTAGGTGTAGGGAAAATGGAGGGCCTGTGCATGGATGATTTTAATAAGATTCTTAGATCACGAATGAATGAATGAAAAAAGCATGCATTAAGTACTATGTGCCAGGCTAAGTATTGGGGAAACAAATCATTTTTAAAAGGAACAGTCACTCTCCTTGGGAGCCATCATTCTACCAGGGAAAACAATTCACTTAGGGGAATGGTAACCAGGGAGAGTATATGGAAGGTGTGTGTGTGTGTGTGTGTGTGTGCGTGTATATGGTGTTTCAGAGGTCAAGTATGTTGAAGGGTCTGTGATTGTTTTATGTGGGTGACTTTTGAATGTCATGTGATTGAAGAAATGAACCACAGCACATGTGTCAGAGAAAATGAATATGTGTACAACTGTGAGTGTGCAACTAAAAGTGAGAGTATGATTGTGAGGAGCTATGCAAGAGCATCAGAATATGTGTGATGGCTGGTGACCATGTGTGGAAGTGTCAGAGTGTGTGTGGCTGTGGACTGAGAGTATGTGCAATTGGGCAGATGTGAGAATGTTACAGTGCTTAGGAAAGCCTGATGGTGAGTGACTGTGAGTGTCAGAATATGTCAGGTTGAACAAGGTTGTTAGGACTGTAGAATATGTCAGGATGTGACTGAGTGATATCACAGTGTGTGTACCAGGAGTGTTAGGGGCCTTTTGTGGTGACTATGTGTGAGCTATATGTAATTTTGTGTGAGCTATGTGTCATCATCTGTGTGTATGAGGTCTGAGTGTGTTTGCATGTTTGAAATGAAATGTATACATTTAATTGTTCACCCGATTCACTGGTGGCCCTTAGTGAGAGCTTAGGAATATTTGGGGTGGGGGACAGAGGGGTTGGCTCAAAAAAGGCAGTAGAGAAGAAAGTCTGTACTTTGTGGGTACCTTGTGCATTTCTGCATCTGTGACTAACTTATGTGTCCACTCTCGTTTGAGTCGGAATGAGGGAATTTTGTATTGAATCTGATCTGGGCTTCATATGACCTAGTGTAAGAAATCAAGAGAGTAACCAAGAAATATATACTTGAAAGACTGTGCCTAATTCAGAGTAGATGGTGTGTATGTGTGTGTTCCTGTGTGTAGTGATTGTTTTTGCCAGTGTATGCATATAAATGACAAATAGGTGTTGGTTGGAGGTCAGATTATGCATGGGAGATGGGGTTGGAGAGGGCAGGAAGCTGAAGGGAATGCTGACAGCCCAAGTCTCTAGTCCAGCAGTGGTTCATTGGATAAGACAAAGGGTGTGGTCCTGTGTAAAAAGTTGTGAGTGTTGTTGAAATGCAGGAGGGACAGCGGATTTGTTCAGACATTTGTCTGTTACTTTGCCCGTGAGTGTGTGAATCTGCATGGCTGTTGGCCTGTGGATTGCTTTGTGAGAGAATGAGGGAATGTGGTTGTGTGGGTGGGTGTGGAATTGGCACTGTGTGTGTGTGTGTGTGTGTGCATGCACACACGCATTGTCATGGAGGACCAGTGTGTAGTTGTGTGGGGGGAAGGGGAAGAGGTGTTCCAGATTCTAACTTCGGTCTGTCCTAATTTCAGCCCCTCTTCCCAGCCTTTCTCTAGTGCCACACCCCTTCTGCCCGGGATTGAGACAAGGGCTCCTGTGTCTTTCTCAGAACAGAGCTAGGGGAGGAGAGAGAAGGGAGGAACAGTTAGGATCTTCTGGTTTAAGAGGAGAAAAGGGAGCAGCTGGATTCTCAATTGCTTGGAGAGAAGCATGTTGCTCTGTAATATAATGGAAAAAGTAATGGCTCTGCATTCAGATTTCCTGGATTGGACCTAGGCTTAAATCTTGCCTTCAACACTTCCTGTGTGACCTTGGATAGGTTACTTAATCTCCTCCAGGGTCTCAATTTTCTCATCTGTAAAATGGATTATTTAGAACAGATTGCTTCTAAGGTTCTGTCCAGTGCTGACTTTCTGTGATTCTATAAATGGACTTTGGCAGGAAGACTGAGCTCAGAAAAAAGATCTTCCTGGCTAAAAGTGGACATGAGACACAGAAAAAGGACCAAGAAAAGGAACAATCTCTTTCCTCTCCCTTTAGGAAGATTCCTGCGGGTTGGAGGAGAGGACAAGACACTACTCAAAGGCAGAGGGGGTGACTATTTTAAAACCTTAAATTCAATGTCAAAATTATGTGACTATGATTTTTTGGGGGGTGGTGGAGGGTTTGCCATGATGCTGGCAGATGTCCAGGAGACTAGAAGAGAAACAAGGAGGGAAAGGCAGGGGGACATTATGAGTGTCTTGGGGGATCCAAGGAGAACCTTTGGAGGATCCCAGCTCAGGGGACAGATGAGACACATAGAAGACAGTGGCAGAAGATGCTGTTGAAAGCTTTGCTGGGGGCTCCCTCATCCCCTTATCATGAGGGGGAACCTGAAGCCTAGAGAAGGAATATGGCTATGACATGCTAGCCAACTTCATCCTATCTGGTTAACAGCAAGGATGGAATTGGAAGCATGGATATAATAGGCCTGACCCAGGGAGCCCAGGGGAAGATATCACTTTCCTCTGAGGCAGCTGGATATACCTGGCCCAGAAAGAAGCAGGGTGGCTAGAGCACTGTCATTAGGCAAAGCAGTTGAGACCCAACTTGGGTTAGGGGATGGAGGTCCTAGGGTCAGGAAGACCTGAGTTTGAATCCTTCTTCTTAGCTAACTGTGTGAACCCTGGGCAAGCCACTTAACCCATTTCAGTTTTGTTATCCTATAGAATGGGATTAATGTCTCATAGTGTTATGAGAATCAAATGAGATAATGTGTAAAATATTATGAAAACCTAAGAATATTTTATAAATATTGAATTGTCATTATCATCTCCTACTCCTTAAGAAATTTAGAGTCACTTGATCTAGGGAGTGGGCATCTAGGTGGCATAGTGGATAGAATATCAGGCCTGAAGTCAGGAAGACACATCTTCCAGAGTTCAAATCTGGCCTCAGACACTAGCTTCTCTCCAAGCAATTGAGAATCCAGCTGCTCCCTTTTCTCCTCTTAAACCAGAATGAGGTTAAAAACCCTTGGACTAGAGAATTTTAGCTCTCCAATACGGGAGAGCCAAATATGAGGAAGCCTATTACTTGGAGATTCCAGATTCCCCTGTATCACAAAGGATTTCCAGCCATTCCAGGTACTAGAAAGGGAAATAAGAAATCAGAGAAGACTGAGGTGAGGGATGTCTAGAGGAAGATGGAGCCTGGAGTCACCTGCAGATGGGTGAATTTATTTCTCTCTTTCTCCAATCCCTCTTGGCCCCTACCACTTCCCACACCCAGGCTCCAGCCCATACCCCAGCACGGCCCCTTGTTAGAAATGATTCATCTCAACAACAGCTGGATTTCTCAGATGGGATGTGGCCATTCCCTGGAGGGAAAGAGAAAGGAAATAGTGAGGCCAGGAGTGGGGAATGGGGAAGAGCAGAGAGAGAATCATGGAGTCACCAAGTCACAACATTGCAATGTCTTAGAACTGGAAGGGAACCCAGGGGTTTTCTGTTCTGTCTACTATATAGTCGTTGAAATCAAGTAGTCTTTCAGACTCAACTTGTCATAGATGCCTAAGATTTGGAAAGTGAGATTCCCCATGGGGTCCAGGAGAATGAGTAACCCTGCTTATTGCCCAAAAAAACACTTGAGCCCCTGGAGAACTTAGAAGAGGGAGTAGGATGGATTGTTTTGTTATCTCTTTTTTCTGGGTGGGAGAGGAGTGGAGGAGGAAACAACATGGATCAGACTATTTATAATAAGAAGAACCCTTATTGACCTCCTTAGTCCAATGCCCTCCTCTCTGTGGATCGGGAAACTGAAGCCCAGTGATTCAATAACATATTCAAGGTCACATAGAGAGTGACAAAAAGGCCAGGGAAAGGGGCTGAACTTGTAGTCAGGGTGACTGAAGTTCCACTTCAAAGAATTGACTCACAAGGGTTCTGAAATGCTGGAGTGGGTTACCCTCAAACTGTGGAAGATGGGATTTTCTTTTTTATCTTTGTGGAGAGGATCAAGATTTGAACACTGGCCCCCTGTCTCCAAATTCGGCTTTTTCTAAAAAAAAAAGTGGGGGTAGGATCATAGAAAAATAGTTATTTGTAGATGCCAAGTACTCTGGATTTCCCGGCTGGAAATTTGGGAAATCTGTATCCACCCCTTTGGGTAAAGGTTCCCCACCTCCAGCCCCTGTACTAAGACTGTTTGTAGTAGACGTTGGTGCTACCCATGATGTGCCCATTTCCCATCTAGTTTGACTCACCTGCATAGATCCGAGGTCCTCAGTGCTGGTCCAGGATGAGGGGCACCTGGGCGATGTCAGAGCAGGGAGGTAGCCGCTCACCTGTACGCACGTTGAACATGGGCAAGGTGGAGAGAGGCCGAGGCACTGACCGGTTTGCTGCCATCTGCCTCAGTTCCTCTGTGTTGTCGTGAATGGTACTATGGTGAACCATCTGGATGCTGTTGGGGGATCAGTAGAAAACAGGTAATCAGCTCCAACAAAGATCTGACATAGGGGAATATACAAGCTATATGGTAGAGATTGCTTGTTTCCCTCCCATGCCACAAAGCTTGTGTTTGGTGGCAGATCAAAAGCTATATGCTCCATGAAACTGTGAGGAAAATGGGACAAGACAAACACATACAGTGAATCTACATGCGGAAAACGTGGCAGAATACTTGGGAGGTGGGTGTCATGTCAAATCACATTCACATGCAGACCCAAATATAGTACATCATGATAAACTCACACCTTAGCTCCCTCTAACTTCTGCCAGTGCCCTTTGAAGTCAGGTGCCAAGTGATGAAGGGGTACTTGGAGAGAACAAATCTGGGCATAGTGCCAGCTTGTGTGATCACTGGAGAATAAGGATAGCCAATGCCATTTTGTCCTAGATAGTTAGGAATCTCTCTTAGGTTTGAATACACCTCTCCATGAAGGAAAAGCCACACACTCCACAGCTGGGGCACCAGCTAGGGTTTCAGAACTCTCATGATCAATTCTTTAAAGTTAAATCTCAAGCTCCCTGACTACAAACTCAGCCCCTTTCTCTTATCCTATTCTATTCTTAGAGAAGGAGAACAGCAGGCCTTCCATCAGACATGCAGTGCTTCTGGATGTCTCTGTGATCTTGGACTCTTTCCATTTTCTTCCTTATATAAATACTCAAAGTATGGGAAGGGTCCTACCAGATTATTTACTCTAACCTGACACCCTTATTTTATAGAAGAGGAAACTGAGGCCCAGGAAAATGACTTGGCCAAGGTCAAACAAGTAGATCTGGGATTCCAGCCCAGATCCTCTGATTCCAAATTCATTGCTCTTTCCACTAAACACCATTCTTACAATTCCTTTTTTTGTCCCTGGATGCCATCTCAACCCCCTCCCTCCCTCCACCCCCAATCTTAGTTGGGTCACTCTTCAGTCACAGTTACTATAACATGAAAAGAGCAGTTAACTAGGTGCATCAAACAGCAAGGAGATACTGCCTCTGTCACTTATGGGACCCAGTGCCCACATCACTAGGGTGTCTTAAACATTCCAGGACAATTGATGTATCCACAGTAACCATAAAATGCTCAATCCTTACTCCATAGCTTGATCTTCCACTTTGTCCCTGCTTCCCCCCTTCCCAGTCCACCTCCCAGTCTTATCCCATCTTCCAGAATTCCCAGCCTCTGATTTGACCTCTATATTCATTCAAACCTATACTCACACTTCCCTCTCCTTTAAGTTCCCCATCTAACCCCTTCCTCATCTACATGCCAAGAAACCTGCCTGGTTCCTCCCACCTGGATCTGTCCCCTCCAATCCTCTAGCCCCGGTATTGACAGTTCTGTTCAAGAGTCTTCCCTTGTCTCTCAGTCTCTCCCCCTTCATCCCAACTTCCAATTATTGTCAAGGACACCACCGTTCTCCTAGTCATCCATGGGCATAACCTTGTTGTCATTCTCCACTTCTCACATTCACTCCACATATCCAATCTTGTCATTTCTGCATTCACATCTTGCATATATATTGCCTTATATAGCCACCATTGTACTACATGCTCTGTTACAGGCCCTTGTCACCTCTCCCTTGGACTGTTGCAATATTTCCTCCCGATTGGCCTCTCTGTGTTAATCCAATCTCCACTCAGCTGTCAAGTGACTTACCTAAAAAACAAGTCTGGCCATGTTACCCTGAGGATCTATAACCTCCCATGGTCCCCTATTGCCTCTAGGATCAAAAATAAAATTCCCTGTGTGGCATTAAAAACCCTTCAAACCTGACCAGTTTTTTCCACTTTCATGATTCAGTTGCTTCAGTCATGTCTGACTCTTCGTGACCCCATTGGGGGTTTTCTTGGAAAAAAATTTGGAGGGGTTTGCCATTTTCTTTCTCCAGTTCATTTTACAGATGAGGAAATGGAGGCAAACAAGGTTAAGTGACTTGCCCAGGGTCACACAGCTAGTGAGTGTCTGAGGCCAGGGAGATGAATCTTCTGATTCCAAGCCTGGTGCTTACATTTCATGTTCTCCATAATCCAGTAACTCTGGACTACATCCTGCTCCTCATATACAATATTCTACATCTCAACTCCATGCCTGGAACTGGCAGTCCCATATGCTGGAATGTTTTTCCTCCTCACTCCCTGCCTCCTATCTTCCCTGACTTTTTTTTTAAGACTCAGTTCAAATCTTACTTTCTGCATTCATTTCCTGTTCTCCAGATCTGAAAATGCCTCCCCACTGAGATTTTGTATGTACGTACTTGTTTGTATGTTGTCTCCCAGGGACCATGCATGTTTTTGCCTTTCTTTGTATCCTTAGTACTTAACATGATGCCTGATAGTGAATAATAAATGCTTATTGAAAGAGATTTCCTTGACTGTGTGTCCTTTTCCCCCTATTTAACTGGAACCTCTTTGAGAACAGGGACTGTGTCATCTTCCTCTAGGTTTTGCTCCTAGTGTCCAGCATAAGTCTCTGATCAAGGGAGCTCAGTACAAAATGGCATCCACTAGCTTCTGATTTTAACTAATTATTCTTGCTAATGAGGTCTTAAGCTTGGTTATTTCTTACCCAGTGAAGAGTGCTATCAGTACCCGCTAAATTTAGGTGCCCTGAGATGAAGCACTAGTCACCTTGCCCTAGTTACAGCTCTGAAGGGAGGCTCTAGTATTCTATACAGAAGTAAACTAGGCCTCTGACATGAGTAAATTCATCTCATTTCAAACTCCAAGTCACATATGTGGAGAGGATTATTCATGGTCACAAACAGCTGCAGTCCCAGGAGCCTAGAAAAATTACAGTCTATTAGATTTGAGGCAGGAGCTGTCTTTTTAATCATGGTATTCTGATCCCCCACCCAGTACGCCAGTACCTAGCTTGTGCTAGACTTGGTATATAGGAACTTAATGTTTGTTGAACTCAATCAAGCTATAACTTAATGAATTGAGATTAGACTACACAAAGCCTCAAATCTGATCAGCATGGAATTTCCTTTCCCAGAAGGCTTAGGGAATAGGATATGTTGGAATGTGAATAAACTTTGGAAAAGAAAGTTCTGTCTGAAGCAGGGGAAGGGATAGAATGACCTCTAGAGTCTGGAATTCATCTGAAAACTTGTGCAAACTTCAAATTTACATTTCTAGAAAAAAAAAGAGGAGAAGGGAGGAGAAGCTACTGTATAAAAATTTGGGAGGGGATTCAGGTAGGATGGGGAAAGACAAGACTAGGAATAAAGAGGAAAGAGAGGATCATGGGGCAGTAAGCTTAGGGATTCCTGGAATCAGGAAAACTGGAGATCAAATCCCTTCTTCCCTCCCAGATCCCTCTTGGCTAGGAGACCCTGGGCACCTTACTTGTCCTCTCTGGGCCTCAGTTTCCTCACCTATGAAATGGGGACAATATTACCACCTAATCATAGAGTGGTTATGAGAATCAAATAAGATTGTCTTTGTAAAGCAATTGACAATCTTTAAAGTATTATGTTTCAGTGCTAACTACTGTTAATATTATCCAGCAACACACAAATCTGGGGAAATAATCTGGGTTCTTGTTTTCTTTCTATAGCTTGAGCCAGAGACTCTCTTTTCCCTTTACAGATTCTTCACCTATGCGTCATACCTCCACATGAACATGTCAACACAAATGTTATAAGGTGAATGTATTTGGTCATGCACACATGGAAATTTGGGTTCCAAAATGAATTTGTCACACATACCTAAAGCATGAAGTACTACCATGCAGAAATACAAGCACAGGCTCCCTAATGACATATGTGTGCCTGCATCCACCAACACATACTTGCTCCATGTCAACCCCCATTCTGCCATGGGGACTCATCAAACATGCCCTCCAAAGTACACACACACACACACACACACACACACACACACACACACACACGCAGACACACACTTGCCTTTCCCCACAGGCTCCTGTGATCATGCATTGCTAGATATATACAAGCCCCTCCGGGCAGGAGCACTTTGGCTTTCCCAGTGTTCAATCCTTGCCCCTACCTCACCCAGGTCCCTTCTGCTCTCTGTGCCCCCTATGGTAGAGAGCAATGGCCCAACTGTGACTCCTTCAACAGGGTTCTGATGTTGTCATAATGCCTACCTTGAGTCACCGTAGAGATTGCATGTGCCCCTCTCCCTGATCCCACCAGTTTGCAGGGCCAAGCAAGGGGCATACAACCTCAATCCGTCTTCCCACCAGGGGAAGCCACTAGTCAGAGCTGAAAGGGAAGGGGCTCCAGGAGTCAGAGACCAGCCTCATCCAGTCAGCCTATCGACAGTCCCCAACTAATCAGGATCGGCCCTTCTGAGAGTCTTTCCCTCTACCAACCTGGAAGTCATAACACCTAACTCTCCTCACCCAGCCGAGGCTGGGGAGGAAGAAGTAGAGGGGACCCCTACACCTCAGGCCCCCTCTCCACCTGCAGCCCCAGTCTCTGTTAATTCCCCAGAGGGACAGGTGCCTGATGGCACAGGGGCATCAGGGGAGAACAAAGCTGACAACCCAAAAAATCGTCGGAGACCGAGTTTGTCTGAGGTGATCCTATGGGCGGTTGCAGGTTCCAAGACACGCCGGGGAGTCTCGCTGGCCACCCTGAAGAAGGCTGTTAGCAACACAGGCTTCAACATGGTCCGCAATGCCCAGCGCTTCAAGAGGGTGCTAAAGGGGCTGGTGGCCAAGGGGGTGCTAAAGCAAGTGACGGGCACTGGAGTCTCAGGCTCCTTCCGAATGGGCAAGAAGAAGCTGAAATGCAAGAAGGCAGGACGGCGCCAGAGGCAGAAGCGCCAGAGGAAGCCGCCGCCCCAGGAGGAGCATCAGAAGTCCAAGGGACGCCCAAAAAAGGGGTCCCGCAAGCAAGCCCGCCGATCCCGAAAATAGTGAAGGAGGCCAGGCCAGTGCGACAAGGGTGCTCAGGCCAGCCGCAGGCACGGCATGAATAAAGGAACTGTTATTTCACACTAGCCTCTGTAGGATTCTTTGGGAGTCCATTGGTTTTATGAGGGAGGGACAGAGAGGGTCCGCTGGGCATGGTGGGAGCTTCATGTTGGTAAGGGAACAAAGAAAACATAGGCAAGGGAGAGGAAAATGATGAAAGGACTTCTAAGATAAACCAAAGCTCTGCTGGAACCCAGGGGCCTGGTGAGGAAAAAGTAGGTTGGCTGGTGGGGGAGCTGTCCTCACTTGCACTCCTGAACAGGAGATATGTATATGCTATTAAGGACCAGATGGGATGGAACCAGATAGACATTCTCTGCCGCTAGGCTTTCCACCACTCCACCACACCTATTACACCAACCTCTACAGCAAAGAGAACTTAACCTCTATCATTCAGAGCTTGAACAGAATGTTTTCACACCCTTAGCCTGAACAGCCCTCTCAGACAGTTCCATTTTCCCAAGAGAATTTCTCTAAATCCCTCTTCTCTCTATCATACTCACTCAGAAGTAGCCAGGTTTCTCTTCAACCTGCAGGAAAGAGTTAGAGACTGCATCAGTTGATGAAGGCCAGCCCCTCTTCTCAGCCTCTGCTATGGTTAGAAGCATACACTTTAGCCTTGATTTCCTCAAAGTGGGCACAAGGAACTTGGGGTACTCATTTGCATACTATGACTGAATCCTCAAAGTTAGGAAGGGATAATGTTAGAGCAAAGCTGGGTTTCTTAAAAAGAGACAACACTGAGAATCAACATGGAACATAGGATGGTGGTGGGAACTATCACCTTTTTACAAATCCTATTTAGGATTCAGTTATCTATGAAGCCTGAAAGGCCCATGAAAGATGTCAGTAAAGGGTCAAACAGTCAGCAAAAATCAAGTCGTTCCCATAGACCTAGGAGAGAGCATTTTAATCCCCTATCCTCCGGATCCATCTAAAAACCTCTGTTCAGGCTCCTGACAGCCCAGGCTGGTTCTAGCTGGAATCACAGGATCATAGGATCCATAGGATCATAGAAGCATAAACAGATCATAGCTGAAGACATCTTAGAGCTCATCTAGTCCTACTCACATTTAACAGTGCAACCATTTGGGGCCCTGAGAGAAATGACTGCTATGATAACCTAAATGCAAGAAATGGATCCAGGATCCCCTGACTTCCAGGAGGGAGAAGGAAAGAGACAGAGGGCCTGCCATGCTTTGCCCCCAACTCACACGCCCTCCCTTCGGCAGCACATGATGTAAGCCAGGATCAGAGTAAGAAGCAGGGCGACCAACAGGGGCACTAGGAGGGTGATCAGGGCATCTGTCAGGAAATCTCGGCCAGGTGCCTCTGTTGGGGGACAGAAGTATGGGTCGTGCTCCAAAATGCCATCACCCCAGGTGGGCACCGGCCCAGGCAGTGCAGGTACTGAGTTATCCACCTGGTAAAAAAAAAAAAGTAAAACACTGTGCTGAAATGAACGAGACCCAGGAATGGTTTAGAGAAGAATCAGGGATGAAGGGAGGGGAGGAAAGGTTGTCTATCATCCTCACCTAGTGGAAGATTTCTGCAGCCTGAACCCTGATGAGGACTTTCCTGGGCCCTCTGAGGGCAATGGGGAATGTCCGTTAACCCCAGGTGTAGTTGCATTTGGAAACTGACCTGCCAACACCCACCTTCTCTAATTCCCTTTGCCTTCAGTCCAACAGAAAAAGCCCTGAATTGGGGTTTAAATCCCGGATTGGCTACTTTCTCTTTGTGTGACATTAGGCAAGTCACTTAACATTTCTGAATCTCAGTTTTCTCCAGTATAAAATGAGAATAGATGGATAACCTCTTAAGGTTTATATGTTTGATGATCTTCAGGGTTCACAGCCCATCTGTCCACTAGGAAGCTGAGGCCCCCTGGTGTGGGGAAGGAGAATCGCAGAATGCGTGCTTGTTTTATAACACCTCAGTCCTCTCACATTAAGGTCACTCTGAGACCATAAATTACAGAGAAGTAGCTGATCTGAACTGGCAAGGGAAGTGGCATGTAAGTCCAGACAAAAATGATAGTAATCAATTAATCAATTATTGATCCCTTTCCTCTGTTCAGTGTGTTATAGTTAACAGAGTGCTTTCACATACACTCAGA
This sequence comes from Potorous gilbertii, assembly GCA_028658325.1. Classification (NCBI taxonomy): domain Eukaryota; kingdom Metazoa; phylum Chordata; class Mammalia; order Diprotodontia; family Potoroidae; genus Potorous; species Potorous gilbertii. The sequence goes on from CM053770.1 coordinate 523,822,591, forward strand.
CCTTCTCCCTGACTTTGCGAGGCAGGTAGGGCAGGGCTGATTGTCTCCATTTTATAGATAAGGAAATTGAGACTCAGAGAAGTCCTTTTGTATGTAAGCAGCAGAGCTGTGTTAAGTAGCAGAACTTAAGTTTTCTGACTCTTAGTCTGTGTGTGTGTGTGTGTGTGTGTGTGTGTGTGTGTGTGTGTGTGTATGGTGGGGGAGGGGGCAGGGTGTCCACATTCCTCACCAGAGAAACATTGCACCAGTCGACTCTGAAGTGTGGTACGAAGCTGTCATAGCAGGACAGAAGTGGCGGCTGGCCCTGGGTGCAGCGATCATGGCTGGCGGGGGACCCTACCACCTTCAAGCAAGTGGAGAAGGGTCTGGCGGAACCCACTTGGATGTAAACCCTGGGCCAGAAGAGATCATACCTGAGCTGCAAGAACTGCTCTGGCCACCAGGAGGTGCTGGAGGCTTGAGGAGGGCAGGGAAATTCAGCATAGGGTGATGAGGGAGAGGAAAAGACCATGAGGTTAGCAGAATGAGACATACATTTTTGGTCACAGCCAATTTGGGAATTTGTTTTTCTTGACTAATATTTGTTACAATATATTTTTTTCCTTTTCTTTCTTTTTTTTAGAGGGAGGGAGGGAGGAGATGGGAGGAAGAGAAAACAAATCCTTATTAACTGAATTAAATTTCTCTTTTTCAGAGGGTGTAAAACATACATACAGATATGTATTGTATGTACTCCAGTGTGGGGGGGAAATAAAAGACCATAAGACCTATGGAAATCTACGAGGGATGTGTGGGGAAAGGGGCGGAAAGGAGGGACAACCCAATGGATTAGGAGAATTAGGGACTTATTCCTCCCTCCCTTTCTTCCATTGAAATAAATGGGAGTTGGGATAGGAAGACTATTAGAGGAAGTTTCCCTGGATTTGACTGATGGACAGTTTGAAAGTGTGAAAGGCAACATAGTGTCATGGATAAAACTCTGAATCTAGGTTTGGGGAGGCCTAAATTGTGTTCCTGCTCTTCCATTTACTTGCTGTATGTGGTCCAGATACCGGTCCAGATATCATGAGAGGAATGACCCCACTGAGAGCTTACATCCTTGACATTTTTAATCATTGAGAAGACCAGGGAGCTGAGAAGAGCCATGGGGATCCTTGCCAAGCCTACCCCTCCTTGCGGCCTTCAATAGGAAGAGGAACACGACCCCCACGGTCCAGAGCAGAGGTGATATTGAGTAACTGTAGCTCTCCAGGCACCCAGAGGCCACCCAGAGCAGTCAAAAAGCGTTGACCAATGGGTGAGGGCAGCACTTCTTCCACATCATGGCTTTGTACCAGAAATTCAGCCTCATATGGAAGTGAGGGGCCTGTGGAAAGACAAGGAACATGCTTTGGGCAGGATCCATGTAACCACCCAAACCTCCTATCCTGACATTCCCAACCCCAACTTCCCAGGCTCAGATACTCCAATCCATGCCTCTCTCTTCTCCCATCTTCCCCACTTCAAACTCCAAATCCTAATCCCAAAGCCTTGTGCCTTCCTGAGATCCCTTTGAAGCTCTACCTTTCTGTCACAGAATCATGGTACCCCAAACTTCAATGCTCTGTGTTCCTCTTCAGTCCCTTCCCTAATATCAGCTCCCAACTTTCCAAACCCTGAGTCCACTCCCTGACTCATATTAATAATAATTATATCTCACATTTTTTTGAAATCCCCATTTCTTGTCCTTACCAGAGTACCTCAGTCCCACCCCACTTCACCCCACCCTCCATTTTCATATGGGAGATCCCAGAAGATATGTAGTAGGGACGGGGCCAGGGTTACCTTCAGGATCCCCTACCAGCAGCACCAGCCTTTTTCGGGTTGTCTCAAAGCTCTCTCTGTTGTATGCTATGACCTGTGGGAGTGGATGGGGTACAGTGAATGGAAGAGCAGTGCCAAGACTAAGAGGAAGGAAGAGTAGAACCCCAAGCTTGCCAAGGGGAGGAGAGTAATGAAAGGAGAGGAAGAGGAGGTAGGGGTGGGTGACATCTGTGCAGCTGGATATTGACTAATTGCCATGCAAATGATATGTAAATAACATGCAAATAAAGCTCCAAGATGCCTTCCACCTCTGGGGAGCCACTGAATGTCAGAGCTGGAAGATACTCTTCCTATCATCTGAGCCCAACCCCTTCATTTTTCAGAGGTGAAAGGGTGAAAGAGGAGGGCAGATATAAGGGTTCAGAAGTCTAGGGTCACCATGGGACTCTTTCTGATACCTCAATGACTTGTTGACCTCGGTCTTCAAGTGTAGGGGTCCCATAGAGGAAACCGGGCTTACTGGGGCTGCGCTGGGTGTAGCGGAGCCATCGAGGCAAATCTGGATGCCCTAGTAGGTGGGCATGGAAGGTGATGAGAGTATTGGGTCTGGGATCTGTGAAGAAGAGGGGAAGTAAGCATAAGGGCACTTCAACATCTAGCTTTCTCACTTCCTGAGGAAAGAGGTGTCCAACAGCCACCACCCTCCCATGGGTACCAGGAATTACTTGTGTAGTCAGCTCTCAGGAGAGGTAAGTACCTGTTTCCTTAGCCCTTCTATCCTGATTGATCATAAAGGTCCCATGGGCCTCCTAAGATTTATTGGAGGGGAGAGAGGGGAGTAGCCCTCCTCACCAGTATCAGGCAGATCCAGAAAACTAGCATGATCCAACGTATGAATGAAGGCTCTGCCAATGAGAGGGTACAACATCTGCTGGGCCACAATACCTCCAAACCGAGATAGGAGTCCTGTGGGGACAACAGTGCATATAGGTCCAAATCCCAAAGGTTCAACCTCCCTTCAATATAGTTTTACCAACCTCTAGAAGTAGAATCCTCCCTGGAGGTCAGGTTGAAGTGGGGAAGGGGAAGGTTAGCCAGAGAGTTGATGGGGAAGAGGAGCTATTCTTTCTCCTTCCCCTCTCCCTGGACTGGCCCAGTATCTACCCTCTACCCGAGATGCCCGAAGATGGGGCCCTCCCATATTCCAGCAGAGCTGGCAGATATTGCCATTTTGAAACCACAGAGTGGCACCTGCCTCAGAGGTGATATAAGAATGTGGTGAATTTGAGGAATAGACTATACTGGGGGCAGATGCTAGAACAGCTCTTTCCCTGACCCTCAATTTCTGGGGAAAAAGAGGGAGTTTGCATAGCGTAATAATTGTCATTTATGACAAAATTGATTAGCAATAATCAGTTACTCTTTGTTATGATATCACTTAAGGGGAAAAATTTCCCCGATTCCATCCATAATTCTGTTTGAGGTCCTAGGTTGGCACTATTTACTGTGCCCACATGCTCCTATCCAATAATGTCTTTCCTAGGGATAATGTTTGATAAAAGTAGATATTGGGGGTGTGACTAGGGAAGGGATGAACTGTTAAGGAAATTCCAGTGAAGTGGACAAGAGGTGGGTATAGAAATGGTTACAGAATGGAGAGAAGTGGCATTGTACTATGTATGATATCTTGGAGGATAGGTAGAGGCAAGGAGGTAGGTAGGGGGAAAGGAAACAAGACAGGACTGTCCAGGGAAACAATGTCATCTTCACCCAAAGCCCCTTAGAGGCAGGAGACAGGAGTTATGTTGGGGGGCTTGGATGTTGGGTTTTCCTGGGAATAGGGATTGCTGTAGTGGGTTAAAAAATAGCCTTGAGCTCCCTGGGTGTCTCTTGATACAGATCCCCTCCCCGCTCTGCCAAATTTAGCCAGGGCTGGGCTACAAGCTCTGAGCACCATCCCAGTCCATTAAAGGGAATGGGACAGAAGTCTGGGACGTTTGGGAACTAATACTCCCTTTTCTCTAGGTCCCCTCCATCTAAACCTACAGTGCCCCCCCAATCCTACAGCTACTAAGTAAATCTAGCCCTTCTATCCTGACCTCATAGCTCACAGCCAGTCCCCAAAGTGTCAACCCTGACAGCTCCATACAGCCTTCTAGCCTGATCCCTCAGTTCATCTTTCGAAGCCCCAGCCTCATCCTGTTCACACCTCACCAACTCCCAACCCCTCAGTCTGATTCTTTAACCCATACATTCCCCTAGGACCAGGTGTCCTGGGGCAGGCTGATTCCCACTTGCCTATGAGAAGATAAGTCCAGACCAGCACCAGAGCTGCCGCCATCTCTGCCCCAACCTCAGCTGGGGCCCCTCTGACTGACACAAACAGGCGGGTGCTGCAGTGGGGAGGGCGGAGGAGAGAGTTTTCAGACAGGGTAGCTGGGTCCTAGTTGCAGTCCCAAAGATTCTGATGTTCACTGTATTCCATTCCCACCTTGAGACAGTGACAGATTTGGTGGAGGGGAGAGGAAGAGAAGAGGATAAGCTATGTCACAGTGATGTCATAGGCCCTTTAGGGGATATGGAAGTACAGATTGGTCAGTTTCTCTTCATGTGTCAGCTCAAACCAAGCACCCATGGGCTAAATCCTGTGCTGGGTGCTGGGAGAGAAGTATGTCTTCTCTGGCCAGGATGGGGTATGTGGCGGCGTGCCTAATGGCAGCTTGCCTGGAGGCAGGGGAATGGATGAGGTCACCTCTTATTTCCTGTGTCTATTGGTTAACTCTCCCTTGAGAGAGGACACCAGCTGTGTTCTTTATTTTATTGTTTAATTTGTATGCATTTCTTTCTTTTTTCTTTAAGAAACACTTTATTGATGCTTTAAAAAAAGTCACCATCACTTTACCATGACTCCCCCCCATTCATATAAAAACCTTTCTTGTAACAAAGCATAGCCAAGCAACACAAGTTTAACGCATAGGCCATATCTGGCCATGTATGCCTCATTCCACACCTACAGTCCATACCATCTGAAAAGAGATAGGAGGGGTGCTTCACACTCAGTCTTCTGAAATCATAACTGCTCTCTGCAGTGAGCAGAGTTCTGAAGTCTTTCATTGTTGTTTTCCTTTATAGTACTGTGGTCACCATTGTGGTCACTGTTCTTCGAGGTCTGCATACCTCATACTGCATAAACTCATACAAAACTCTTCAAGTTATTCTTCATATTCATAGCTTTCAAAAATATAATCACTTCATTGCATCCATATGACACAATTTGTTCAATCATTTCTGGATTGATGGGCACTCTTCCTTCCAGTTCTTTGTTATTAAAAGTGCTTATTAAGTATTTTTGCACATATGTGGGGCCTTTCCACTACCACCCCTTTCTCTCTTTCTCTCCCTCTTTATCTCTCTCTCTGTATCTCATCTTATCGGTTGTAAACTTCGCAATCATCAATAAATACAAACATTTCAAAATACAAAGAGGAAAGAGGTCAAGCCACAGAACCTATACAGAATAATCCCCCCTCAGCCTGCTATTTGATTCATTACCATATTCATTCACATCATCCTGAATTCTAAGGTAAATCTGTTTAATATGTTTAGACTTTCCTTATTAATTTCTAAAATTTCAACAGCTTTCTCATTAACTAAAAACCTAGTTCTGAGGTCTTAGACCATGTTTTTAAATGATTACTCATCTTTGTGTGTGTGTTTGTCCTTCGTTGCCAAAGAAGACCAGGCCATCAGAGAAATAATGACATGACCTGCACTCGACTTTGTTTTGAGTGAGGGAGGGCTGTGCAGGTCACCAGCCTCACTTCTCCTCCAGAGCCATCTGAATCCAGTGACCTGATATTCATCAGGATGACTGGAGATGACCCAGGATGAGGCAATTAGGGTTAAGTGACTTGCCCAAGGTCACACAGCTAGTGAGTATCCGGTGTCTGAGGTAAAACTCAAGTCCTCCTGACTCCTGCACTGGTGCTCTATCCACTGTACCACCGAGCAGCCCCGATTACTCATCTAATAAACTGAAGAAACTTCTTTCTCCCTGTGAGTAGTTGCCCATCTCTTTTGATCCAAGCTGCTTCTTGGCTTAAATAAATATCAAAGTTAGTGCTGCATGATTTATTAGCAATGTAACTGTCAATAACCCAAAGACATAAACACTTATTGAAATCATCATTTGCAATGTTTTATCTGTAAGAAAGAGAAAATCCAGACTCACTTTTACCATTACTACTACTTTGGATCTCTCTTCACACATAGGACACAGTCCCACCACTCAGCTCTCATGATTTCAGCTGTCTCTCAAATCTTCTTATTTCTTCACAAGATAAGATACAAAATAGTTCTACCAGAAAAGAAGTTTTCTTCATTCTCTTCCTCTCGTTTTTTTCTGAGTCTCTTTTAAACTCTCACTGTCAATAATCTCTCCCAAATGAGAGTAAAATTCAGTCTCTCTAGAGATGACAGTTAAAACTCAATCTCGACAAATACCAGTTAAAATTGAATCTCTTTACAAACAGCAATTAACACTCTTTGCTTCCTCATAGATCAGAGTTAAAATATGCTCTCACCATCTACTCAAGAAGTGGGTGGCAGTTCAACTGTCATTTGTTCAAGATTCCAAAGCTTCTTAAAAGTATGATAACTGTAACTCTATAGGAAAGCATATTGAAATAGATATCACAAGTACTATGTAAGAAACTGCAGACTTTTGTTTCTTATAAATTAAGAAAAAAGAAAGGAAGAAAGAGAAAGGAAGTAAGGAAGAGAAAAGAAGGAAGGGAGGGAGGGAAGGAGGAAGGAAAAAGAGGCATTCAAGATTCAGCTTTCATCTTGGGCTGGCATCCAGTCACCTTCTATGAGGATGAGAGACAGGGTAGCTTTTTTCCTAGTGCACATCTCTTAAAGGGGATGTCAGGGTTGAGAGTTGGGGGAGGTGGTCCCATCTAAGAATAAAGAAAAAAGGGTTACAGGGAAAGAAAAAGACACTCATAGACTCCTGCAGAGAGGGAACAATGGTACCCAGACCAGAGGAGACATGATGCCATCAAGAAAACTGCCAGGCTCTGCCCCTCACACTGGACTGCATGTGATTTCCCCATCCTTTTCCAGCAGCCTCCGCTGTTATTTTTAGAGGAACTCTTTCACATGCTTAGTGTTCTTAAGGTGGCAATGCTAGCACACCAATGCCATTTAAGTCCCATGGAACCATGTCACCTTTACTGACAGACCTGTTTCCACTCCTTCCCCATCTATCACTTCCAAGAGAAAGATAGAGCAGGGAAGCTCTCATGCATGCCCTCCAGGAAGTTGATGCCCAGGCCTACTACCCTTTATGGCTCCCACCCTCTACTCCAGAGTACATGTGGATTTATGTTGAGATTATTTCCTCCTTTCTTGCCCACTACACCAAGGCTGGGTGGGAATTACCATTAATACTCTCCTGTCAGACAAACCCTAAAGAAGCATGTGGCTTTCAATGGTTTGAGAAATTCTTGACCTGTCTGGGCCTCAGTTTTACCTTAAAGTAGAGAACGGACCCTCCGGCACAGCAGTTGAGAAAGGCGGTGACAGGGGGTGGCCGGTGAGGGTAGAGAAGGAAGATAAGTTTGGGCTAGCTCCTAGAAACTATCTCTGTCTTATCTCTTACGTCCTTTTATCTCCTTTCTCTCTTGGTATGTCCTTATCTCTGTCTCTCTTGCCTATGTATCTCTCTCCTTTTGTACCCTTTATCTTTGTCTTTGTCTCTGTCTCTACAAGAATTTTCCCATCTCAGTGCCTCTCTGTACCCCCATTTCAGGCCCTCTCTATATCTATCCCCTTGTCTTTACACCTCTTGTGTCTTCTCTTTTGCGAGTCTTTGTATCAGTTTCCCCAACACTTGTCTTTCTGTATCTATCTCTTTAACTCCATTACTCGGTATCCATCTCTCTATCTCTGGGACTGCTCTACACTGAGTTCTCCAAGTCTGTCTCTTTTAAACTATCTCCTCTACTGTATCTTTACATCCTTTTGTACCTATATCTCCCAGACTCTCTTCCCCTTACACATTTAAATACACTGGTTGAGCTTGTGATGATGCCTATCTGCCACCAGAGGGCCCCCGTACCTGTTCTCACTCAGGATCTATGCCTGTGCTAGAAGGGGTCAGGCAACCAAGGTTCTAGAGAATGTTATCTGTGAGTTCTGAACACGGAGGCAGGGGAACGGATGTAATGACCTCTTCAGGCCTTTCATCTGAATTTGGTGTCTACTTGCCTTCCTGCTCCCACTCTGCCTGATGTTTTCAGAGATATCCCCTCTACTCCAGCCCCGCCCCAAAGAAAAAGAAAACTATTTTGGGAAACCAGGGTCAGGCAGAGTGCTACCAGGTCCCTTAAGGAACTAGGGAAGCTGAATATTTCCCACCACCAGCTCAGTTTATGGGCCTTGAATGTCAATAGATAGTTCCTGGTCTAGACCAAAGAATTTAATCAAATTGTGTATTTAAGTACCTGCTATGTGCATAGCAGTGTGCTAGGTACAGAGCAGGAAACAAAACTGTGTAAGACATGGTTGCTAACCGGCTCTGGTCATGAGGCAAGTCATCTAACTCCAAAAGATAACTCTAATGATAAGGCAGGGTGGCCCTGTGGATGGAGCACTGGTCTTGGTGCCAGGAAGACCTAGATTCAAGTCTGGCCTCTGATACATTCTGACTACCTGGGAAATGGATACACTTACCCTCATGGTCGCTAATTCATAGCAGAGATGGCGCCATTTCCACTGGTTGAGGGAATTTCTTATGCTAGTGAAATCATATATCTAGTTCCTATCCCTATACTAACAATAACTGATATTTATCTGGCATTTCAAAGTTTTAGAAGAATTTAGCGTTCATCTGAACTTCCCCACAACTGGAGTGGGGGTGGGGTGGGTGTTATTATCACTATTACCCCCATTTTACAGAGGAGGAAACTGAGGTTGAGAAAGGTTAAGCATCCTGCCTTTGATCATAGGCAAGATTTGGACCTAGATCTTTCCCAACACCAGATGTAGCAGAGTTTCCACTATATCACGCTGCCTCTCCTTCGGTGGAAATATAACCTAAGCGCCAAAATCATCCTTCTGTCAATGTGCACTGGACAGACATAAAAAAGTGACCTGCCTCTGTAGGCGGGGGTGATAATATTAAGAATGACTGCCCTGGTAGTTTCATGATTTAGGTGCTGGCTTCTCAGGCCTTGTGGGGTTTGAGCCCCATCTGGGGGTGGGAACTATTCTTTTGTAGAAGTGAAAGTATCTTCTTTTTAGAGGCAATATGGCATTAGATTCAGAATCAGAGGTGTTAGTTTCAACATTTAATAGCTCTGTGGCCTTGGAAAAGTCATTTCATGTCTCTAAAACTCACTCTTTTCATTTGTAAAAAAGATTTATAACGTAACCTGTGGCTTAGCCCTTCAAGCTCCAGGATTGTAACCATGGTCTACCTCCTCTTGCTTGAATGCTTGCTTGGAGTTCAAAAGCCCTGTTATCCTCATATCTGGTGGAAACCTAGACATAAGCATTATTCTGAGATTTCCCCTAGGCAATTCTTAAATGAGTCAAAGAGTGACTAATGGGGCAGAGATGCCTAAGATTGGACCCAGTCTGTTGGGGCACTAGACTACAGGTCTAGTATAATAGTATAATACTTACCCTGCCTACCTTTCAGAGTTGCTCCCAAGAAAATTATCTATAATCTCTATTTCCATATTTCCAATAATTCCACATAACTCTGCAAGGTAGGTAAGTGCAAGTCATCACTAAAGGCTTCTTGGAGGTTAATTTTGAATTGGACTTTGAGAGAGGGAGGAAGGTAGAATTTCTCTTCACTATTCCTTCTAATTATAGTACTCCGGACTGAACACTCACATCACCACAACCTTGAGAGGTAGTTAGTACAAATATTCTAATTCACACTTTATACAGGAGAAGACTGAGACAGGTTAAATGCTTTATTCATTCATGCAACTAGTAGGTGTCAAAGACAGGACTAGAACGCAGGTCTTCTGCCTCCCAAGTCTAGGAGCTTTACACTGTATCACAATTGATATATGAAAATATGTATTAACAGTTTGGGAGGGAATGAAAAAAGAGTGTGAGTTCTTAGAAAATGCCGGCTCAAGGAAGGATTGTTACATTTCATTTTTTTTCCACAACCTCCCTCCGTATCTGTGGGGCTCCCACGCCTGACGATCGCTGCCTGTGCCTTGCAAAATACATCTTTATAGTCCCTCTAAACCCAGCTAAATATAGACTTTCTTTTAAAGCAATAGAAAAGGGAAGATTTGGAGAAATCTCTTCTTTTCACTGACCCTCCCCCCCAAAATAAAGAAATCCCACTGATAAACTTACTCCTTTCCTTCTGGGACAGATATATGTGTGCTCATCTGGTATGTGAGTATATTTCTATAGACCTGTATATACTATAAATATGTCAGATCTTGAGATGGGGAAATGGAATGAGGAGGACTTGACTATAATGCCAGAAATGGGAATAGGAGAGAGAATAGGGATTACAGAGGGGAAAGGGGTTGGGCTGGGGTCATTATAGAGATTCCTCCTCGTCCAGACTAAACTCGACTTAGGTGTTAAGGCAGTGGAGGATTTGGTGCTTTGATATTAAGATCTACTGAAGAATCAATCGATCCTCGCTTACTACATGGGAACCTGATCAGTTTCCCCTGAGTTCTGTTCCTCTCTCTCCCTTCTCCCCACCCCCACCCCAGGTAGCTGTGAAGATTGAAAAAAATTCCAGGTCCTGGGGCGGAGCCCAGAATGGCAGCAGCTTTGGGAGAAGCTGACCAATCCCCTTTAAGTGGGACCACTCAAGGAAGGGACCCTAATAATAGCTGACATTTACATAGCACTTTCAGATTCATAAATTGACCCATTATCGCACAGGAACCTTACCACCAGCCCGTGGAGGTAGGTACAACAGATATTATCCTCATTATTTTACAGATGAAGAAATCGGGTTCAGCAAAGTTAAGTAACTGCCGAGGGTCACACAGTTTGTAAGTGTCCCAGCTGGGATGTGAGCTCAGGTTACCCCAAAGGTCAAATTCAGCACCATGTTTGCTGTGGCACACTGCTTCTGCCATCCAATAGAGAGGCGTTTCACAAATAATACAGAAAGAACCCATTGCCCCAAATGAAATGCCCGGTGTCCCAAAAGTCTTAGTGCGTCTGAAATATTATTCCACCTCAAGCTCAGACCCACACCCACTCAGGACACACCCATTTCCCCAGGTGGAGGCTGATGCTCACAATGGCCCTTGGCCTCAGACAAAATGTCAAGAGGAACTCAGACTTAGGTAAACACACACTCCAAGATGTGTACTCAGCTGGAGACATAGACAGGCACATTCACATATAAAATAAGAGGGTTGGCCTAGATAATCACTAAGCTGTCTTCTAGTACTTCCAGGCTACAGTTCTGTGATTCCATGACTGACCACCCAACTGGGCAGCGTATGATTTCAGAAGTGGAAGGGCCCTTGGAGGTCACTTCATCCAATCCCTTCCCTTCCTCATTTTACAAATGAGGCAACTGAGGTTCATAAGGCAGGAGGGTCCCACAAACTCATCCTCACCAAGGCCAGACCCCATTAGGGAAGGAGAGGAGTTGGGGGAAGCCCACCAGGATCTACGATAGATCTTCCACTGAGAGATGTACCTGATGAGATCTGGGGATCTAATGCTCTTCTGTTGACCTCACAGAAATGATGCTGTCAGTAGCAGCAGAGAGCTGAAGAGGGGGTAGGGCAGGGAATAGAGGGGGCCAGGTACAAAGTATACTGATATGGGGGTAAGGGAGACAAGGGGCCTGAGTCTCAGTCCAAATCCCAATGTCTTCAATGATCAGTCAATGAATTCAGTTCAACAAACACGTGACAAGGGCCTACTATGCGCAAAATGGGAGGCATTGTGGTATAATGGATAGAGAGCTACCTTTGGGGACAGGAAGAGAGACCCTGAAGCCCTTTCTCAGATACATGGGCAAGTCCCTTATGAGCTGAAGATCTGATCTACACCAGGAACAGGAATTTTCATGTTGAGATTTCTCCCACAACAATGAAATCACAAGTCCAATCTGAGCCCTTTCCCTGACATGAATGAATGAATGAATTGCATCATGGGGAAAAAAGGATAATCCTTACAGAAGCAACTAGGTGACATAGTGGAGAGAGGTTTCTGCCTCAGGAGGAACTGAGTTCAAATCCGACTTCAGTCATTTACCAGTCCGCATGACCTTGATCTGCCTCCATTTCCTGAACTGTAAAATGGGAATCATAGCATCTCCTTTCTAGGGCTTTTGTGAGGCTCAAATAAGATAGTATTTGTAAAAAGTGCTATCACAGTGCCTGGCACATAGTAGACACTTAATAAATGCTTCCTTTCTTTACAATGTGTGGTATTGAGGGAAGAATAAAAAATATACACAGATAACTATAACACACATTTGAATGTGATCAGAATTTGGAGACATTTAACCAAGGAGGATGGAGCATCTGAGGAAGATTCAGAGGGTTGATGATGACTGACGCTCCTTACCTCCGACCACAGAGCTGAGGGATGAAACATGTAGGAGACAGATTTGTCTAACGTAGACAATATGTTCATTTGTTTTGTTTGACTCTGCATTTTCTTTAGAAGAATTTTGTCTTTTTGTTTTTCCAGTATGGGGAGGGATTGTGGGAGGGAAGGAAAATAAATACTTGTTAATTGAAAATACATTCAATTTAATTAAGAAAAGAAGAAAAAGATTTGAGAAAGGAGAGATTCCCTCTAGCTCAGATCAGCGAAGGCTTCAGGTGGCAGGTGGCCCTAAACTGGACCTTGATAAAAGAATATTCCAGCAGGCTGAGATGATGGGTAGTGGGAAGGTCCATTCCAAAGCATGGGAGGAGGCAACATGTACAAATGCACTAAGATGGGAAAGGACAGGTTAAGAATGAAGAAGAATGCATTTACCTTGCCTCTCGAAGTACAGAGTCCATGGGTACAGGTGGTAGGAAACAAGTCTGAAAAGATTAAAGGGAGCCAGGTTATAGAGGGCCTTGAATGGCAGGCTAAGGAGTTTGCATTTTATTTGGCAAGCAATAGTGAGCCACAGGAAGTCTGTAAATGAGAGTGACATGGCCAGACCTGTGTCTTAGGAAGATCATAGTAGGGCCTGTTTAAAAAGGACACAGAGAGCCTCTAGGAGGATATTGTAATAATCCAGGTGAGAAGTAACAAGGACTTGAACTGTGGTAGTGATACAGTTTGAGTGAAAAGAGGTGGGAAGAGAAGGTTTTGAGAAATATTGTGTAAATAGATGCTACCAGACTTGGCAACTAATTGGATGTGTGGGGGAGAGAGTAAAAAGAAGATGCCTGGTTTTGAGCTTAGAAATTATATCTGTGTGTGAATGTATATGTACATATAGTATATATGTGTATATGTACATGTGCATATAGTATGCATATGCATGGATGTGTATATATGTAGTATATGTGCATGCATGTATATGTATGTGTGTAAGGTGTATATGTATATACATACACTATACATATATGTGTACACATATATACATATGCACATATATATGGATGTATGCAGCTAGGTGGCACAGCCCAGGGGCCAGGAGGACCTGAATTCAAATTTGACCTCAGACACTTACTAGTTGTGTGACCCTGAGCAAGTTACTTTACCCTGTTTGCCTCAGTTTCCTCATCTGTCAAATGAGCTGGAGAAATGGCAAATCACTCCAGTAACTTTGCCAAGAAAACCTTAAATGGGCTCACAAAGAGTCAGATGTGACTAATGGACGAAACAAGAGAAGTAAAGAAATTGGGAGAAAAATCAGGTTTGGAGGAAAAAAGCAAGAGCTCCTTTTTGAACATGCTGAATTCATGTGGAAATATCCAGAAGGCAGCCAAAAAAATGGGACTGATACAGGAATGTGCTGGTAAGTGTTAACAAGTGACTCTCTCATTAAAAAAACAAAAACAAAAACCTGTATAAATGACCTGTTTTTAAGTTTAACCTGAATTATTAATATTTTCTCCATCACTTTCTTAAGCCAAAACAATAAATAGATAACAAAACAATAAGTCAAATCGTGATTTCTATCCTTTGCTGATTTCCAATGTGTAAATGTGCACATTGAAAATTGAATAGTTGACCAACTTTAATAGACAACTCTTCTCAGAAATACAAGGATCTAAGACAATTCCAAAAGATTCTTGATGGAAAATACTAACCACATCCAGAGAAAGAACTGTGAAGTCTGAATGCAGAACAAGGCAAACTATTTTCTCTCTCTCTTTTTTAAATTTCTTTTTTCTCACGGTTTTTCCCTTTGGTTCTAATTCTTCCTTACAAGATGACTGTTGTGGAAGTATGCTTAATATGATTATACATAGATAGCCTATATCAGATTGCATGCCATCTTGGGGAGGGGGAGCAGAGGGAGAAGGAGGAGAAAAATTAGAATTCATAGTCTTGAGGAAGTGAATTTGGAAATTAAAAACAAATAACAAAACAAAACATTTCCCTTCTAATTCTCATGTTTTAAATAAGACAATAAAATTTATCATCTTCTATAATCCTTCAAAAAAAAATAAAGCCAATTGAATAGTTGGTTCTCAGGAGCTGGTATGAGCTAGAACTGAAGTTCAAAAACTCAGGACTGGGAAAAGAGATTTTCGTATCCTTCTTATAGAAATGATGGCTAAAATCAGGAAAATCGATGATATGGACAAGAGAAGGTTTTAGAGAGAAAAAAAGAGGGAGAAAGACAGAGAGAAAAATGTCCTTACTGAGTAAGAAAAGGAAGAGAAGTCCCCACAGAAATCAGACAGGAAAAACTAGGTGACTTAGAGAAGGGTGACAAAAGGCTGATGGTTGGGGTTATCCAAGGTTAAGGATTAGTAGAATGGAAACAGGGAAAGTCAAAGATGTGTGTGCTGGCATGTGTATGCACAGTAGTACGTGTGTGTGTGTGTGTGTGTGTGTGTGTGTGTGTGTGTATTTATGGGTGGAGGAGAGAGCATCCTTGAAATGAGCTGAGCCACATCTGGATTCAGAGCCACACTTGAGGACCTAGAAGGCCACATGTAGCCTCAAGACTGGAGATTTCGAACCCCTGGTAGCCTTTTATTCAGGGTCATAGTTAAGAAGAGGGTACCTAGGTGACAAAATGGATACAATGCTGGTCCTGGAACCAGGAGGACCTGAGTTCAAATCCCATCTCAGACATTTCTGTGTGACCCTGGTGTAACAGCAAGTAAAGTAAGATTTTTGCTGTTTTTGTTTTAGTATGATCAAGAAGTATAATGCCTCTATTTGAATATGACTAAGGAGAATCTTTCTCACCTCTTGTTGGGCCTGGGAAGATTTATAAGAAGGTCCACGCCTTTTGTTAATGAGGCACTGGTTCTCTAGGCATGCGATGCCCTCTGGCTCTAAAAAGTGTATAAAGACTCTGAGGGTGAGGTTTTACTTTGGGGCTTAGCTTTTATAATAAAGTTTGAGTGCCAGATGAGGACTCCTAAGAAGCCCCCAGGCTTTAAGAACCCAAATGTCATGCTTCCCTCTCTGGCAACTATGGTCACACAGCTGTACCGGTCCGTTGAATTATGGTCAGGCAGAGGAAGCCATGTCTATTGATTATTTTGGGGCTTACTGACTGGATGTGTTTATTTGGCCAGATGAGGTCTCTGAGAAGCCACTAAAAAGACCCCAGGCTTTGAGAACCCAGTTGTCATGCTTTCCTCTCGGATAACTATGGTTAGGGTCCAACGGTCTGTTGAATTCAGGCAAAGGAAGTCATATCTAATAATTTTTAATTTCTCTGTATTTTCTTTGAAGTTCAAGGTGCTGACTCCCCTGGACTAGGTGAATGATAGGACTAGGTGAATGATATATGTGCTTGATTAAAGTGATTGTTAAGCCCTCAAAAGTTGCCTTTCCTTTTATGAATGCAGATCTATAGCAGGCTCCTCTGTATGTGTGTTGAGGTACTTAACTATTACAAGTCACTTAACCCTATTTGACTCAGTTTCCATATCTCTAAAATGAGCTAGAGAAGAAAATGCCAAACCACTCCAGGATCTTTGCTAAGAAAATCCCAAATGGGGTCATGAAGAATCAGACACAGCGACTAAAAAACAACTAAAAAAATTCTTGAAGGTTCAGGTAGCGATCCCCAGCTGGTGAAGCTTCTTTCACTCCCTAAGTCACACTGCTCATTGCTGATGGGTATAGATCTTCAAAGTGCCAAGTGACTTGTCCATGAGGAGGGCTTTGCCTTTACCTTCATCTGTCTTTTTCTCAATTTCTCCATCTGTAAAATGAAGGCAACCACTCAAAACTTCTTTACCAAAGTAAATAGGAGAAAAGTGTGCTTTGGAAGCAAATTTTCCAGGGAAGAGAAAGGACAGATTTACAAATTAATTCAACAACTACTTGTTAGGAACCAACTTTTGTTGTTCAGTTTTGTTGGACTCTTGGCAAAGGTACTAGAGTGGTTTGTCATTTCCTTCTCCAGTGGATTAACAGAGGTTAAGTGACAGCTAGTAAGTGTCTGAGGCCAAATTTGAACTCAGGTCTTCTGACTCCAGGCCCAGTGCTTATCCACTGAGTCACCTAGCTCCCTCCTTAAGGACAGATTAGGTACCAATAAGAAGTAATGACAAGAAACAATGGTGCACTGTTTCTCTGCAGGCTGAAGAAACAGAAATGAACTGGTACTGCAGCAAAAGCAACGGTCTGGACATTAATGATTTCTTAACTGAACTAAGAACTGGCAATAAAGGTCTCCCCCAAAGTGGAGGAAGAGAATCTGGGAATGGGAAAGGACTATCAAGATTTAGGCCTAGATCAGAGGCAGGGGATGGGATAAAGTGACCTCTAGCTTTCCCATCACCACCCACTTGCAGTTCCTGCCCCACCCAGTTTCCTTCTCAACCCTAGGGAAGAAGTGCTTGTAAAGCACTTAGCTCTCCCTAAAAGCATCTTCTGGAATAGTGAATGCAATAGGCAGGAAGGGGGAGGGAAGCAGTCCAACAAACCAAGGGCCCATTAAATAATAATTCTTATTAATTCTGTTCAGGTCCCCTTGGGACTTCATTTGGCCAGTATATTAGGGGGGTACATCTCTACCTCACTCTAGATCCTGAAGTCCTTACTTTGACTTTGCCCCCAACATTCCACAGGCTAGGCTAAAGCTAGGCATCCTGGTAATTCAGTACCATATTTGAACTCCAGTTAAGAGTCAGAAGGGTCAGAAGGAAAGGAGAGATATTGGCATTGGAGGCTAAGGGAAACTAGCAACTTGGCTTTGCTATTGTCTCTCTCCCTGAAGGCCTTGAGCATCAGTTTCCCCATCTAGGCAGAAGGAAGGAAGATCTCCTTAGTCATTTGAGATGACTGACCCTTCTGGAATTGGAGGTGATGAGCGGAGAACTCCATTCACACAAGACTATAGGAGGCTCTGTTAAACCCCATACCCACAAATGGCAAGTCCTCAAGTAGGTCCTTTTAAAGATTTCTCCAGCTTTGCCCCTAATCCTGATCTTAGGATTTAGGAAGGGCCAGGCTGCAAGAAGAGTCAGGGTCCAAACCCTTCTTTCTATCCTTCCACCAAGAAAAGCAGTGGCACAAATGGAAAGGATAGGGCTTGGAATCAGGAGGACTTTTCTTCCAAGTTCAAATCCAGCCTCAGACACTTACTAGCTATGTGACCCTGGACTAATCACTTGACCCTGTTTGCCTCAGTTCCTCATCTGTAAAGGAAAAATAAAATGAGTTGGAGAAGGAAATGGCAAATCTCTCTAGTAAAAATGCCCTCTAAAAAATGGGGTTATGAGGAGTTAGACACAACCGAAAAGATACACCAATAACAAATGGAAAGGACATTGGCTTAGAAGTCAGAGGAACAGTTTTTGCCATTGTTGGGGGGAGGGGAGGGGGGAGTTGTTAATTGAATGTCAGAGCTGAAAGAGACCCTATGAATAGATTCCCTTGCTAGCAATGTTCCCTTGGACAAGTCAATCTCCCACTTTGGGGCCCTGTTTCCTTATCTTTTTTAAAAAGGAATGGGTGTTGCATTAGATCACCTTGAAGATGTCTCCCAGCTCCAAACCTATCATCATCATCATCATCATCATTACATTATTGTTGCTCTAATTATGTTCTTGTTGTTACATAAAGACAACCTAAAGGTTTGCAAAGTGTTTTCCTTCCAATAACCCAATGTAGTAGTAACAGCCCCAAGAGGAGTCAGTGAAAATACTATTGTTATTATATAGATGAGAAAGTAGGATCATCGGTCAAGTGGTGTGGCCAGGGTTAGAAAGCTAGCAAGTGAATCTGTGATCCTAAGATCTGTGAGGTATCTTTCAGCTCCGACATTCCATGAATCCTCCTGTACAGGAGGAACAGAGGTGCCCACAATTATCTGTCTCTGTCTAGTCAGTGTCACCGAGGACCTCCTTCTCGTTGAGGGGTGGAGGGGGGGGCACGTGTTTCCCAGGGTTAGCTGAGCTAGGCTGGGTTAGAGTGGAAGCAGGAGGCAAGATTCTAGGGTCTCCTTCCAATCTGGAGCTCGGTTCCTACTAGCTTTTCCCCAAATGTCCTTTAGCTTCGGCCCTGTGGGCTGCTTCTGTGCTGGCATTCCCAGACCCTTTCCTCCTCATCCCCAAAGATCAGGTTATCAAGATTCCAGGGTCCTAGACACCCCTCATCCCAATCAGCTTCTCCATAGGGACTGGAGTGCCCTCCGGCCCTGGGATGACTCCACTACCCAGCTTCTCTCCAGGCGGACAGGGCCAGCTGCCTGAGTGTGGGAAGTGCTGAGGGGGAGGAGGAGGATGGGAAGAGGGGAAAGGGGGGCGGAGAAGGAGGGAGGGGAGGGAGGGCGGCAGGAAGGCTAGAGAGGCAGGAAGCAGTCTCGAGTGGGGGGAGGCTTTGTGCTTGAGTTGTCTTCTGGGTCCTAGGGTCCGCCGTGTGCTCCATTTTTAGGCTCTGGGAAAAATGAAGCAGGCGGGGAACAGGTTTTCTGGGAGTGGAGAAACTCAATCCACTGATAAGAGTATCTAGGGGTGGGGTATCACAAAGGCAGCTTCTCCATACTCCCAGGGTTTGGGTCCCCCAGGCTTCTCTCAAAGCAGGACCTCAGTTTTCTCTGCTCCTGGGGGAATGTTGTAGAGAGGGAGAGACAAGGATGGGGTGGGAAGGAGGGTTAAATCCTTATCCCTAGCCCAGCGCCTAGGAGCAACTATTTTAAAGGCAAAAGTAAACGATACCTGGGGGTGGGAGGTGGGGGGAAGCCCGACCTCCAGGGCTCGTTGGCCTCACCTCCTAGAATCTGTTGTTTCTGTTGGAGAAACGCCCAGCCCGGAGCTCCGAGGATCCAAGAGAAGGACCGGGACCCTATTTAATCCCACTTTGCAGGCTCCTGAAAGGTCAGGGTGACAGTCTGAGGATTTTTTCCCTCCACCCAGACCCAGACGGACTGGATCTCGTTTCCTTGGCTATTCCGCCTCTTTCCAACCCCCAGAGCTGGACACATAGGTGTACTGCCTAAAAGCAAGTCCTTCCGACCTACTCATCTCCCACCCAGGTTCTGATTTTGGGGGGAGTTGCAAAGAAGCAATTCGAGTGTGCCCCCTTTTTTTTTGAAGGGGTGAAGCAGCTGTGTTCAGATCTCTGGACTGGAATAAGAGATGGAAATGGACAGGCTTGCAGTTGATTGGTGTGTTGGCGGTGGGGGTTTAAGGGGCGGATCCACTAGTGTGACTGGCCCTCGAAGCCTGGAGAGAGGGTTCCGCTGCGAGGGGGAAACTGGGGCCCAGGTCCCCGGAAACCCCTGTCTCTTTAGGACCCAGAAGGGCCCGTCCCCCAGCGGCCGCTAAGAGAAGGGCACCGGCTCAGTTCTCAGGCAGCAGCGGCTGTGGCAGAGGGAGAGAAAGACAGAGGAAAAGGGGAGTTGGGGGGGAGGGAAGCAGGCAGACAGGCAGGCAGGCCGGAACAGAAGGGGAGCGGAACCTGGACCGAGCTGGGGCTGTGCAAGAGAACAGTGACAGCAGCATAAGAATCTCGAAGAGCCCCGAGGAAGGACCATGGCTCCCGGGGTCCCTCGGCCCCCAGAGATCCGAATCTGCCATCCCGGGTGGGGGATGGACTGACTGCCTGCTTGCCTGTCTCTCGCTGACACCGCCGCCTACAATGTGAACCGGATTCCTCCCGCCGCTTGTTCGGGGGGAGGGGTGGGGAGGGAGGGGGGGCTCCGACTGTAGTCGGCCGCTTGTTTTGGGGGGGTCGGATCCGAGCGAGCCGCTTGGAGGGTTTTTGGGGGGAGGGGATCCGGACGGTAGCCGGTCCCTTGTTTGGAGGAGGAGCAGAGAAAGGGGGGATGCGAACCCGGCTCCCCCCATCATGATGAAGACGGAGCCGCGCGGCCCCGGGGGCCCCCTTCGGAGCGCTTCCCCTCACCGCAGCGCCTATGAGGCTGGTATCCAGGCCTTGAAAGCCCCGTCCGATACCCCGGGGGCAGACGAGGCCCCAAAGGTTCCCCATCACAAGAAATATGGCTCCAACGTCCACCGGATCAAGAGCATGTTCCTCCAGATGGGGACTGCTGGGCCTCCCGGCGGCTGGGGAGAGGGGAGCAGCGGTGCGGGGGGAGCCGGACCCCCGGAGCCCCCTCCCCGGGTGGCTGAGCGCTCGGTGCGCCTCTCCCTGCCCCGAGCCAGCAGCCTCAACGAGAACGTGGATCACAGCGCGCTGCTGAAGCTGGGCACCAGCGTGTCGGAGCGGGTGAGCCGCTTCGACTCCAAGCCGGCGCAGCCGCCCCAGCCAGCGCTGCCGCCCCAGCCGCTGTCCAGGCTGCAGGAGACAAGGAAGTTGTTCGAGCGCAGCCCCGCCGGGGCGGCGGCCGGGCCGGGCGGCGACAAGGAAGCCGCCACCCGGCGGCTCCTGAGACAGGAGCGGGCCAGCCTGCAGGACCGGAAGCTGGACGTGGTGGTGCGCTTCAACGGCAGCACCGAGGCTCTGGATAAGCTGGACACCGACGCGGTGTCCCCGACCGTCAGTCAGCTGAGCGCTGTCTTCGAGAAGGCGGACTTAAGGTCTGGCCTCCACCGGGGGCCCGGGGCGCCGCCGCTCAACTCTAAGCTGGTCAGCAAGAGGTCTCGGGTTTTCCTGCCTACGCCTCCCGCCCCATCGGGTGATGGACCCACCGAGAAGGAGCGGGGTCCTGGAGGGCAGCCGCAGCCTCCGGGGCAGCCTCAGCAGCCACTGCATCGCTCTGCACCGGTCCGCCCGCCCCCCAAACCCCGGGAGGTGCGCAAGATTAAGCCTGTGGAAGTGGAGGAGAGTGGGGAATCGGAGGCCGAGGCAGCAGCTGGAGAGGTGATCCAGGCTGAGGTGACCGTCCACGCGGCCCTAGAGAACGGAGCCGCGGCTGCAGCGGTCCCCGCCGGGCCCCCAGAGGAGCAGAGAGCTCAAGCTGCCCCGGAAGACGAAGGGGACGCAGAAAGGGGAGTAGGGGTGTCGGGGGGAAGCCGGGTGCCTGACGTGGCCCCAGAGGAAGGGGATGAGTCCAAGAGGGAGGACTTCTCCGAAGCGGACTTAGTGGACGTGAGCGCTTATAGTGGGCTTGGGGAGGACTCCGGGGGTAGTGGGCTGGAGGAGGAGGAGGAAGAGGACGACGAGGAAGAGGAAGATGGAGAGCCCCCCTACGAGCCAGAATCGGGGTGTGTAGAGATCCCAGGGCTCTCGGAGGAGGAGGAGCCGGTCCCCAGCCGGAAGATCCATTTCAGCACTGCACCCATCCAAGTAAGTGAGGTCCCTTGGCACTCACTCCCCCCAACCCCCTGCCATGTGCGTTCTGCCCGCCTCCGCCCTGCCAGCTGAGGTTGGCACGTTGAGTCAGCTCCCTCATTGGTGGGAACCCTGCCCCCTCCCAGCTATTCCCTGCAGCCCTGACCCAGAAGTGATTATATTTGGGAGGGGGTATTGCTCCATTAGAACTATTTATATGGGATAAAACAAAGCTCATCGGAGTCTCCCTCAAGAAGCTGTGCCTTGTGTCGGAGTTTACGGGAAGGCACCAGGCTAGCATTGCACCAGTCCCCCTCCCCATGCCCTACATCTCTTGCATCCCCCTCCCGCGGGGGTGGCTGTCAGGGTATCTATCCTTCAGGTCCCCTTTGGCGTGCTGGCCTCCTCTTCCCTTCCTCCCCCACCTCCTACTATGTGTCAGAGGGAGAAGGTGGAGAGGGAGGAAGAGGAGGTGACTCTCCCTTTCCTGCTCACCCACACAGTTGCCTGGGGCAGGCAGTCCTTGCCCTGCCTTCGATAATGCCAGATTATTTTTCCCATTCCCAGAAATCCCTTCATTCAGGGAGCCTGGGGGCAGACAGTGGAATAGTTGGGGGATGGGTATGGGGATAGGAGGGTGGCAGCCTGAGAGCTCCTTTAGAAAGGACTCCAAAGTTAAGAGAGAGGGCACACAAAACTGAGACAGATGTAACAAACCTGAGAGATCGTTGCCCTCTTCCCCTTCCCCCAAAAGGCGGGGAGTTCAGAAGGAAGTAGCGCTTTCTCCTGTCCTATCTAAATCAGCATTTCCCCCATTTCAACTTTGCAGAAGTGAAAGAGGGAAGTAGCAAAGGGAGAGCTTAGGAGTGGGATCACATGACTCCCAGGGTGGTAGGGAGGTGATAGGTTCTAGGGACTTTCTTCTTCTGGGGACTTCCCTCACACCTATCCCTCACCCCCACCTCACTGGACCTCCTATAGGACCAGGGTTTTCCTTGGTGGTGTTAGTAAAAATGGACTGAGATCTCCAGGGTGAGGACCTTGAGGTCTGTCTCAGGAAGGGTACTGGAAGGGCTGTTAAGGTGGCCTATGAGTGAGGCTCCCTGGGGCTATAAAGAAAAAAGGGATGGGGGAATGGAGGTGATCCACAAAGGGAGGGGGTCTGGTTCATGCCTCCTCTTTTATAATCATTTAAAAGGCCAGATGCCCCAAGGGTCACTCATATGTGAGATCATAATGAACCCCTCTCCCCTTATAACAGAATAGAATGTTAAAGTCAGAAAAAAAGATCTTACAGATTACTTAGTCCTACCCTTTTATTTTACGGAGGATAAAATTGAGGCTAGGAGGCTCTTTCCACACTCAGCGAGAAAGAGGTGGGTGGAGGGAGTTGGACTCCTTGAACTGCTTCTCCATTAAGATTCCCCTTTTTAAGCCCTAGTTCCCTTCCCCTCCCCTCACTACCATGCCTAATAAATGCTTTTGATTCTTTAGATGAGAATGAAAAGAGTACTTAGGCAGTCTCCTGTGCATGTGTGTGTGTGTGTGTGTATGTGTGTCTGTGTGGACAGAGGAAGAAAGGTGTTGTCTTTCCTCCACGGTTTTGAACTCCCTTCCCCACATCTAGCTCTAGAACTAAGACTGCAGAATTCTCTGGCTTGAGTAACTTTGGTGCCTGGCCTTCCCTCCCTATCCCTCCCGCTCCTAGACTGGCACGAGGGGCTAGCAGCATTCCATTCTCCCCCCCCCCCATATGTTTGTTTATCATTTCCATAACAACCTCATGGCCAATGACCAGACCTTCCTTCCCTAGGGATTGGGAGAGGCAAAATTTCCCTTCCCTAGTCCTGGAGCTCTCCCCTTCCAGCCAGACTCAAATGGGAAGGGTTAAAAGTAGGTGGTCACACCACTCACTTACAATCAGAACCAGCATTATACCCCTGGGTAATGGGAGCAGAGCATCCAGGCTCTGATGGCCCTTTCACCAGTCAAATCTCCCCCAATTAGATGAAGCTATAGAGTCGCTGAATGTCAGAACTGGGAAGAGACCTTAGAAACAGATCATTCTAGTCCAATTCTTTCCTTTCCCAGAGGAGGAGACAGGATCAGTTGAAGGAAAATGACTTGCTCAAGGTCACACAGACAATTAATGGCAGAGACAAACCTAAAACACAGACCTTTTGACTGCTTTACACCATGCTGTCCTTTTCTCAGGGTACAGGGAGGAGATTAAAGTCTTGGCAGGGAGAGGGAAGAGAAGGTAAGAGATAGGGAGTCCTCTGACCCATTGAGAGGACCCCCTTGGGGCAGGTGAGGCTATCAGGAATTGTTTGACCTTGTTTCTCTAGGTCCTGCTCCAGGATATTTTGGCACTCAGACCGTGTTTTGGCCACAGCCCCTTGAAAGCTGTGACTTTGAGAGGCTAATAGGCTTTTAACCTTGACCTTTAGAAAACCTGACTCTATTATTGAGACCTTAGATTAAAGACTTGTGTAAGTGTGAGCTGTAAATGGTTTCCGTTCTTATGACTTTTGACTTTTGGGGGAATTTCATGCTCTTCCACCTGAAACTCTGATGTTAGGGATCTGTCCCCCAGCCCATTCTCCAGGGACATTGACAACCCTTTGATATTTGGGACCCCAAGGCTGTAAGACCTATAAATTGATGCCTCTGGAGGAAGGTGGGGGTAGCATCAGTCAACAATCGTTTGCCTGGCTTAGATGGGACGACTGTGTGGCTGGACCAGACCCCTCTGGGGCTGAGAGAGAAACACAAGACTCCAGCTCATCTCATTGGGGAGATAAGACACACACACCCCATGGGAAGATAGCTAACTTGACAAAGCAGCTGTGTGATAAGCGCCTGCCAGAGTGTGAGGTGCAGACAATGAGTGGTGTAGGATTCAGAGGAGCGAGAGATCCCTGTGGGCTTAGGTGAGCCGAGAAGGCTTCGGGGAGATAGTGAATTTGGAGCTGAGCCTTCAAAGTTTGGTTTGGTTTTTGATAGGAAAGAGAGGAAAAGGACAGGCCTGGGTGGTTTGGGTGTGAGCCAAGGCAAGGAGCTGAATTTGAGAGACTGGGGTGTAATGAATAACTCACGGGTTGGACTTGCTATCAGGAACACCTAAGTTCAAATCCTGCTTCTGACTCTCACTAGCTTGTGTGACCTGGGCAAATCACCCTGAACTTTCATTCCCTCATCTGTAAAATAGGTTTAATAATAAATCTTACCTTTTGTGAGGCCCAATTGGAATAAAAAGCACTTTTAAAACTTTGATGGCACTCTATAAACATTAGTTATTGTTACTGCTTGAGAGGAGGGGAAGGGGACTGTGAGTAGACCCAGCTGGGTGACTGGTAACCATTCCCGTAGGGGGAGTATTAGGAAGTGAGAAGATAAGAATGGAAAGATATGCACAGGTTGATCTAAAGCATCCCCACCCATAGCTGGTCTCTGGAGTTTAATCTGCCAAAATGACCTGAGTTCAAAGCTAGTTCCAGCTTTGTCACTAGCTACCCAAGTTCTGTCCCCTCTTCAGACCTCAGTTTCCTCTTCTGTAAAATGAGAAGGTTGTAATAGAGGAGCTAGCCCTAAGATTCTTTGTTTTAAAGGTCCCTGTGGCTCTAATATTCCATGACTCTTTGTCCCCATCCCCCAACTCATAGTTGAGTGGAAGACCAGGAGAACGGAGGACTCAGGGGTGTATATACTGCCCTCATTCCATTGAGCAGAGAAATGAGATTTCAGTGGTCCTGGCATTAGCATGAAGGTGGGATGCTTTCTATGGGGCATCAGGGGAAGTATGAGAAGCTAGTACTCCCCTCCCACTAACCTGGGGTGTCAGATGACCTCAGTCCCCCCACCCCTCGCCCTCACTTGGCACTGAATGGTGCCAACCTGTCCTTAGAAGCACTGAAGCATGAAAATGCCACCATCTCCAAAATGACCTTCACTAATCTGCCACTGTGGACACCCACACATGCACCACACCTCAGGCCCAAAGATGGGCACCTTTTCGTAGAATGGGCCCTGAATGGGGCTGGCATTTGCAGTGCCAAGAACCCTTAAGGACATTGTTCCTGTTCTACATCTGTTATATCTTCTGGGAGCAGAAAGGACACCCTTTGGAGAGGCTGTTTAGAGCTCCTTAGATTCCTCAAAGCTTCTCTTAAGTTAGGACAGTGGCATGGGTTCTAGTGCTTTCAATCAGGCATTCTTTACAGAGCCTCAGGTGGCATGACCCATTGGGTAGACTGGAACATTTTATGGTGCCCTAGTGAGACTAAAGAAGTTCAGGCTTCACTCTCTAGTCATGCCCATGGGCACTACTGGTGAAGCAATATCTGGTTATAGGGACATAGGGAGATGGGGTAAGGAGGGAGGAGGATATTGAATGTTCTTTTTCTCTCCTAGTGGAAGAGATCCCTGTGGGAGGTGCCAAAAGAAAATGTGTGTTGTTAGGGGTTTCTTTGTTGGGGGGGGAGTGGTTTTGTTTTTTCAGTTTCAAATGAGGACAGTCTCAATTCAGTGACCTGATATGTGGGCACTGGAGAGTGCAACTAGAGAAAGCGTGGGCCACTATGATCACGTGAAGAAAAGCCCTTCTCACTAAAAAGAAAGGGGGGAGAAGGCCTGGAATTTTTCCCCTTTGCCTCCCCTTCCCCCAATGTCTTCTCCCCATTCCCCGGAAATCAGGTTACAGACAGACACAGGATTCTTCTGTGTCCTCTCTGGCTTCTGTCTCCTGTTGTGTCTCCTTTTCTTTATCCATTTCTTTCATGCTCTTCTCTCCCTCCCCCTCTCCCCTTCCCGTCTCACACCCAAACCCCTCCTCTTTCTCCCCATCTGGCTCCCTCCATACTCATCTCTATTTTCCTCTTCTGTTTTCCCATCCTTTTTCTCCTACCCCCCTTGTTTTTGCCCTTTAATTTCTCCTTCATTTTCCATCCTGTATGATTTTCTCTCCCATATCTCTCTTATCTCTGTCTCTGGGTTTCTCTCTGTTACTAGCTTTCTGGGTCTGGCTGGTTTTCAATCTCTGGCTTATCGTTTCATTGCTCATTAGAGCCAGAGACCATGTAGTTAACCATCATTTGACAGAGTGAGAAATGAGGTCCAGAGAGGCCAAGTGATTTGCCCAAGTCCACATAGGTAGGGGATGTTATGGGCCTGAGGAAAGTGTGCCTAGAGAGAGGAGGAGGAGGAGTGAGCAGCCTGCTGTCTCAGCCTTGGTCACCACCCTGTGTTACCCTAGGCCAAGCCCCATCCCTCCTTCCATGCCCCCTCCAACCTTCCTCTTTCCTATGCCCAGGTGTTCAGCACATACTCCAATGAAGATTATGACCGTCGTAATGAGGATGTGGATCCCATGGCGGCTTCAGCTGAATATGAGCTGGAGAAGCGGGTGGAAAGGCTGGAACTATTCCCTGTGGAGCTGGACAAGGGTGAGGTGGGAGCTTGGGGGGGCGCTCTTCTCCCCAGGCTCAGAGTCTTTCTCTCTCTTCCCCTGGCGCTGCTGATCTGCTTGCTCACTGCCCCCACACTCGATTACCCATGATCCTCCTCTCTCATTCCTGTGTTCCCACCACCACAGTCTTACCCCATATGTTCTGTGACTCAGGGCCAGCATAGAACAGGTCACAAGAAGCAGTATCCCTCTCACTTCTTGTGGTGTAGTGGTACACCCCTCCTCTTTTCATTGTAGCACTTTGTCTGAGGTCTGCCTTGTTCTTGTCACCTAGACCCTTCCCCTTCTTGCCCTTCTCCTTCTCTTCTCACTATCAAAACCTACTCTTTGGGAATGCTCACTTACAGAGGATGTGGTAAAACAAGATTTCAGTTCTTCCCAAAACACAGTACCTGCCTATTGTGAAGCCCTGGTAAAAGGGAAAGAATGAAGGGAGGGAAGGGAAGCAGAGAAGGAGGAAGAAAAGAAGAAAGGAAGAGAGAAAGAAAGGAAGAAAGAATGAGAGAAATAAAGAATGAAGGAAAGAAATAAAAAGAGGGAGAAAGGGAAGGAAGGAGGAAGGAGGGAAAAAAGAAAGAAAAGAGAGGGAGAGAAGGAAGGAAGAAATAAAGAAAAGAGGAATGGAGGGAAGGAAGGAAAGAAATAAAAAGAGGGAGAAAGGGAAGAAAGGAAGAAGAAAGAAAAAAAGAAAGGGAGAAAAGAGGAAAGGAGGGAAGGAAGGAAAGATGAGAAAGGATGGAAGAAAAAGATGAAAGAAAGAAAGGAAAGAAGGAAAGGGAAAGAGGGAAGGAGGAAGCAAGGAAAAGAGAAAGGAGGGAGGTACACATATCAAAGTGTTAATGACTGATGGAAGTTTACCCTCATTAAGACTTACCCTATGCTGCCTCCCATGGGTATTAACATTTTAACCTGATAGAATGTCTGAGTCCAAAAGGATGAGCTGGGGACACGTCAGCCTTTGGCCTTGGAGACCTCTATTCAGGGCTTTGAGTGGAAGCCTCAGGTCCCTCAATCTCACCTGTGGGTGGTAGTCTACTCTAAGCATCACCTCAGCTCCCTCATGCACCGTTTTGCTTCTTTCCTGATCCCTGTCACAAGCATACACTGTAACCATCCTCTTATAATAACACCCGGTGATCTGGGCATTATCATCACTCTATCTACATTCCAAACTCCTAAAAGGCTCCAAAGGTCTTTGCATCTTTAGTGTTTAACACAATGCCTTGCACATAGCAGGTGCTAAATAAATGTTTGTTAGATTGTTAGACTGAATCACAACTGATTCACCATCACAATCTCTTCCCAATCATTCAGAAATGAATACTGTCATTGACCTTTGCCTCCATCAGAGCATCACCCACCCAAAATCAGCAGCCTTGTCAGATCCAAAACTGTCACCAACACATGGCATATGCCATCACCTAGTCCCTTCTATAGCCAAAATATTATCACCAACCCTCCCTCAGAACCGTACACCATTCTTTTTGAAGCCTTCTTACAGTTAACCACATCTAACTGCCCCTCTGTTTACCATAGCTTTCCATAAAGTCCTTGTGACCCACTGGACTGAGATCAAATTCTGCCTCAGACATTTCCTAGCTATGTGACCCTGGGCAAGTCACTTCCCCTCCTATCTCAGTTTCCTCATCTGTAAAATGTCATAATAGCATCTGTATCACCAGGCTGCTGTGAAGATCAAAAGAGAGCATATGTACAGTGCTTTGCAAGCCTTGAGAAGGTTAGGGAGGACAGGAAGTGACCAGGAGCATGAGTGGCATTCCTTGGCATCAAAGGGGTTTCACCAGGACTAAAGCATCTCACTCTGTGAAGGCTGAGGGAGCATAAAGATTAAGAGGAGAATGGGTGTTCCCAGGGGGGATGGGAGGAGAGTTAATTAGCCCTTAGGGAAGGGATGGTTAGATTGGAGCTCATCCCCTCCACACACCCCCAGCTAGCTAGCTCCCTTGACCAGCTACCAACCCTGTCCTACTGCCCCAGCCTCCCTTATACTTTGCCCCCAACCCAGTGCCATCCCACCAAATCGCTCTCTGTCTCCTCCTCCAGTCCACCCATTGTTTGCTGAACATATTTTGAGTCCCTTCCCAGAGCACCTTGTATGTCCCCCTCTGAAATGTTTACGTGGCATCTCTGATTCTCCTCCACACTCCCCAATCCAGAGCCTCCAGAGTGGCACTGACCTCTCCCTTCTCATCTGCCCCTTTACAGACTCAGAAGGCCTGGGCATCAGTATCATCGGCATGGGTGCTGGGGCCGACATGGGCTTGGAAAAGCTGGGCATCTTTGTCAAGACGGTGACGGAGGGGGGTGCTGCACATCGTGATGGCAGGTAACTGTCCCCTTCCTGTCCCACATGGGCACTGCATGCTCTCATGGGGTCACTTTGTCTTCCTTCAGAGTGGGTACTGATATGGTACTTCCCCAGGATTAAAACCTGGTTTGGGGGTAGAAGGTTCTGGGTTATTCTCTAGGTCATGGATTTTCCCCAGAAATCCCCAGTTGTATTGTCTCAGTGGGGATTAATTAAGTTGGAAGGGGCGTTGGAGTTCATTTAATCCAACTCCTCATTTTATAGATGAGGGATTGGAGGTCAATAGAAGTAAGAGTCAAAGATGGATTTGAACTCAAATCCTCTCACTTTAGAGTTAATACTCTTTCTACTAAACCGTGATGTCTTTTTTGGAGGGGAGGCAATCCAAATTAAGTGACTTGCCCAGTGTCACACAGCTAGTGTCAAGCATCTGAGATCAGATTTAAACTCAGGTCCTCCTGACTCCAGCGCTAGTATTCTGTCCACTGTGCCACCTAGCTGTCCCTGTACCATGATGTTTTACAAAGGAAAATCATAACAAGAGGCTCAAACCCCTCAATAATAAAAGATTTATGCCTGGATAGTGGCACCAGGAAGGCAGCATTATCACCATAGGTGGTTGAGATCGATGAATTGTGGCAGTGATGTTTTAGGGGGACGTGCACAAGAGCCTGCAGACTGGACTTGGGGGATGAGCAATAAATGCCCATGAATTGTTGAATGTAGTGAGTTGCATGGGTTTGTGGTGGGTACCACTTGAGTTGTGTGTGTGTGCAAGTATGTGAAGGCAGGCATTTTATCTGGTATTTTTGTGCCATCTGATATGTGTCTTCATAATTATGTAGCAGCCTTTCAGAGGAGCTGAGCAGATAGATACGCACCTGGGTGCTGGAATGTGTTAGTGAATTGCTGTTGGGTGTGCAGTCTATACATGCTGTGAGGGAGTGTAAATAGCAATTTTTTCTGTTCTGGCCAGAAACTCTGAGGGTCTTCCCCTCCCAGACCGATTCTTTCATAAAAGCAAACTTGGCTATCTTTTGTCTCAATTCTAACTTAACCTTTAATTACTGACTGGGCATTGTCTCAGACAAACTGAAGCCTGGAAAAGACCTTAACTTAAAAAGGCCAGGGTCTCTCATTGCATCCAGGGCCATCTGCGGTTGTCTTGACCTATATCTTACCACCCGACTCCCATGACTCTGGAGGGGAGAGTGAGGCTGATGACTTTGCACAGCCCTGCTCACTTAAATCTAATTCACTGGCAAGACATCACCTTCTGATGTGACTGGTCCTTTTTGAGAAAGATAGACCAACAACAACATATATACTTGTATAGTGGGTGACAGCAACCTCCCCAAATTCCCCACACTAAAGGTATACATAGATGGTGTAGACACTTCCTTCATTTTATATATGTGAATGGTCTATTGCAAGAATTGCATTTCTGTGTCCAGACTGGTTTGAGGCAGCTTCTGAACATTGCCAGGGTATGAGTTTCTTCCCCTAGTCTAAGTCTCCAGAGCAGAGATCATGATGGCCATAGTCATACTCATTCTTTACCTTTCCATTCAGCTTTAGAGACTTTTCCAAGCACTTTCAGGCCAGTCCTAGCCGTGGCTGGTTGAGTGGGTGTTTGTAGAGATGCCAATTTCTGGTTCTTTGGTTCTGTGTGTCTGCCCAGGCACATCTCTGGGCATTTGTACGCATGCGCATGGGTAGGAGGAACCTGTTTACAATGGACTGGTTTCCTCTGTTTCCCGTATGGGGTCCTGTGGGAACATCACTGGAGTTCCAGGGAAGATGGCGGGTGTGGGGGAGGCCTCTTTCCACTTTCCACTCCTCTCTCCACTCCCCCTTCCCCTTCAGTGCATCAAGTCCAGGTCACTCCTGGTCTCTGTCACCCTCTTGTGGGGACAATGGGGGAGAAAGGAACAACTGGAGCCGTAGGAAGGAAACAAGTCATTAAATGCCTACTATGCTCCAGGAAGTGTGGCAAGGGCTTCTGGGGAATCATTATATGTATGTACAAGGGTGTTGTGTGCTTGTTTTTTTATAAGGAGAGATACAGATGTGTATTTTCATGTTTGTCTGTTATGTGTGTGTGTTATGTATATATATGTATATCATTCTTTTAGAGTCAGAAGGGACCCTCAGGGTCACCTATTCCACCACCTTCATTTTACAGATTAGGAAGCCAAAGACAGAGAGATCAGTTAATTCAATCAGTTAATAAACAACTATTTGACAGATGGAATGACTTGCCCTGTGTCACATAGGTCCCAGAAGTCGGATTCAAACTCAGGTCCTGAGGAGCACTAAATCCTGTAGTCCATCTAGTACAACATTTGGGATGCACCCTTCCTTGTGTACAAAGATGTAGACAAACTCATGTGCTTTCTTTATATTGTATGTGTGTTAAGGAAGGAGGCATGATTCAAACACAGAAGGTAGTATTTGTACATTCCCTTAAGGTTTGCAAAGTACTTTACAAGTATCTCATTTAATCCTCACAACAACCCTAGGAAGTGGATGCTATTGTTATCCATCTGACAGAAGAGGAAACTGAGGCAGACAGCGATTATGTGACTTGGCTAGGGTCACACAGTAAGTGTCTAAGGCAGGATTTTATCACAGGTTTCTCTAACTCTAGGTTTCCCTTCTCTTCCAGTTCTGATTCATTCCTCCCTCACTTTGGGTCCCACTGAGTTGGTAGGAAGGTGCTGGGAATGGTATAATTTAAAAGGACTACTTGGAAGAGGAGGCACACAGTGGCTCTATGTATTGTGCCACATGCTTCCTATGTCCATGTTGCTCTGTATTATCATCATGAGTATTTCTATATGACTTGGGGTCTATGTGAATGCCTCAGTTTGTGTATGTGCTTGTGTTTGTGTGTAGGAAATCGTATGTCTGTGTACACCTGTGTATCTTTGTCTTGGAAAGTGTGTCTATATATGAGTATATATGTCTGGCTAGGAAAACATGTCTTTGTGTGTCTATATGTCTGGGAAAAGTAAGTGTGTGTGTGTGTATGTGTGTGTGTGTGTGTGTGTGTGTGTGTGAGAGAGAGAGAGAGAGAGAGAGAAGGAAGGGAGACAGAGAAGAAAAACACTTAAGGAGAGGAAGAGGAAAGGAGAAAATGGAGGGAGGGAAGGAGGGGGGGAGAAAGATAGAGGATGCCTAAGATTGAACCAGCAGCTAAGCCTGGAGACTTCTGCATGATTCTGCAGATGTTTGAAGGGCTTGATAGAGGGGGGAATTGTTGATAGAGAGGGAGCTTCTAGGCAGCTCCAGATGTTTTCTTTAGGGTCCTCTTCCTCCCCTGTGGGGTGGAAAACTATTACTGGGCTAGTGGAATCTGGCTTAGGTGGTGATGAGCTCAGGCCTCTTGACCAGGGGACCTGGAGCCTGATGCCCTCGCCGATTCTCTCAACCTTCTTATTTTCCTAGGATCCAAGTGAATGACCTCCTGGTGGAAGTGGATGGGACCAGCTTGGTGGGCGTGACTCAGAGCTTTGCAGCTTCTGTACTTAGGAACACCAAGGGTCGAGTGCGGTGAGAAACTCTGGGTTTTGGGATAAGGGTGGGTATTGGAACCCCAAACATCTAAGCAATAAGCCAACCAAACTCTGTCCAACCACAATAGAGTTGTCCCCAGTCAGATAAGATTAGGTTTTTACCTTGGGGATGAAGCCATACCCTTTTTTTCTCATCGTGTCATGAGAAGTTTTTTTTAAATTAATTTATTTGTTTTCAGTTTTCTAAAATCACTTCCATAAGTCTTAGATTTTTCTCCCTCTCCCTCCCTCTTCCCTCCCTGAGACAGCATCTGATCTTATATGGATTCTACACATATATTCTTATTAACCACATTTTCACATTAGTCATGTTGCATAGAAGAAAATAAATGGGAGAAGCCATGAGAAAAAAACAAACCAAAGCAAAACATAACACAAGAGAAAATGTTCTGCTTCACTCTGCATTCCAGTTCTCTTCATGAGAAGTTTTGAGAGTTTTGGCTGAGATACTGGAGTGGTGTGCCATTTTCTTCTCCAGCTCATTTTACAGATAAGGAAACAGAGGCAAACAGGGTGACTTGCCCAGGGTCATACAGTCTGAGGCCAGATTTGAGTCCAGATCTTTCTGGCTGCAGGCCCAACACTCTATTCACTGCACCACAGAATCTTCCCTAACTCTATTGCCCATAGCCTCCTCATCCAGCCCTGGGGGCTAAGGTGAGAAGGAGAACTAGCTTCAGAATTATTGGGGGCAAATGCTCTATATCAGATATTCTTACCCTGCTCTCCACAAACTTGTGTTTCAAAATATTTTGATAACTGTGTTGTCCTTTTCCTTTTATGCATTTAAAAACATTATTCTGAGAAAAGGTCCATGACACAACAAAAGGCTGAGAACCCTTGCTCTATAGGGTACCTTTATAATCTCCTCTCAGATCTTTTCTACCTTTTTTTTTCTAACTAGCTTAGAATTCTATCTCAAATCTTCCCAAATGCCATCTCCACCAGTCTTCTGATTCTCAAGCCCTCCCTGTGTACCTCCTCCTCCAGGTAGCTTTCTTAGATTATACTGTTCCTTGTACCTCCCTATCGACTCAATGATTAGAAATGAAGGAGGAATGAATCAGAACTGAGGGCCAGGGACTACAGACTGGCCTATAGCAAACCACTCTCCCCATCTCCAATTTCTTTCCTCCCACCTCCTTTCTTGCCTTTGTCCGTTTCTTACCTTCTTCTCTACTGCTATCATTACATCTCCCCATCTTGACCCTGAGGAGAAGGGAACTACTCTCCTGGAAAGGGATGGTGATCAGGACATGAGCAATAGAGAAACAGGAAATGTATATTTGTGTGTGTGTGTGTGTGTGTGTGTGTGTATGTGTGTGTGTGGGGAGGAGGCATGATTCAGGGGGGGCCTATGCCTTCTACCATTTCCTTTTCATCCTAATCTTCCTTCTTCATCTCCCCTCCCCTTCCTGAAGATCAGGGGGCAGGAGGATACCCAAAACACTCTTATATCCCTTAGTCCTGTTAATGTGACCAACTCTTCCCCTCTAATGCCTTGCTTTCACACCCAAAGGATTTGATTCCATTCCTACCATTATTTTCATTCATTCACTCAACAATCATTTACTAAAGTACCTAATACATTGGAAACATTTCTGTTAGATACTGGGGAAAATGTTTTTGTTTTTGTTTTCTTTTTAAAGCTCAGTAAGATGTATTTCCTGTTTTTATATTGTTTGTAATATAGAAGAGGGAATGGAATTTATAACAATAGGTATTAAAAGCTTGTGGAAGGCCGGAAATGCCAGGATAAAGAGTCTGAATTTGATTTAATCAATAAACATTTAAGTATCTGCTATGTTCTAGATATAGTGCTAAGTGCTGGGGATACAAAGAAAGGCAAAAGATGGTATCTGTAGGTGGGGTGAGGGATACCTGGGATGGAGCAGGGTGCATTAAAGGATTCTGAGCAAGGGAAATAACTCAATCAGCTCTATGCATGGCTAAGATGAATTGGGCATCATTGTGAAGTAGAGATGGGAGGAAGGAGGCAAGGAAGGTGAGGCAGGGATCCAGGGAATTGAAAGTCTTTCCTTGGGTGGGACTCCCTCTAAGTGAATACCTGAAAAGGCCAGCCTAAAAAGGACATTGCATCCTGGGCCATCTCCAGTCATCCTATCTATCTGATCACTGGACCCAGATGACTCCGGAGGAGAAAGTGAGTTTGGTGTCCTTGTACAGCCCTCCCTCACTCAAAACAAAGTCAAGTGCAAGTCATGTCATCGTTTCTCTGATGGCATGGTCTTCTTCGGCAATGAAGGATGAACACAACAACAGTCATGGGACTAGATGATAGATGGACACATTGACATATCTTGCAGAAGTTATATCAACAGGGCTTGACAATTGATTGACTGTTGGGGAATGATGATGAGGCCAAGGAAAGAGGAAAGTCAAAGATAACAGCAAGGCTTCCAGTCTGGATGACCGAAGGAAAGGTGAAATTATTGACAGAAATAGAGAAATCAGGAGAAAACTGATCATTTCTATATTGAACAGGTTGATTGAGATGTCTAGTAAGCCATTGGAAATTTGGAGTTGGAGAGAAATCATTCATTCATTCATTCATCCAAGAAATGTACAGTTATCCCTTCCACATATTGAGGGTTAGGGTTTCAGTGCCTCTGTGATGTGGAAAATTTGAGTAAAATCCTTTGACTCTCCCTTCATGCCAAATAGCAAGTCTGATTTTTTTCTTTTTGTTTTATGGGGTCTTTATGGTACCTTTTTGTAAAATTTGGGTTAAGTATTTGGTCAAACACTATATGTAGGTCAATGTTAAGTAAAAATACTATACACATATTTTATACATTTCTGAGTTTCTAAACCTTTTCTATGTCATCTGCTAGTTTTTGTGTGCCATTTGTGGCTTCTGAAAAACTCCCCCCAAATTCCTATTTTATTTCTTAGGATGACCCTCAATATATCAAAACTATAATGGGGGAAAGTTGCAATGAGGAGGGGATATTAGCACCTTCTACGTAGCAGGCCC
Organism: Potorous gilbertii; assembly: GCA_028658325.1. NCBI lineage: Eukaryota > Metazoa > Chordata > Mammalia > Diprotodontia > Potoroidae > Potorous > Potorous gilbertii. Next base: position 523,858,614 of record CM053770.1, read on the forward strand.
ATAGAACTAGTTTGCCTTCAAGGAGCTGATACTCTGGGAGTGAGGAAGGTAGACATACATATATAAGTACAAAATAAATATGAAGTAAATGCAAAATAATAGGAAAGGCCCCATGCAGGACCTGGTACTTGGTGAGTCAGTTCTACAGTTATAGTCTAGGGACTCACCTGCACGAAGCCGCATTTCTGAGTGAAGGAGAAGACTGGGTCCAAAATGAATCTCATTTTCTTTCTGCCTAAACTTCCCCTTCCCCTACCTTTGCTATTACTACAGAAGACAATGCCCTGTGCCCAGTCCCCCAGATTCCTCATACATACACTCCATCTCCCAGCTTGTATGATGTTCTTTGGCTGGACCCCTGGGCCTGGAACATGCTTCCTTCTCATCCCCACCTTTGGTTTCCTTGACTTCCTTTATGTTCCAACTAAAAGCCCATCTTCTACAGGGAGCTTTTCCCAACCTCTCTTAGGGGTGGGGAACCTGCAGCCTCAAGGTTCTATGTGGCCATCTAGGTCCTCAAGTATAGCCCTTTGACTTTGGATTCGGTCACATGTGACCTCAAGGCTGCAGGTTCCTCTGTTAATTATTTCCTATGTTTCCTGTTATCTGTGGCGTCCGTGTATATGTTGGTTTGTTGTCTCTCCCCTTAGATTATAAACTCCTTGAGAACAGAGACTATGTTTTGCCTCTTTTTGTCACCCCTGCACTTAGCACAATGCCTAACACATAGAAGGCTCTTAATAAATGTTGATATAATGATTGATTGAAGAAAAGAGAAAAGGACTTAGGACAGAATATTGCCAACAGGGATGTGCTGGAGCCAGCATTAAAGCTCAAGAGAGATGATTTTAAAATTCTCAGTGTGAACATTTACACCTTGGAAATCAGCAAAAGCTATAAATCAAGGCTTCATTTATTGTTTTCTTGATTGTTTAGACTTAAGAAAGTGATGGAGGAAAAAATTTAATACTGAAAAATAAACTTAGAAGTGGATTATGCATACATTTGGAGAAAGAAAAGGAAGAGAAAGTTGGTTGTTAAACATTTTACCAGCACTCTCCTGGTCCCAGATAAAGACAAGGAGGTGGTACAATTGGAGGAATGATTAGGGAGTTAGGAAGACCAGGGGAGTGGAGTATCTCTAAGAGGAAGAGGCTGCTGTTGTTCTTCATTCTCCAATGAGTTCATGGAGAAGGACTGAGGGGAAGCATTGCTGCTCTTTGACCATTTGCACGCGGTGTGCAAAGATCCCACTGCTGTCCCCTCTAGCATCTTCTTTTCTTACTTCAAGATCAGCTTATAAGGTCAGGTTCTCTGTCTAGGAAAACAACTTAGTCAGGCTCCCCTTTGAGTCAGCGGCCTTGAGAGGCAGAGAGGGGCACAGTAGATAGAAGTGGAGTCAGGAAAACTGAGCTCACATCCACTATGAGTATGACCCTGGACAAGTCACTTACCCTCAGTTTGCCTCAGTTTCCTCAACTGTACCTTCCAGGGTTGCTGTGAGGGCCAAATGAGAGATTGGTAAAAAGCACTTAACACAACGCCTGTCATACTTTTCTTGCTGCTCAGAAGCTTTCAGTCTTGCCAACTCTTGTGACCCTATTTGGGATCTTTGCACTGGAGTGGTCTGTCATTTATTTTTCCAGATCATTTAACAGATGAGGAGACTGAGGCAAACAAGGTTAACTGATTTCCCCAGGATATTTACTGAGCACTATATAAATGCTAGGGTCTCTAGGTGATACAGTGGATAGAACACTAGGTCTAGAGTCAGGAAGACTCAGCTTCTTGAGTTCAAATCCAGCTTCAGACACTTACTGGCTGTGTGACCCTGGGCAAGTCCCTTAACCTGGTTTGCCTCAGTTTCCTCATCTGTAAAATGAGCTGGAGAAGGAAATGCCAAACCACTCCAGCATCTTTGCCAAGAAAATCCCAAATGGGATCGTGAAGATTCAGACAATATTGACATTATTGAATGGCAAATATAAATGCTGTTCCTTTCCCTTCCTCTCCTCTGTGCCTGCTGTGATATATGGTGAGAACAGCTCCTCGCTGGGCACTGTTCTCAATCCTGAAAAGAATTGTTGGCTTTAACAAGCATAGTCTCAGATGGAGAACCTTAGCTGTGGCAGCTGGAGCTTGGTGAAGAGATCTTTCATTCCTCCACTAAGCATACATGAGACACCTTCTGTGTGCTAGGTGTCAGAGAAACAAAGACAAACATACCCTCAAAGTGCTAGTGTTCTGGATGGGTGAATGGCAGATTTAGAGCCAGAGGACTCGATTTCAAAGACTGGCTATGTGTGATTTGGGGCAAGTCACTTCGTGTTTATGAACCTCAGTTTCCCCATTTGAAAAATTGAAGGAATTGGACTAGACAAAATCCTTTCCAGCTATAAACCTACAGATCCTAATATCTGATTAGGGTCAGAAAGAACCTGGCCTAGGAAACAAGAAGCTTGGATTTGACTCTGGGTTTTTCTATTGACCAGCTCTGGTCTTGAATGGGTCACTTCTCCTTTCCAGGTTTTAGTTCCCTCTAAAAAAATTTAAGTTGAAGTGAGTGATTTACAGAATCACTACCAGTTTGACACTTGGTGATTCTGGGTTAGCCATTTGTAATTAATGTTGGTACAGCCTCTTTAACCCAATTTTATTTTTTCTCTTGCTATAGAATGCAAGTAGCAAAGAGGTAACTGTTGGCCCAGTGGACCGACCATTGGACACGGAGTCAGGAAGACCTGAATTCAAATCCAGCCTCAGACACTTATTAGCTGTATGACCCTGGACAAGTCACCTAACCCTGTTTGCCTCATTTTCCTCATCTGTAAAAAATTGATTTGGGGAAGAAAATGGCAAACCACTCCAGTATCTTTGTCAAGAAAACACCAAATCGGGCATGAAGAGCTAGACATGACTGAACACCAACAAAAAGGGATAGATAGAAATTGTAAAAGAGGGAAACACAGAGGGGACAAATAGTATCTGCAGAATCACATCAACTGCTGTGGACCAGTTTATGCATAGGATATCTCTCATATCTGCCCCCTCCACCCTCTTTTCCCATCCTTTCAAAAACCCAGACCTTAACACAGAAACTTCCAGAGGGGTCCGTTCAGGGCTATGTTGGAGTCAGCTCTTACAGCCTCCAGAGAGCTGGTTGTTAAATTTCAGTGTGATCATTTACACCTCAAAAATCGTTAAATATTCAGCGTGAGCATTTACGTCTTGGAAATCGGCAAACTCTACAAATTAGGTCTTGATTTATTTCTGTTGATTATGTAGGCTTAAGAAGTGGTGGAGAATATGTTAATGAAAGTTAAACTTAAAAGTGCGTTGTGCACATTTCCCAGCCCACCTCCAAAACAGCGATCTTTCTCTCCTTCCTTCCCTCCACACTTTGCAGATTTCTGATTGGGAGGGAACGTCCAGGAGAGCAGAGCGAGGTGGCCCAGCTGATTCAGCAGACCCTGGAGCAGGAGCGATGGCAACGAGAAATGATGGAGCAGAGATATGCCCAATATGCAGAAGAAGATGAAGAGGTAATCTAGAGACCTGATTCCACCTGACCCCGTTGGAGGAGTAAAACCCTTTCACTGCCCATCAATTGGCCTCCCATGCCAGTGTGGGTGCCATCTGGTGGTCATATGGGGTATCACACCCTCCTCTCTGTGCACCTTCCTCAGCATTCAGTGATTATACTCCGGGCATTATGTATCCTCTGAGAGGAATATAATAGGTACTTAATAAATGTATGTTGAATAGAAAAATATATTAGACATTCTCCCTGACCACTGGGGGAGAGACAAGACTTATAGGCTCAAAAACATAATATACTATCTATGGTATATGCAAGATGTGTTACTATTGTTGTTACAATAACAATAACTAGCGCTTATATAGCACTTTAAGGCTTCCAAAGCATTTAAATATTAATTATTATGCTAATTCACAGTATTTGTTAAGCAGTAGCTCAGAGGAGGAAGAGAACAGAAAGGGTTGCCTCTCCATCACTTACAGAGTGACTTACATCCACACTGGCCCATGGCCATCCATTCTCTCATGGTCTTTATTAGCTCAAAGGCTGTTAGGACTTTGGTCAAATCTCTTCCCCTCTTTGGGCCTCAGTTTCCTTCTCCTTTGGGGGGAAGGGGTTGGCTTAGAGAGTTTCTGCAGTCCCTTTCTTTTCCATTCCATGAGAAGTCCTAATTTCCTTCCCACCGTTCCTCCTCAAGGTTAAGTATGGCTCAGCATCTCTTAAAAGCCATTTATGGCTCTGTTGATCATCGATTTGTCCTATCATTTCTTCAATCCACTTATATTTCCTGCCTATACCTCTTAAGGTTAGAGTTTCGTATACTTATTATTTATTATGTATCTGTTGTCTCTCCTATCTCTCTTTGCCCCTAACGACTATTCCAGATGTATAGTCTTATTTAACCATTGAAGCATTTTTTGTAAAGTAAGTGAATTGGACACTACCTGAGGGTAGCTTATAGCCCAATAGGGAGCTCTGGAAATATACCCAAGGCAGAGCCAGAGCTTCTAGGTGAACAGAGCTATATAACTCTAAAGCCTGGGAATGGGTGGGTGGGTAGGTGAGTTCCAGGTGAGGAAGAGAGAGAGGGTCAGGAAAGGTCTAGGACATGGTTTTCATGACAGCCTTGTTTCCCTCCTTTCAGACAGGTGAGTACGCCACAGATGAGGAGGAGGAGATGAGCCCTACATTCCCGGGCAGTGAAATGGCCATAGAGGTGTTTGAGCTGGCAGAGAATGAGGATGCCTTGTCTCCAGTAGAGATGGAACCCGAGAAGCTGGTGCACAAGTTTAAGGAGGTGAGGGTGGGGGTGGGCTCCCAGGGGTGGCAGAGGGAAGGGGGATGGGGGTGCCCAGATGCTGGGGTGTCATCCTGGGTGGACTGTGAGCTGTACTGTTTTCTCCACTCCTCCTGCAGCTCCAGATCAAGCATGCTGTCACTGAGGCTGAGATCCAGCAACTGAAAAGAAAGGTGAGGGCCTGTCCTGGGTACCCTGGGCCTGGTTAGGTCTGTTTGGTGGGAGGTAGGTTGAGGCTTTATTACTGTAAGTTCCTTGGGTGTAGAGGTTGCTTTCTTCTTTGTACTTGTATCCCTAGTATCTAACACAATGCCTGGCACATAGTAGGTCCTTAGTAAATAATTGTGGATGGGTTGCTTGATTGATTGACTGTAAGATTCCCTTAACACACACACACATGTGTACACACACAGAGTCAGGGAAGGTTTCCTAGAGGAGATAGAACTTACCTGTACCTGGAAAGGCACAGGATTTGGGTAGGCTAGAGAGAGAGGGTTTAACTTTCCATGAGTAATGAATTCATTCAGTAATGACTGTAGCATGTCCCAATGTACCTCCTCCATGATATTTAAGTGATGAGGAGAGGGGTGCTCAGGAGGTAGCTGGAAGTGTGTATCTGGAGCTCAAGAGCTCAGTCTGGTGTGGAAATAGAGATTTGGGAGTCATCCAAATAGAAGTGATAGTTGAAGCTGGGAGATAACATCATTTCTTCAAAGGAGAGAATAGCAGGGCACGGAGAACTGAGCTCCTGGGGAAGCTCACAATTATAGGATCAGAAAAGGAAGAGCAGTCGGCAGAGAGGGCAGGGGCGTGGGGAGGGTGGTGTGCAGGAGAAAGAGCAGACCAGGATGCCATAGACGAATTTTGCCATTTACTACCATTTTACCTCCCTCACTCTCAGTTTTCTCATCCATAAAATTAGAGATGGCCTCTGCAATCCTTTCCAATTCTGAAGCTATCATCCTATGACTATGATCTTAGAGAAAAAGTCTTTGGGTTTGAAATATCCATAGATACATGGCCCCTAGGGTTTTGCTAGTTGGAGGTGAGGGTACTTTCTTTTCTGTCCCCTTATCCTTCTTCTCTGGTGCCATCTCAGCTTCAGGGCCTGGAGCAGGAGAAGGGCCGATGGCGAGCTGAAAAAGCACAGCTGGAGCAGAGCGTGGAGGAGAACAAGGAGAGAATGGAGAAGCTGGAGGGCTACTGGGGGGAGGCACAGAGCCTGTGCCAAGCTGTGGACGAGCACCTCAGGGAGACTCAGGCCCAATACCAGGCCCTGGAGCGGAAGTACAGCAAAGCCAAGAGGCTCATTAAGGACTACCAGCAGAAGTATGGACCTGGCAAGGGTCCCAGGGGAGAGGGAGGAGGCCCAGGATCCAGGGGGAGGGATGCCAGCATGGCTTCTGGACAAACTCTGAAAAGATCAAAGTGCCAAGGGGAAATCTGGGGAATCATGGATCTGAGGGAAGGGGAGACAACATAGCATAGCTGTTGTTATGTTGAACAAGCACAAGCTTTGGAGTTAGAGGACCTGGGTTCGAATCTCATCTCTTAGGCTTACTACCTTGTCATCTTGGTTGTCACCTAACCTCCGTGTGCCTCAGTTTCCTCCTTTTTAAAATGATAGAGTTAGACTCAATGGCCTTCAAGATTTCTTCTAGTTCTCCATTGATGATCTAGGCTTAGCAGAGGGAGGGAGGTTGAGGAGTATGGATGAGGAGGGGCACTAAAGAGAAGCTGGTACACATTCGTAGTAAGGTATTAGTGATTCCCAGAACTAGTGAAAGTCATTTGAGAGGTCAGATGTCCAAAGGAATCGAACACCTCAGGTAGAGAGTGGGGAGGGTGGGGGTGGGGGGAGGTGCAAAGACAGGAATGTCTTCTGTCTTTTTAGCAACTCCTAACAGAAATCTAAGGAAGGTGTGGATCTCCATAGGATCAGACCAGATGCATAGGTGCCCAGGGTGTGTATATAGGGGTCAGGGGCTGATCAGAAAAATCAGGGTATGCCAGTCTTCAGACAGTAAATATCCTGAGTAGAAAAGGTCTTCATGGCAAAGGCTCTTAGACACAAGAAAGAGAAGGGAACCTAATATTTTGGGAAAAGAGTCCCAGCAAGATGAGGGTGCTCCCTAAGATCAGCTTTCAAAGAGTATCGAACCCCTATTAGAAAAGGGCAGTTAGGTGGTGCAATGGATAGCATAGGCCCTGGAGTCAGGAGGACCTGAGATCAAATCCAGCCTCAGACACTTACTAGTTGTGTGACCTTGGGCAAGTCATTAACCCCAATTACCTCCAAAAAGAGAGAAAGAAAGAAAAGAATAGAGGCAGAAACAGACTCTGGAGTTTTTCTTCCTGAATCCCAGGAGCTTGGTCCCCTACTTCTCATTACTTTTTATACTTTTCCCCTATCCAATACATACATCCTGAGGAGGTTTGATCTCTAGGGAAACTTGGGAGAAACCTCTTTGTGGGGCAATCCTGGACATAAGCACACTGGGGTTCTTCATACAACCTCCTGTCATGTGGAGGTAGGGACCACTGAGCAATGGAGATGGGAATTTGGATGCCTGGGTCCCTCTTTTGGGAGATAGGAGAACTTGAACTCCTGGGTCTCATTTCTTCCCTGCCATGGTTGAGCCCAGTGCTGATCTACCCGTCTCTCTTCTTTTCCCAAAGGGAGATCGAATTCCTGAAGAAGGAAACTGCACAGCGTCGGGTGCTGGAAGAATCGGAGCTCGCTCGGAAGGAGGAGATAGACAAACTCCGGGACAAGGCAGGGCAGCCAGATCTAATCCTCTTCCTCTCTCCTTCCCCTGCCTCTATCCAATCATCGGGGGGATTACAAAGCTCCTATTGATCTAACAAGCTGGCATGGAGTGAATGAGGTGGGAGTAGAACTGAGGGCCGCCACAGTGCGGAGATAGGGTCGCTGGGGTTAGTTTCTTGGGAGTTCGATACTGAAAAGTTAGAATATCCGAATTTACTTCCTGAAAGGAGTTTTCCAGGAGCCTGGCAGTGGAAATGGAAGTGAGGGATGAAGTTCTTCCCCACCCACCAAGTGTCTTTACACAGGTGGAGCCAAGCTTAGGTATTGCCCTGTCTATGCCTAGGCTTTTCGTATTTGTCAGGCCAGTCAATCTGCTATGGAGGGAATCCAAGAGGCAAATGCTGCATGCCTCAACTACCCCTATAAAAAAGCAGACATGAGGTAGAGAGGGGACAGAGGGACAGAGAGACAGAGACAGACCGACCAAGGAAGCGGAGACATGGAGAGGCAAAGATGGAGCATTGGGAAAGAGAACCCAAAAGGAAGAGACACAGAGATCAAAAGGAAAGACCCAGAGATTAGCCCCTCCCTCCCTCCCTCCCCACCCCAGGGGTCTCAGATCCTCACCTGTACCTGCTGCGGCTGCGCCCCCTGGGGATGGGGAAGTGCATAGCTTTGGGGGAAAAGAGGTCCGGCCTGCTACCAATCAGCTGTTTCACTTTGCTCCTTGTCCCTAGCCTGGCCTGATCACTTGTATTTTTTCCTTTCAGATTTCGGAACTAGAGGGGAACCTACAGACAATGAGGAATTCCAATTCCACTTAACACATACCCAATCCCCAGTCAATATCTAACCACCCACCCTTGGACTTTCCCTTCCTCTTCTCCCCATCCTCTCCTCTCTCCCTTCCCCCCTACCCCAGTCCTTACCCTTTCTTTTCCACTCCCCACCTGGGGACAGGTGCCCCAATTCTCTCCTTCCCCTCCCAACCCCCTATCCTTCCTTGCTTCAGGGACCAGAGGAACAGCTGGGAAGGCCTCTGGACTTAGGGCTCAACTGGGTTAATCTTTCATTTGTCAAGTCAGAGCCTAAGCAGAAGTGGCTAGGGAGGGTGACTTCCCTCCCTTGGCCTGTGTCCATCCTGAAAAACAGTTTTGCCACCACCTCCCCAAGACTGAGGGTGCTGCCCAGGGTGGAGGGAGACTCCTGATGACTTTGAGGGGTGCTATGGAGTGATCCCTCTTGCTGTCTCTGGGCATGTCCATGGGGTGGGTTTTGGATGGACAAATGAACCCACCTCCCACCACCTAAACTGTCCAACTCCAAGCCACTGCCTCCAAACTGGAATGGGAAGGGAAGTAGTTGGAGACTTCTGGGGAGCGGCTACTGCACTTCTTGGCCAGCTCTTTCCCTTTTCCACTGCCCCTACCCCAAAGATCTCAAAAACTGAAGGGGCTGCCCTGTGTCCCCACCAGGGCCCCCAGGACCTCTTGGCTGTAGACTTCATTCCTTACTCATCCTCTCTTTCACCACTCTACTTCACTTTGGGAATCAATTTGCTGTCTCAGTTTCATCCTGCTCCTCCTGCTTCTGGGGTGGGGGTAGCTTGCCCCTTCTGTGACCTAATGCCCTCCCTCGACCCTGATTTCCCTGGATTCTGGTCTGAGGGCAGGGTGGATAGAATAAGAGGATGCTTGGAAGTTGGGGCAAGCCCTGTACTGACTTCTGGTTGGTTTATTTCCCTTTCCTGGTATCCACAGAGGGATCCAAGGGAGAGAGCCCAGGACATTCCTGCTCCTCACTTCCCTGGGGCAAACTCCATTAGGTCAGTCTTCTCCCTGACCCCACTCTCTCCTTGATGAGTTTTATGCCCCTTCCTTATCATCTTCACCCTGCAGGTGCCAAGTAGTGATAGAATTCTTTTGTCCCTTTTAGTTCCTGGGCCTCTGGTGGAGTCTGATGGAGAAAGGGGCAGGTGGAAAACTCACTCTTTCTGGCTGTTTAGACTCTGAATGTTAACTCTTCAACTCCTAGTCCTGGGTCAGGGCTTCTTTGAATAGTCTCTCTTCAGGGCACCCCTCTTCCCCCCAGTGCCTGTTGAGGGTAAAAACTCAACCTCTCAGTGGCTTAAGCCTTCCTGGCTACATCCTAGCCTATCTCTCTCTCTCTCTCTCTCTCTCTCTCCTTCTCTCTCTCCCCAGTCCCTGGTCCCTTCTTCTCCTTGGAGATGGATGGTAGGCTGCTCACAGACCTACTTTCTAAGTAAGACCACCTCTTCCAATATTTGCCCTCCCCAGTCTCCAGTCTCCAGAGACATACTATTTCCACCCCCCCAAGATTGGGACTTGCACCAAGGGAGGAGACACCCCAATATTCCCTCCCCACCCCCTTCAGAATCTATCTCCCATTTAGTTTTTTGGTTTGACTTTTCATTTTTCCACTATCAACCCCTGCAGTCCCAGGCAGGGATAGGTGGGTGGAAAGGGGTAGACCTTGCTTGGGCTAGGATTAGAGGTTACCCCATCACTATCTCCTCCTCACCCAGCAGTTCCCCATTTTTTTATTTTTAGAGGCAACACCTATAATTTCTGCTTCCCCCTGTAAATAGGCCTACGATCAGTATTCTTGACCCCTTGCTCCTACTCTGTTCCCCTCTCCTTTGCCTTCCCCCATAAAGAGCTGGATGTCTCAGTGTCCCCACTCCTGTGCCCTGCCCCCTACTTCATCCCTGGCAGATGGAGGGACCTCTGGGGCAAAGTGGATGCAGGGGAGGGAAGGGAGCTAAAGGCTTAGGATGGGGTGGGGCAGCGGTGGGAGAGTTGGCCAGGGAGCATCTCCCAGTTTCTCTTGCCTACCCCTCTCCCCTGCTGAGGGGCCATGTCTCTGTATATAATATATATATGTATGTATTGTCCCCAGTTTTGTATGGACCATGCCCTCTGTCAGGTTGTCCCCATAAAAACAGCCCCCTACCCCATCCCCCATCTGCCTATGCCTGACTCATTCCTTTGAGGGGAGGAGGGAAGAGAGGGTTTTGTGTGTGTGAGAAGGGTGAGGGGGTGAACCAGGAGCCTGGCTTCTCATGGAGACCCCTTCCCCAAGTGGACTGACCAGTGACCAATGAGGGATTCAGAGTCTTGTTGCTGAGCTGATTGACCTCTCTTGAAGTTACTGCCCCCATGCAGGATGAGATCACTTTTCCCGTGCTCAGCACTAATCCAGCTGGGTTTGAGGTAGGGAGACCTAGACCTAGATGCCACCACAGTGGTCAGCCATCTGGACTCCAAGGTAGAAAAACGTGTTCAGATACGCCCGATGCTCACTGGCTTCGTGACAAAAGACATCGTTTGACCTATCTGGAACTTGATTTCTTCATCTGTCTAAAGGAAATGATAACTATGGCACCTACCACACAAGGTGGTTGTATGGTTCAAATGGGACAATATAGGTAAAGTACTTTACAAAACTTGAAGAGCTATATAAATGTCAGTTATTATAATTAGGCAGCTGGCTGGCATAGTAGATAGAGTGCCAGGCCTGGAGTCAGGAAGACCTGAGTTCAAATCCAGCCTCAGTCACTTATTAGCTGTGTGACTCTGGGCAAGTCACTTAACCCAGTTTCCTCATCTGTCATATAAGCAGGAGAAGGAAATGGTAAACCACTTCAATCTCTTTACCAAGAAAATCCCAAACAGGATCATGAAAAGTTGGACACAACTGAACAACTTACTATTTTTATTAAGCTTAATACAATTTAAAAACCAAGGGACTAGGGCTACAGGGTCCAGACAAGTCATCTCTCGATCTTTTCTGTTGTCATTTTGATTTATTATTCTTACTGAATCAAGCAGACCCCCATAAAACTTGACTTAAGCCTTACCCTCTAGTCATTTCTCCAGATCCTGCCTGGACAGCACCAGATCCTTTACCTATTCAGTTCTTCAAGAGTCAAATGTTTCATAGGATTATCATTGACCATTGAGTCCAATTATTTAATTTTGTTCCTATCAAAGGCTGTTAAGCGAATTGCCCAAAATCATACAGTAAGGGTCAGAGGTGAAATGTGAATGTATGTCTTCTCCCTCAATATTATTCTCCTTGTACCAAGATGCCTCACTATTAAGCATCTCCTGTATGCAAAACACTGTGCTAGTCATTGGAGGATACCAAATGATCCCTGCTCTCAAGACATTAACTTTCCAAATCATCACCACCATTATTAATACCAGAATTTATCATTGCTATCAGTAGTAATAATCTTTTAATTTGGATTTGTTATTGTCCAGTCATGTCTGACTCTTCGTGACCCTCTTTGGGATTTTCTTGGCAAAGATGCTGGAGTGGTTTGCCATTTCCTTCTCCAGCTCATTTTACAGATGAGTAAACTGAGGCAAATGAAATTAAGTGAATCCCCCAGGGTCACACAGCTAGTAAGTGTTTGAGGTTGGATTTGAACTCAGGTATTTCTGACTCCAGGCCTGGTGCTCTATCCATTGTACCATCTCGCGCTTCTAATTGGTACAGCACTTTGCAATTTATCCCATTTTCTCTTCCCAACAACCCATGAGGGAGGGAATAATCATGGTTCCTTGTATTTCTGTAGTATTTGAAGGTTTAAGTGGATGTGTGTGTGTCTATGTGTGTGTGTGCGCACGCACAGTTATCTCCATGCAGAAACAGATTTAGAGCAATGGAGTGTCTTGTTCACAGCTATTACATAGGTGGCAAAATCATTTGATTCTAAGTTTTAGGAGCATAGACTTAGAGCTGGGAAGATACCAGAGGTCAGTTAGGCCAACTCCCTCATTTTACAGATGAGGAAACTAAGAGGTTAGTAAATAGCAGAGCTATAATGTGAATCTAGATGCACTAACTAAAATCCAACACTTTCCCCCAAGCCTCCTCTTCCCAGTGTTCTTTGTCTATCCTACCTGACTCCAGATTGAGAATCTCTTGTGTACTTTGACTGGGGTAAGTTATGGGTTGGAAGTAGGAATCCAGATATCAGGGAGAGCAATCTCCTCCTAGCCTTAAGGAAGTCCTTTTGTGAAGGGGAGATACAGTCCCTGCTTCTGAGAAGCTCCCAGTGAGGGTGAAGCAATAAGCCCTGTCCTCAGTGAGCTTCTAGTCTCCAGCGGGAAAGCTGTTCTTTAGCCAGAGCCATAGGGAGTTGGGGTCTGTCACTTAAAGAGGCTGTTGGAGGATGAGGCTTATACAAAGGAGAAATTTCATGAAGGAGGTGCTTTATGTTAGAGCAATCTTAAAGGTTCCCCACTCCTGTGCTAGAGTATAAAAGATGGAGTATAGCTGCCTGGGAAAGGGAAGTTATTCTAGCCTGCGGGGAAGCCAAGGTAGACCACTGGGGGAAGAAAAGAAGTTGGGAATGGACATTTTGGCTCAGACAGCTATATTGCGCCTGGAGCCATGAAGACCTGAGTCCAAATCCAGTCTCATATACTTCCTAGCTGTGTGACCCTGGGCATGTCACTGTGCCTCAGTGTGTGTTCATCTGTAAAATGGTGCTGATAACAGTGGTATCTACTTCAGGGTTGTTGTGAGGACGTACAATAATAACTGTACATTGCCTGGTGCATAGCAGGTACTATATAAATATCAGCTATTATTATTACAGAGAAAAAGAATACCCAGGCTCTGCCATGGAAGGAGGGAGGTGACTTCTGTTACCATTTTCCAAGGGTTAGAGGAAGCAGTGGTATCCTGATCCCCCAGTATTTTGTCCACAGGTCTGGTCCTTTAGCAGGAGTGGGATGTGAAGTTGGAAGTTGGTGGCTTGGCAATGGAAAAGAAGCTATCCCAGCCTGACTCAAAAGCCCATGCAAAAGAGACCTGATGCCCACACTGAGAAGGGATGTCTGGAGAACTGGGGGAAAGGAGACTCCTAAATCCTTTATTTACCTTCTCTGTTTACCCACTTTCTTTGACTCAGCTTTGGATTGCTGATTCATACCACTGGCTTCCTGATTTCTTTATTAATGGAATTGAAAGCTGGGATGCCAGAGTCCCTGCCTGGGAATAGGGCCGGGTGAAACCCTGGGGAGTGCCTGTAGGCCTTGCTATGAGGGATGAGAGGACAGATGGGAAACTCACTGATGCTACTGGGATTTTACAGTGCATGAGAGATATCAACCTCCTCTTTATTGTGGATTTTGCAGAGTAAAAGTCAGGTAAACACCTAGACAGAAGATGAGTCTAGTGACTTACAGAATCTAGAGACAGAAGGGATTTTAGAGCTAATCTAACCTCAGTCTCTTTGTTTTATAGATAGGAAATATTAATTCAAGAGAGGCAAAGTAGTTTATTTGTGGTTTATATACACAAAAGGTGAGTAAGTACAACCAAAAGTTAAAAGTAAGCCAGCTGACTAATCAGCGTTCTTTCCACTCACCATGATCGTGGACAAAAAGCTACATCTGGAAATGATAAAACGCTATATCAGGAAGACCTAGGTTCAAATCCTGCCTTAAAGACTTACTTTAGTTTTGTGATCCTGAACAAGTCTGTTAATCCCTCTAAGCCTCAATTTCTTCATCTATAAAATGAGGATAGTAACAAGCCTCTCCCACAAGGTCATTGTAAGGTTCAAACAAGACAATGAATGTGAAAAACTTTGCAAACATTAAGGTCCTGTGTAAATGACATGACAATAAGGGACAGGTATGGCACCTGTGGAAACTCATTCTCTGCCAAGGCAGATCAACATCTGCTCTGCCCTTAGAGCTTTAGAAAGTTGTCCAGGGCAGAGGGGTCAGATACAGAGCTCCTGGCCACACTGAAGTCTCTAACACTCTCAAGTGAGTACAGCCAAACCACATTAAAATGTGATTGCTGGGGTAGCTAGGTGGCAAAGTGCATTGGCCCTGAAGTCAGGAGGACCTGAGTTAAAATCTGATCTCAGACACTTTGTGTGATCTTAGGCAAGTCATTTAACCCCAATTGCCTTTTTAAAAAATGAAATTGTGGTTCATTCACTTCCTCCTTTTTATGACCCATATGAGGTTTTCTTAGCAAAGATAATGGAATGGTTTGCCATTTTCTTCTCCAGCTCATTTTACAGATAAGCAAACTGAGGCAAACAGGGTTAAGGGACTTGTCCAGGGTCACACAGCTAGTAAGTCCCTGAGGCCACATTTGTACTTAGGAACTATCCACTGTGCCATCTAACTGTTTATTAAAATGTAAGTAGGGAATATTTAACAAAATTAATAAAAAATAGAACACAGCACTAATATATGGTTTTCTAACTATGTTGAGCACAGGGATCTTATGTAAGATTTAGTAGCCCCCTTTCTATTTGTTTGACATCATTAGTCTAGAGACCTTGAAGGTCATAACTGAGACCAACTCTGCCCACTGTATTACCATATATTTTTCAAGATGGGAGCTATTATTATTATGCCATGTTGCTGACTGGTGGAAATCATTTACCTTACATCCATGCCTACCCAAATGCCTACTACCCCAATAGTTCTTGGAAAGGTTCAGGAACATAGGGAAAGCTACTTTCCCTGTTAGGAAGAGTCCCAGTAGACAAAGTGCCAAGATGATGTGAGTTCAAATCCAGCCTTACTTTCCACCTGTGTGACCCTGAGTAAATCATTCAACCCTTTTTGCCTCAGTTTCTGCCTCTATACAATGAGCAGGAGAAAGAAATGGCAAACCACTCCAGTGTCCTTGCAAAGAAAATCCCTCAATGTCATGAATAGTCAGATATAACTGAACAACAAACCTTCTCTGATCCATATACTGCCAGTTCCCACAATGAAGACCACCGATCTCTAACGTCAGAGATCATCAGGTCTCTCATCCTATAAAACCTTAAGAGGCATGTTTTGCCTGCCCCTTCCTGGCAAGAGAGCAGGTGTTAGGAGATAGCCGGGGAGAGGGCAGTTTGTAAAATCCCATTCTGCTGAATCAAAAGGCTCTCCACCCTTCCTGGGTGCCATTTATATACAACTGGAGGTCAGGAAGGGAAGCAGTGTACTGCATATCCTGTTGGCACCTGGTTGACTGCTGCGTGTGCACATAAGGGACCTTTCCTGTGTTGTACCTAGAGAATTTTGCTTGTGTATGCTCACTTCGTGTTGTGTCCAATCAAGGTGTGCTGTGGTGGGTTGGGTTTAGCAGGAAGAAGATAGATTGCTGTGTTAGGCTCTATCAGGCAAAACGTATATTGTTTTAATGGATGGTCTCTCTGTGTGCTCCATGGCACTCGTCATCACTTTCCAGCTTAAAAAGCATTTTCCATATGTTGTGTCCTTGATCTGTGAGGTTATTATGATCTCCATTTTCCAGATGGGGAAACTGAGATCCA
The DNA here is from genome assembly GCA_028658325.1 of Potorous gilbertii. Taxonomy (NCBI): domain Eukaryota; kingdom Metazoa; phylum Chordata; class Mammalia; order Diprotodontia; family Potoroidae; genus Potorous; species Potorous gilbertii. The sequence goes on from CM053770.1 coordinate 523,874,551, forward strand.
GAGAGGAGAGATGATGTTCAAAGTCACACAGTGAGTTGGTGGCAGAATTAGAAATAAAATCTAGGTCTCCTGCCTTTCCCAGTCAAACATTCTTTCCACTACATCCTGCTTCCCCTGCTGGGCTAGGTTATTAATGCTGGGAGGTGTTATTAATGGGATGTACTCATTATATTATCTATGTATGAGGGCTTCCCCTTCTTTTCCTAGTCAGAGAAAGGATATACTACTCCTTTAAAAGGAAGGAACTGGAAAAGGAACCAGGATCTGTAGGGAGGGAGAAAACCAAAGTGCCACCTGGGGAAGAGAATCTTTGCCAATAAGTAGGGACAGCCCCTTCATGGTCTACTCTTCTAATTGGCAGAGAAGGTTCTTCTCTGCCTCCCCCATCATACCTATGGTATCTATTTATGTTATGTGCTCATGGCTCAATCTTTTGGCAAGAAGGATAAAGTGAGGGGCAGAATCCCAGGAAGATGTTGAGGGTGCCCTTGACTCTGGGTTATGCTGGAAAATGTTTAACATGGCTCACAAAAAAAGTCATAATTTGCATTTAATTTGCATTATTAACATTATCTCCATCATTTTCTTTAGTCTAGACAATCAACAAAATAGTAAGTCAACCCCTGATTTGCAGTATTTGCCAACTGATAACGTGAAAATGCTTACACTAAAAATTGAACAATGAACTTTCAGAGGAGGTAGGAGCTGGCTCCAGCACACCTCTGCCTCCACCCTGCTTTATACCCCACAGAACCAACCTCCAGAACCTTGCAACCTTAGCCCTATAGAGCATTGGACTCAGTTTGGCGGTCCTTCACCCAGGATGATTCTGGGATTCAGGGAAAGGCGTGTGTGTGTGTGTGTGTGTGTGTGTGTGTGTGTGTGTGTGTGTGTACAAACCTCTTGAGACAAATGTAATCTGGTTCACTTTGACTAAGCAAACTGATGCCATACAGCAAGCACATTTGGGAGTGAGTGGGGGAAGGGTACAAGGGAGAGAACAAACAATGATGGCGTGTTTGAACTCTGAGAATAAAACCTTTATAGATCTTCTAGACTTAATAGACTTTCCATAGATTCATTCCACAAGCATTTATTAAATTCCTACTATGTTCTAGGCAGGGTTAGCTAGGTAGCTCAGTGGATAGGTAGAGCACTGGGTTTAGAATCAGGTTCATGAATTCAAATCTGGCTTCAGACACTTACTAGCTGTATGACCCTGGACAAGTCACCTATTTGCCTTATTTTCCTCATCTATAAAACGAGTTGGAGAAGGAAATGGCACACCACTTCAAGTCTAGTCTCAGACTAGCTGATTGACCCTGGGCAACCTTAAACCTCTTTACCTCAGTTTCCTCAGCTGGAGAAGGAAATGGCAAACTACTCTAGTATCTCTGCCAAGAAAACCTCAAATGAAATCAAGTTGAGTTAGACACACTGAAAAATAACTTTACAACATTGCTAGGTAAGATTCAAGGTGCTGGTAATGCAAAAAAAAAAAATAATAAGGAATTTAAATTAGATCCCCACTGGCATACTTAAGATGGTCACAGTCTCCCATAGACCCTTCTCTGTATTTTCATACACTCCCTCTGGAGGTCCTTAGGCACTTAGAGATATCTTGCTTTAGTGGGAAAAGAGCTGGATTTAAAGTCAAAAACTATGATTTCAAGTCCTGGCTCTATCATTTAGTAGCCCTAGTCCTTGGAAAAATCAATTCACCAGTCACTTAAGCTCTCATTTCCTTCATCTGTAAAATGGGGATAATGCTTGCACTTATTGTCAAGCATTCTGTTGGTTTGCTTCGTAAATGAGACCCATTACCATTCTGTTGGATTCCCCTTGTTCCCTCAGAGATCCATACGTAGACCTACATGTACGTCCTCCCCTTAGATTCTTATTTATATACTTACCTTCGTTGGGGTGGGAACTGAACCTGTGATTTTATTGGCAAAGGGAACTCCCGAGTGAGGGAACTCCTCCTACCAAATCCGGTTAGCGGCTTCTCTGCAGTTTATATTCTTAAAGAGTTGCCTACGGGGATGAGAGGTTAAGTGACTTGTCTAGAGTTACACAGCCGTGGTGAGCTAGGCGTGTGGCTTGTACTCAGACTTCTATCCGCTATGACACATATCTGAACAGGTTCATAAACCCCTCCTCTGTGGGGAGGCATGATGTAGTAAGGAGGAGTGGGGGGAGGGGATACTGAATCCAAGCTCTCTTAAGGAAAAAGAACTATGCTCTTAACCTCTCAAGGTCTTAAATTTGCCCCTCTGTAAAATGAAAGGGGCTGGATTAACTTCCTTTACAATCCTAAATTTAGATATTCCTACAAACCCCATAATCCCGCCCCCAAACAGAGTTGGGACTAGGGATAGGCGAGTTAGACAGTCACAGTATGGGTGGGGAATAGGGAGGGAAAGCACGAGGGACCTTTTGGTAGACGAGTTTTTAGAAATGCACTTGTTTTTTAATTACAGAAAATCCACTCTGGTGGGTCCTCAGGTATTTATTTTGTGATTCCCCGAAGTCACCTGCGTACCAGTGAACACCCAGGGGATGCTATTTTGAAACTTTGCTAGGGGCGAACAAAGTCCCTTTTCCTTGACTCAGACCCTTCCCAGCATAAACCACCATAAACCATAAACCACTCACCCTCCCGCTAATTCCATAGACCCTTTTATACCGTCACCGCTTAAGACCTCATAGGTCCCTATAGACTTTATCAAGGACTAGAAGAGCCTTTGAGCAGGAGCTCTCCACCCTATCTCGGGAGCTCCCCTCCGCTCAGATGTTGCATGACCGCCCGCAGCCCACCCCAGAATTAGCTGTATCTGCTGTGCCCAGAGCCTAGGGCTGGGGATCACCAGAGCCTGAGCCCCAAGCGCCTCCTCCTCTTCCCCCTCCTTCCTCGCTGCCCCAGTCGACTCCTCCTCTGACTCCCTCCCTCCCTCTCTTTGTCTCTCTGGCGCCCGCCCTCCTTGCCCCCCCTCCCCCCTGCATTGCCACCTCCCCTTGGGGACCCCGGAGGGCTATGCTGACGCGACGATTCCACGATCTATTAGCGGGGCAGGGAAGGCTGGGGCAGCTGAGCTAAGGGAGGGAGAGGGACACACACACACACACACACACACACACACACACACACACACACACATACATGAACAGAGCATCCTCCTGTCAGATCTCCGGGCTCCGCCTGTTCCCTCCAAACCGCTCTCTCTCTCTCTCTCTCTCTCTCTCTCTCTCTCTCTCTCTCTCTCTCTCTCTCTCTCTCTCCCCTCTCTCTCTCTCTCCTTCCCTCCTCCCTCTTCAGCTTCATCCTTCCTCTTCCCTCTCCCCAACCCCCATTTCCCCATCCCCCCCTCACCCCTATCCTCCATCCCTCAGCCCGGCTCCGGGACCATCCCAGCCCGGCCCTCTTACATGGAGCCTAGTGAGTCGACCCGGAGCTGCCTGCTCCCGGGGTGACTGGGCCAGCGAGACCACGGCGGGGAACCCCCTCCCCCTCTCTCCACACCCCCTCTCACGTCCCCGCCCCGCGGACCATGGATCCAGAAACCCCCTCGGTTTTAGGAAGCTGAAGATGACAGATGCTGGAGGTGAGGAGGGCGGGCGCGGGGGCGGGGCGGGGGCTCGAGGGAGCAGGGGCTGGTCCATGCCCTCTCCCCCTCCTCCTTTTGGGGGAAAGCTCCTGGTCTTTTTTTATCAGACTCAACCCACAGCGGGGATACTGGCTGCGGGATTCGTTTGTTTTTCATATTTGGGATTCAGAGTGTGACTGGGGCAGGCGAAGCAAAATGAGAGTGGGGAGGTGGAATGGAAGGGCCTTTATTTTACCCATTGAAGAGGCGCTCTGAGGGGGTTCGGGGGAGCTCGGGTGATGCCAACAGGAGGGGGTGGGGAGAGAAGGATTTGTGTGGCTAATCCCATCCCTTCCAGCCTCAGAGAAATTAATAAAAAGCTGAAAAGGGAGGGTAGCAGGAGGAAAGAGACGGGCATTAACTCCTTCATTCCTTCGGTAAATTTCGATTTATGAGATAGGGAGAAACTTCATTGGGCCAGTTTGGAGTGGATTGAATAGAAAACAGGGCGATCTATGAAGAGGAGTCCTACATGACCCTCTCCCCACCCAAGACACCCCTGGACGGACTTGGAGAGAAAAATTGATGTCCTCTTCACCTCCCCAAACCTGTTCACTCAATGAAAGGCGGTCAGTTCGTTCCCTATCCCCAAGTCAATGGATAGCGAAGAGTCCCACACTACATATGGCGAACGCTGGGGTTGGTTCTCCCTCCTGCCAGTCGTTCAACAATCAGCCTACGGCCCCAAACTGGCTCTTTCTGCCAGGAGTCCTCGGGTCGATTGCCTCAGACCTCTCCCTTCCCTTGCCCCGGACTCCACCCCCTGCTCCTCCCAGCCCTTCCCTCCCATTCTCAAATGGCCGCAGTCAGCCCCCTGTCTCTCTCTCTCTCTTTTCTGAGTCTACGCCCCCCCTCACTTCTTATTTTCCCTCATCTCATTCACTCCACATCTTAATCTCTCTTTTCCTCCTATCTCTCTAACACTCGTCACCCCCTTTCTTAAGCTGTTTTATCCTCGCTTTATATGGATCCTTTCTGTCTTCTACTTATCAGTCTAAGGCTGGCGCTTTCTCCATTCCCTTATTCTTTCTCTGACTTCTATTCTCTTTTGCCTTCCAATTCCCTTTCTCTGTCCCCAGTCTTTCTTCTTTTTCACCTTTCTTTACTTTTTTCATTTCCTTCACACACCTTTCTGTTTTCTCTACCTCCTGCCTTAGGCAACCTTAAATCCCTGGCTTACTCCTTGACTGAAGAGACATAAATTCAGCCTTCTGATTGGAATGAGTGAGGCCCATTTGAGCTTCCCAAATCTTCCCATAGGCCAATGAGTCAAACCACGTGGGAGAGAGTCCCTGAGGGGCTCAGTCCCTTCCCCCACCACCCCCAGCTGGATTCTGGGTTTGAGAATGGGGTGCTGGGATATCCAATTCTCTGAGACAATGGAGGAAGATGGGGAAGAACAGAAGGAGGTGCCTTAAGGAGCCATCAGGGGGATGATAGGGTGAGCGTGGGGCAGACCTTAAAGGGTCTTCTCAGAGAGGAAATACTGTGTGGTAAGAACCTGGGGGCTCAGAGTTAAAATACCTGAACTCATCTGACTTGGAAACTTCCTCATTGTGTGACCTTGAGAACATCCCTTTGGTCCTCTCCATTTTAGTATGGCTTAGCAGACAGAACAGTGAATTTGCTCAGAGCGCATTTTACTTGGGTTTAGATCCTGCATCTGACTCTTGCCAGCTGTGTGATGGTGGGCAAATCTCTGAACTTCTCTGAGTCTGTTTCTGAATCTGTAAAATGAGAACACTGATACTCACACTCCTTCCATTACAGAGGATCTGTAATTCTTCAGTCCTATGGAGACATGGGCTATGCTTCATCAACATGCTCCTCCACAAGAAAATTAATGGGGTGGCCTGAGGCAGGGGAGGAAAAATCTCTTTGGGAGTAGTAGCAAAATAGGGGGAGTCATTGGGGAGGGAGTGGAGCAGCATTCAGGCTGGAGGGCTTGCGACTCAGATTTCTGGGGTCTTCTAACCTTCTGTCTCCAGTGAGATTGGTGTTGCAGATTTTCTTCCTCAGAGATGGCTATTTTAAGAGATGACAGGGGTTTGGAGTACAGTCGAAAGTTGACACAGTCTCTACTCTCCTGGATTTCAAAGTCTGACCTGGAGTAAAGGAGAGGGTGGGTGGTGAGGGTTAGGATTACAAATGTATAATCAAGGAAAATAGAGAGAAGACCCAGCTCCCAATGAGTGTGGGAAAGGGTTAGTCTGAGAGTATGTTAAGATGCTGGTGAAGAGAGAGGGAGGGAGGAGGGTCATCTTGGAAGATTTTCTGGGAAGCCTTCAGTGAAGGAGAGGCAGGTTCTGTCTGTGTCAGAGGAGTTGGTTTCATACTCTGGCAGAAGTTCAAGGCTGGAGAAAGAGAGATGGGGCACAAGAAGTCAGCTTGGTGGAGACAGAGCAGTGCCCAACATAGGAAAAAGGCCTCAGGGGTACAGTAGGATCTTCCTCTCTTTACCACAGAAAGTGTGGAGCACCCTGACCCTGATTTCATTTCTGGGATACCTCATGGTGTGACAAGAATTCTGCTTCCTGGGTGTGTAGGAAAGTCATAATATGGGCTCTGCAATCAATGATATCAAAACATTACTAGATGAATGGAGTCTGTGGAGAGAATGGACCATCTCTTTGAGGGCCTGTCCTTCCTTTAGTTCTGGGATCTGTAAGGTGGAGTGTACTTGACCCATTCTTTCTCTTTCACCTGGACCAAGGGCAATGATAACCCAATTTCTGGGGCAGTTAGAAGGAGTAGATCAATAGATGAATTGTTGGAGTAAGGGGTCAGGAAGAGAAAACTATGGAGGGTTTTGCTACCTCTCCCATTCTCAACCAATATGATTTAAATTTCCTCCCTTTTGTCCTGGTTCCACTGCCCCTCTAAATGTCCTATGTTCTCCCTAAAGCCAGGAGCCCCCTCTCTAGAACAGTGTGAAAGGATTTCAGCTGGAGAGAAAGAGAGAGAAGAGACAGAGACACACATGTACACAGAGAGATAGACAGAGACAGAGAGGGATACTACAACCAGATAGAGCAATGGGTGGGATTGATGTTAGGATGTGTTCCTAGTGAAAAGAGGAAAATGTTTTTACCCATTAACTCAGCTAGTGCATAGCAGTTTCACCTGGCCCCTGGGACCATTTCTCTCCTGCGCCTCTGAGTGTCACTACATCTGTCTGAGGCTCAGTTTTATCACCTGTACAATGACTGTAATAATCAGTACCCCCAGCTCAGAGCCTGGAGAGTGCTTGTTTAACTCTAAGGGGAAGTGCTCAAGTCCAGTCCTTATTTTGTGGACACATGTTAAATGTTGTAAGGAAAATGTTGTAAAGCAAATGTTGAAAGTTGTGAAGAAAGCGTTTGGTTGACTGCTCTGTACAAATGTGAGTTATTATTGCTAGTAGTGCTTTAAGCTAACTTCTTGTTCATAGCAGCCAAACTATGTCTAGGGTTGCCCCAAGGTTCCTCCATTCCCCCTCACTGCATTGCACTGATTGGCCTAGCTTACTCCTTTTTGCCTTTGGTCCCTCTGTACTTCACCACCAACCAGTGAGGTTGTCAACTTTCCCTGTCTCTCAGTCATTTCTCCCCCTAATACTGAAATCTCTCCTCCAGGAATTCTTCCTAGATTCCTAGAGAAGAGGAGGTTTCATAGATGAGTGCTTAAAGCAGTCTTAGAGATTGCCTCCTTCAACTCCCTCATTTTACAGATGAGAAAACCAAGGCCAGTGAAACTAAATGACCTGTCCAAAGTCACATAAGTAGTAAGTAGAAGAGTCAAGACTTGAAACCAGCTCTTTTACCTCCAAATTCAATAAAAAATTGACCTCTCCCTGATAAACGTATTGTGTACTACCCATTCTCTGTCTTGGGGCCATATTTGTGCTATGTTCTTTGGCCTTTCTGATTCTCTCTGTAACTATGTGTCTGTTTGAAAATATCCTAAGGATAATCGGAGACTGAGTTTATATTACTCTACAGGTGTTTTCTTCTTTTTTACTGTGCCACATACAAAGAGGCAGTGCTGTGCAGTGGAAAGAAGAATGTAGAGAGGGAGGGAGACAGGTTATGAAGAAAGAACAGAAAGAAGAAACTTGACTCCACAAACACTTACTCAGTGTGTACTCTGTGCATGGCACTGTGCTAGGATCTTGGCAACAGAGAAAAAAACAGAAAGAAAGAAAGAAAAAAGGAAGGAAGAAAGAAAGGAAGGAGGAAGAAGGAAAGGAAAGAAAGAGGGAAAGAAGAAATGAAGGAAGAAAAGAGGGAAGGAGGGAGGGGAGGAGTAAAGAAAGGGAGGAAGGAAGAAAGAAGGAAGGAAGGAGGGAAGGAATGAAAGAAGAAAGACAGAAAGGAGGGAAGGAAGAAAAAAGAAAGATTTTTTAAGAGAAAAGGAAAAAATATGTAAGCCAGCCTGGGTTCTAATCTCAGTTTGGTCACTGATTTACTGAATGTCCTTGGGCAAATAATTTCTTTTCCTTGAACTTTAGGTTCCTGATCAGCAAAATAAAGGGGTTGGATTATATAGGATAGAAGGTCCTTTTCTTCTCTGATATTCGGTATTCTTTGAGTAATAAAGGATTTAGGAGCAACTTGGTGGCACAATAGATAGAGGGCTGGACTTGGTATCAAGAAGATCAAATCCTGCCTTAAACATTCATTAGCTGTGTGCTCCTTGGAAATTCACATAACCTGCCGGCCTCAGTTTCCCTCTATGTAAAATTAGACTGATAATAATGGTATCCACCTCATAAGGTGATTATATCAAATGAGATAATATCATGTAGTGCTTTGCAAATTTTAAAGTGCTATATAAATGTAAGCTACTAGGATGGTGAGGAGGAGGAGAAAGAGGCCAAGAACCCTTAATAGGATCCATGACTTCTGGGTATTGGTACTCCCTCCTCTCATTGCAGATACCAACTTCTCTATCCCTTCTCACATGGTGCCATGCTCTTTCAAGTTTTATTATAAATGCTCCATAGAGAACCAGCCAGTTAGAAATCCATGAGGTTCAGGACAGCGGAGGAAAGCCCCACTTAACTCATCAGGACCCAGACAAGTTAAATGACATGTGTGACACATGGCAAATCAGCCTGAAGCTGACTCCCTGAGCTTTAAGTCCAGGGTTCTTACTCCCTATTAGAGACTGGTTCCCTTCTTCTGTGAGCTGGGACATGAATCCAGACATCCTCACTTCAAAATGGCTGGGGGGCAGATCTCCAGGTGGGTGGCAGGGAGACATCAGAAGGACCAATAGGCCTAGGGTAGGTGAACACGGAACATCTCACCCTTGGCTTCTCTCTCTCCAACACCTCCCCTCCAGCTTTCCTGCATCATGGCTTCCTCAAAGCTCCAAGACACCGAGGAGGTTTTTGGTAAGTGCTCTGGTACTCATCTATACTCCCATAATCTCAGGACTGGCCTCTGGCTAATCCCCTTTTTCCTTTCCCTCCTTACCCTTGAGGATTATAGAGACAAGAGTTGGGCTGTACACAGTGTACACAGGGGTTCTGAACTCTATGACTGTTGGATCTTTTTCCCCACACCCCATCAGACACATGCTTCCTTCCCCATACACAAATCTTCCTCAGTATCATTTCTAACACATGTAAGATACAGCCTCCTTAGTACACATTGAGGTGGATCATCAAACATGCATACCCACACATGTACACTTACCACCCCCCCAACTACTTCCCACCATATTTATTATCTAAAGATGGGGACAAATGATGGGAGAGTCTCCACAGGGCAGCACTCCCAGCATGCACTTGGAGCAGCAACTGATGTTCCCACACTGGACTCAGAAGCTCAAAGGAAGAACAGCAAAGGTGTCGGGTAGGAGAGGAGAGAGGCAGAGATTGCTGAGAGCAGGCTCCTGGGGCCTGGGTTTCTCCTGCATGAATCATGGATGCATTAAAATCAAATCTCAGAGCTGGAAGGTACTTTCGAGACCATCATATGCACCTACTACCTGAAGATGAATCTTTTCCTGGACATTAGGAAAAGATCTGGAAGGTTAGGAACAGGGACATTTATACATAGGTACCTACATATGTGTCCTACAATTTGTTTTATATACATACATATTTTGACTTGTTCCCAGATACATGTAAAATGCACTATACTTAGGGAAGGCGGCAAGAATAAGCATTTCTACAGATTACTATGTGCCAGGTACTGTGTGCTAAGCACTTCAGCAGTATCTCATTTGAGCTTAACCACCAGAATCTCTGCCATAGACTTTTCATTAGTTACCTCTCTTGCCCTACAGGATTTTCTTCTCTCTTTCTCAGCTCTGGTCCTTTATGTGACCTTAGGTAACTCACTTCTGCTCTCTGGGCCTCAGTTTCCTTCTCTGTAAAATGAAGAAGTTGGACCAGATGATGTCCAAGGTCCTTTCCTCTTCTCAATCATGAAGTCTATAAACTCTCTTACCCCTTCTCAATGTCTCCCCATCTCCATATCTCTAGACTCTCCTCTCTTGACCCCTCCTTCCTTTCTTCTTTCCTTCCTTCCTTTTCTTCCCTCCTTTCTTCTCTTCTTCCTTCCTTTCTTCCTTCTTTCCTCATTCATCTTTTTTGAAAAGAATCAGAAGGCTGGAATTGCTGCTCATGTACCCAGGGAAAAGTCAATGAAAGGAATCCTTGGGCTCCTTCTCCTCCTGGTGGGATGGAAGTGTGTATGTGAATAAAAGGGGAAATGGTCATCTCTCTAGTTTTCTCCATCTCTGCCGTCTTCTGTCTCTCAAATCTCTGTAGTTCTAATTCTCAGGCTCTCTCTGCTTTGGTCTCCCTCCCTCCCAGGCCCTGCCTAGTCCCTCTCTTTCAACACACAGAGTTTCTCTTCTTCCATATCTCCATTACCATCACTCTTTGACCTACCCAGATGGCTAAGCCCAACCCTCCCTGTCCCCCCCCTTTCTTCTCTCTCTCTTTTTCTCTCTCTCTTTCTCTCTCTAAATATTCATGAGCTTACATTGCCTGGGGCTGCCTTTTTCTGAAGAGCTGTTGCTTTATCTCCTTTCCAGAAACAGAACTACTACATAGGCGGAGTAACTGTCCTCACTAGCTGGGCCAGGAGCTCTCCATGACACCTCTTTCCCCTTTTGGATGACTACCAAGGGTTGGAAGTGGGGGGAGGGCAGTCATGGTAGTCACTGAAGACTCACCCCTCCCCACCCCCATCCTCTGCTGGGGTTAGGGATAGATCTCTGGATCTGGAGCCAAGAACTGGAGCTCAGTCTTCGTTGCACGCTTCATTATTCTGAATATCAATTTCCCTCTTTATAAAACGATGGATTGGGCCAGGTGATTTCTCTGATCCCTAATCTTTGACCCTATTACTACTCTGCCTCTTTCTAGTGAAATCTGGAGCCTCAGTTTCCTCATCTATCAAATGAGGGTAATGATGATTGTCTTACCTCTTTCTCCTAGCTGATTATGGCTTGTAAATCATGATGCCCTATATGTGTTAACCAGGATATCATTATTGCCTATTTAGTAGGTAATTTAAGAGCTACTTAGTTTTTCTCACATTTTTATGAGAAGATATTACTTATTATTAGTATCAGTGCCATCAACAAAACTCAATAAGAACAGAAATAACTTAATCAGCATAACAAGCAGGGCAGCTTCTCAGGGATTCAGGAAGAGTCAGAAAGGAGGGGGAGGGGGAGCTGTTGATGCCAGACTTGGGCTTGGGGGGAAGGGTCATAGATTTAGCATTGTAAAGGACCTTAGAGGTCATGAAATCCAGCTCTCTCATTTTACAGATGAGGAAACTGAAGCTTAGGGAGTTTCAAACCCAGTTCTTCCTGATTCCAAGCTCAGGATGCTATTTACTAGGCTCCTCTGAGTTGAAAGCCTTTGGGGTCCTGAGAGTAATCTGAATGTGTACATATACCTGTGTCCATAGGTAGAAGGATATATATGTCCCAGTGTGCTCACACATCCCAATAGGGTGCTTCCTCCTCTGAGGTATAGGTGAGCAGGTGCTGTCTCTCTGGGGAGGAGGTTCTATGGATGAATGGGATCATTAAAAGGAGTGTGAGTACCCTATCACAGGCTGCTGAGGGGAGAGGTGCGGGAGACAAGGAGAGAAACGTTATGTGACTTCACAAGTCCATAGGTGCTAAGTGGGGCTATAAGCAAAAGGCTGTATTCAGATTCATCTGTAAAGAGCAAAACTTTCAAATATCTGTATCTATAGATAGGTAGGTAGATGATAGATAGATAGATCCATATTTTTTATGGGAGGAGGAAAGATCCCTTCCTACCATACCTGAGGCAACTGTATAAGAACTAATAGCCAAGGCAGGTGGGGCTCAGTCTACAGTCAACAGAATCTAGGTAAGAGCATTCTGGGTTCAGGAATGACTGTCTCCATCTGTTTCTGGATGTCCATTGAAGTGGTACAATCCCTACTGACCTGATAACAGCTCTGCTCTGTCTGTCTTGACCTTCACCTTTCGATGCCTTTTTGTCAATCCGTGTTGGCTACATCTGTGTCCCTGACCTTATCACTCCAATGTCTGTCTTACTTTATCTATGACACAGACCTGGACTCAGTGATCCCAGAGACAGTCAGACTGGACAGCAGCCTCCATAAGGCCCGGGCCCAGTTGCTGGCCAAGGGCAGGCGCCACCGGCCATCTCGCTCTCGGCTACGGGACAGTGCCAGCTCAGCTGAAGAGGGCGATGGCCCAGAAGGGCCAGGGGTTAAGGTCAGAGCTGCTTTCTCCCCTCCGCACACAAATATGTTAGAATCCAACAAATATGTATTAATGTGTATGTATGTATTCCTTGATTAGTATGTAAGCTCTTTGATCATAGGAACAGTTTCATTTTGGTTTCTGTATCACTAATGCCTAGCAAAGTGCTTGGTACATAATAGGTGCTTTAAAAATACCTACATGCAGAACATTGAGCTGGGAATTGGAAAGGATACAAAATTTAGATAAGACATAGTCCTAGTTTTCAAAGAACTTATCCTTCAATATGGGAGTGAATCACCCATACAGTGGACTATATTACATGGCATCATGTAAGTGTATTTGAGTTACAAACCAAAGGGTGATCAGAGTGGGTAAGGTCCTGTTCAGGATGATCAGGGAAGCCTTCTTAGAAGAGGTGGTATTTGAGTTGGACTTTAAGACTTAGACAAAAAGTACAACCTATAGTAGATCACTTGCCTCAAGGAAACAGTGTAGGGAAAGAACAGAAAGAATCTGGAACTCAAATTAAAAGAAAACACAAATGTTAAAAATTGTTTTTACATGTAATTGGAAAAAATTATATATATATATATATATATATATATATTTATGGGTATGTATATATATTGAAGAGGCAAGAAAAGACAGCTAAGAATTCAACTTGAAATTCTAGAATAGGCAGTAAAGCATACTGCAGAGGATCACCAAGATCGCAGCTCTAGAAGTGGAAGGGACCTAAGAGTCATTTAATTCAAGCCCCCCATTTTACAGATGAGAAAACTCAGGTTCAGGGTGGTGATCATACAAGTAATAAATATCAGAGGCTGAAACCACATCCTCTGACTCCAGAGCTATTATTATTTCTTCTGTAGGACAGTCCAGAAGGCCTGGATTCAAATCCTTTCTCTAACACAGGGGACCTTGTGCAAGGGACTTAACCGGCCCCTAAGCACCTCTTTAAAACTACAAGTTACTGATGGCTTGAGGATCTACAGGGATTTCCTTACACTGATGAAATCATAGATCCAGACCAAGAACAAAATAAAACAAAAAACAACAACCAGAATTCACTGAAGAGAGAGAAGAGGGCCTGGCAGGAAATGATAGAGTGAAGAAGGACGTCCAATTCCGGGGATACATTCAGGGGAAGCAGCTGGAGGAAAGAACTAGTCCTGGAGGGCAGGCAGCAGCATGAGGTTACAATGACAGTCATCAGGAATTGTGGAGGGCCTTAATGACAGAGGGGTTTGACCTTTGCTACATAGATGACAAGATGTACATAGCCCTGGGTCCCTAGTGTCAGTTCTTTCAAACTGTTGGCTAATGCCTCCGAACACTGCCTGGGGGACCCTGGGGATCGAGGGCCATGGTCTTGAGCCAGGGAGCTGAGGTCTCATACAGGCCTCCTCCACTTCCAGGGAAGAGAGGGAGGGATTCATTGTCCCAGCCCTTGCCTTCTAGTCTATGGGGTGTAAATGGACCCAGACTGCAGGGTTTCCAGCCCCTTTTCTCGCTTCCCCGCCACCACCTCAGCCTAAGGACTCAAAAGTCCTAGGTTCCCGGCTAATCACTCCGGGACCGGCAGGTAACGGATGGCTGTGGGAGCCCCCTCCACCGCCTGCGCTCGCCGCTTCACTCCGGCGCAGGGTCTCCCCCCGGGGGGCCCTTCACCTTGGAGCCCTCAGGGTTGCGGCGAAGCCTGGACGAAGACGAACCACCGCCCTCACCCCGCACCCGCTACCGGCCGCTACATAATGCGGCCTCCCACGAGGCTCTCGCTGCTGCCTCCTCGTCGCCCCCACGCTCAGCGCCCAGCTCTGACAGCTCCCCCAGCTTTGTGCGACGGCACCACCGGGCTGAGCCGCATAGCGAAGGTGAGAACGTAGAACCCTCAGATGAATAGCTGGAGTGTAGATGCGCGGCAGGGCTGGGTGGGAACACTTCTACCTGCCCCACAGTGAGCCCTACTACTGCAAGTCAAAGGATAACTCCTGCACTCTTCCCTTGTCCCCCTCTGCCCCATCAGTCCCTTGGGTCATACCTGGCACTAGAAGATAAGGAACTTCCTTCCTGTCCGTAGGCATTTCCTAGCTAAGGTCAGAAGTGCAGTGGTATGTATAGGATACTGGCAGGGGTGTGCTGGTCAATGTTTTAACAAACAGCTGTAGGACACGCAAGTTTAATCTGCATTAATAATATTTTCTCCCAAACTTTCTTAAGGCAAAACAATAAATCAAGACCCGATTTGTAACATTTGCTGAGTCCTAAATGCTCACAATGAATTTAGCAATGGCCTCTTGAAACCCCATTCTGTTGATGCCAGAAAGGACAGTAAAGAAAGTTCATTCATCCATTTGTCTTTCATTCAAACATTGATTAAGAACCTACTACCTGCAGAGAACTGTACTAGGTACTGATGAAAGCACATTGGATTTGGGGCAGAAGAATTTTTTTTCTGTTATTTGTTAGTTATGCTATAGGCAATCACTCTCTGGGCCTCAGTTTCTTAATTTGTAAAACAAACTTGATGGTCTCTAAGATTCCTTCCTATGGCAAAGTAGAAAATGAAAATATATACAATTCAGATGAGTCATGGTTCTGCTCCAGTCAATATGGTGGGGAGGGGGTGGAACAGGAGTTAAACTTCGGAGGTGTGTAAATTTTTTGGGAAAGACTATATTCACTCCTTTGGATTATTTTTTCTCTACTCTCCAAAGATGACAGTCGAGATGCCAGCCCCTCTGAACCTGCCAGTCCCACTACTGGCCTGGACAAGAAGACACGTCGAAAATTTTTGGATCTGGGGTAAGGGAGTTTCCCAGGAATCTGAGGGTAGACTAATAGGCTAACCTTCTCAGTCTTGGGGGGACAGATTATGAAGAGAATGAAGGAATCCAAACTTTTGAGGGTTCAATGCTGACATGTATGGGTTTTTCATTCCCAGTCCCAAGGCACCCAGGTATCACCTTGGCCAAAAGCACATCAGCTACATTTTTCTTGGGTCTTCCCACAGGGTTACCCTGCGCAGGGCATCAACAGGCAAGAGCAAGAAGGAGAAAGGGAGTAACCGACTGTCCATGGGCAGCAGGTAACCCAATACCCAGTTGGTATCACTGGCCTGCCAGTGCCCTCCCTGATGCCACAAAATCCATGCCTTTTACATCAACCTAGAACTCTCTACTGGTGCCCTCTGACTGGCATTATTTCTCTACAGGGAGTCGGTGGAAGGCTCTGGTCGAACAGGTGGCTCACCATTCCTGCCCTTCTCCTGGTTCACAGACAGCAGCAAAGGTTCTGCTTCTTCTGGGAGTACTGCTTCCCCAGCCTGCTCCCCCAAGCATGAAGGCTTCAGTCCTAAGAAGTCAGCTTCTCAGGTAGCATGGATGTACTTGGCACTCCTAATCTCCTTAGGACTTTTCTTTGTGCCTAAAGATTCCCCCAACTCCTGTCTCTTTTTTTGTAATCCATTACCCCAAAGTTCCTCTGAGTTTCCACAGACTAGGTCTAGTTTTGTGGCTGTCCCTTCCAAATCATAATTTTTTACACTCATGTTGCCTCCAACCACAGTTGCCCCTGGGAAATCTCAGAATAGAGCTCACCTATAGTTCATGTCAAATCCTCCACAATTCTTATTCAAGCACTCAAGGTAACAATGCATATTTCTGGTATGGGGCAGTTTTTATTTCACTCCACAAAAAGTATAGGGAAAAAACCCACCAAGGCATAAAACACATAAAGGACTCAGAGTAACCTATAAAGAATCATCAATACAGTTCTCATTCAGCAGTGAATTCTGCCTTCTCCACAGTTCAATATAGTCCCTTAGACTTATAGTGCCCTAAACCCAGGAAATCTCGTATTCCTGTGGGTCCCACTCCCATTTCAAAGACCCATCTGGACTTATGGTACTCCTTGAGGACTTGGGCTCCCCCAAAGGGACATATACTTAGCATCACAAGGAAGGTAACACCTCTAACATTCTGGAGTGTCTTACTTTTTTCCTAGATACTCATGCAGGCATCTAACTCTATGGCACCAGCTTGAGGGTTTGGATTTTTCATTTCTCTCCAACTCAAAGAAAAAGTATTTGGAGTTGCATTCCAAGGGACAACTTTCTCTTTGGATCTGCACTGTGCAAACAACTAAATTATTAGCAGAAGGCAAACACTGTCTTTTCCTCTACCATATCACAACTTAGTTCCAGGCTAATACTCCTAACTACAGAGTAGTTAGATCCTCTGCTAGGTCCCCTTTTCTCTCTAGAAGGGTGGATCCCTCAACTCAAATTTGGGTTTGTGGGTGATGCAATCCCAAGTGATGGCATTGTTCAGCATCTCCCCTTCTTTCTAAAAGGTTGCATTCTAGAATTTTCTTCTCTTTACAATGTACTATCACAGCCCAGGAGCTTTCCCTTCTTTTTGGTAGAAGGTTGGTTTCACCACCACCCTCCTCAAAATGTCCCCTTCTCTATCCAGGAGATTGGGTTTCAGCAGCTTTCTTCACAGAGCACATAATTATCCTCCACAGCTACCATCTTGGGCTGAGATGGTATTCCTCCACCTCTGCAAGGCTAGGATCAGAAATTTGTTTCCAGGAGCTCTTCCCTTGGTCTCATGGGCAAGAACATAACCTTCATTTCTATGTGCCTCTGTCCCAAGGAGGACATTGGTGGTTTGGGCAGTATGATAAAATGGAGAGAGTACTAGCTCTGAAAACAGAGTACCTGCATTCAAATCCTCCTTCAGAGACTACCTGGGTGACCTTGAGAAAGGTATATAATCTTCCAGGATTTCCATGTTCCCATCTGTAAAGTGAGAGGAATTAGAGTAGATGTCTCCTGAGATCCCTTCAAGCACTAGATCAATGACTCTATGACCATTCCTGACCCCCTACTTATCAAACAAAAGTCTGATCTTAGTTCTGCTGACCTTTCCAGAAAAATAAGGGTCAAAGAGTTGAGTTTTTAAGGAAGGTCCTCTTTCATAGGTCAGTACAAAATCATTGAGGACAGCTAATGATAGAGGGCCTGGCCTGGAGTCAGGAAGACCTGGATTCAAATTCAACTTCAGACACTTACTAGCTATGTGACCCTAGGCAAGTCAATTAACCCTGTTCATATCAATTTCCTCATCTGTCAAATGAATTGGAGGATGAAATGGCAAACTACTCCAGTATCTTTGCCAACAAAATCCTAAATGGGGTCATGAAGAGTCAGACATGACGGAAACGACTGAGCAACAACAAAACTGATCAATGATTCCTTCTATGAAAATCTAAGTCAATCGATTGATTATCAATGTATTCACACTGAATTGAGAATGGCTCAAACGAGTATACCACCCTTCTTTTTAGGTTTAGGCTTACCATCCTCTTTAAGTTCATCAGGGATCTCTAAAGATCAACCCCTGTACATGAGCGTCCAGTTTTACTCCCACCTATTGCAAGAAGCCTTACTATACCCTCACTAGCCCAAGTCCACATACTATCTTCTCTGCTATCCTATAGCATCCCCTGCCCCATGCCCATTTATAACATCTTTCCCCATCAAATGGGACAATTTACCTAAGATATTGTGTAAAACTCAAGAGAGAGGGTCCAAACCTGAGGTTTCATTTGTATAGGGAACTCTTGTTACTAGCCTTGCCTGTGGTCTCAAGACAGCCCTTTAGAACACTGAGAGGTTAAATAATTTGCCCAGGATTGAGTTGAGACTTGAACCCGCACCTTTTTGTCCATTGTAGCATGTTGCCTCTGACCTTAAAAAGACTCTACAAATGTCAGTTGCTATTGTCAGTAGCAGCATTACTACTATCATATCTCTCCCAAATAGATCATAAGCTCCTGGGGAATGGAGACCAAGTCTTATATGACCATGCACATTTTTTCTTGTACTAATTTTCATGCCTGGCTCCCTTTCCCCTCAACACACACATCAAAAAAAATAAAATAAAATAAAAATTCTTCAACCAAGAATTTTCAGTACCAGAAGGAATAAAGTCCTCTGAAGGGCAGATGAGAAACATGCAGGAACACCTGCAGGCACCAGTGTGAGTTCGATCCCTGAACATTTCCTCCTCAGGAATCCACCCTGAGTGACGATGACTCCACACCTCCCAGCAGCAGCCCTAAGATAATGAGCAGCTCACGACCAGACCCCAAGTGCTCCTACCCTTACCACACACTATCCCAGTCCTCTGATGAGGTGAGTTCTGGTCATGGACCCAGAGCATGGTGGAGGGAGAGGGTTTGAAGACCCTATTTCTAGATGGGACCTGTCCATGGTCCTGAATATGGATTCCAAATCAAAATTGTGACCTAATCTATTACCTGAAGATTATTACCCCACCCCACCCCCAAGTCTCTCTGGTACAAAATTAGAATGGGTGAAAAGGCCATGGTAGAAACATCCCCATTCCCTCATTCTTTTTCTCCTTCCCTACCACCCAGTTCCTGGATGAGCCACTTCCAACTGCCAATCACTGGACCAGTCAACAAGTGGGCCAGTGGCTAGAGAGTCTCAACTTGGATCAGTACACTGCTGAGTTTGCAGCTAGACAAGTGGATGGACAGCAGCTGTTGCAACTTGATGGGGGGAAATTGAAGGTTGGGGAGAGGAGGTATCCCTGTGTGGGTGGGCCTGGCACATCAAGACCTGTGACCCCAGCTTAGTGCCTAGATTGACAGACCTCCAGTGAAGGTCTTTAGTCTGACTTTAGACTCTAATCTCTCCTCATTCCACTTGAACACTTCCCTATGGGGAAAAGGAAGGGTTCCAAGGCCCATTTTGGCACTGAGAAGTCTCTGAAGGCTGAGGACTAGCTGGGATAAGGAGAGACTTCCCACTCAATTATTCAGTTGATTCTGAGCAAGGTGGGCTATATGTTAGGCAGATGTCTGAGCCTTGGCCTCCAGTTAAAGTCCTTCCTCTGGGTAAGTTATCCAACAAGTCCTAGATAGCTCTGGCCTGACATTCCATTCTCAGGTTAAAGCCTGTAGAAGTGGTGGGGCGGGGTGGGGGTGGGGGGTAGAATGACATATATTAACCTATGATCTCTTCCCAAGGAGGTTTTTTTTTAACTTGTGCTCTAAAATTTCTGCCCACGTGCACAGGAGGGACAGGACTCTAGATGCTTCTAATTCTCTGGAAGGGAATAGTGAAAAGGACTTTTGAGATCTCCTGTTGGTAGGTGGGCCAGGAAATGCCAAAGGGAGGTGACAAAATTTGTAGGTAGAGTGGGGAAAGGTGTTATATACAAATCCTTTCCTATCCTCTCTCTGAATTTCTATAGCTAGAATGATTTCTCACCAAAGTCCAAGTGGGCAGAAAGGGAATTGAGCTGCATCAAGCTAGGCATAGGTTGTATTTCAGAGAAGACATAGTGAAGGTATTAAGATTGAGGAAAGTTGAAGGTTCTTCCTTATTCTCCCTTAAAAGACCATCAATGAGCCAAATCCCTAGGTAAGGGATAGCTAACATCTTTGCTGCTCCTCAAATGCATATTTTCCCTAAATTTTCTAGAGCCTGGGGCTCAGTAACTCCCATGATCGGGCACTGGTGAAACGGAAGCTAAAGGAGCTGGTGGCAGCAGCTGAGAAGGAGAGAAAGGCTCAGGAGAAGGCTGAACGGCAGCGGGAGAAGCAGAAGCGCAAAGAGGCTGAAGCTCGAAAAAGCTAGAGGCTCCCAGGCGAGGAGCAAAGACCATGCATGACTCCCTGCCTGCTGGGGCAGGGGACCCCCACACTCTACTTTCCCCAGCCCAGGGGGAGGGAGGAGGAACCACAGGACCTCGGGGAGAAAGGGGGAATGAAGGTGTGAAAGCTTGGACCAGCCCCAAAGTCCCACCCAAAGGGGCACACATTCCCATCTACACTCCTCTCAGTACCCCTGTTGAAACCCCAAGAAGGGACCCCGCTTACTAAAAGAGGGCTCCCTGGGGAAGAAGCAGAATAAAGCCTATTTCAAAGACATGTTTGACACTAGGGACATCTTTAAAGTTCTCAGACTCTGAGGAGTTAAGAATAATCCAGTGAGAAGGACTAGGGGCCAGGTTGGTGCCCTGTATTACAAGCATATTGTTGGTTGGGGTGGTAACAGGACCAGATTATTACTCCTGTTTCTGGTTAGGGTTACTCTTGTGGGGAGGGAGGGAACTTGAAGGAAAATTTGCTGGGATTAACCTTTGTTAATGCATCCACAAAGAGGTCTACACTTCCCCAGAAAGGGAAGACACAGACAACAGTAAATCAGATCAAGGGTGGAAACCAAGCCAGATTAACAGAGAAAATCTGGGAAAACATTAAGAGACCTTAAAATACTTAAGGAGTTTGAGTGGAGAAAATATGTGTTCTCTCCTATTTTCTGACACCCGAATTAAGGAGAAGGGTGATTACATTTTTTCAGCCTTCTATCTGGTGCCCCTGATCTTTGGATTCCAGCTGTTCTGATTTAGGACTCAAAACCAGCCCCTTGGTTTTAATTTCCTCTTCCTCCTAGGGATGGTGATGGTGGGGAGAGGACACCTGGGCAGTCTGAAGACAGGGTAGCATCCCAATACTCTGTTAGCCAAGGTAGAGCTGTAAGTAGGAAGGGGGTGACCAAAAGTTAGAGGGCAACAAAAGAACTTGTGTTCCTTCTACAAACAGAAGCAATTGAGCTTAGGATCTAGTTAGCAAAAGTAACTGGTTGCAACAGGAAGTTATCAGATGTGAGCTTGTTCAACCTCACTCCCCCCACTCCAGATGAGCTCCTGACCAGCCCAGTCCCAAACTGCTCCTTTTGGTGTCCCAAAGTCTTTGTCTCCCCTGTCCCCATGAAAGTGTCTTGGGGGTGTCTCCACCTACAAGGCCTTGTGTGTCAAGGTCCAAAGTTTTTCATGTGGTGATCTCCATCAACTGTCTTTAAAAGTTAGTCTGAGGGCTGACTTCTTGCTATCAAAGTTGCTGTAAAGGGCCCAGTCCTACTTTAGAGCCTACAGAGTGTGTGTGTGAGAGAGGCGGGGTGCTGTTGGATCACACTTCATATTCTCCAGGGTCTCCCTTCTGAGGGAAGGGTTTAATCATGGAACTTTAGAACTGGAAATGATGGACACAGCCAGACAGAAGCCAGCAGAGGGCACAAAAGTGCCCTCAGGGATGGGCAGGGCCCACTCCTTCCCTCAGGATTGGTAGAAGAGGGGGCAGGGTTAGTAGTTCTTGTGGCAACGTGCCAAGAACCAGCTTGTGCCCTTGTTAGGAAATGTCACAATGGAATGACATAGGCTAAGCAGTAGACATCTGCCTCACCAACCCTGTGCCCAAATGCCCAAAGCCTTCATCCAAGGACCAGGGACACTGTCATCTTTCCTCTAGGAACCAGTAGCAGGTGTGAGAAAGGAATGACTAAGAGAGAAATGGGAGACTAACCAGTACAACAGATAGACTCCCCTTTTGGACCTGGAAATCTTCCTCCAAACAGCTGGCTGCGTCCCCTGGCTGGGCTGGGGACTGGTCTCTAAAGGGGGTATTCTCCACTTACTGCTGTGTACCCTGACACAGAAGGACCTCAGTTCCTGCTCTGCTGTTCCTGTCCCTCCCTTGGTTAAAGGAGTGGTGAGGAGAAGAGAGCAAGAACTGCATTTGAATTCTTCCCCTACTGTGTAACCTTGGGCAAATCACCAAGCACTCTGAGTCTTAATTTGTTAAATTGCTGGTGGGGAGTGGGGTGAGTAGAATTGGATGATTTCCAATATTCCCTTCTCCTAAATATTCCTATTTGGGTGGCCACTATAAGTAAGAAACACAACAAACTAGACTATGTTTGGGAAAGTCTCACTTCAAGCCTAAGTGATTCTGCTCATGATATAGAATGGTACCGTGCAGAAACATCAGATTTAGTCAGAGGGCCTGGGTTCAAATAAGAGCTCTATTACTTAGTATGTGACCTGGGGAAGACTTTCCCCCCTAGAGACCTCAGTTTTCTTATTTATTAAATGAGGTGTTTGGATTAGATATTCCCTAAAAGTCCTTTCAACTTGGACAATTCTCCAGTTCTGTATAGGTAATGAAGGCTGTTGTGCACACTCAAGAGAGTATACTAGAACTGTCTTTCAAAGGTTAGGCCATTGGTATTGTGTAAGTGATGCGCATGACCTAGATACTGGATCTGTAGACTATCTTAGACTATCCCATGTGTCTTTCAGGGAGTTAGGGGTTTGATATATTGTGCCTGTTACAGGATTTCCTGAGATGTGGGTGAGTGGGAAGGCTTGGTCTAGGGACACTGTCCCCATCCCTCTCCATTGCCTCCCACCACCACTAGTAAGTGACCAAATTGGAAATTTCATTGAATCTCCTTTTTACCAGGCATCACTAGGAGGTACATACAATTTTAACCTCTCATGTGCAGGACAGCTGAGAGGGAGGGGGTAAAGCCGCCTCAGGGATACAAAACTAGATATGTACATACAGTTTGGGGGGAGCAAGCCACACCAAGCACAAGGATGGTTTGGGGCGGGAAGAAGAGGGCAGGGATCACAGAAGGGGAGTCCAAGGGACTGCAGCTGCTCAGGCAGGATGGCTACAAGTGCTAGAGAGCCTGGACCAAGGAGGGAGAGGAAAATACTGCTTAGGCAGAGGGGCTGAGAAACTCTGGGAAGTCTGGTACTTGAGGTTGTCCTTAGTCTCTCTCAAAAGGAGTCTTCCCACTAGACCAATGTCTGTCCCAATGTCCCTGGGTGGAGGGACTCCCCCATCCACTCAAATTTCTGTCTTCATCAACCCCAGGGAAGTTGGAAGCCTGATAGGTCCATCAGCATAGCGGACGCCATAGTGGCTAGAGCCTCTCTGCTCCACCCCTCCTTGCTGGTGTCCTCTCTTTTCTTTGGCCCCAGCCTCACCCAGGCCTTTCCTAACACTGGTAAGAGCCCAACCCCTGGGGAGTGTGTGTGTGCGTGTGTGGGTGGGTGTGAGTGTGGGTGTGTATGTGTGTGTAATGGCTCAAAGGAGAAGGAAAAGGCAAGCTGAGGGGTCCAGATGGAAGAAGACCTATAGAAAGCAGATGAGTGGCAAGGCACCCAGAATACTGCCCCACTCCCCAGGTTGAGAAGCAATAGATTTTGTCTTGGGTAGGGTTACCACCTGTGAATTACCATTGGGACACACCCCCGTAGGAAATGTGTTAGAGACCTTAAGGGAGTTACCAAGGGGAAGACAGACCTGGGGGGCCACTGTGGTGAGGCCTTCACTGATAGTGGAGCATCAAGGAGAATCCATACCTCTTGGGGTGACAGAGGGGTAAGGGGAGGGTCACCAGGGACACCACTCCAGGGGTCTCTATGGTGACAAAGATTGGCACCTAGAGGCCACTGAAGTGAAAGAATCATCCCAGTTGCCAAGGAAAAAGATATATCCTCAAGGAGACCCTCTTCCCTTGGAGTTGTGGCGGGCGGGAAAGTCACTAGGTAGATCACTCTAGGGGTCTACCCAGGAGTCTCTATGGAGACAAAGATTGGCACCTGGGGGCCACTGTAGTGAAGGCACCACTACAATTGCCATAGAAACAGTCAGGTTATCAGGGGGAGCTCTTCTCTGCCCCTCCCCGCAGCTTGAGATGGTTAGGGTAGAGAGGAAGATCTAAAAGGAAGAATCTCCCCAGGGGTCTTAATAGAAATAGAAATTGGCACCTGGGGCCAGTGTAGTAAAGGGAATCACCATAATTTCCATGGAAACAGAGACAGGTCAACAGGGCGACATACCCCCAACCCCTTAGGGTTGTGGATATAGAGGGAAGGTCAACAGGGTGACCAGTCCCTAAAGAGATCCATCTGTCCTCATAGTCATCACTGCAAAGCCAGGAGGGGACTTGCCAGCAATGGGAACCCTCCAGAGGTCTCCTTCACTGGCAGCCTATCTAGCTGACTCGGTAGGTGGATGTGTTCTTGGGTTCTGTACTGGGCACGCACCAGTCGCCTGCCTCCTGGATAGTCTGGTAGTGACGCCATGCTGATTTGTTGTAGACGGGCAGGCGTTCCACAGAATCTGTAGATAGGGCCTATTGGGAAGAGGAAGCTGTCAGTACCACCTCCTGCCCCTACCCATCACACTCCAAGCATGCTCACAAACAGTATGATAGAGGGGCCCAGGTCATAGAAGGTCAGCCCCCAATGGCTCTCCTCCCAAGACCAACCACCAGTAGTATAAAATCACAGATAATTATTACTGGAAACTAGGGCTGTTCTGGACTGTCAGCTCATTCCCCATGCAGGCAGCATCTTTGTCCAAAACAGAAAGGCAGAGGAACTAATCCTGGTGCCAGAGATAGCAGGAGAAATTTCAGAAAGGTCATATCAAGTAACCCTGGCCTCCCTTCTCCAGGCTCTCTGGTAATCTATGATTCTTTGCCAAGCAGAGCTGACTCAGGCCTTCACTGGATGGGTGGAGTACCCTGGTCTCAACACACCAGCCCTGGAAATTCCCTCAAAGTTCCCCAGAGCTGGGCCATAGGGCGAAGGCATAACAGGGAGTTCTTGCTTGGCTCGTTGTTCAGCAAGGAAGGATACAGCAGGGCAGCAGGTACAAAGGATGCTAGGCAATTAACACATGCTAGGTCAGTTCCTGTCAAATCCTTCCACAATATTAACCTTAGGTCTCTGAGACCCAGAAGTAGATGAGATGACCCTGCCATGGTTATCTTGGGAGCAGGAAACCAGCCGCCCTCCTCCTTCCTTCCCACCTTCACAAGACAGTGACCTAGTCTCAGGCCCCAGTGGTAAGATGCTAAGGGGTAAGATGAGGTCCTCCCCAGAGACAGAGAAAGCAGCAGGTTCCTCCTTATTCCTTTTAACACCAGTCAGCTATGTCATAGGAGAGCAGGAGGAAGTGAGGAAAAGAATAACTCACCTTTAGATAGATGACAGCATCAGTCCCAAAGCCCTCCATGGAGAAGAGCTGCAGATCACCCTGAAAGTACTTGGCATAAAGACGGGATATGGGGAGTCCATAGCCAAAACCAGCCTGCACGGAATAAGATACTTGGTTATTCCATAGAAGAGAAATCTGGGGACAGCAGGAGAGATTGTAGAAGGAGGAATGCTAGGAGTGAAAGTGATAGCTAGAGAATGGATAAGAAAGCTAGAGAAGGACAAGAACAGTCACCTAGAGGTAGACATGGATGAGTAAGTTTGGCCGAGGAAGAGATTGAGTCATAGTGGAGGAGGAGGAAAACAAAGACAGTGGGAGAATATGGATGTGTAAAAATGTTGATACCAAGAGTTAAGAGAGAGAATAATAGAGAAAATGAATGACAGAGAGACAGAGGGCAAGTCAAAACAAGCTTTGAAGGGGCAAAGTCAGAAAGACCAGAGGGAAGAGGGACATACAAAGGGAGAGAGGCCCATGCATGAGCCTGGGAGCTGGTGAAAGGGGGAGGTGGGAAGGAGGGTGCACTGGGCGTCCATCTCACCAAAGGGGTCCCTGATGAGCCTGGCTGAGGGGTGGGAGCTGTTGAGTACATGTAGCTGAAGAGCCTTTCAATCTTTCGCAAAGGAACGCCTCCGCCCCGATCACTCATCTAGGTGGGACAAGACATGTTAGCTGCTCCTCTCTCACCCAGGTGATAGCACCTTAACTCCACTCACCCTAACTCCCAACCTCTTCCAAATATTTTTGGCCCCCAATCCTTCTTCCACCTTCAATCCTTCCTCCCCACAATATCTGCCCCAAGTCAAGTTCAGGAAGAGTCTTAGGGGTAAAATAAATTGTCTCAAAATCATGTTCATGAGAGGGAGCTCTAGACCCAAGGTATCCTTTGTACTCAATACTTAACATTCAGAGAACTGCCCATCCTTTCTCCATCTCCAACTGCTCCCCCACTCCCATCCTCTCCCAATTCCAAGCCTTCCAGCCCCTAGGGTCAAAAGTCACATACTTTGATAGACAGATCTTCCTCACCCAAGGCCACCATCACCTTGATAGGTGGGAGTGTGAGGCTGGACTCATGACTCTCCACAGTTGCCCGCATGGCATTCTGGGAAGAGAGGGGAAATGTTAGGGAGCCTAACCAGGCTCTTCTGTTCCTCAGGTCCCTTCTCTGCTAGCAGACCCGCTGTCTCTCTCCCATGCTACCCCCTCCTCCTCCCCTTGAAGAGCTTCCTCACCTTGAAGAGCTCAAAGAGCATGTGGTAGAGATGGGAGGGGACGTAGACCATATGGATGGGCTGTTTGGAGTTGGAGGCTAGAGTGAGGCAGAGTTCAAAAGTCAAGGAGTTGCCAAGAGGTCACCACACTCAGTGCCCCACTCCAGTCTCTTATCCCGTTCCCATCCACCATTACTTCTTTCTTAACTGTTCTGCCCTTCCACTCCCAAGAGAATTTCCCAAGGCTTGTCCCACCCCAAGCTCACCATTGATCTCTTGAATCTCCAAGCTGGGAGAGGCCATATAATATTTGTCACACAGGAGTTTGGCCATATCATAGGCATCTGGAGGAAAGAGAAGAAAGTTCCAACACACAGACACACAGACAGACAGACACACACACACATACACACACACATCTTGGCAAAGAACCTGACACAGTTTTCGCCTGCCTGCAAAGCTCAGGTGAAAGTCTTCCTTTGCCAAGTGGGTGGTGTCAATAGTTGCCACCCTTGGCTGAAATTTCTCTTCAAGTCTCTCACTTAGGAGACATGGAGTTTCCTACTCTCTTTCCTCCCTGAGGGGGGACAGTGGGGGAGCAGTATCTTTCTGATTGTAGAAGTTATGGGGTTCCTGCTGGTCCCCTCAGGGCCTGGAAAAGTCAGAGACTTCCCCATATGGTACACCCACTTGCCCCATACACACCTTTCACCACCTCAGAGACATCACAGTTGGGATCGATGCTGCCAATATGTTTGGGGTGGGCAGGGTTTGTACTACCATCAAAGATCAATGCTGAGGGAGAAAGAGGATGTATGTTATCCTGTTGGGTTTTTGCCAGATCCTCTTACCTAGAGATCCTTCTCCAGGCTCTTCTCATCTGCCACCCCTCCCCACTTTCATGCCGGGCCCCTCTCACCCCACTCCCCACCCCTTCCCCATCAGCTCCTCTGGATCCTCTGCCTTCCCCCCCAGCTTCTCTGTCCTCTATGACCCCTCACAGTTCCTCTTACCTGACCCCCTCATCTCCTCTAACCCCTCTGACCCCCCAGTTTCTCTCATCTGATACCCCTTCCAACTCCTCTCATTCCTCTGACTCAGCAGTTCTATCCTTCCTCACAGTCCCCCCCTTTCTCTTGTTCTCCCTGGTTCTCACTATGCTGGTTGATGAGCATTCGGATGGAGATGCGGCTGAGATAGAATCGGTCCAGGAAGTACTGGATGTTCTGGTTAGAGACAGGGTCATCACCATAGGCCTCCTTGTATTCTAGTACACCCTGGGCCATGGTTGGCACCACATCATTGTGCCGGTTACGGATTGTGACCAAGGCATCTGTGAACCTGGGGAGGGTGGGGGAAGTTGTTTTTCTCTTCCCCAAATCTCCTCCCCATCTCATGTTCCCCCCTCTCCCGCCCCTCCACCACAGTTCTCCTCATTGAAGTCTCCTGCTTCTTCCTCCACCCTGACATTAAAGGAGATGCACCACCATCTGCTCTTCCACAGTACCTAAGGACCATAGAGTCTTTCCATCAGACTTAAGCTGAAACTGCATTAAAACATGGCCCCTTGAGAACAGAGACTGTCTTCCTTTTATATTAGCACCCCCAGCATTTTGCACACAGCAAGTGCTTAAAATGCTTTTCCATTCATTCCAGTCACCTCAGCTCTTTTCAGAGCCTCAGGCCTTGAGGCCTGACATGCCCTCCCCATAGCTCCACTCTCAGCACCAAAGGGCTCAGTTCCCTTCATCCCTTCTCCAACCCCCTACAGTAAAGGCTCTAGCATGGAGGGTCACAATTCTTGTCTAGCTGGAGAGCTGGCCTTTGTTTCTGTCTGTATCTAATCTCTCCGTTAGTCAAGAAGATTGAGGAGGACAAGGACTCTGACATCCTCTAACAGGGATGGGGAACCTGTGGCCTTGAGGTCCCACCCCTGCCTAGCAAATTGGAAGCTATAACAAAGCAGCAACTATCTCCTCTCCTTCTCCTGGATCAGATCCCAATCCTCAGCACAGGGTTCTGGCCCTGGAAAGCACTTGGTCCAGAGAAATAGTTAATGAGTGACCGAACTGTACTCATCCATAGAGAGATCTCAATTACTTACTGTCCCAGGGTTCGATGGTCCTCAGGGTCTTTGTCCAGGAACTCCATGATGTCCAGAAGACTTTGGACATACCTTTAGGCAAAGGTGGGGGTGGGAGGAGAGAAAGGAAGAAGGAATTAGAATGTGTTTAAACGAGTTTCTCTCTGGCCAGATCAAACTTCCTACTAGCTACTCCAAAACTTAACCCTTGGAGGAAACCTTCCCAGATCAATTAATCTGACCAATCCATTACCCTGTGCTTCCTCGTGCTCAGGGATCTCAACTCTATTGCATCATCATGTTGAACTACATGCTGTGTAGTTTTTATTAAATTTTCATTTTCATTGTCATGTATGTACGTGGGGGTAGGGGTAGGAAGGGGTATCTACATATATTTGCGTGTGCATCCCGAATCCTCCTGACTCCATAATAAGTTGTCCAAAGGTCATAGGATCATAGATTTAGAGCTAGAAAGGAACTAAGAAGTTATCGAGTCCAGCCTTTTATAGATGAGAAAACCAAGGGACAGGAAGTTAAGTGACTTGCCCAGAGTCACATGGTTGATATCTGAGGTAAATTTAAACTCAGGTCTATCTGATTCCAGATCCAACACCTCATCTTCTACTTCACTCTGCTTCAAGTCACTTTCTATTTCTTTTCAATCTCCCAACAGCCTTTTATCCCAGAATCACAGAATGTCAGGTCTAGAAAAGGGATTTTAGAGGTCATCTAGTCTTGTTCAGTTGTGTCTGACTCTTCGTGACCCCATTTTGGGCTTTCTTGGCAAAGATACTGGAGTGGTTTGCCATTTCTTTCTTCAGCTCTTCATTTTACAGATGAGGAAACTAAGGCAAAGAGGGCTAAGTGACTTGTCCAAAGTCACAAAGCCAGTAAATGTCTAAGGTCAGATTTGAACTCAGGAAGATGAGTCTTCCTGACACGAGGCCTGACACCACCTAGCTGCCTATAACTCATCTAGATTTTTAACCCAGGGTCCATGAGCTCTTTTTAAAAAAAATATTCTGACAGCTATATGTTTATGTAATTGACTTCCTTTGTAATCCTATGGGTTTTATTTTGCACATTTCAAAACATTCTTTTGAGCTGGGGTCCATAGATTTACTAGACTGTCCAACAGGCCTGCGAAACAAAAAAGATCAAGAACCTCTGGTCTAGTTCAACAGAGGAGAAAGGAAAAGTCACTTGTTCAAGTTCACATAGACTTGGTGCCAGAGCCTGGTCTAGAACCCAGATGTCCAGACCCTAAGTCCTTTGACCTTTGAACACTGGACAGCTCTAATGGCACATGTAACTAACCATCCTCTGGTGATCTTTCCCTCAGGAGCTAAATGACTTAATTAGCTCTGGAGAAATGAATTTCAAACAGGATTAAGAGAGATGTTTGGGACTGAAACTGGAAGAAGTCATTCCAATTGCTCAAGGACCAAGTATCTTTTGATACCTAAGCAAAGAAGTAGGAGGCTGGGGCAAAGAAATGAAAAGAATTGGGAGCCTGGATCTTTGGCAGAGCTGGGTCCTTGTAACTCATCCCTCTTCCCAATTTCCCCATTTTCATTAAGGACAACACTTATCAACCCAGGCCAGCAACCTCACCATTGCCAAGTCTGAGCACACAGTAAGTCCATAATAAATGTTTACTGACCGACTTAATATTACCTGCATTCATTCATTCCTTTCTCTGCATTCACAAAGCCTCTATCCTTCAGGCCATTATCACTTCTCACCTGGACTACACTCGTTTCCCTGTTTCCATCTCTCCTCTTTATCTTCCCAACATAAAACTGCCAGACTCATACTCCTAAACAGATCTGACTGACCATGCCACTCCTCTCCTCAAAATTCAGGAACTCCCTGTTAAAATATAAAATCCTCAGCATTACATGTAAATGCCTTCACAATCTGGCTATTATCTCTCTTCCCATTTCTATTACAGGCTATTCTCTTTTATGCACTCAATTTCAATCAAACTAGCCTGCCAACAGTTCTCCTCTATGTGAGAGTCATCTCCCCATTTCGGGTCTTTGTCCAGGTGATCCTCCACATCTGGAATGCATTTTTCCTCTTTACCTCTGCCTCATAAAATCCCCAGCTCATTTACCCCTTCCAGTTCTTTCTTCTCATACCCCTCTTCCCCAGTTGTTAGTGCTTCTAAATCTTTTGAAATTGCTTGTATATGCTTTGCATTTATACATCAGTGTATAGGTGTAGCATCTCCCAGTTGAATGCAAATCCCTGTATATATTTCTACTTGTCACTGTTTCCCCAGCACCTGCCATCAAAGAGCCTTCCTTAGGAATTTAAAATAAATATTCATTGAATTGATAGTAAATGCTTGTTGAGTTGAATTTTGTTCAACTGGAGACTGATCTGAGCTCAGAAAAGCCCCCCAGCATCAACCCTGACTCCTTCTCTTTCCACTCCTGCAGTCTATCAGAAGCAGTCTCTTTCCCATGCCCTCAAACATCTTCTCTCTTCCATTTTGTTAGTATAGAACAAGAAGATCAGACCCTTTGAGAAAGGGGTTGGAAGATGGCCCCATGGCAATTCAATACATTTACTAAGCACCTACTGTATGTAGAACTTGAAGTTAAGAACTGAGGAGAATACAGTGCTGAAATAAGACTTTTTCCTCATGGAGCTTAAGGTCTGGTAAAGGCATCTGATACATAAAGAAACAACTTCAACACAAAGTAATACATGGAAAGTGCATAATAAAGGGGCCTAGAGTTATATGAAGGCCAAGAGGGGAAAAGGTTATTATTGACTGAATGGAACAAGGAAACTAATTCCTTGAAAAGGTGGAATCTGAACTGGGCTATAAAGACTAGGTAGGATTTCAATGTGGGGGAGGGAAGAGGAAGAAGAAAGTATTCCAGGTTAACAAAATACCATGAATAAAGGGCGAGAGTCAGGCAAATACATGGCGGAGATTCTGGGACACTGAGTCAGCCACTTTCGCTGAAGCATAGATTATGTAGAGCTGTTGAAAGCTGAAAAGGTAAAATAATGCTAGAGTGGATAACTTGGATATTCCCAAGCTAACTGGAGCCCGCTGAGTGGTGAGTAGCCTGAGTACCAATAAGGCCTCCCAGTCAATCCCAAAAGATCTTAGGGATACCCTTCTTTATATCCCTGTTGGACTTCCTTTAAGGGAGTGTGGCCCGAAGAGAGAAAGGGAAGTTGGAGGTTTACAAGTGGGAGCAGGGGCAGGGGATTAAGAGTCTCAGGTCTCTCTTTCAAAAGAGATACAAAGCCTAGAGGGTTTGGATGAGGAAGTAATCAAAAGCGAAGGGGGTGGCATCAATTTTGAGGTCTGAGCCAAGAAATCCCAGAGATGAGTCTCTTCACGCATGAATGGTTTGGAAGGAAGAAGGCTGGGTGAACTGAAGCAGAGGGCAGGAAGCTGTGCCAAGAGGCAGATGGGTATACCCTGCCTGTTTATTCCAAGGGGCTTAAACTGCTGGGAGAAGGGGCTTTCTTTGTTCAGCTCAGAGGAAAATAGCTTGGTCTGCTTTTACCAGTTCATCTCCGAGGCCTCACTGTCCCAAGGAGGTAGAACATCTGGTCACATGTGCATGAAAATGGAGCAAGGTCAACTGTTTTGGGAAAAACTGTTTGGGGTGGCAACTTGGACTATAAAAGTGATGGGGCCCACCCTCTCTTTCCCTTTACTGATAGGTCAGGGAACTTGGGGGAAGGGTGCTCGGGGAGAAGGCAGTACTTAGGGCAGAGAAGGTGGTGCCAGGCTTGGGAATCAGGACAAGTGGGTTCTCATTCCTTTCTTCCCACTCTGCAAGAGAGAAAAAACTAGAAATCTCTGAGGGAAAGATATTTTTTTCTTTCTGCTCTGCTTGTCAACAGCACTCAAGTGCCATCCTCAGAAGTTTGCCCAACAGTATGGCACCCTGGTTCTTCCATTCTGTGGAGGAGAACTCTGTGATATCCCTGTCCTTGCCCCAGTCCTGTGGTTGGAACAATACATGAAAGCATAGCTTGGAATTCTCTGGGGTCTTCAACTTGCTGCTTTTCAGAGTAGAAAAAGAAAACGTCAGAGCTGGGAGAGGCCTAAAAGAGAGCATTTAGTCCAAAAGGGAAGTAAAGTGAGTTTGGCCCAAAGTAAGTTAGTGGCATTGGAACTCAGATCTCCTGACCCTGAATCCATGTCATAAGAGGATCAGGTGAAGGGATTGGGGATGTTTAGACTGGAAAAGACTCAAGGCTGATGCGTGACAGCTGTCGTCCAGGATCTGAGGGCTGTTACATGAAAAGAAGGATTAGACCGGTTTTGTTTGACCCTGGAGGGTAGAACCAGGAACAATGGAAATTGCAGGGACTGATTTAAGCTTGTTGTCTGGAAAAATTTTTCCTAATAATTAGGGCTTATCTAAAACTGGAATGGGCTACCCCAAGTAAGGGTAGGTTCCCTTCATTAGAAATCTCTAAGCAGACCCTAGTTGACCACTTGTCAAGTATCTTTGAGTTGAGATTTTTCAGGTACTGAAGGGGTCAGTCAGGTCAGTCACTGCTGAGATCCCTCCCAACTCTCCAATTCTGTGATTCTGTGACCTGGACATCTCTGACTGTTCTGTAATTTCTGGGATCAATGCCTAAAGTCATCCCAATCCCCTACCTCAACACCCCCTACCAACCTTGAAACCTCTGCCCAGGACTTAGAAAAAAAATTGGTCATAGTTGCCTCCTCCACAAAGTGATCCTGGATCACATCTATATGACCGCCACTCCACTCTGCCAATGTTTTCAAGTCTATTCATTTCCTTCAATATTAGACAGTTATATTGGTTTCCCAGTCAGTTGCTGTGCCAGGGCCCTGGGGTACCTCTAAAGATCTCCTTGGTATGTCTCCAAGGGTTAGGTTTCCTGTGGACCAATTCTGACCAGGAGAACGAGGAGTCTGATGAGCACAGTGAAGAGAGGGATGTCTCCATGCTGCTCTGAATA
Source organism: Potorous gilbertii (assembly GCA_028658325.1). Lineage (NCBI taxonomy): Eukaryota > Metazoa > Chordata > Mammalia > Diprotodontia > Potoroidae > Potorous > Potorous gilbertii. The sequence goes on from CM053770.1 coordinate 523,908,087, forward strand.
GATAGGAATGTGGCTGAATACAAGAACATGGCTGGATAAAGTGATTGATGTGTAACCAAAAACCATATGGAAATAGTATTCAGAGCTGTGCAAGGGAAGAAGTCGTGTGTCCTCCATTAACTGTAGACTCCCTAAGGGACTGTGTTTCTCTTATCAGATAGGGGAAAGAGGGAGGGATTGCTCCCTGAGGATGATGTTGGGTTTACAGCTGGGACTTAGGTTGGAATCCCAGACCTCTCACTTAATACCATAAACAGTTCCCTTAGCCTCTCTGGGCTTATTTCTTCATCAGTAATATAAGGAGGTTGAATAAGAACCTCTACAGTCTCTTCTCGCTCTCAATTTAGTATCTTTTGATCTATGAGAAAGATTGTCTTTTCTATCAGATTAGGGGCTACCTAAGGACAGAGACTGTGCCTTCCCTATCAGCCTAGGGGCTCTCCCAAAGCAACAAGTATCTTATCTCTGCTCAGTAATACACTAAGCCTGGGACCCTGGGAGAAGGCAGAAAGTGAAAGAAATGGTAATAATTTCAATCTTACCCTCCTCCTGATGATACTAAGGAATCCATCAGGGAAAGGGGTAACTTACAGTCTGTTGGTTTTATTCCATTAACTTTTTTATTTCCTATAGACATTTCTCCTGGTTCTATGAGATTACAGATATTTTACATGCAGCCACAATGTACAAAAATTAGCTTTTATAAATTCTATTTTCCTATTGATCAACTATTATAGAGAAAACGGGATCTTGTAGTAAAAGGATCCCAATACATGGAGCTGGCTGAAAACTTATAGTGACAAAAGGGCTAGATATGATGGATATCTTAGGTTGGCTGTGAGGTGACTCAGTAGATAGAGTGCTGAACCTGAAGTCAGGAAAGCCTGAGTTCAAATCCAGTCTCAGACAATGCTAGCTGTGTGACCCTGGGCAAGTCACTTTACCCTGTTGACCTCAGTTTTCTCATCTGTAAATGAGTTGGAGAAAGAAATGACAAACCACTCCAGTATCTTTGCCAAGAAAACCCCAAATGCAGTCCCAGAGAGTCAGACAAGACTGAAAAAGACTGTACAACCACACCTGCTGAGAGATACAGTCTCTGAGAAGCAGTTTCTCTTTGCAACATTGACTCCAGATTCTGACTCTGCAATCCCTCCTCTATCCCAGCCCCAACCCCACCCTCACCTTACACAGTAATATTTGTATAATGTTTCTCTTTCTCTACCACTATATCTACCTATATGTGTATACACACATATACATGTAGATACATACAAATACATATTTACACGTGTATATATACATATACACACAAATATACTTTCTTTATCACATTTGTATTCCCAGAACTGAATACAGTGTCTGGCACGTAGTAGGCACTTAATAAATTATGTCTGTTGACTTGTTAACTGACAACCATATATAATATACACACACATATACACATACATATATGATGTGTATTTTAATTCCTCACATATATATTTGTATTCATACCCACTTTGCCACATTCCCTTTATGTGTGTGTGTGTATATATATATATGAGTATGTGTATGTAAGTATACATACACACATATACATACAGCGGGAGGAGACACTAGGTTCAAGTCCAACACCTCAGTCTCTCAGTCCATTACTTATCTTACACACACACACACACACACACACACACACACACACACACACACACACACAGAGTTGGGTCATGTGATTACTACTGGGTCTGTAGAGGGTGTCTTCATCCTGAAAGTTCCTTAAATCTGGGTACTGACGTTATGCAAATCAAACTGATTCCCTGCTTTATTCATAGCGTTTGTCATATTCTTTACACTTAGTTTACTTAGGCTCAGAAAAAGCATGTAAATCATTTTGCAAATCTTAAAGCTCTCTCCTTTTCCTCCTTCTTCTCTATCCTGTCTCTGTCTCTCTCCCTTCCTCCCCTCCCCTCATCTTTCTATGTTAGCAGCTGTGATTATTAATTCCAGCTGAGAATGGCTCTGAGAATTAGATGCCAATGCTATAAATGTGACATTACATTTTGTCAACACTGCATGGTTTCCAGACTTTTTAATGCCTGACTCATCAGATTCATAGGATGATAGGCATCTTGCAAGGCTACCTTATCCATCCCCACCTCCACTCAGATCACCCCCAAGTAAATCCTGTCAGCCAGAAGAGAACGCCACATTTTTCTTTTCTTTTTTTTGGAGGGGGGAGGTGAGGCAATCAGGGTTAAGTAACTTGCCCAAGGTCACACAGCTAGTAAATGTCAAGTGTCTGAGGCTGGATTTGAACTCAGGTCATCCTGACTCTAGGACCAGTGACACATTTTTCATCACAGAGCCATCAGAGCAGGAGATACCCTAATCTCTCAGTCAGCCCTTCCAGTCACAAAGTCCTTTTTAACCTTCTTCCTTTCTGAGTTACTCCTTCCCACTGCAGCTTTCATTCTTTCCCTCCTGTGATGCGGGTCTCTTCTTCTTTATACCGCCCCCTCCCCCCTCCAGGGTTCTGATGATGCTTCTCCTGCCAACCTTCACAGAAGTGTTGGGGACAAAAGGGCTTTTTGTAAACCCCAAAGTGCTATGTCAATGTGAGGTACTGTTATTACCACCGAATGGAAACCAAACGAAATCACCTTGCTGATGAAATACCTTTCGACTAATTTCAGCCCCTCCAATGAGGCTTATACCTATTCTCACACCTACGCTGCTTTAGGGGATTAAATATCAATACTTCAAGGTCTCAGATTTACTGATACAGGTGTTCTTTCCGCTGAACAGATCACTAAAGGAGAAGGTTTAAGGAGTTGATTTAGCAACTCTCTGATGATGGGCTTTGCGCATTTAATTAGGCTGATCTTTGGAAAGCACAGAATCTGTAGAAAAGTCCACACATGGAACCTGGCCAGTTCATCAAATCTTGTCCTCCTCTCATATACCTTTTAGAACTCGCTGAGGAATCCTCACTATGCCACCACAAGAAGGTTGGGGAATGACATGAACAAGGAGATGATAACAGTAGCTCGTGTTTCTCTAACACACTAAAGGTTACGATAGCCCTGAGAGAAGGAGGCAGCAAACGAATGCATTATCCCTATTCTATACCCCAGGAAGGAAAGAAGGAGGGGTAAAGGAGTAAGTGACTCATCCAAGGTAACACGGCTAGTGAGGAGCTGAGTGAGAACATAAATCTAATCTAAGAAACAAGTCCAGTGCTTCTGAACATAAGGGTCACATAGGGATGCTGGAAACCTGGGCCAAATCAAATTTCCCAGCCACTAATAACACACATATATCATTTTTTCAGTACAGTAATCTACATATAGCTTAAGGGTAGGGAAGAATTACATTCAGCTCAGCTCTTTTTCCAGGTCCAAAGAACATGGTGTCCAGGGAGGGAGCTGGGAGGGTGGGGAGGTCAATCAAAGCAGGTCTTGTCCTGGAGCCAACAAGCCAGCGGGAGATAAAGCACGATCAGTGAGCTGGACAGAAGGAGGAGGAGGAGGACGGGGAGGAACAGATGGTGTCATCTCCTGCCTCCTTTCTAACCCTCACTCCTGAGTATTCATTCCCTACGCATTTCTTGTGGAGGTAAAACAGCAAATATTGGGCTTTGAGATCTAGGAAGAGAGTTTTGGAGTCAAGGTTAATCCAACTGAATTATAATCAAGTTCTGACATCTTCCTAATCAAGACAGAAGGCTTTCCTTTTCCCTAGAAGGTGAGATGAGAGGTATAGGCAAAGATATGTGGGTGACCAAGGTCTCTATCCCTACTAAGGCAAAAGCCAAACTCCTTCTCTATAGGTCAGTCCATCACACCCCTGCCTCTGTTATCCCAGGCTTTTAGTTCTCAAAGGTCCCTAAAATGATAATTCCCCAACCATGTGCTCCTAATACTCAGGAAATCCTTCCTAGGGCCTGTTCTGAGTCCTCTGGCATACCTCATCCCTTCACTGCCTACTCATCCTGGTCAGCCCCTCAATACTCCCCTCTCCTTTACTGCTCCTTTTCAGCTCCCCTATCCTTCCTGAAGAGAATGTCTAACATCAGGGAGGTGGAGGGATCCCATTACCAATATGCATTTCTACTGTCCATCCTAATTCTCTGTTAGTTGAAGTCAGTTTTTCCCAAGTATGTGTTCTGCTCCATATTGGGTAAGGATTCTGGGAGAAAATGTCCATTATTTTTCACCATTATTTTTCTCTATACAATATTAAATGAGAGGCAACATGGTAGAGTGGATGGAGGGTTAGCCTTGAAGGATTTGGGTTCAACTTCTGCCTTTGACACATCTTGGCTATGAGGAACTCTCAGTGCTTAAGGCAACTCTTTTTTTAAAAAAATATTCTATTTTATTAATTAATTTGTTTGTTTTTAATTTTCAACATTTACTTCTATAAGATTTTGAGTTCTAAATTTTCTCCCCTTCCTTCTGTTCCTCCCTCCCCAAGATGGCATGCAATCAGATAAAGGCTATATACATTCATATTAAACATATTTCCACATTAGTCATGTTGTAAAGGAGAATTAGAACCAAAAGGAAAAGCCATGAGAAAGAAGAAACAAAAAAAGAGAGAAAACAGTGTGCTTCCATCTGCATTCAGACTCTATAGTTCTTTCACTGAATGTAGATAGCATTTTCCATCATGAGTCTTTTTAAAGCAACTCTTTAAGACTATAAGTGACAGAATGGTGAAGAGCATTTCCACACCTGGAAATCCCAATGGGGACCCACTGAACAGAATGGAACCACCATGGCCACAGTTCAAAAAAAATATTAAATAGGAGATTACATATGCACAAAATGACTTTTTATATGGGTCAATTTGGGAAGCAAATATGGATTTATAAACATGAGAGTACTATTGTAAGATCCAATCTTGGTCCCTAAGAGGAAATGAGAAATGGTACCACTTCTTCTGATGAAGAGATGGCAGCTGATAGACAGGTATGGAGTATGACCTGAGCTCAGTCTGTTTTACTAAAATGAAAGCTTATGAGGTAGGGGTAAGGGGGTAGGGGAAAAAGGTTAGGGAAATACAATATTTGGAAATGACTGTGATGTAAAATCAAAAGGTATTGATAAAACTTATTTTAAAGCTAAAGATGGGCTTAACTCCTTTTATTTTGCTCCAAAATCTCCTCCCCTCCCTTATGCTAGTAAACATTCCCTAGTACTAGGCCTTAGGGACCAGCATTCATGCATTCCATTAATGTATTTCTAGGGCAAAAGTGCTGCCTGGTCAAATAATTTTAGATCACAATGGATCACAGGAGTTAGATATAGAAGTTGGAGGCCAGGAGGTGGTGCAATGGATAGAGTGCTGGGCCTGAAGTTAGGAAGACTTCAGCTCAAATCTGCCCTCAGATACTTCCTAGTTGTGTGATCTTAGGCAAGTCACTTAACTTCTGGTCTGCCTCAGTTTGCTCATCTATAAAATGAGACCATAATAGTGCCTACCTCCCAGGTTGCTGTGATAACCAAACAGGAGAGTATCTGTAGAGTACTTAGTACAGTCCCTGACACACTTAGACAACAAACTTATTAAACATTTGTAGACATAGACAGTCCATTAAGAGAAAGATTTGATCAAGGCTACTCAGGAAGCAGGGCCCAGATTTGGATCTGGTCCTTGGGTTCCTAAATCCAGGGTTCTTCTCTCCACTTTATTCTTTTGCCCTGATTAGCACTGCCAGTAAATAGAAGGGTCAGTTGAAGGGGCTCCCTACCAGGAATAAAATTCAATCAAAAGGAAACCTTTGCACTGAAAATGACAGTTAATTGACCTTGACAAAAATAACAAACTAAATGGAAGAACAAACAGAAAATTGGCATCACTGTTATTGCTTTACTATTAAAAACAAAAATGGCAAACAGAACCTGAGAATGTCAGACCATGACAGAGCCTTAAGGGCCAATTCAGACTCATTTCCCTCATTTCAAGATAAGAAAATTCTGGCCCAAGGAGTGGGATCAACTTGTCCAAGGCCACACAGCTGAGTTCATGAGATGGATACAGCTCTAGAGCTGGAAAGGCCCTTAGTCCAACCCCATTCATTTTACAGCTGAGTTCGTGAGATGGATACAGCTCTAGAGCTGGAAGGGCCCTTAGTCCAACCCCATTCATTTTACAGCTAAGTTCGTGAGATGGATGCAGCTCTAGAGCTGGAAGGGCCCTTAGTCCAACCCCATTCATTTTACAGCTGAGTTCGTGAGATAGATGCAGCTATAGAGCTGGAAGGGCCTTAGTCCAACTCCATACATTTTACAGCTGAGTTCGTGAGATGGATGCAGCTCTAGAGCTGGAAGGGCCCTTAGTCCAACCCCATTCATTTTACAGCTGAGTTCGTGAGATGGATGCAGCTCTAAATGAAGGGGACTTGTCAGACAGAGGCCATGGAAGTTGTGGGATCTAATACCAGACCCTTTGACTTCAGACCCAGAGTTCCTTGTATCAGGCTTACAGAAGCAGAACTCTATGCCAAATCTTTCAATGCCCAGTTGAAATTACTAGGGTTTAGATCAGACAGGGCCAGTTAATAAGTTAACCTTGTTTGTTTTTCACCACATCAGCCAGAGCACTCTAATTCTCTAAAGTTAGCCAATTAATTAATACTGACACTGGCCTGGTTGGGGTGGGGGTGGGGTTGGTTGTGAAATAAATGATTTACCATTCAAAGCCTGGGTTCCAATCAAGAGGGTTTTTTCTATATCATGTTATTTCTAGTTTCTTGTTTGCCCCATGGGATGAGATACGCTGGATGATCTATGGATAGGTACCTTATCCTGTCAGAGTCTCATTTATCCCCATTCCTCCCAGAGTAGCTGGAAGAACTTGGATTCCATCATTGTGGATAAGGAAGGTGCGCTCGCACTTTCCCTCTCTCCCTCCCTCTTCCTCTGTCTCTCTCCTTTTCTTTTTCTCTCCCTCTCTCTGTTTCTCTCCCACCCTCTCTCTGTCTCTCCCTGTTTCTCCCTCTGTCCTTTGTCAATATGTCTCTCTCTCCCTCTCTGTCTCTTTGTGTGTGTGCGTTTCTAAAAAACTGAGGGGAGGACCAGGAGAGAGAGTATGTCTTACCAACTCTGCACCAGCTGTACAGATGGAGTTCCTAGCACCCGGTCTGGAAGCAAATTGATCTCCTTCATTATATTGGCCAGCCGTACAGGCAGCTCTTGCCTCAGGAAGGTGAAGGAAGTTTTTTCACAGGCATTGCTAGAACCTGATGGAAGGAAAGAGAGCAACTGTCACTAGGGAAACTTAGCTCAGGGTCTGCCAGGCCTGATGAGCCCAGATGCTAGGGCCTGAAATGAACTTCTATTCATCCTTCCTGGAGTCCCATGTGTACACATTGCTTCCCTACTAGAACAGCAGTTGCTTGAGGGCAGCGATTATTCCTTTTTTTGTCTTGTGGCCCCTATCCCCAGCACAGTATCAGGCACATCAGAGATACTTAAGAAGTGTTTGTTAAACTACAGATTGATTGCCTGAGATGGAAGGACACTTAGAGACCATCTAATCCAGCCCCCTTATTTTACAGAGAAGGAAACTGAGAAAACCTTGGAGTAGAACACACTTCCCTCAATTCCCACAGCTAGGAGCAAAGTCTAGATTAGAGCCCAGATCTTCTGCTTTCCAATCCAGTGTTCCTACTCTGCCCTCCCTAAACTCCACCCATCTACCCCATTTTGATAGCGACTCCCCAGCTTTACTCTATAGTTACATCTATTTTACTGCAACCCAGGTTCCTCCAGGCCAACAAGTTTCTTCTTTTTTTTCTTCTCTACCAGGTGCTAGTAACTTGGGTAGCGGGGAATGAAATAGGGAGAGAAATTAAATGTTAACAGGGCCCCAATTCCAGGGTTTTGTTCCAAAGAGAGAAGGGCTTTCAGATTCTCAAGCATCAGAGGGTTAGAATATTGGCTTTTCTGAACAAGAGAAGCTGAATTGAGGCAGGGAGAAATTAGAGGCAAGTCAGAGGAAGGAAATAGATTATAGGTCTGGAGTTAGACAGGCCCTCAGAGCCATCAAATCCAACCCCTTCCCCAATTTTACAGATGAGGAAACTGAGGCCCAAGGGTGTTAAATGATGTGTATAATGTCAAACAGGTTTGGCTTTCAGAGGCAGGATATGGATTCAGATCCTCTCACTGCTAAACCAGGGAAGGCTCTTTCTGCTATACTATGATACTGTTCAGTTATTCCTGCTTCACTGTTTTTGGCGGAATAGATCTAAAATTCATCACTTTTGGCTTAGGTTCTCCTTCCTGCTGAGGCCAGATGTACAGTGACCACCTGCCTTAGGACCTATCTAAGGGGGAACTGGGATCCCTTCTTTCTCTGCTTTCCCTAACTCCCAGATCATCCTTCATACTTGGGGAGCATGGATCCTCAGCTCTTTGGTTGAGAAAGAAGTGACTAGGGATGGGCAAAGGCGATATAGGAATGGCAGAGAGGAATCAAGACCTATGAGCAGGAGTCTAGCTGCCACAGTCCCTATGGTTCTAGGCCCTTGCCAAGTCCTGTACTCTTCTTGCCCCACCCCCCCCATCCCCTCCCCTCGAAGTGATGTAGACTGTAACCAGAGCCAGGCACCATCTTTCCAACCCTACAGAGATCTAGAAGACCTCCCTCCCCACTCCACCCCCAGCTGTCACCAAAGAAGTGCCCAAGGGATAGATCCAGGCACACACAATACCCATTTCATGAGTCCAGTTAGTACAGCCTCTAACAGGTCCACCCACCATAACGGGGACTGGTACAAGGTGATCCTGATCCTAAGATGGGTGGGATACCAAGAGATGGTTTCCTTTCCCCTCTTCTACTCTACCCCACAAGAAATATAAAGGTGTTTCTATCCTCAGTTATAGTTCACTGCCCCTCAAAAACAGCTTGGGAGCCTTTGATATTCAAATGTCCTTGTTTAGATGGGCAGCCTTTGAAAGCAGTGGGGGTAGGGGAGTGGGCCAATACCTGACCTTAGCCCCTAATACGTCTCTTCAGTTACTAATGGAAGACCTCTAACCTTTAACTCCAGTGCCCTGCCCTCTCTCCTTCATGACAGGATCCTCCTCTAAGGCCCCATATCTCAGCATTCTCTCTTGTCCTAGTCATAAATCTATAGACCTCGCTTATTTTTACCCCTCACAGTGTTTCTATCATTGTCTGCACAAGACCTAGGCATCCCACTACCCCATTAGAAGCAATGCCATTGACCCTCCCCATGCCCGACTCTCTCTGCCTATTGCCCCCATCTTTCCTTCTCTCTCCTCCACCTTCCTGTTCCCTAGGGATCCCACCTTAACCTTGGATACCATGTGTGGGGACACCCCTACCCAACAAATAATCCTTTTTAATATCTGGGCCCCTCCCTAGTCTTTCTCCAGCTCCTTTCCCCAGCCTCCCCCTCCCTCCCACATCTTCATTCTCCCAGAAGAAACTCCTTTTCAGCTTAGAATCCCTTCCTCCATCAACCTGGCCTGCTACCATCACCCCTCATCTCCAACTCTTTCCCAAGTCCTAATTCGCCTCTTAAACGCTTCTATTCCTGGCTCCCTACTCACAGATCCCTCATTTAACCTTCCCCATCCTGTTTTCACTTTCTCCAGATTGCTCCATGAACTAGCCCTGGTCTGGAGTTCTTTACCAATAACCCTTCCTCTCCCGGCCTCCTCCTTAAACCGTGTTAGGGTGGGCTCCTACTTTCCTGGCTCCTTCTCTATATACCCTTCTCAGACTCAAGCCCCGGGCCAGCTCCCGGTCCAGCCTTGGCATTAACTCCTCCCAGACTAGGGCCCAGTTCTCTTCTTCTCACAGCCAGGAGCCCCTTCCTCTCTCTCTTTTAACCCTTGACAGCCTGCAGTCCTCTTGATTCTTCATTAACCCTTCCCAGACTGAAGCCCTTGACTGTCCATTAACCTTTGACTCTCCCATTAACTCTTCTCAGGCTGGAGTCGCCTTGACTCCCCGTTAACCCTTGCCAGCCTGCAGCCCCCTTGACTCTCCGTTAACCCTTGCCAACCTGCAGCTCCCTTGCCTCTCCGTTAACCCTTGCCAGCCTGCAGCCCTCGCCTGCCTCCCCATCGCCTCTGCCCAGTCTGAAGCTCTTGCGACCCCTCCCCGCCCAAAGTCCTACGCACCAAAGTCCAGAAACTGCTTCATGGACAGCGGGGACGGGGAAAACTTGCTGAAGTGCTCGATGTACTTGGGCGCCCCGGCCAGGGATGCGTTCTTTAGCAGCGCCCGGACCCAACGCATGGCGGCGGTGGCAGCGGCAGTGGCGGTGACAGTGGCGGTGGAGGCCCCGTTCCGGGGCCCAGCGGCGCTCAGCTCCCGCTCCCGACGCCCGGGGCCAGCCACCTAGCCTGCTCCTTCCTCCCCTCCCCTTTCAACACCGCTTTAGCGGCCTACGCTCCTCCGGCCAATCATTTCTCCCCGCCCCCGGCCGCCTCCAGTCCTCTCACACAAACAACTCCGGTCGGACCAATGGGAAGACGCCTCGGCACGTGGCTTCCCGCGGCGCCCACCCTCTTAACCCTTTCTGGCCAGGGTCCCTCTCCAGTTGTGACCGAGCTCTTTCTTCGATCCCGCCCCCGAGGCTGTAGCTGTTAACCCTTGCCTTCCCGTAGCCCAACCCATAGAACCTTGCCCCCAGCCCATAGATCCTGTCCCCTCCCCACAGTTCAAGTTTAACCTTCCCAGCCTTGGGAACGGGTTACCCCGAGTCTCCTGGGAATAGCTCTCGGGAGCCCGTTCATCCCCTGACTGCCCATGTCCCCCTCCCTGGGGTGGGACGTGGGAGGCCCCTCTCGAGCCCTGCGTTCACGCCTCCAGGCCCAAGGCAGGAGGTTTTTCAGGCTGAGTGACTCAGCCGCACGTTTGCAAGGAAGGAGGCCTGCAAGTGGTAGAAATTGATTCATTGGGGCTTGTTTGGCTGCCTTGGGAACTCAGGAAGATGAAAATGCTATGCAAACACTTGGTTTTCTGGTTGAGAAGCGCATCCCGGGCGGGCCTTAAAACTCAACACCCTCCCTAAGCTTTTGGAGATGTCATCCCGCCCCCCTTTAGGCTTTTGCTTTTGGGGGTGGTGAAGGGAATCCTACCCCATTACATAATATGCATGCACGCACACCTACGCTCCCCTCTCCCCCCCACCCCCGCACCCCTTCTCTCCGCTAAGTGTAGGTTTCTCCTTCCCACTCCCGACGTCACTCCTCAGGGTCACCCTGACTATTGCAAGGAAAATGCAATTCGGTGCCCCCTCGTGGTTACAGGTGGCATCACGAGGTAGTATCCAAGGGGAGGAGTTGGCAGGTGCGTTGTCCTGAACGAGCCAGGCCCCACCGCCAGAGATACAAGGAGGAGCTTGGTAGTTTCATATGAAATTTCCCACAGACTCAGCCTTCACGGGGGCCTTGCCTAGAGACCAGGGGAAGATGTACAATGTATCCCTTTTATGCGTCATCTTTCCCCCATTAGAATATAAATTTCTTCAAGAGAGCCCCAGCTCAATAGACGGTGAATCTGTGAAGCCTTGTAATTCTTGCACTTGACCTTCAGAGTTGGCTCCCCCTTGCACTTTAGAGAACCCGCAGAGCTCTAGAGGCCAGCAAACTACCGGAAGTTTGCTGTTGTTGTTTAGTTGTGTCTGACTCTTCGTGACCCCATTTGGGATTTTCTTGGCAAAGATAATGGAGTGGTTGCCATTTCCTTCTCCAGCTGATTTTACAGATAAGGAAACTGAGGCAAACAGGATTAGGTGACTTGTCCAGGGTCACATAGCTGGCATCTGAAGCTGGATTTGAAATCAGGTTTTCCAGACTCCAGGCCTGGTGCTCTATCCACTGCACCCCCTAGCTAAGTACCAGAAGACATGTTCAAATACCAACTCTGAAGTCAATTACTTCTGTAATTACTTTGAGCTCTGTGAACTCGTGTGTGGAAAAAGGATACAATGGAGCCTCCGGTTTTATTTGAAATTAGCCCTCCCAAACACGAATCCTTCCTTCCCCAGAACAAGCTGATCAAATGTTTGGACAGCACCAAGCTGAGAGGGACATATTAGATAAGAGAATCAGTTTCAGAAATATCTCAATAGGCTGGAGTCAGGGGTTGAAACTGAACAATGTGAAATTTAAGGCAGGTAAATGTAAAGTCCTACATGAATTAAAATCAAACAACGGAATAAGTACAGGATTGGGGAATGTGACTGGATAATAGTCCATGAGAAACAGGCCTGTGTGGACAGCAGGCTCACCATGAGTTGGCAGGGTTAAGCAAAAGCCAGAGAAGCTAATGGGATTTTAGGTTGTGTTAATGAAGTATTATGTCCTAAGTGTTATAGCATATTTTTTTGAGGCAATCAGGGTTAAATGACTTGTTTAGGGTCACACAGCTAGTAGTTATCTGAGGCTGGATTTGAACTAAGATGATCCTGACTCCAGAGTTTAGTCTCTTATCTACTTTGCTACCCAGCTGCCCACTGAATGTTATAGTAAAGGAGAACTGCTTCAGGTGGATGAATCTTCTTTGGAAGATGGATGGGGGAGGGGAAAGAATAATATCATAGTAGAAGATAGAGCATTGGACTTGAAATCAGAAAGATCTAGATTCAAATCTTACCTTTGCCATGTGATCCAGGGCAAGTCATTTAACCATTGTCAACTTCCCTTTCCTCATCTGTTAAAGGAGAGGTTTGGGTTCCATAGCCTCCAGAGTTCTTTCAGCTTAAACATATGGGCCTAGAAATCATATGGCATTCAAAGAGTGGAAGAGTTTCTCTCCATACTGGTAGAGAATTGGAGAAAATACACAAATCAATTAGATAACCCATCCCTTTGGGGAGGGGTTGATCGGAGAGTTCTCTGATCAATTTGACTAGAGCTCCAATCAACCTAAAGAATTTACAAGGTGTCTTTTAGAGTATCTGATAATCATCTCCCCAAGTGTTTTCAAAATATCAATGGACATCAAAACCCATGTTTTCCTTAAGGTAGTGCTCATCAAATGTTCCATATGTTATGGAAGCTCATCATATTCAGAGGCTTCCACTTGATTAATCCCTCTTATATAAGCATCCAATTTAGAATTTTGCAGCCAAGTGTCACAGTGGATAGAGTGAAAGGTCTAGAGTCAGGAAGACTCATCTTTCTGAGTTCAAATCTGATCTCAGACACTGGCTGTCTGATCCTGGGCAAGTCACAACTCTGCCTCAGTTTCCTTATCTGTAAAATTACTGGAGAAGGAAATGGCAAACAATCCAATAACTGTTGAGAAAACCCTAAATGGGGTCACGAAGAGGTGGACATGCTATATATATATATATATGACATTATATATTATATTACATTGCATATGTGTATATATGTATATACATAATAGAGTGGTTGCTATTTCCTTCTCCAACTCATTTTACACATAAGGAAACATACATACACACACACACACACACACACATATACGAAGGCACTTTCCTCTGTCTCAGTCAGATCACACTTGAGTATTGTATTGTCCTTGGTCCCACCAGTCTTTGGAAAGAAGGAAAAACATTGACAAAGTATTGACAGCCCACAGAAAGTGAGCCAGGACAGTAAGAGAACTAGATACTAATCATATGGGGATCCATTAAAGTAACTAGGACTTTTAGCTTGGAAAATAGAAAAATTGGCTTTTTTCAAGCATTTAAAGGACTGTCACAAACCAATGGTGACAAATTTGTTCTGTTTGGTCTCATAGGGCAGAACTATGAGCAATGAGTAGAAATTAAAGAATTTTGGCTTGATGTAAGAGGGGGAAAAATCTTAAGTGTAGTGGAATTGTTTTGTTTTTTTTTTTACCAACCCTTTAACCCCTAGCCAAGAATATAATCACAAGGTGTTAGTGAAGAGTTCTACTTCTTAACAATGAGAACTTTCCAAAAGTGGAATGAGTGGCCTAGGGAGGTGATGGTTTTCTTTCCTTGGAGTCTTCAAGCAGGAGTTGGGTGGTGTGTGGATGATCACTTGTTGGCTGTGTTATTGTGGGGCTTCCTTTCTTATATAAGTTGGACTAGATAGCTACTGAGGCCGCTTCTGTTTCTCAAGTTCTGTGATAAACCAACTTCTAAAGATGCCTCTAACTACTGATCCATTTATAAGGTGCACATACCCAAGTGAATCAACAGTCAATTCCACTGACTGATTGATGGACTGACCCAAGGATGACCTATACAAAATAAGTTAGTTGGGACTTCCAGGGAGACAAAGTTTGGATTAGTTGTGGAATGAGACTCCTGCAGAAAAAGAATTCTCTCTCTTCTTCCCTTCTTTAACCATGAGAGCCACAACCAGTTGCCTTACCACTGGACTGCAGTGACTCTGGAGGAGAGAGTGAGACTGATGACTTTGCATAGTCCTGCCTCACTTCAATTCAATTCACTTGCAAGTCAAGACATCATCTTCTTGAAGTCTTTGGTCCTTTTCATGGAAGGATGAAGAACAACAGTCTTTAGCTTTGCAAGTGAGAGAGACAGTCCAATCACAAGTATGAGGCACAGGATAAAGACATATTCTACACAGACACAGAAAGGCAGTAACTGAAGGAAAGAGGCAGCTGCAGTCATTCCTTGAAGCTGGCAGCAGAGAAGATTATGGATTCAAGAGAGAGCTGGTCCTGGCAATCAAGGATCAAGCTATAGAGAGGAACAAATACTGGAAGCCTAGCTGAGTAACCCACCCAGCAAAGACCCTGAGCCCAATGGTTGCTGCATGAGGGCTCCATGAAGAAAGGCTTTTAGGCTCTGTAATACCAGGAACTATGAGTTGCCTTGGTCACTATCGTTCCCTACATTGAATTCACTGTACATGCCCATTCCAATGGATGCTGTATTAGTGGAAAATGATGTTCCAAGTTTATGGAAAGACTGTTACGTAACTACTGTTCTGATGATGCAATCTTGGTAAATGCCATTAAGGACTTATTGTATCTACTGGCTGATTGTTAATTAGAAACACACTGGTAGGGGCCTTTGGTCTAGAGTGTCACAGTCTCACGGGATTATCTGTAGAACTCAACATAGAAGCCATTCTCTGAGGACCTAACCCACAATTTCAAGTGCATTTTTGGGGAATAGCTTCACTCAGAGCTATCTAACAAAAAGAACAGACTCTAAGTAATGAGGCCCAAATCTTGAAGTGGAGACTAGATGGCCACCTATTGGGCATATCACAAAAGAGATTCCGGTTTCAGTGTGGGCTGGTCTAGCTGACCATTATGATTCCCTTTGGCTTCAAGATTCTATAATTCTGTCTTCATCCTTATTCATTCACCAACAGAAAAAGTCAAAAAGAGATCCAGGATCAGGGTTGGGAAGTAGGAGGTCAGATTATCTCTTTGCCTTG
Organism: Potorous gilbertii; assembly: GCA_028658325.1. NCBI lineage: Eukaryota > Metazoa > Chordata > Mammalia > Diprotodontia > Potoroidae > Potorous > Potorous gilbertii. Next base: position 523,923,467 of record CM053770.1, read on the forward strand.
AAGGATCCTCCCTCTCACCCACTGTCTATTAGTTGGACTAGTTACCTTCTAAATTCCCTTCCAAAACTAAATCTATGATTCTATAAGACTCAGAAGAACTCATACTCCCAGATAAGGCCATTCACTCAGCCTATGTCAAAATGCTTAATATTCCCCTCTTGTAGGAAGTCTTCCTTGACTTAGTTTTACTTCTTCCATTCCCTAGACACTCTCAAAATCATCATCTATAATCCGTTCCTTAGCCCTAGAGGTGGATATAAAGATTCAGGAGTCATCTGCACAGAGCTAATAATTAACCTGTGGGAGCTGTGAGGTCACCAAGTGAGAGAATGCAGAGAGAGAAGAAAACTCAGGATAGAGTTTTGGGAAACACAGTAAAGAGGATGTAATGTGGATGGTAAGCCATCAAAAGAGACTGGGAAGGAGCAAACAGGTAGGAGGAAAACCAGGAGAACAGGATTTCCAAAACCCAGAGAGGGAGGATTATCCAGTAGAAGATGGTCAGCAGAGCCAGAAGCTGCTGAGAAATCAATCCATCAGGCAAAATGCACATATGAAGCCCCCACTATGTGCCAAATGCTGCATTAGGTGCTGGGGATACAAAAAGAGTCAAGGACTGGGCAAGGCCATCCAATCCAGCAATTGGGATCATCAGTAACTTTGGAGAGAACTGAAGTGATGAGATCAGTAGCCAGATTAAAAAGGGTTCAGAAGTGAGTTAAAAGAGTGAAACTGGAGGTGAGAAGTATAAATAGCTTTTTTAGGAGTTTGGTTGAGTGCCAGTTGTGCACCTCCAATTGCCAACTAGATATTTCTACTTGGTTGTTTCACAGGCCTTTCTTTCTTTTTTGAGGCAACCAGGATTAGGTGACTTGCCCAGGGTTACACATCAAATGTCTGAGCCTGGATTTGAACTCAGGTCCTCCTGACTCCAGGGTCGGTGCTCTACCTACTACACCACCTAGCTGCCTCTCCGTAGGATTTTCAAATTCAAATAATTTCCACTAAACTCACTTCCTACTGAACTTCTCTATTTTTGAAATGGTCATCACCATCCTTTCAGGTTCACAACCTCAGCATCATACTTGACCTCACTGCTCTTCATCCAACATATCTAATCAGTTGCCAAATCTTGTTTCCACTTTTGCAAAATTTATTTCATCTATTCCCTTTTCTCTCCTTATATAGCCACCATCATAATTATCATCGCCAGCCTGGACTTTTGAAATAGCTTCCTAATTGTCTCTCTTTTCTCCAGTCTGTCCCCCACAGGATGGCCACAGCAATTTTCCTAAAATGCAGATGTGACCATGCCACTCCTCCACTCAATAAACTCCAATGACTCCCTATTGTCTCTAGGATCAAATATAAATTTTTCCACTTAGTTTTTAAAGCCCTTCACAATCTAACCCTAATAAACTTTTCCAGTGTTGTTGTTCAGTCATGTCTAACTCTCCCTGATCCCATTTGGGGCTTTCTTGGCAAAGATACTGGAATGGTTTGTCCATTTCCTTCTCCAGTTCATTTGACAGATGAGGAAACTGAGAGTGACTTATCCAGGGTCACATAATTAGCATCTGAGGCTGAATTTGAGCTCATGAAGATGAGTCTTTTTGATTACAAACTAGTGCTCTATCCACTGTGCCACCTAACCCTCCCATACATTGTCTGTCATATGTTAACCCCCTTCCCATACTTATTGGCCCAGGAATTCTAGGCTTTGTGCTATTTTTTGCTGGACACTTCATCTCCCATCTCCTTGCCTTTGCATTGGTCATTTCCCATGACTGGAAATTACTTCTACCTAGCCACTACCTCTCAGAACTCCCCATTTCTCTCAGAACGCTATTCCTGCACAACCTTCTACATAAAGCCTTTCTTGGCCTTCCCACCAACTTCCTCTCACCCCTCGAATCTGCATTGCATTTTGTATAAATAGGCATGTTCCGTTTCCCCCTAAAGACTGTATAACTCCTTGAAGGCAAGTCATTTCTGTCTTTGTATTTCCATCATTTGGCAGGTGGCTAATCAATGTTGCTTGACTTATTTCCAATGATTGGTCCCAACCATCAGCCATTGATCTCTCTGAGTGTAGTGATGATCTCTCATCAACCTAGGATATCTCAGAGAGCAGAGATGGGGGCTCCTCTATCAGAAGGGGAGACCCATGATGACCCCTGCACAAGATTTCATCCCCTGGTGGCAGGTGATGCTTGATACAAGTGGGACAATAGCATGAGACTCTATATCTTACAAATCAGAAGCAATTTATTGGCTGCCACCAGAAGCCTATATACAGTGAAGGCACAAGGGTGGGGAGGGGGCTCCCCTGCTACAGTACCATGAAAGAGGGAGTATAGAGGGCCCAGGGGAGGAGAACAAACAGTAGCTTTTAACCTTAGCATCCAAGGAGCTAGACTTGAGAGTCTGTTAACCTCAAGGTTCCATTGACCTCCCTTGGGCAGAGGAGGGAGGTATTTTGTGTCTTAGCCCCAGTGCTGATGATCAAGACTTTGACCTCCAAGAACCATACTCTCCTCAGTGGTGTCAGACCACTTCTTCATGGTGAAGATTTGGGTGGGTGGGGCGTGGAGTACAAGGGAAAAATGGAGAAGCAGCTGTCATGGAGAGTAGTGGTGGAGGAAGAGGTCCAGCTAGGGGAGGGCAAGGGCTTATCTCCAAAGACCCAGGCCCTATGCTACATTCATTCAGTCGTCTGTTTCCCTCAGCTCACCCTCCTCCCCCATTTGCCTTGCTAGGATCCAGGGATGGTCACTGCCATTTTCACTTTTCCACCCCAGTGAGGCAGAGGGGTGGGGTGGAGAAATGATGGCCATTCCCATCTCATACCCAGCCCACCTTGTCAATCCCCCTCCTTTCTTCCAAGTCTCCCTCATCTGATCACATCAATGCCATCTCCTTGTATATCTTTCACCCTGGACAGTGACCATTGTCAGGCAGCAATCTTGTTTCTAACCTTTCTATTGGATGCTACCTTTTCTGCAGATTCAGTCTGTGATGGAGAGGGAGAATTGAGGAAGCTTTTGAGAGGGGCTATAAAGGACATCCTTTTGGCTGATCAAAGACCTGTCAATTTCCTCCCCACCTTAGAAGTTTCTCTTTTTGCTGTCTGTGAATGGCCAGTACCCTTAGATGGGGGTCATCCCTGGCCCAACTTGAGCAGTCATCATCACCCCCAAGAAGAGTCAATCCAGTGGCTATGGCTCAAATTAGGTCCAGTGTGAATGTCAAGAATGACTCTTTCCCCATAAGACTTGGGGGTTTTCATTCTTCCTGACCCTAGGGGATCAGGGGGTCAAAGGGGGTTAAGCAAGATTTGGAGAAGGCAGGAAGAAAATGGGGAAGGACATCCAGGTTTTGGCGCCAGCAAAGACTGGGATATTCCATGCATGGTCCCATGCATGCAAGTAAATCCCTTGAACATGTACATGGGATCACATGTATGCAGGGAAAAAGGGTAGTGTGAACATGGTCATAGCAAATGTCCACAGTCCCTCCTCATCTAAAAACCAGAAAGAGGAGGGAAGAATGAGTAATCAGGGGGAGGGGGGAGAAGGGAAGGGAGAAATGGGGGAGGAGGGGGAGAGAGGGAGAGGGAGAGAGAGAGAGAGAGAGAGAGAGAAGAGACAAGGGATTATGTTTAGGAAGGGAAGGGAAGGCACTTCCCTGGTCATAGTTGGAGATGAGGAAAAGAATCCTGGACCCAAAGGTGCCAAGGACCAAGTGATGCCCCCTGCAGGCAGCAGGAGCCATAACTTAAGATAAATAGAATGGAAAGGGGTTGGATTTGGGGAAGTGGGCGGTGAAGATAGGCACAGATGGAAGCATAGGAAAATATCAGTAGTATCGGTCCCGATCCTGCCAGTTGGTAACCCAGTGCTTCTTGGGGGGTAGTGTGCCCCCTGGGGGTGGGTACCTCTCCTCCTCCCGTATCCGCACAGCATGGTACTTTGGCATGATCCAGTAATAATGGGTCCGTTTGAAGAAATCACACTGTATAGGTTGTCAAGAGGGAGTAGACAGAAAGTAGAGGATCCCCAAGGAGGGAAGAGAGAAAATAAGAAATGTTAGTACACCGTCATCCAGTTGTTTCAAGCTAGCAGGCCAGATGTGCTCCAAGAGGAGTGTGTCCTTGACCTCCCCTCCCCAGTCGTCCAGTAGAATTCCCCTTCTTTCTATTTCCTTCTTCCCCAAGAAAACATGGTTTAGCCTTTGGTACCAGTTTTTCCAGGATCTTTCCATATAGTTCCTTCTACTCCATTCACTAAGTCAGGAACTCTTGAAAATCAGGGATCTCCTCCCCACACAACCCAAAATAGCATCCCTCCATCCACCCCATCCCTCCCCTCCCTTAGCAGGGGACCTGCTTGATATAGAGGAAGAGGAACTGAAAAATATAGGCAGAATGAAACAGAAGGAAAGTAGAGATGCAGGGACAGAAACTGAGGTTCTTGGGTGGGAGTGTTGCAGGGAGAAAGGAAGGGGTCAGTTCAGAAAGAGATCCTACAATTCCAAGAAGGGCAATTGAAGGAAAAAGTAAAACAATAATACACACACACACACACACACACACACACACACACATATATATATATATATATATATATATATATATATATATACATATATATGTCCCCAGGGAGGGTCTTTAAAAAACATAGGATCATCCAACATGAAATGTATCCAATAATTCTCTGCCTCCTCCAGGGATTCCACTTGACTTTGGGCCTGGGGGAAGTGATCAAGATGGGCCTAGAAATTTGTTTCAGAACTGGAGAAGGTTATTAGGAAAGGACCTACTCCCAGTCACTTCTGCCCAGGCTAGAATGGAGCCCCTAAAAGCTCAAGCCCCTGTGGCTTTTCATGCTCAAGGGCCTCTCCCTGATCCCACTTCTCTGGTTTGGAGGGGAGCTATGAAACTTGGGAGGAGACAAGCCAACCCCTTTTAGGGACAGGGGGCAGTGGTCTGGGTATGCAGAATAGGGGAAAGGAACCCTGGATTTGTATTTTTATGGTCTTCTGCTACACCATCGAAGTCTTTTCTCTTCCCAAAGTGGGTATCTAGAGCCAAGGTGAAGAGGGGAAATCTGAAGACACCTTGGATAAGAGTGATGTGAAGAGGGAATCAGAGGAGGAGAAGACAGAACAGACTGAGCCCCACAAAGGCTGCAGGGATCGGAGAGGAATTTGGGTTTTGTTAGTTATAAAGGGAAGGATTTACCCGGGGTGTGTGTGGGGCAGGGAGTGATGGGTCTCCCCTCAGTAGTCATCGGTCAGCCTCTCCGTCTCAGAAGGCTGGCTCTTCATCTCCGCCTTTTGCCCTTTGGCTTCATACAGGGCTCGAGTGCTAGCTCGTTTGAAGAAGCCACACTGTGGGGGAGGGCGATGCAGAGTCAAAGGGTGGGGTGGTCTGGGTGTGTCCCCACCTGAGAGGGTGAGGATAGTTGCAAAGATGCCAGGGTTGGAGAATGGGACACTAAGGTCCCATTCCTTGAGCCAGGAGGGGCTTGGGAGACCTGGATTCCATCACTAGACCCATGGTGGTCATAGGGATACAACTGGGGCTAGAGTCTGTGGACTCCTTAGATCCTCATCTCCAACTCTGAGCTGTATCCCTTGACAAGAGCTTTCACTTCATTGATGCTATCAGGACAGTATCTAATGTGGGGATTACAGAGAAATAGGGAGGGTAGGGAGATGGGGAAGCAGGAATGAGGAAGAGGAGAAAGGAGGGGGAAGGGGACCTGAGGGGATGGAATGAGCAGGGAGGGGGATGGATATGGAAAGGGGTGCCTACCTTCCAAAGCAAGAGAATGATAAGTCCCAACAGTAACAGCCCAGCTCCCACAGACACTAGGACAAGCCAGAGCTCAATCTCAGCAGGCAGCTCTTCAGTCAGTTCTGAGTCAATGTCCACAGAAAACTAGAGTGGGTGGATGGGCATGGACAGAGAAGAGAGAAGGGCCATTTAGTAGAACGCCTTACCTTTCCTCCTCCCCCAATTCCTTTCCTCCCAGCCAAGGGACCCCGCAGTTTGGTTGTCTCCCAGAAGGGGGCGTCAAAAGGCCGAGGAAAAATTCCTGTTTGACCAGCAAATCTGAGTCTGTCCATGCCTGTAGTCCCACAATCGAAAAAGAATCTCTCCCATGTACAAGACCCTTGTGTCCTCTTCTTCCACCCCCAATTCCTGCCTCTAGCATGTACACATAAATATGAGAAGATTTCAGCATTTGACTTGCTGTTAAAGATAATCTGTACTCTTATCTTAAACCCAGGGGTGGGGAACGTGCAACCTCCAAGTCCCATGGGGCCCTCTAGGTCTTCAAGGGCCACATGGGGCCTCTAGACTGCAGGTTCCCCACCTCTGCCTTAACCTTCTGAGTATGGTGTTAGAAAAAGAACCTTAGATTGGGAGTTAAGATGCTAGGATCTCCTTCTGACCATCACTACTACCTAGCTTTGTGCAAATCCCTTTACCTGGCTGAGCCTCAATTTCTTAATCTGCAAATTAAGAACAGTGCCCTCTGCACTGCATTCCTGAACAGGCAGAGACGAGGAGGGGAATAGCTGAGATTGCCAAGATAATGGATATGGGAGGGCTTTGGAAAGTACCATACAAATAAAGCCTTCTGGCAGTGAGCAGACAATAAGGGAAGGTAAGCAAACTCTTTGATTCCTGTTTGTAACTCACCAATGTCGTCTTGTTATCCATATTGATGGTCTGGATGTTGGTTCGGAGGAAGAGTGTGGCAAAGCCCTCCACTCTGACCCTGTCAAAATCACTGTAATCCTGCAATGGAAGGCAGGGTGTAGTAATAGCCAGGGTTCCTCATGACCTCCCCCCCAATCAGAACCCTTATGCCCAGATGGCATCGACAAAAACCTAACCACACAGGCAGATTCAGGAGAGAAGGTTCTTGTATTCTTGGGTCCATGACCTACCTCCACAGACTGACCACCAGTCTCCCTTTTGTTCACCCCAATGTTTCTCTAGTCAGTTGTCCCCCCTACCCACAGGCACATTGAATGTGGAAACATCAAAGACATCTCACACACAGATAAAGTTATCCAGATACATGTGAACTAAAGTTGCTGCACCACTTGCTACCCCATTACACACAGTCACACGGCAATCACCCAGAGAGAGCCAAATGAAGATATCAGGCTTGCGTAATGGTTGGGCCAGGATGCTGGGGCCTTGCTGGGCCACGCCTAGAGAGGTTAGTTCATTCTTTCCCCCTTGTCTCCCCAAAATGTCTGAGATGAGGGGTGGCACTGGAGCTTGGACTCCTCTACCCCACCTAAGATAATCACTAACCTCGATGAAGGTGCTGTTCCACACTCGTGCCCAAACCGTCATGGTAGAGGGTACTGAGACATCAGAAATACTGCATTCAAGCCACACACAGTGAGCTCGACCATTGGCACAGGACTAGATTGAGTAGAAAACAAATAAGGGAATCTTCTCCAAGTAACTTAGCCTTTCTTTCACAGATATTCCCCTCAGGGTCCTTGTTCTATCTACCTAGTATATCCATATATGCTCTAGCCAGACAAGCAGACAAATGGATACCTCCATATCCATTTACTGATTCATCCAATATACACTTATTAAGTGCCTACTATGTGCCAAATACCTAATTAGTCACTAGAGACAAAAAGATGAAATTGAAAGCCCATATTCTCGAGGAGAAGCTTGAATAGACTGATCCACCACAACCTATGTACCCATTCCAACTTCCCTTCCTTTCCAACCCTGCTCTCCATACTCCATTCTGCAAAGCATTCCATTACCCCTACCAACCAGCCCTGCTCCCTCTAGCCAAAACATTCTCAATCTCATTTGGGCAGTTAGGTGGTACAGTGAACTTGGACTGAATTTATACTTGGAATGAGGAAGACTCATCTTTCTGAGTTCAAATCCAACTTCAGACACTTACTAACTATGGTTCTTGAGTTCAAATCTGGCCTAAGACACTAGCTGTGTGACCCTGTTTGCCTCAGTTTCCTCATCTGTCAAACAAGCTGGAGAAGAAAATGGCAAACACTCATCTCTACCAAGAAAATTCCAAATGGCGACACAAAGAGTTGGACACAGTTGAAAAACGACTGAACAACTGCCCTCATTTGGGCCTCAGTCCTTTCTCCCCCATCTCTTCCCTCACACTAGGAGTTTGCTAAAAGCTAGCACAAGTACAAAACCAGATCAAAAGCATGACCCTACCCCAACGGTGGGCAGTCCCTCTTTCTCCATTCAGAAAGAATGAGGGTATGGATCACTAGAAGGTGGGTCTTCAGATTACTTCAGAACAATTAAGAGACAAGGTCAAAAAGGCAACTGAGGAGGTTTAGGAAAAGATTAAGTGACCTGGTTCTATTGGGTAGAGAAGACTGTTAACCCAAAGCAAACACTGTGACCATTAACATAATCTCTCCTTCATTCTGGGTTCTTACTGATGTTACATCAAATTACTTTATTTCAGAGATATGATAATAGCAATGGCTAGCATTTCTGTAGCCCTTTGAGGTCTGCAAAGCGCTTTACAAATATCTCATCTGATCCTCATAACAACTTTGGGAGATAGGGGCTATTATTATTTACATTTTGCAGATGAGGAAACTGAGATTGAGATGAAGTGACTTGCTCAGAGTCACACAGCTAGTAAGTGTCTGAGGCTGGATTTGAACTCATGTCTTCCTGATTCCGGGAATATTCACTCTTCCACCTAGATATTCAAGGGCATAGGGATAGGGTGGGGGTAGTACTACATCACTTTGGACATTTCTCTTTCTAAATTAGAAATGCTAAATTTAACCCCCCAAAGTATTATTTCTGAAAGACTTATGGTTAAAATAAATAAAGGCTAAGACAAATGAGATTCTTCTGCTTGAATACATACTTTCATTACTTTGCCAAGAAGCCCTTCTCATTTTTAGATAACTAGTTCTTAGCAAGTTTCTCCTATATTAAGCAGCATCTTCTACCTTTGTGGTCCTAAATTGTACTCTCGAGATCCAAGCAGAATGAATCTAATGTTTTTTTCTACACGACAGCATAAATACTTAAATATCTTTACTACTCAAGGTAACTTACGTAATACTTCAATAATGTAAATACTCAAATATAATAGCTTAAATATTTAAGAGCTGCCATTGGCTCCTTTCTAAGTCTTCTTTTCCCAAGAATAAACACTCCTGGCTCCTTCAACTGATCCTTCTGTGGCATGGTTTTCAGGCCTTCTGCTCCACATTATCCTAACCCTAACCCCAGTGGCCCATCATCTTCTTAATAATAGCAGATGTAACATCACATTTGAATCTATGTCTGCTACTCTTTGAACCAGAACAAGTTGCTTAGTTTCTCTTTACTTGTTTCAAATAAAAAAATCCACTGCTTGGCTTTTCAAGACCTTAACCTGGCCCCTTCCTACCTTTCCAGTTGTTTTTATACCTAACTCCTTTTCACATACTCTTCAATAGATCAACACCAGCCTTCAAGAAACTTCCCCATCTCTGGACTCCAGGCATTTTCTCTGTTTTGCTCCAGGCCTATAATTTTCTCCCTCCTCATCTCTGCCTCCTGACTTCCTTCCAATCCCAGCTAAAATCCCACCATCTGCAAGAAGCCTTTCCCAATTCCCCTTAATGCTACCGCCTTTTCTCTATTAATTATATCCAACTTATTTATATCTTGTTTGTGCACAGCTATTTATATATTGTTTATTTATGTATTATATACATTTATATATTGTCTTCCCCATTAGAGATTGTGAGGTCTTTCAGACCAGGGACTACTTTTTTATTTTTAATTTCTCTGTATCTCCAATGCTTACCACTGTGCCTGGCACATAGTAGGTACATAATAAATACTTATTGACTTGATTTGACTTGACATAACTTTCCTTCTCTTTAAATTGAAATGTTAGCCTGGATGACCTCCAAGGCCTTTTTCTGCTGCAAATGCTATGATGTTCTGAATTTCGTTCCAGCCCCTATCATGTTTCTGAGGCTGGAGTAGGAGTCCAGCGAGGTTGACATCAAATCCATCCAGTGTCAGCCCCTCTTCCCCAGACACTCACCAACACAGTCTCAGACTGTGCCCTCTTGGCAGTGGCCAGGGTGATCGGAGGAGGTGCCTGCGATTCTCTAGAATCCAGCTCCCTTCGCCATCGTCGCTGGGAAGAGGATCCATTCTTAGAAATCTGTTGGAAAGAGACAGATAGGAAGAAAAGGAACAGAGGAAGGAAGAAAAAAAGAAAGGAGAAAAGGAGACCATATAGATGGAAAGAGGATAAAGAAGAAGAAAGGAAAGCCAGTCTAGGCCAAAGCAAAGAAACAGGGCAAGTCTCAACAGGTGAAGCTCAATGCCTCATTTTTCCAGGCAGAGCTAGTCCTTGGTAATTGGTAGAGGTGATATATAGATGCCAGATGAGCTAGGCAGGGGAAATGGGGAGAAAGATTTCCTTACGGTAAGGTTGAGGGGATTGATAAGGTCCCCAGGTGGCTGGCAAGTCTGGCTTTCATTGCCTTGGACAATGATCTCAGTGGGATACAGAAGCCATTTTCCATTACTAACTTCATATGGCCATTCTAGCCCGAGGAACAGAGTTCCCAAAGCTGCCAGCCCCTCATCCATGGGGCCCACCTGTGAGGAAAGAAGACCCCACCAAGTATGTTAGCACCAAGGTTATCACCCCAGATTGACCCCTCTCCCCTGACATCACCACCCCAACCTCCCCAGCCCTTCTATCCTCGGGTCATCATATTCCCTCAGCCAGTCTTTCATGATGACTACTTCCTTAACCCATGACCCCTCAGCCAATCCCAGCTCTTCCAAAAATGCCCAACTTCCTCCTTACCACCATCCTTCTGACCCAATACCTCTCCTTGCCCCAGAATTTTCCATACCTTAAATTCAAAGGCGATAGGGCTTCCCACATCAGTGTCATTTTTCATGCCTGACTCTCCCATCACTGTTCCCCCAAAGTAACTCTGTAGCCGGTGATTCACCCTGTGAAGGGACAGATAAGAACTTGAGTATGTGGGTTGGGGGAGGGGTGAGGGAGAGGGAGGCAGGGACAGCAGGTACAGGTGAAAGAGATGATAAATGAGGGAAATGGAGAAAATAGGGAAGGGGGAGAGGCTATGGAACAGAGAGAACTGAAGAGATAGGCTATAGGATGCAGGAAATAGGATGGGAAATAGCACAGGGATAGTGTTTGTGTGATAAGAGACTTGGGTGAACTGAAGGATTCAGCCCAAAGGAATTGGGTGGAGCTTGCAGAATATGTGAAGAAACAGGTCAAAAAAAAGGAGTTACTCACATGCTGAGAGAGGCCTGGAGTGTATAATCCACCTGCAGTATCAAGGTCACAGGCTTTAGGTTATCCTGGTGACTGGACCTAAGGAAATATAACAGGGTGGAGAATGGTAGAGGAAAGGTTTTCTCACCCATGATAGAGATTGAAAAGTCTGACTGGGATGCATCTTTATTCCACCCACCCCATCCCCACTCACGTGGAAAGCTGCAACTGAACTTGGATGTCCCGAGTCTGTAGGGTGATACCCGTGACATCGAAGGCAAAAAACAGCTCCATCTTTGAGGGGAAGGTATAATGAGAGAGGTTAGAGAGCTCTGAATTCCTGTCCTCATAGTCAAGTGCAAGGTAAAGAAAGTATAATACTGGAAATATATTTATTCAGTATCCTTCCCCTTCTGAGCATCTCTCTTCCCTTCTATCTCCACAACTTACTTTCCACCTCTTCTACCCTCAACTCTCACTGACTGTCTCTTTTCCTTCCCATCTCTTTGTGTCCCTCATCCTCTGCCAATGATGTCTGTGTTTTTAAGGCAGGGACATTTCTTTTTTTCCCCCTCTTTTTATCTTTAGCACTTAGTACAGCGCCAACAGTACTATGTACTAATGTAACATCCATTTCAACGGCTTCTCTCATTGAGACTATAGTTACTGCATCTTTAAGAGAGAATGGAATCTTGGGGAGCTGCTGTTAAATGTCATCTGGAGAGAATTAACTGTCCTTGCTGATGAAGACTTTGTGAGACCATGGGAGAAAGAACTAAAGAGAACTTCTTGAGAGACTGTGTGAGTTAACAGTCACGGAAGATGAGAAGCAACATTTTGAAAGAACTGTCTAACTTTTATTCTGAGGAGATGGCATCCCAAGAGAACTGATTTGTATCACTACAGTCCTCAGCAGTTGCAACCTCTACTTAAAGGTTGCCTGGGCTATGATTTTTCTTACAGATGCTACATTGTTGAAATATTTAACTATGTCTTTGTACTGCAGTGGTGATAAATTATACAGTCAGTAACATTAACATTATGTTATTTAAACCTGGGAAGGTGGAGGGAGAGAGGAGAAAGATGGAGGGATCAACAGACAAAGACAGGGAGAGGAGACAGAGATAAAAAAGATAGAGGAAGAAATAGGGTAAGAAAGGAAGAGGGGGAGGTGAAAGGAGTAGGGGAGAGAGGAAAACTGGAGTAGAGAAAGAGGAAATTAGGATAGAGGAGGGAAGGAGGGAGAAAGAGACAGACATGTGAGAGAGGAAGAAGAAAAACTAGGAATGAAATCTTACTGGAAGATATTTCTCCAGTTTATTTCAAAACTGGAATGGAGGATCAGAGTTAATTAATAATGAGAGGTTATGTTTTTGTTAATTTATGAGGAAATATTAGAACATACCCCTTGACTGCCTCAGAGAATAAATAACGAAATGAGCCAATAGCCATCAGAAGGGACTGAGGATTGTTGTGGCTGGGAGCTAATGCAGTACATCCACCTGACACCCACAAGGGTTCTACGTGGGGATGCTCATCCTCAAATTTTCTAGAGGGACATTGGTTGAACTGAATGAATTTTCTCAGCCCACTCTCTCTCATCTCTTGCAATTACATGTTTCCTTCTTTACCCTTCTGTTTCTCTCATTCTATGACACTGAGTGAAAGGATAAAACAAATTCCTGGGCCAAAGAAGGAAAAAGTCAATTAGGCCAGGATGTCTTCCTGGGTTTCAGGAATACCAGGAAGGCTAAAGGAGCTTATGCCCAAAGAACAGAGAACAGAAGCAAATGGAAACGAAGGGATGATCAAGGCACAGAAATCTACCCTATAAGACTTACAATGGGGCCTCCATCCCCCCCTGAATCTCTCACCTTCTGGTTCCTCTTAAAAGGATTTCCCAGCTCACACAGGATGGTCTCATTGCTCTGGCACAGTCCAGTCTTGAGATGGGGATGAGATGGGAGAAAGATTTGGGGAACAAGGACAGTGAGTCGGATTTGCTCCATCCCTTTCCAAAATATGCTTCAGTGGTAGAGTCTACCAGTCCACTACCTCCCACCCTTCCTCCACACACACAAACAGGGAACTGCTGCTTTCTCCCCCTACTGGATGACTCAGTAATCTCCATCCCAAGAAATTCTAGGTCTGGAGGTTAAGTGAGGGGAAGGCAGCAAGGATGCTGGGCCAGCTCAAGGTGGCGTTCAACCAGTTCTTCCAGCCCAACCACAAACGGCAACAGGGGGATCGTTTATTAAACAGAGGTGGAGGTGAGGGAGATACACAGTGAATCTCAAAGCATTCCAATGAATGTGCATGGTGATATCCCTACTCTTCCATTCAGACCTCTGGAGGTTTCAAGGAGTAACTGGGGATGGGAATGGGCAGACTCACAGGGCGGACAGAGGATAAAAGTAAGGTTGGAGGCAAAACTAAGGTGAGCAAGGCCTCGTGAGCATCCTCCCCAGCTTGGTCCCTGCTGGGCATATTGGTTATATTGATGTTCAGGGACAGCTTCCGGACATCCCTACTGTACTGGAGCCTAGAGGTCAAGAAGGAAAGAAGGGTGGAGAATGAGGCATCCTCTAGCCTTCATCTCCCTCTTAGCCAATCAGAATCCATCCCTATAGGTACCTCTTGGCCAATCAGATTCTACCTCCCCCAGCCTCCCCTCCCCCATTAGGTTCCACCAGGACAATGAGGCATAGGTCTGGTCCTCTGATCCCTAAACTGGCTATTCAGGGGCCCAGGCTGGTCCCTCACCTTTTAATAGGCCGTAGATTTTCAAAGAAGGAAGCCTGAAGCTGTAAGTTACTATCACACTTGTTGTCCATACCACACTCCTTCTGGAACTGAATCTGAAGGTATGAAGAGAGGAAGGGGAAAACAGTAAGGTGGATAAAGGTTTTCAGGAAAAAATGACCCCTGGAAATCCTAATGTCAAGGGAATAGTTGTGCTAGAAGAGGAATGTTGCTGCCCTGACCCCAAATCCACATGCAATAAGATATGACAGATCATGGATACCCCCCCATCCTTAGCCCTTGACAGTCCTCTTAGAGGCAGAGTACTCATCGTCCTGAATCCTGCAGTATATTTTATTACCCTCCCCCTTCTCAGACCTACAGCAGTCTCAGCCACCTGACTCACCCAGGTCTTAGGTTCTTCTGTCCCTCTCCTAACCTAGCCTTTTCCCCTCCTTGTATACTCCAAAATGCCTACTTAACTGACCTCTGTTTGGTTCTCTTTGGGCTGGGCCTCATTAAGGACAGGAAAGGCATCCAGGGAATGGAGTCCCAGGCGTGGGTGATCAGGAAGCTTCTCTGGTAAGGAGTAGTTCATGAAAATCGAGATGGGGCGGAGTTTGTCCCGAATACTGTCCTAGAAAAGAGGAGGAAAGCTGAGGCTCATTCCCCTCCGCCCATAACTCTTTCCCAATTGGATCTTTTTTCCAGAGAGACTTCCACATATAGCCCCTTGAGGACACCACCTCTGGAACCCAGAATCCTCTTACTCTTCCACTCCAGGAAAGTGGCACATAGTACTTAATAACATCACTGAGTCAGGTACATCATGGTCCTTATCATCACAGAACCAGCACTTATAAGGTACTTTTAAAGGTTTACAAAATACTTTACAAATACAATCTCATTTTATCCTCACAACAGCCCTGGTAGGTGGGTGCTGGCATGACTTCTATTTTACAGGTGAGGAAACTGAGGCAGACAGTGGTTAAGTAATAACTTAATAAATGCCTATTAACTTGACTTCACTCCAAGAATCCTTAAAGGAAGGAAAGACTGAAACAATAATTGATTGAATACCTACTCTATACCAGGCACTGTTTATACGCTTTACAAATATGACCTGAATTTGATCCTCACAACAACCCTGGGAAGTAGGTACAGTTATTAACCCCATCATACAATGGAGGGAACTGAGGCAACCACGGTTAAGTGACTTGCCCAGGGTTATACCTCTAGTAAGTATCTGAGGGCAGATTTGAACTCAGGTCTTCTGGATTCTGGGCCCAGTGCACTATTCACCTAGCTAGCTCCCTAATATGAGGGCCACCCCTTTCTTGGATTCCCTAGAGCCCAGCTCCTCCACCCACCCATCTGTATCAGCAGTTGCTTGGCTCGAATGGTGTCAGCAACTTGAAATCATCTCAGATGGGAATGTTTTCACATAAACACACAGGAACACACACACCCGCCCATTCCTCACCACCAGAAGCAGATCAAGGGTTTGGCAGCGGGTGTCAGGCATGGAAAACAATCCATGGTAAACAGAAGAAGGACTCTGAGCAAATCGGAGTCGGGGTGGGCGTCGATCTCGATCTGCCTCCAAGGTATATGCCAGGGCTGTGAGAAGGCAGCAAAGAGGTCAATCAAGGTGGGCACGTCAAAGGGTAAGAACAATAACTATAGTGTATATTTGTATAACACATAAAGAGGGCTCGCAGCTGGTGCTTCCATACTGCTTTACAAAGCACTTTACATAAACTTGCTTCTCTGATCCCCATAACAACCGTACAGGGCCCTAGCTGGGGCTAACAGCTCTTGTTACCTCCATCCTATGGATAGGGAAACTGAGGCTCTGAGGAGTAAAAGTGACTCACCCAAGGTCATGAAACTAGAAAGTAGCAGAATCAGGTCTTGAACTCCTCAATGAATTCCAAATCCAGTGGGTTGGGGGTTTTTTGCACTGTACCCCCCCTCCCCCATCCCCATGCCCATAATCCCCTTAACTTTCCCCATTTCAAGACACTCACTGATATTTTGTCTGTAGCTTGGATTCCCTGCACTTTGGTTGTAAGCGAAGCACACCTCGACCTGAATGCTACAAGGATCACCAGAAGGAGGTCAAGAGAAGGGGCCAATATGCATCCCTGGGTCCCTCCTCCCTCAGCCACTCATGAAAGGAAAGGAAAGGCACCAGAAGAAGGCTGGGGAAATCTTGCTGGGAAGACAGAAAACAGGGTAACTCTGGGTAAAATTGAGAAGTCAGCAACACCTGTCTCTACTGTCCTGGTCTCTCTTTTCATTCATTCACAAAGACAGCACCTACTGTAAGCAAGGCACTTTGCTAGGTACTAGTGATAAAGCCACAAAATGGAAAGCTAAGAGCTTCCATTCTACCAGGGATGGGGCAGGGAGGAAGGGGACCCCAAGGATTAAAGAGTAGATAAAGCTATTTTGGGGAAGGTGGGCTCATAAAGGATTTGGATGGGAGAGTAGCTCACCAGGAGGTGGAAGTACAGTGGCTAGGATCCAGCATGGTAGGCCTCACTGCCAGAGTCTTATTGAGAATGTTGATAACTGGACGGGCTCTAGGGGAAGGAAGGAAGTCTCATCTTGGCAAATGTCATTTGGTTGTCAGATTGTACAGTGTGGGCAGACCCCCAAACCCCTGCTCTACGAAGAGCTCAGAGCACTGGTCATGGAACTCTAGAGCTGGAAGGAGCCTTGAAATTCATCTAACCGAAGTAAAGAGATTGAGTCCAAAATATGGAGCCTGACATGGCAGAGGTCACATGGAACATCAGTCTGTCCCCTGTAAATTGTACCAACTTTGAAGTCTTGGGGGTGGGATAAGAAGAGAGATGGCCCAGATCAGCCTGGGCTTCCCATCACCCCCATCACCTAATCCCAGATGTAGGACCAGCACTCATAGAAATGGTGATCACTCAGGAGAAAGGGAGACATTTAGTACATTAAGGGAGGGGAAACTGATACTAATAGCTAGCATTTATACAGCTCCTTAAGGTGTGCAAAGCACTTTTACCAATATTATCTCATTTGATCCTTGCAACAGCCCTGGGGGGTAAATACAACTATTATCCCCATTTTACAGGTGAGATGACTGAGACTTAGCCAGGAAGTATCTGAGGTTAGGTTTGAACGTAGGTTTTCCTGATTCCAGATCCAAAGCTCTATGCACTGGACCACCTAGCTGCCTAGTTAATAACAGATCCTAGAACAAATCCTACCTCCCAATCGAGGACCCTCTCCACTATGCCACCCTGCCTCCAGCTGAGAGAATGGAGTTGGTATGATAGAGAAAAAGGAGAAAGAGACAGAGAGACATAGACAAAGACACAGAAAACTGGACACAGAAAAGGCAATCAATAGACACTTGCTGATTAAAAGACAGTGAGGGACAGACAAAGTATGGATCTCCTGACTCCTAATGGGTCCCCCAAGCCAGTCCATCCCACTACCCTTGAGGATGATTCCCATCCTGCTCACCGCAACAGCACGATGCGGTCAGCCAGGCTCCCCACCAGCAGGTCGGGGTACGAGTTCTCATCCACGTCGAGCCGCCCACTCAGCGAGTAGCCAAAGGTGGCCAGGCCAGGGGTGCCAAGTTTTTCCCCATAAATCACCTGAGAGCAAAGTGGGGTGTGTGGTGGTAGTGTGTATAGGGAGGAATTGCAGAGGAGAAGATGGCAGGGGCTATGGGGTTGAAGGAGTCACCCCTCACCTTGTTTTCTGTGTGTGTATGTTTGGTGGGGGACATGGGAATGACAAACAAAGGGATGGTCTAATACATAAATGGGCAGCCAGACACCACACAAAGAGGCAGAGAGCCCAAGAAAAAGATGGGTGACTGGAAACTCCCTGTGGCTGGCTGTTTAAGCAGGTGGGATCAACCAATAGCTAAAGAGTAAATTGATGGACAGAAAGACTAGACGGGTACACGGGACAGACAGGAACTTGGACAAGAAGGGAGGGATGAACACTCTGACTGATAGGCAGGTGGCCAGCCCACTAGCATGCCCACTCCCTGTACCTGCTGAGGTCGGCTGCTGATGCCTGAGGCACTGCTATGGTAGATGTAGACTTTGCCCAAACCCTCAAATGGAGCACCCACTGCAACATCTGGGGGAGAAAGGAGTAAGAGGTAAGGGAGGAGAGAGAGCAATTCACTCTGGGATGAACCACCCAGAGAACCTGTTTCATTCCTTCCAGACTGTTTCCAGGTCAGAGTGACCTCTAAGGAAACAGGAAGAGGTTGGTGGTGAGAAGGGACAGATGTTCCAGGGCAGGAGAAAAACTGCAAAACTCAAAAGAAAAACACAGAAATATACTCAGAGGGCCTTTAGAAATCAACTAATCCCTCACGAAATTGAGGTCATGAGAGGAAGATATGCCTCCAGTTACACAGCTAGGTAAAGACAGAGTTAGGATTCTTGTGTAGAGTTCGGACTTTCGTCTAGAGCTCTGGGTACGTTACCTTTCATCATCTCTTCAAAATCAACTCTACCCCCTCCCACTTCCCTGGTACTACCATTGACAAGTCATCCTTATTTTAAACTGTAAAGACCACTCTGATTCCTCCCTCCCTTTCACCTGCTACCCCCTCATCTATAAAACATGTAAGCTGAACTCAGTGACTTTCAGGGTTCCTTGAACCTATGATCCTGTGGATTTTCCCATAATAATGTACTTTTCCCCTGTGACATCACTCTACTTCAAGGTCTTCTCATATCTGGACTACTGCAAGAACTTCACAATTGATCCCTTTGATTCGTCTCCCCAACATCCCCCCCATACAGCATTCCTTCCCAGCCAGAGCTGCACAGGACTGATGTTACTTATTCCCCAACTTAGAAACCTTCAAGGGCCCCTTTTGGCCTACAAGATACAGTCCTGCTGTACTCTGACCTCCACTCAGCTTTCCTGTCTTTACCTCTCCTATTTCCCCAAATGAACTCTAGTTGGCTCTTTCCCACCAGTCCCCCAAACACATTCTCCACTAGCATGGCCTTCCTTCTTTCTAATCATCTAAACTTTATCTACTTTTCAATGCCCATCTTGTCTTACCACTCCTAAGAAGCCTTTTCTGAAGTCCCCAGGCTACAGATCTTCCCTCTTCTAAACCCCAGAGCTTTCTGGGTGTAACACTCAATTGGTATTTAAACAATTGCCTTGTTTTGTTAGCCATCTTTTCTCGTGTGCATATCATTCCTCTGACTAAACTGTAATTACTGGGAAAAAAGAGACTGTATTTAATTCTTCTCTGTACTCACCCCCCTGCAACTCAGCACAGTGCCCTCACAAAGTAGGTATTCTGTAAATATTTGTGGACTTGAAAGAGTAATAGGGAGCGGGGTATTAGGAAGAGGCAGAAGAAGCAGGGAATCTCACCCTGGAAGCCGTCCTGATTGATGTCTCCAAGGCTGGCCACAGAGAAGCCAAAGGTTGAGTCGCTTGGGCCATAGAGGTTTTGGGAAGGGCTAGTGGGGAAAATGCCCCCCTGATTCATAAAAATGTAGACTGCACCGCCAATCTCTTCCTTCCGCTCAAAGTAGTACGGGGCACCCACCAGGAGATCCTGCCACCTACCCCAGTGGAAAGGAGGATGTGAGGACAGTGGTCCTGTGATGTTACCCTCTCAAAATGATCCATGGATCTGCTCCCCAGAAACAAATCCACATAGCCTTGAGGCTGCCTTGGTCATGGCCTTCAGTTTTATGCTTTGGCCATGGAAAGGCTATGTAAGACTCATGTGTGTGATATGTAAGTAAAATAAACTGCTTGGTTTCCTACAAATGACATTTTGTTTTAAATGCACATCCCCAAGAACCATGCACAGAAATCTTCCACATGAAAACTCATGCACAGGAAAGACAATCATTTGCAAATGATGATCAAACCCAGAGCCCATAAGCAATGCTTATCTCAAATCCATGAGGAAATGAAAATGGATGCACAATTACACGTATCTCCACCCAGTTCCCTAGATAAGTGGAGAAGTGTGACCCCTGGATTAGTGAGAAGGGTTATGGTCCATCACGGATCTAGAGATTCACTCACCCATCATTGTTAAGGTCTGCTAGGGCGATGGCGCCACCGAAGTAGGCACCCACCTGCTTCCCCTCCAACACCTGCTTTATCTCCATTTCCCCACCTGCCTCCAGGTTCATGAGGAAGACAGAACCTGCGTGGCGGTGCCGGGGAGCACCAGTCACAATGGTGAGACTCTCAGGGTGCAAGATGCCATTCCCAACCTGTACTGTGTACCCTGGGAAAAGAAAAGAAGGAAGAGGGGACCTCACTGCAGCCTACATATAGTTTTATCACCTCCTCTGATGTTCCCTGGAAAGCATGCCCTAGACCAGGAGTACTTCACCTTTTTTTGTGCTATGAACCCTTTTGGCAATCTGGTAAAGCCTATGGACCCCTTCTCAGAATCACATTTTTAAGTGCATAAAATAAAATACCTGTGGTTACAAAGGAAACCTATTGTATTGGAATAAAGATATTGAAAAAGAGGGTGATTGTCTCTGGGCATTCATTCATTACCACCAGATTTTCTCTTAAACCCACCAGGCCTCTCTTCTTCATTCCATAGTCAAGGATTCCAGCCCTAGACTCACCGACATACAAATGCCCTGTATTGCCTTCATCTGTATAACCGTGCTCTGAAAAATCCCAATCTTTCCGCTGGATCATGTAGGTGATGCCTTAAGGGGAAGGGCGAACAATTAGAATGAACTCAGAACCTATCCCTCCTTCTTCCTGACTCTGAATTACCATAGAAACCACGCCTGCCCTCCACCACTGTCCTCTTCAAGGATCCCTCACCCTTCCTTAGGGAGGCAAGCACAATAGCAGGGAAAATATGCTCCACTTAGAGTTGAAAGGATTGGGTTCAAATTCTGACTCTGCCATCTCTTGTGAACCTTGAGGAAAGCACTTGATGTGCCTCACTATCTTCTTTTGTGAAAGGGGTTGGACAAGATGACTTCTAAGGTCCCTTCCTATTCTAAATTCTACTATCACCAGAAAGCACCTCTCGGAAGATCGTAAGGTTGCAGAGTCTTAGAGTCAGAAGTGACCTGAGAAATCATTTCCAAATAACCCATTTTATTTTAGAGATGAAGAACCAGAGTCTCTGTGAAGTGAATCAATGAGGCCACGGACACACTGGCAGCAAAGAACAGACAGGGCCTAGGACTCCAAACTCAAAAGCCTTTCTACTATAATCTGCTACCACCCCACCGCTGCAAAGAAACCTTCAGGATCTTTTTTTAGGGTTAGAAATCTACAGCCACATCTATCCTACTGCTCCTCCAAACTGACTCCTAGGTTGATAGTCTCAGTCCATGGAAAACCTGGTTCTTGGGCTTCTCTATAATGGCTATTCACATCCACTTGAGGGTTCTTCTTCTGGCAGCCATGGTGGTACATGCGATATGTTTGTTTGGAGAGAGGTAAAGGGGGGGGGTGGGGAGAAAGACAGAAAAGCAAGGGGGAAGGGAGGGAGAGAGAGGTGAGAAGGTGAGAGGGAGAAGGAGAAAGGAGAGACAGACACATCCATAGAGAGACAGAGAGGATGTGAGGAGGAGAGAAGAGGGAAGAGAGAGAGAAAAGGAGAGAAGGGGAGAGAGAGAGGGGAAGGGAAAAAGGAGAAGAGAAAGGGGGGACAGAAGGGAAGAATCTAGGGAAGGAGGTACAGAGAAAGAGAGAAGAGGGAGGGGAGGAGGGAGAGAGGGACAGAGAGAGAGAGGGAAAGGAACGACAGAAAGAGACAGAGAGAGGAAGGGAGTTTACAGCAGAGAGAATCCAGCAGCTTGGCCTCCAGTGATAGACAGATGAAGTTCCTGCTCTGACTGTCCCCAGTGAAGGATCTCATCTGTTGCTTCCATCAACTGGACAAAAAAATGGGAAGCTCATTCCACAATTATAAAAAGGGTGAAGTTATGGTCGAGATGTATTAAGAATGGATGGGTTAGGATGGGAAGGAACAGGAAGTAGCCACTGATAGCAAGTCCAGTATGTTGCTTCTGTCTTTCTGGGTGATCATGCAGGGTTCTACTTGATGCTCCTACCACTGGCCTAAGTTAGATGGCGTCTAACATTTGCCACTTTTTCTTACCCACCTTTCCAGTTGTAGGCACCAGGTGCCCCAAAGTACACAGTGTTGTGAGTGAAGCCTCCACTGGTGCCCAGCTGGCACATGCCTGTGCCCAGGTTGTCTGTATTGCTGTTGCACATCTCATTGTGGTACGTCTGCCAGTCGTCTCTGGGGTCAAGTTGTAGATCATTGCCCCGCACATAACACTTGCCCACCATCCGCCGCTGGTCCTCTGTCCCTGACCACAGCACCTTGGTGTAGCGATGGGCACAGACCTGGGGATGCCCCCCCACAGACAAAGCTTTTGTCATGTCCTATGTACCCTACTGGAGGTCCTACAGCCTGGGACCTGGACAGGCACTTGTTTGTTTGTAATTTAGGCCTCTCTCACAACAAAGGGTCTTCTCTGTTGTTCTAGGAGTGAGGAAGGAGGACATTCTGGGTTCTTTTCATTTCCTCCATTAACTCGTGAAGCTCATTATTGCTTTTTCTTTTTTGCATTAGATTCCCCCTGGGAGGGAGGAAAGGGAAAGGGAGCATGAGTCCTTGGAAAATAAGGGATTTGGGGGGATTATCATAGAAGGACAAGTTGGGGGCAGTCCTTGGCTCAGAGACCAAAAAGAAACTGGTTACAGAGGAAATAAAAGACATCCTGCCTGCCCCCACCCTGCAAATACCCTGTCCTCTTAGAGTAAAAACAAACAAAAAACAAAAACAGATGTTGACCTAGAATTAATGTGTGTGTGTGTGTGTGTGTGTGTGTGTGTGCATGCGCATGGGTAGGGGTCTACTTAGGTGACAAAGTTGAAAAAGCAGGGAAAGACTTGGAGTCAGGATGATCTGAGTTCAAATTCTGCCTGAGACTCTTACTATCTTTGTGACTCTGGGCAAAGCACTTAACAATTCCCAGCCTCAGTTTCCTCATCTGTAAAATGGGGTAATAGCACCTCCCTCCCAGGGCTATTGTGAGGAGATAACATTCGTGAAGTCCTTTGCAGACCTTAAAGTGCTGTGTACACGTTAGAGCATTATCATCACTATTGCTCTAGAACTGAACTGATGTAGACATGGCCAAGAATGGGGAATCCAGAAGAGACCACGAGCAGAATTCTAGATTGTGGTTGTCTGCAACAGAGTCTAGCATTAGTCCAAAATGAGACTCCTTCACAAATGGTGGGCTGGGCATGGGGATAGCTGGCACCGAGGGGGGCAGAGGGACAGTGAGCAAAAAGAGTGCGGGAGAGGGAAGGGTAAGGATTCCAGGGCCCCAAGGAAGACGGGAGCAGGCAAGGTTCCCCAGAAACTGTGCCACTGCTCCCTGGCTCCCACCGCCCCACCTCCCTCCCAAAGGAAGCAATTAAAGCCAAGTCTGTGCCGCCTGGGGCCCCTTCTGCCCTTTCCTCCCAGAGGCTCACTCAGCTTGTTCCCACGAAGGGTGGGCACCCCAGGGACTAGGAAGAGCAATGAGACATGAAGTAGGTCTGGGCCACACCCAGCCTGGGAAGAGCAGAAGCTCCTGGCACACACAAATAGTGTCCTCAGAGGCCTAGGGACCCAGATTCCTGGTTCTTCTTCTGCTATGTAACATTCCCTCTGCCCCCACCCCCAGGGAGATCTGAACAGTTTGGAAGGTACAAGGGAAACACAGTGGCTGTGGATGGCCCAAGTCACATCTACCCACTCACCAACACTCTGCCTGCTGGTCCCTGGCTGGCCACAGTCACCCCAAGCCACATGTCCTCAATAATGTGCTGGCTGGGATCACCTGAGAGCAAAGTCAGGAGTAAGAAAGGGAATTGAAGGCCAAGGTGATACACCCCCTATAAACACACAGACTCACTTCTCACATTCCTAGTAACCCAGAACTTCTCAAGGGCAGACAACTGGGTGCTCAGACTCTCTATTTCAGTTAGGCAGATCTATCCCTAAAATGGCCCTCCTCTCCCCCAGTCTAGTCCCTCCTTTCCATCTCAGTTCTCTGGAATGTTCCACTCCTCTTCTACCCAGGGCGATCTGGGGCTCTAATGACCCAGTCTATCCCCAATCTGAGTATGATCTCCTTTTAAGGAGGGTGACTTCATCTCCTCTGAACTCCCTGCCCCCATAGTACTTTGGGTGTTGCCCAAGGAAAGACAAAGGACAAGGGGATTTGAGCCCCCTCCCCTTACTTTTTTCCTCTATATCCATCCGTTCACAGTCATCTCTCTGGGAGCTGAGGGGGCACAGGTACACTGCACCTGTTCGGTTGGTGTAGCCATCAG
Source organism: Potorous gilbertii (assembly GCA_028658325.1). Classification (NCBI taxonomy): domain Eukaryota; kingdom Metazoa; phylum Chordata; class Mammalia; order Diprotodontia; family Potoroidae; genus Potorous; species Potorous gilbertii. The sequence continues at coordinate 523,947,916 of CM053770.1, forward strand.
GTATAGCAAGGTCCCGGGGAGCACCAGCAAGGAGTCTAAGGGAGCAAAAAAGAGACTAAAGGTCAGACTAACATTTGGCTCTCAACCCCTGTACCATCCAAATTAAGGTAAACCCATTCTAAGAAAAGGTTTCTTTCCCTGACTGAATAGCCCAAGGATTGCCTCTGGAAGCCTCAGTTCTCCCCTTCTGTCAAGAAAATGATGATCCTCAGAAAGTCCAACACATCACTGAGAGGTGCAGGAGCATCTGAGTAAAGCATAACTGTCAATTTACATGGTACTGAGGAAATGAAGACAGATCGCTAGGAGCTCCCCCTTCTCCCCTCCACTGCATCTCACAAGCCCTCGACTTCATCCCCTATTCCTTCCCCCTCTAGCCTCTGATGATGACAGGGCCCTCTTCCTCTCCAAGACCAACTTGGCCAATAAATGTAATCCCATCTCCTCCCATCTTCTCCAGCAAATGCTCCCTCCAATTATCCTTCCCCACCTCAGTCTTCCAACTCTACTTGCCCTTTGGATCCTTCCCTTCTATCTACAAATGTGCCCAAGTCTCCATCATCCTTAAAAAACTTCCACTAAACTCAAATCTTCTCAAGCCATCGGCCTATATATTTCTCTTTGTTTTTTTCAATTAAACCTCTTGAGAAAGCTTTGGAGCTCTGCCCGCACTGCCTCTCCTCTTACTTCTCCACTTTGTGGACTCGACATTTCTAAAAGAGAACTCATTTATTCTTTACCTAAAATCACCTCTCTTCTGGGCTTCCCTATTCCTGTGGAAGATGCCACCATCCTTCCAGTCAGCCAGAAGTGTTATTTCCAGCTCCTTTCCCTCTCTCTCACCTCAATATTTAATTGTCCATGAAATCTAGACTTATCTAACTTTACAGAATCTCTTGCCCTCAACACAGAGGGCCACCACCCCAGGCCGGGTAGGCTGTGGTCACTTCTTGCCTGAACCTAACTGGTATCTTTGCCTCATGTCTCTAAAGGCACAGAGAGTTTTGTTGCTACTCCAGGAACCAACAGTTAAAATCAGGTGAGTTAGGCTCATTAAGGTGGGGGCAGGTAAGAGTTGGGGTTAATGTGACAGACTCCAAAGATTCCAGGCATTCCTCTCCTCTCTATCTGCCCATCCCAAACCAGAAGATGGGGTCAGCCAGATAAATGCTGAGAATCAGTAAGGCCACAGATATTTGTGGCTCCCTCCCTCGCTCTCCCACAGGCCACACAAGGACTAAAGTCTGCTAAGGCTACTGCTCCCTGCCCTATTTCCTGGGTTCTAATCCAGTTCTTGGCCCAAGGGGCCACATATTGACTTCTCTCCCCTCTCCCCCCCCCCCCACTGGCTTCTTTTATTCCCCTCTCTTGCCCTTCTGCACCTGGCATCATCAGGGTGCAACCTCTGCCTCTAGTCAGTGACTCTGAGTCGCGGATGAGGGGCAGATGGGAGTGGGAGAAGAGGTTCAAACTCTGGGCATGTAGAGACTTGGGGATCCCTCCCTTCTCATGTCAGGAATGCAGAGCCTGAGGAGCCTGGGAGGGGTAAGCGGGACACAACCTAGGCTTCCTTACACACCTCAACAGTTAAAGCTTTATTTTAAGGCCCCAGGGAAATGGGAGGAGGGAGGGGTCAAGGACAGTCACCCTTCCCCTCTCCTTGGCAGTACCAACACACACAAGCTTGGCCAGGTGCCAGCCCTGCCCTGTCAGCCCCCTGTTAGTCACTTCCTAGTCTGATACAGGAAGGGGCAAGGAAAGTCATGCTGCTCTTTAGTGACTGACCACCCACTAGAACCTGCTTCCCACCCTCTCAGCCTCTGGACCAGGAGCCAGGCATGTGGGGTGGGGAGATAACCTAGGACACCATGCCACTTTTTAATTAATTGTCAACTTCCTTATGCTTGGGAATGTATCCGATGAAACCAGAAATCCAAGGTCCCACTTCTTATGGACCCTGGAATCGTCACCCTATCAACTGCAGTGTGCTGGGAAATGTTTAACAATTAGTTTTCTGAAACCCAGGACACACCTTTAAGTCTCATCTGCATTATTGTAATTTTCTTCATCACTTTCTTAAACCTATACAATCAACAAGAAAATAAACCAAGTCCTAATTTGTGGAGTTTGCTGACTTCTAAGGTGAAAATGTTCATACTGAAAATTTAACAATCAGCTCTCTCAGCCTGCACTGGCTCCGGCAGACCCCCCCTACTCACCAGGTTAGTCAGATTGAACAAAGAATCAAATGTAAGGATGGTTATTAGGAGGTCGGAGCGGGAGAGACCAAAGTGAGCTGTCCCGTAGGCCCAACTCTAAGGATACCCAAACATGAGTAATGGAATGGGTGGGGAATGCTAAGCATAATACATCTGTCTGAACTACACACAGTTCTGCCTGGAGGTAAGGGGCTGGCCAAAATGACCTCAAGATGGTTTTGGGTCCTTGATGGGGTAGGAGGAAGGGAGACCTAGGGAAGATCCATCTAGATTCCATCAATGAAATGTAACTCAAAGAGTTGTTTCCACTCTCTGCCTGGATTGCAGGCTGCTACTGTTTCTAGACCCAGGGCAGAAATGGGGGGTGGGAGGAAAGGAGTGGGAGTGGTAGGGTTCCTTCTTCCCTAGCCCAGACAACATCCTGCCTTACTGGGCAGCTGGCATGCTCCGGCTTGTAAGTTAGCCCTCTCCTCTCATTCCCCCAAACTCAGCCCCCTCCTAAAGGCTGGAGCAAGCAGAATAGAAGTCAGTCAATTGTCTGTCTGCCTACCCCTCACCTCCTTCATCCTCAGTGCAAACCCTGGGTCTGTGGACACCAAGTCAGGGGAAAGAAGGGATGCTCAGACAGAAGTTACCTCCCCCCACCAATTCCATCCAGATTCAATCACCTCCCTCCCTAGAGATTCCACAGGGAACCTTCCCGCAACATCAACCCCTTCCCCCCAGCCCCTGGGTATTTTTAGCTCCTGGCTCAGAGGCCTCTGCAGCCCCGCTGGCTCCTTGCCCAGGATGGAGCAGATCACGCCTTTAGAGTTCTATGCTAGGTGGGGGAAAGGTGGAGGGTAGAGAGATGTAGGCATCAGAGACAGAGGAAGGAGAAGAGGTAAGAGCAGTGATAGCATGTTGTGGGGGCGGGGGTGACTGACCCTAGTATAACCCAGTTTGGCTGGTTGGTGTTTTTTTTTTCCTAGATGAAAGTCAACTCAATTCCACAAACATTTACTATAATGTAAAGTACAGTAGCAGCGGCAAGGAGAGATACAAAGTTTAGATATGGTCTCAGTCTCGTGGTATCTCAGATTTGGCGAAGGGACCCAGCACAGATACCACATGATAGCCTGTTAAGAACAACACAAAAAACAGAGTAGAAAGGAAAGAGCTAGATTAGAGACATTTTTCTGCAGAAATACCGGGGAGTTAGGATTAACGGTCGCATAGGCATATGGACAGCTAGGTGGAACAGTGGACAGAATGCTGGGGTCAGGAGTCAGGAAGACTTGAGTTCAAACCCAGCCTCAGAAACTTCCTAACTGTGTAATCTTGGGCAAGTCACTTGACCCTGTTAGCCTCAGTTTCCTCATCTGTAAAATGAGCTGGAGAAGGGAATGGCAAACTACTCCAGTTTCTTTGCCAAGAAAACCCCAAATGAGGTCATGTAGAGCTGGACACGACTGAAATTAACAAGCAACAAAAAGGCATGTGAACAGAGGCAGCTAAGAGGCTTAGTGGACAGAGTGCTGGGCTCAAAGTCAGGAAGACCCAAGTTCAAATCTAGCCTCAGAAACTTCCTAGCTATGTGACTTTGGGCAAGTCACTTAACTTCTGTGTACCTATGGAGTGGTGATCCACTAGAAAGGAAAGGGCCAACCAATCCAGCTTCTTTGCCAACAAAACCCAATGGACAGGGATCCACAGGGTCATGAAGAGTAGGACATTTCTGAACAATAACAGGCATATGAAAGAGGTGGCAAAAGTATATTTGAAGTTCTTCACAATTGAACTGAGAGATTCTGATGGAGGACGAGAAGAAGAGAGAGCTCCTGGACTTTGAGTGCCATGTAAATGAGCATTTCAACTTATTTAAAAAATTATAGTCATAGTGGGTAGAGTACTGGACATAAGAGTCAGAAAGAATTGAGTTCAGGTCTTGCCTCCAATACCAACTGTGTGTCCATAGGCAAGGTCACATGCTCTTTTGTGCCTTAATTTTTTCATCTGTAAAATGATGGAGGTTGGTAAAATGTGGAGAGAGGGAGATGAACATGGATTTTTGTGTCAGAAATAGTTTGTTCCTTCACTCTTTCCCGATCACTCAACTCATCCTCTCCTTTCACCCTATTCTCAGATCCTTGAGGAGGACCAGAATAAACAAGGCTGTGGCAACTGCAATCCTAGGCCCCCAACCAGATACACCTTCCACTTGAGGCAAAACAGAAATATTCGCTCTGGCTCCTGCCTGATTTCTCCGAGACTCAGTATTCCTCTTTATATCCATAGCCACAGAAGCCAACCTACAGCATCCTCTCTCCACTCAAATCTATTGAGAATAAGGTGAGTACCCTATTCAGAGTTCAAAAGACAGTCACATAATCAGGGGAAGTAGACAAATGAAAACCATAAAGGGAGGATGTGAAGAGGGCTTCTGCTCCACTGAGTTCTATTCTGGGGTCCCACCAAAGCACCCTGTAAGGAGCCACAGAAGTTAATGGTGAAAAAATCACACAGCCTCATCTTCTTCCCCAAAGCCTTCAGTGCAAGCAGCGTAAGGAGCATGGAGCCTGAAGGTGTGTGGGACGTTGCATATCCTTCCCTTCCAAACCAGAGGCAGAAGAAGGAACCCTTGTAACGCAAGAATATTACTTTTCCAAACTATGTTCAGGATCGAGAAGCACAGTACTTGGCATATAATAGGGGCTAAATAAATGTTGAATAAATAATTCCCAACCTCTCAGCCAAGAAGATTTTGGCAACTTCTAGTCAGTGGGTTGGGGAGGAACCCCTCCTCCTCAGCCTGATACTTCTGATCTCACCCTCCCAGTCTTTCTAGAGCACTCTGGTCCTTCTGGTTGGGACCCCAAGGCAAAGCTTAATATGTTGAAATCAGTTTAAACATCAAAAGGGTGGGATAGACAAGAATGAGGGTCCTTCTTTCAGAGAACATAGGACCATAGTTCTAGAGCTGAAAGTAAACACTAAGGTTTCAACTCTGAGCTTTCAACTAACTCCAACCATTAGTTCAACTCTTATCTTTTTACAGATGAGGAAACTGAGGCCCAGGGATAAGAGACTAACCTCAGGGCACAATTCTTTCGTGCACAGACGGTACTTCCCCTCTCACCTCTCTGAGCTGGTTTTGGAGAAAGAGAGGCAAGATGATAGAACCTTACAAATTCCTGGGAAACAGCTGCTTTTCTCATCCTCTCTCCTATAAGGTAACTGAGCCCCTCCCTGTCTCTTGAGAACTGAAGCACTGGGAAGCAATGCTTCCACCCCTAGCCCAACTCCCTCATAGTTCAAAGCTAATGGAGCATCAAAGAAGAGAAACAGTAGAAATTATAAAAGCTAGGAAATGGGACTCAGGAGGGTTAGGGGTATCAGCATCCATCACTCCAGAGAAGAAAAAGGCAGCCTGGGGTAAGGCCAAGGGGGAGGGGAAGGAGGTGGATATAGGATAACGATAGCTTTTATGCTTTCTTCAAATGGTTCACTTCAGAGAGATAGGGGAGGAGGCAGTTCAGGTAGATCCCCGTCTTTCTCTTCTCCCAATAAGAGTGGGTAGGGCAAATTCAATTCCAGAAAGAGTATAGGACATCCTAGAGAGCACCCAAGCAAAGGGGCATCCCAGGAGTCAGCACTCAGTGAAGTTGCCTCCAGGAACCACCCTGCCTCTGGGATGGTTGTTTCTGATTTAAGGTTTATCATGGGAGCAGGAAGAGGGAAGGAGCATGTTCTGCCTAGGGGTAGCAGTTCCCTGCTGCCTGGATCCCAGCTCAGTGGCAACCTTGTTTCCTGAATTAGACATCTCCCTAGAGGACTCTCCCTTGGTAGTAGCAAAGCTCTAATGCCCAAGATGGAACAGCAGGCCTCTTCTACCCTCCCCCTCCCTCCCCCATTACCTTGTCCCCACTAGTGACTCAGCTCCTCAAACCAGAGTAACTGGATAGATGGGGAAGAGAGAAGAAAAAGGGAGAAAGAGATAGAGGAAGAGGAAGAATGATGGGGAGAAAGAAATGCGGAAAGGAAGTAATGGGGTGGGGGGAAGAGATAGGCTAAGAGAGAGAGAGGGAGGAAGAGGGAAAAGATAGGGGGAGAAAGACAGAGGAATAAAGATGAGGTTGGAGAGAGATGGGGGAGAGAGAGGAGGGGAGAGAGGGGGTGGAGAAGGAGATAGGAAGAGAAAGATGGGGAGAAAAAGAGATGGGGAGAAAGAGAAAGTGATACTGGAGAAAGAAAGAAGCGGGCAAAGGAAAAAGATAAGGAGGAGAAACATATGAGGTAGGGGGGAGAAAGGGGCTGAGGGAAGGCACCCAATGTAGGCATAAAAGATGTGCCAAGGTCATCTCCACCAGCTCCTCTACTTTTGGACTAGCTAACACTTCATTATGGACTGAAAGAAGAAGGGATGCTTGGATATCTTTTTCACCACTTCCCACTTTCAGGGTATCTTCCTCCCTTCTGGCTCCTGAGAAATGTCTATCTGCAAGCCCACTTGCTGAAAAAAGCACCCCACCCCCACCAACTTCTTCCTCCTTTTTCCAAGGTGAAGGACTTTCTCACTGGCTTCTGAAGCAGAGATAGGACAAAGAAAGAGGTTCACTCTCTGTGATGGGAGCCTAAGGCCTTGGCTGCTGTCCTCCTCTACTTGGCATTAGGCACAAGGAGTGCCAGTTCAACCTACCCTAGAGGGAGCATATTTCCAGAGATTACAGTAGTCACTCCTGGATCTAGAGCAGGTGCCCACAGTTTCCCCTTCTCATAGTACTCCCTGGTACCAGTCTAGGTAGAAGGGAAGAACTAGCTCAGGGTGGAAAGTTTGCAGCCTCAAGGCCATGTGTGGCCCTCTAGGTCCTCAAGTGTTGCCTTTAAATTCACATTTCAGTCAAAGGGCTGCTCTTGAGGACCTAAAGGGCCACAAGTAGCCTCGAGGCCAAGCTAGATCCTAATAGGGTCATGCTTGCTCTTGCTGGGCCTCTCCCTACTATATGAACTAAATTGGGCTTCTAGAAACCTATCATTCTTAGGCAGCACAGTGGGTAGAGTGTTGTACTTAGACCCTAGGAGACACAACCTATCTCAGCCTCAGTTTCTTCATCTGTTAAATGGGGATCATAATAACACCTACCTCTCAGGGTTGTTAAGAGGATCATATAACATAAATATATGTAAAAGACTTTATAGACCTCAGAGCACTACAGAAATGCTAGGCTCTTACTAGGTATAACAGCGAAGGGCCCAGGAATATGTTACCTTCCAGGAATCGTCTCAGCTTCTCCCTTTGCTCATTCCATGGAGACACGACAAGTATGTACTCTTCACCTGAGGATCTCAAAGGACCACTGCTCAGTCACAGAATTTTTTTAGAGCTATAAGGGACTTCCTATTCTGGTATCTCCACCCCTTTGCCCTGAAATGTCCTTTTCAGGACATTTCAGAGATTCTGAGTCTTTCTGTGGCAACTGGGTATGGTCCTAGAAGTAACTGAACCTGGAAATCTGGTGTGTGTGTGTGTGTAACTGAACCTGGAAATCTGGTGTGTGTGTGTAAATGTGAGGGTGATGGACCACAGTCCTGAAGGTGGATCAGTACATGAGTCTGAGAAGAAGTGTATCTTCTCATTCCATACCACCTTGCACACAGTAGGCACTATGTCAGCATATGTTAGTTGAACTTCAAGCTGTCCGTCAGGGATTGGAATTCTGTTTCATCTGTCTTTGATTTTCTCTTTCCTCCAGAGGAACCTAGGCCTGGCCCGAGAGCTCAAGGCCCCAACCAGGAGGTTTCAGTTCACAGCTTGACTTTCAGGCAGCTGTTCACATCTGGATACACAACTGATTGTCTCTGTCCAAGCCCAGCTGGCCCTGCTGAGAGGGTCTCTGGCAGAACAAAAGACTGAAAACTTCCCCAAGGGACCTAAAAATCACAATTTCTCCATCCCTCTCATACATACACCTCCCTCCCCCTACATATATGACCTAGATTTCTAAGTTCAGGTAGGTCTAGGATTATATCCAGTTGTCACAGAGAGATCCAGAATCTCTACATTCAAAAAACACCTGAAAAGGATATTTTGGGGCAAGGGGAAGGAGGCAGCGACTACAAAGTCCCTTGTAACTGTAAGTCCATGATTCTGAACAGTAGTGCTTTGAGATGTGTTGAAGAGGACATCTGGAGCAAAGTGTAGAGAGAGACTCAGGTACCTAAAGATTTAGCTCATTTACCATAGGGCAGTTGAGTAGTACTCATGCCACTGATAATTCTCACTCTGGGAGTCAGGGGAAGGTATGTGGAATTAGAGACTGTCAGAGCCTAGGAGAAGGGACCTCAAGACATCAGATGATCATAGACTTAGAACTGAAGGGGCTTTCAGAGGCCATCCAATTCAATCCTCTTGTTTAACAGGTGAGGAAACTGAGACCCAGAGATGTTAAGTGACTTGCCTAAGGTCATAAATTAGCATTAGCAAAGCCAATATTTGAGCCCAGATCCTCTGACAAACACCAGTGCTCTTTTCACTGGATAACATCATCTCATCCCTTCAAATCTTTTATTTTACAGGAGGAAATTGAAGAGAGGGGAACTGACTTGCCCAAAGTCACATAGCCAGGACTAGGATCCAGGTCTCTTGACTCTCAGGAGTAGGAGAGCACTTCATTGCTTCTTGCGGGAGAATCCCTGCTATACTATAAACTAAGGAAAAAGCTGTATCTAGGGTCTCCAAAGACAGTCCCCTCAGAAAACAGAGAAAAGTGACCCTATCACTTTTCAGGCTGAGCATCATGAGGAGAACACAGCACTCCAGCCTCCTTGGTCCTTCCTCAACCTTTCCCAAGTTTTAGGCTTAAGCTCTGGATGGAGCTGGGATCTCTCAGCCAGGGGTCAAAGGTCAAGACTGCTAAGGAGGTTTGGACTTTAGCCACTTCCCAAGCTTCTCAGGAAGGCCATAGGCCTAGGACTAGACAGGGCAGAGCCCTGTGCTCTGCTGCAACTCCCCAAACACCTTCAACCGCCTCACTCCTTCCTGGGAGTAGAAGTTGAGAGCTCCCTCCATTATGGCCACCCAGCTCTGAGAAAGTGGACTGCTCCTGCTACCTTCTCCTGATCCCCCTGACACACCTATCACCCCTATCTCTCATGAAAGTCTTCCTGCCCACGTTCACCTCCACCAAAATAAAATAAAATGATAAAATAAATGCCCAACCTATTCTCCATCTGAGGGAGTTAGGTGAAATAGTGAATAGAGGACCAGGCTGGGAGCCAGGAGGGTCTGAGTTCAAATTCGAATATAGACACTAGCTTTGTGATCCTGGGCAAGTCACTTCACCCTCTTTGCTTCAGTTTCCTCATCTGTAAAAATGAGCTAAAGAAGGAAATGGCAAACGACTCTAGTATCTTTGTCGAGGAAACCCCTAAAAGGGGTCATGAAAAGTCAGACATGACTGAACAATGACAAGTACCCCATTTGAAGATCCTAAAGTACTCAACCTGTAGTAATAAATGGGTCAACATTACAACCACCTCATCCAATATGGGACTCAGGACAAAAACAGCTGGATGCTATCACCTTCTCCATCCAGAACACTGACCTCCCTGCCCCCTTCCTTTTTCTCAGAAGCTGTTGAGGGGGAGAAGGGGCGGAAACAGAGAGCAGAGAAAGGAGAAAAAAAATACCATTTTCCTCTTCAAACCAAAACAAACACACTCAGGGTTGAAGATTCAGCATGAATGTGTGGAATGTGGAGAAGATGCTCGGGAGAAGGAGATGGGGGGGTCCCAACTGTTGGGTGGGAAAGCATTGGGATAGTGTGCTTTCTTCCCACCACTGGCACCTCAAGGGGGCGCACAGGGGTTAGGTAGGTCAAGGTAGCACTCCCCCTCCAGACCTCAGTCAAGGAAACAGCTTCCATCTATCCAATCCATTCATCCTGAATCAGAGAGGAAAGTCCTCGATTCAGAATCAAAAGATCAGAATTCGAATCCAGATCAGGACACTGTACTAGGCGAGTGTTTTAGGGACAGTCACTTGGCGTCATTTGATATACGGATGTTCCCTTCACAGGTGACTATAGCAAAGACATCTGCTTTGTAAGTCATGAAGATTCTACGTACACATCAGGAATAAATGACTACTTCTCTAGTAATCCTGGGCAAGTCCTTCTTCCTTTCTCTGGGTCTCAGTTAACTACTCTGTAAAAGGAGGGGGTTAAACTAGATTTCCTCAGCTCTAGATCTTGGGATGCTATTATCCCTGGATATGTCGAAGATATGGCTAGTGTGGTCGGGGAAGTCTGGACAAGGTGGGAAGGTCAACAGGCTGAGGATTTCTTCCTGACACATGGCTGTTCTCTTAGGCCTTTTCCCGTTCCCCACGACTGGAGACCCAAGTCCTGAAATTTCAAAGCCCAGGCTAGGTGCCCAGGATTAGGAGCTAAGGAGGAGTTCGGCAATCCAGTCACTCCTAGTCGGGTCTCTAGGCACAAAGGGTACCCCACCCCCAGCCTGTGCCTCAAGACTGGGAATTTTTCTAGAGGGGAGAGGCAGGTTGGAGCAGCTCCTGCACGTGTTAGGGATTATCTACTCCCCTCCCACCACAGGTCCCGCCGCTTCACCCCCCCCTCCCTTCTTCCCCCCGCTCGATCTCGGCAAAACTACCGAGTCCCCGGCCCCAAAATTCTTAAACCTCAGGGGCGTTCTAAGCGCTCAAAGGAAGTGGGCTGGGTACGGGAATGTTGGAGGTCCCTCTTTGATGTCCCGGTCTCCCGCCACCCCCAGCTCCCGCCCCCACTCACAGGTAACGCTGCTGCCGCTCAGTCTGCCGGTGGAGGGCGACCGAGTAGCCGAAGAGGCTCCCGGGGTTCGAGGCCTCCTTCACCACCAGGAACCGGGTGTCCAGGTTGAAGGCGGAGGCAACGCGACAGCCGGTGGCTGCCAGGGCCAGCGCCAAGGCGCAGAGGGGCAGGCGCTGGGCACAGGGGGCACGGCGGCCTCGGGGGTCCGGGTCCATGGCTACAGCCGACCCGGTGGCGAGGATGGGTGTATATTGGGGGCGCGGGGAAGGCGTGGGGGGTGAGAGTCACCTGTTTCCCCCGCCGCCGCCTGCAGCGCAGCCGACAGTCCCTAAGCCAATCCAGTCAGGTGGCCCCACAGTCCAGTCAGGTGCCCCGGTCAGTTTCACAGCCTGTCCTCGCAGGGGTTCCCACCCCGCCGGGGTCAGTAGCACCCCCTCTTCCCTCCCCTCCTTCCTCTGGGTTGTGTCACCGCAGCCCGCACGGACGGACCCTCCGGCCCCCTGAGTCTTCGGCCCTGCCCTCCTGCCACTTTCCCCTCCCTTAGGCTCCTCTCAAGCTGCGCCCTCAGCGCTCTGCAGGCGCTCGCCACCCGATCCGGGCTACGGGCTGCGGGGGCCGGATCGCCGCTGCGAGGGAGCAAGGCAGAGCGGGAGGGAGGGGTCCTGCGGCCCCGCCTCCCCCACGCCCAGCTCCGCACCTCCCCACCTAGCACGCCTCGGCCTAGGCTCCGCTTTTCTTCCGGGGAAAGGGTGGAGAAGGGCTCGGCTCTGCAACCACCTCTTAAAGGGGCAGCTGCGCCCCTCCCTCCGCCCCCCGGCGCCCTCCCCTAAACACCTGTTCAGGGCCCCCCAAGACCCGACCCCGCTGTCTCCTGGCAGTCAGCTAGCGGACCACCGGGCAGGGAGGCCAGGGCGGCGGCGGGAAAGGTGTCCTGCGGACTGCTCTCGCAGCCGCCGCTGCGGCTATTGGTGCTGCCGCAGCGATCGCGTCCCGGCTCAGCGACCTCCGGGAGAGGTCAGCAGACTGCTGGAGCCTCTCGGGGTTATCTCTCCTCTCAGGCTAGGAGTGTCCGGCTTTCGGGCTGGTTCGGATCCCAGCCTCTCCTCTCTGCGGGCTGTTTGTCATGGAGAAGGTCGCTAAAATCTCTGAACCTCCTCTGGGCGCTGTGTGCGGACCGTTGTCCCCAGCCTTGCTCGTTTCTGGGAGTGAATGGAGGACGAACATGCCGGATAAAATCGACATTAAGTAGTAATGATAGAGCCCGAAGGTCGCTAACAATGCATCTTCCGGAATCTCAAAGTGCCAGGCATTCACAGTCTGCCATTTAACCGGGAGGAAACTAAATCACACCTACATTTCCCACTCAGTGATATGTTGTCTAGTGAACTGGAAATTGGGTGGACACTGCAGTCCTCGCTCCTCAACCTCCTTTAATAGCAACAATAATAGTACATATTTAAGTACTTTTGCATGTCATCTCATTTGATCCTCATAATTTTCCAAGGTCGGAACTATTATTACATCATTTTACATGTGAGGAAACTGAAGCAAACCGGATCAAATGAATTGCCCAGGGTCACATAGCTATTAAGTGTCAGAGGCCCGGATTACGTCCTCCTGACTCCAGGGCCATTGTTCTCTCCATTGAAGTACCTAGGCGCCCGCCCTGACTCGTACACAAAAAGTGTCTGTAGCAGAATTTGAACCTCAAAGTTCAGTATAGTATTCATTGCACCACCATCTCAGAGGCTTCTAACCTATCATAATTCCCAGATCCTGTTGGAGGTAATGTCTTCCCATCAGCAGCCAGCAGATAGCACTACGCTGAATCTAACCCCATTATCCTCCCTCTCCCTTATTCCATTATCTTTTGGGAGCAGCCCCACCCTGGACTTTCTCTGAATCCTGACCTTTAGCCCAGCCTCTGAGGCTTGGATGGGAAAGCTGAGCCAGGGAGCACTGCTGACACTGGGTAGTGGCTCCTGTGCAGGTGGGTGGGTCTCCTAAGTAATCATCAACCACACACCATGATAGCTGGAAAGGACCCTGAACATATCTCACCTGTTCCCCCGCTTATGATAAAGATGATGCCCAATCTTTCACCATCTCTTCTTTTAAAACATCTCCTAACTGGTCTCCTCTTCTAACCGGAAATTCTCCCTTAGTAAATTACCAAGAATAGTAGAGATCCACTTCCTCACAGTCTTCGAGAGACCCACAGTGGAGGCAGCTGCAGGCTCCAGATTGAGGAAGACTTGAGTTCAAGTGTGATTTTAGATGTGTATCAGCTATGTAACCCTGGGTAAGTCACTTAGCCTCTGATGGCTTCAGATTCCTCATCTGCAAAATGGAAATAATATCACCCACCTCCTAGGGTTGTCCTGAGGAGCAAACAAAGCACTTAGCACAGCACCTGGCTCATAGTAGGAAGCTATATAAGCTATTATTATTAATTCTTGGAGATTGATATGCCTCCAGTTGTTGGAATGATGGGTTATTGGCTGTGTGAACCTGGCAAATCACTTAAATCTCTTTCTGCCTCAGTTTTCATCAATCTGTAAAGCTGAGATAAATTTACCTCACAAGGTCACTGTGAGGATTATATGACCTAAGATATATAAAGGACTTTGTAAACTTTAAAGTGTTAAACAAATGTTAGCTATTATTATTACTTTACAAGGAGGGCAGCAGTACCTTTATCATGGATTAACTGTCTAAACTGAAGGAGGGGCAACTAGGAGGGGCAGCTAGGTGACACATGGGATAGAGCATTGGGCCTGGAGTAAGGAAGACCCATCTTCCTGGGTTCAAATTGGGCAAGTCACTTAACTCTGTTTGCCTCGGTTTACTCATTTGTAAAATGAGCTAAAGAAAGGGTAAATCATTCCAGTATTTTTGTCAAGAAAACCCCAAATAGCATCACAAAGAGTCACACACAACCGAAAAATGATGAGGGTGGGAGATGGGAGAGGGTCTAGAGAAAGAGTTCTTTATTTTATTTTGTGTTTCCTTGTGGAACAGAAGGTGAGAATTATACTTGCAACTATGAGTTTTTATTATGTAGAGCTTGCTTTTATTTTTAAGTAAATAAAAAATGTAACGTTTAAAGCAATCTTTCTTGTCTGTAATTCCTTCTGGCTTTCCTTCTGTTCTCTCTCTCTCTCTCTCTTTCTCTCTCTCTCAAAAATCTTTCCCCAATCCCTCTCTCCTTCTCACCTTCCCGGTCTAATTGAAAGAAAAATTAAAACAAAACCTTTAGAAACAAGAATGCATAGTCAATCAAACAAATCCCCACATTATCCATGTCCAAAAATGTAGGTCTTCTTCCACTTCTTGAGTCTATCACCTTCTTCAGGAAAGAAGTGACATAGATCACCATAGGTCTAACAGAATGGTGGTTGATCATTTCATTGATCAGAATGCTTAAATTTTTCTATGCTGTTTGTTTCTACAGTGATGTTGCAAAGAAATGTTTCTGGAGGATGAGGTAATTAAAATTGGAAGCATGGTATAATGGATAGAGTGTTAGACCAGAGAATTGGGAAGACCTGGGTTTAAATATTGCTTTTACCTCAGTGAACTTGGGCAAGTAAGTCACTTAAACTCCCTAGGTTTCAATTTCCTCATCTGTAAAATGGGGGCCATCATACTTTGCACATATCCCTTACAGGGTTGTTGTGAAGCTCAGGTGAGATAATGTGTGTAAAGTGCTTTGTAAACCTTGAAATGCAGTATAAAATGTAAATGTAAATAAAATGGCAGCAATCCCTGGGTGACATAGTGACCACAGTGCATACTGTGTCCAGGAAACAGAGCAAAGCTACCTGTTCTAGATAGACTAAACCCACAGCCTTTGGCGCTTTTTGCTGCTGCATCAGCCATTCATCTGATCATCCTATATAGTAGGAGATGATATTCAGATGTAGAAGGGGAATAGGGTCCCAACATGAAGAAATCATTAGTGATTAAGGGATTGAGGACAGCACTCCTATCTGAAAAATGCTTTGAGATCCCCTCCAGGGTTAGGGTTCAGGCTACATGTCAACTATTATCTCCTCTACCATCGCAAACAGAAATGACTGGCATGTCCGATCCCAGGGATGGGAAGTAGGAAAAGGATGAGGATTTTTTTTTCCATTTCAGGGGAGAGAATAATAGCTTTAAAGTTAGAATGGAGGCTGGAACAGGGGATTACTAGTCAAGTAGAGGAAAACTGAGAGAGAAGTTAGTCTCTGGAGGGAGACAACAAAGCCATGGACAAAAAGGAAGGAGAGCCAAGGAATGTGGGGGAGATCCCAGATTCCAAAGGCTGATGGGAGGAGAGGAGCAGCAGGGAAAGGCATCGGGAGGGGGCAGGGACTGCAAAGAGGGAAAGTCATGAAGAAATATACTAGGTCCCTAAAGCAGTCACCTCTCTGTTAGCTGTTCTTTTCCAGCCTCTTCCAAGGGCTAGAATTACTTAAGTGACTTAAGTCACTGTGACGTCACCAACCATTGCTTCACTTCAGGCTCGACCTCCTCAAACATGGACTCTTGTGGACTTCTGTTATAAAGCAGATGCGATGTATCCTGGAAACACAGACAAGGACCAACAGATGAGGGTATTTGGGTTAATTTCCCTCTATGGACAGGGGGAAGGGGAATAAGGGAGGACTTGTCCAAAGAGGGAAATGGAGAATAGGGTTGGAATGAAGGAACAAGAACAGGACTGGGGAGTTGGAAGGAAGAGGAAAATGTACTTCTAATCAGGGAGGTTGGAGGACAGGAGAAACTGAGATATGGACTAGAGCTGAGTGCATGGTCCACTCAGTAGTTGGAGAAGAGAGTATGAATGGGGAATTCTGAGGGATTAGGAGGTAAGAAGGGGCTAATTTTGCATAGGACATGCAGTCTCTCCACTCAGTACCTTCATTACTCTGACTTATCTTCTACTTTCTAGCTTGTCTGACTTTCTTTAAAACTCAATTCAAATCCCATCTTCTGTCTTTTCCCCTTGCCCCCCTGCCCCCTCTCGTGTATCTTTCCTCTGAGATGATCTCTCATTTAATGTGAATATTTTGTATGATATACATCTTTATAGACATTTTATTTATATGTATTATATTTTATATCCATTTATATGTATTATATACATACTTATAGACCTTTATAGACATACACATATTTAATATGTAAATTTCTAGAGGACCAGAAGTGTGTTTTTGTCTTTTTTTGTATACCCAGTCTTAGCACATGGAAAGTCCTTAATAAATGCTTGTTGACTGTACGGGGTGAGATGCTATCTCAGGTCTGGGGTGGGGAGATAAGAATGTCCTACCGGTGTCTCTTAACCCCTCCTAGAGTTGGGCAGAGGGAATTGCTATTTGGTAGGAAGGTTTGAAAATTGCGCCCCCTAGAGGATATTGTTCATGGAAAGCTAGGTACTTTGATTTTTATTCACTGTAATGAAGAATTCTTATGTGGGGTTATAAGATCATAGTTTTGGAGCTGGGAGAAACATTAGAGGCTCCATAGTCAAACCCACTAGTTTTACAGATTAACTGAGACCCAGAGGAGAAGTAACTTGTCCTAGATCCTACAGGTAGTAACTTGACTGATCACAAAATAATGCCTATGGGCCATGGAGAGAGGAATTTTCTGGCATTAGAAGATGTATATTTAGGTTAAGAAGTTCCTTTCTTGCACACACCCACATTCCCATGATGTCCAAGGTCGCTGCCTACCTTGCCTACCCATAGTCACTGTTCTTTTTTCTCAAATACACCCTCCTCTCCCAAATAGTTTTTGCCAAAGTTTATTTTTAGCCATTTTCTCCTCAAACCACCTGATTGTTAGAATATTGGGGAGGGGGGAAAATAGGACATTTTCAAATACACTTGGTTTATTTCACCGAAGGAAACCCTGGCATCTCCTCACCTCCATCCACTACCAGACTCCTGTATTAGGTTTCTCTGAATGGGTAATCTCAGGGATGGGCAATTGTGTCTGTCTTTCCTCATATATTCCCCCTGCAACATGATACACAGGGGATTCTCCTCCTTCCTTCCTTCTCTCATTCTGCTCTTCTTTTTTTCCCTCTTTCATTCCCTTCCTTCTTCCTCTATGAAACATGTGATCCTAATTGACCAGACAGTGCCCGAGCTATCCAAGCCAAGATTGTGGATTTGATCCACATCCAGGCTAGTCCCCTTTACATGATGTTCCTGGGCCACAGATGGCTATCCTAACCTGCCACTACTATCGCCAACATATGTCGTTGGCTGCCAGGAATGTCCAGGGTCGAAGGCCTCCCATCACAGACTTTATAATGCAGCAGTCAAAAAAGTTACCATGAGCTGAGCCTGCATAAACAAGATGATAGGCTTAGATTTGGAAGAAATCCCAGAAGACAACTAGTAGAACTTATACTGGAATAAAAATCTCTTCTATAATAACCCCAACAAGTGATCATTTAATCTCTATTTAAAGACTGCCAGTGAAAGACTGCCACTACCTCCCTCCCTCAATCAATCAGTAAACATCTATGAAGTGCCTACTATGTGCCAGGACTGCACAAAGTACTAGGGACACAAGAAGAGAAAAAAGATAGTCCCTGCCCCCAAGGGGCTTACATTCTAATGGGGAAGACCACATGCAAAAAATATATTCAGATCAAACTATATGCAGGATAAATAGGAAATAATTGACATAAAAAAGAAAGCACTAAGGGCAGCAGCAAGGTGGATAGGGTGCTGGACCAGGAGTCAGGAAATTTCATCTTCTTGAGTTTCCAAGTTCAGCTTTAGACACGTATAGCTATGTGACCCTGGACAAGTTACCCAATTTGCCTCAGTTTCCTCAACCATAAAATGAGCCAGAGAAGGAAACAGTAAGTGTATAACCCTGGGCAAGTCATGAACTAGAGAAGTAAATGGCAAGCCACTCCAGTATCTTTGCCAAGAAAACCCCAAATGGGGTCACGGAGAGTCATACACGACTGAAAAAATAACTGAACACCAACAATAATGGAGGCACTCAAATTAAAAAGGATTGGGGAAGTAAAAGATGGAATTTTATTTGAGACTTAGAGGAGAGTAGGGACCAGACTCCACTTGTGCACAGCACAGCTTCATGGGAAGCTTTTCTTTACTTCAAACCTACATTTGCCTTGTCTACAACTTCCACCCATTGTTACTAGTTCTGCCTTCTGAAGCCAAGAAGAACATGTCTAATCCTTCTTCCATGTGACAGCCCTTCAAATATTTGAAGACAGCTATCAAGAGAGGACCTCTCCTGCCCCCATCCTCGGCCGTTATCTTCTCTAGACTAAACATCCGCATTTCCTTGGGATGATCTTAAGACATGGTCTCCAGGCCTCTCCTCTTTCTGGCCACCCTTTTCTAGACTCCGGACTTTACTCTATCTCTTCGGTGTCTTCCCTGAAATGTATCCACAACTGAATATGGTATTTCAGAGGTCCTCCGACCAGGGAAACTATCACCTCCCTCAGTTTTGTACACTGTGCGTCTCTTAAAGAAACTCACCAGGTCATCTCAGGAACCAACACATCCCCACCTTGTGAAGATTTTTTTTAACCCAAATATAAGGCTCTATTTTTGTTCCCATTCAATTTCATCTTTTTAGATTTAACCCATTGTTCTAATTTGTCAAGATATTTTGGATCCTGCCTCTGTCATTTAGAGTATTAACTCTTTCCCCTACCTTCATGTCCCCTTCAGATTTAATAACCATACTATCTATGACTTCTTTGCCTCATTTATAAGTATATTCATTGGTACACAGACAAGGACAGAAAACCCAGACTCTCCATGAGACATCAGCCTATTAATGGATCCTCTTAGGGTTCAATCTTTCAACCAGTTTTGAATCCACTTAGTTGTACCTTCAGGGTAGCAAGGTAGCATAGTGAATAGAGTTCTGACCTAGGGTCAAGAAGGCCTGAGTTCAAATCCAACTACATTTTTACTAGCTGTGTGACCCTGGGCAAGTCACTTAAACCTGTTTGCCTCAGTTTCCTCATCTGTCAAATGAGCTGGAGAAGGAAATGGCAAACCCCTCAGTGTCTTAGCCAAGACATGGGATCATGAAAAGTCAGATACTGGTGGAAAATGACTGAACAACAATTGTACCTTCTATCATGTCCACAAGAGCAGCAGAAGAAACTTTGTCAAAATTTGCTGAAATAATAACTAGCACTTATAGAACATTTGAACTTTTAAAGTGTCATGTCATTTTATCCTCATAACAACCCTAGGAGGTAGGTGCTATTATTAACCCCACTTTACATGTAAGGAAATTGAGGTTACATGTTAAGGGTTAACTGGCTTGCTCAGTGTTACCCAACTAATAAGTGTCTGAGACTGGATTTGGACTCAGGTCTCCCAAGTGCATCACCTAACTGTAAATATATTGGTTCTGTAGCATTTCCTTAATCTAGTGAGCAAGTTAAAAAAAAAAAAAAGGAACGGAAATTCATCTGGTATAAATTGCTCTAGATGAAGCCATGCTGTCTTTTAGTGATCACTGCTTCTCTTTCTACATGTTCACAGATCCTTTCTTTAATGATGTGTTCTAGAATTTTGCCAGGAATACAAATCAAGCTCATAGTTCAAAGATTTCATTTGCTTCCCATGTTGGGGACCCAATCTAGACAATTACCCTTCTGTAGTTTTGTACAGTGCAGTTAGGTGGCACAGGGAATAGAGTACCTGGCCTGGAGTCCGGGAGATTCATCTTCTTGAGTTTAAATCCAGCCTGAGACACTTTCTAGTGTCTATGTGACCCTAGGAAAGTCACTTCACCCTGTTTTTCTAAGTTTCCTCATCTGTAAAATGAGGTGGAGAAGGAAATGGCAAACCACTCCAGTATCTTTGCCAAGAAAACTCCAAATAAGATGACAGAGAGTAGGACAGGACTGAACAACAATTCTGCAGCACCTCTCCTATTCCCTAAAATATTTTGATCTTAGATCTCAGCAACCACATCTGCCAGTTCTTTTAAAGACTCAGGATATAGGTCATCTGGGCCTGGCAACCTGAAACTGTTGAATGCAGCCAGATGTTATCTAACCGTTCTCTCCCTTAGTTTAAGTTTCCATTCCCTGCTTAGCATTTTGGTTCTAGTTGTCCCATTCCTAAAACCACTCTCTTTGGAAGAAAAAACAGAAACCAATAAAAAGGGCTGAGTAATCCAACTTTTGCAGCATTTTTAACATCATTTTATCCAACTCGAGCAGTGATCACAAGTTTCTTTTTTTATTTTCCTCTTTCCCACAACATAATGAAGCACACATACACACACACACACACACACACAGAGCCCCCTTTTTACTAACCTCTAAGAATATCATTAACTGCAGCTCATTATAAGCTTTGTTCTTCTGACACTCTACACTTCTTTTGAATTTTTCTTTAGTTTCATCTTCCATACAGAACTATCTAAGATCTGAATTGGTAGAGATGTTTCTTCAGGCTTCTTCCCCTTTCTCTATGTCTACATGCGTCTTAATTTCATTTTTGAGACCTCCACATTACTCTTTAATCAACTTCTCTGAATTGATGAATAGATCAGCAAGCACTTAATAGGCACCTACTCTGTTCCAGGTACTATTCTAGGCACCAAGGATGTAGAGACAATAACAATCCCTGCTGCCAAGGAACTTACAGGGTAGCTTAGGAAGACCACATGTACACATGTTAGAGTTTAGTGTGTGTTACAGACATGGTGTGCTGGTAAACATTTACCAATTTAACAACTCTCCCCTCAAAAAATGCATGCACAACACATTACATTTAATCTGCGTGGTTAACATTTTCTCCACCATTTTCTTAAATCTAAACAACCAACAAAACAATAAACCAAGCCCTGATTTGGAGCTTTGCCCATTTTCAGGATGTCAGGGCTCACAGTAAAAAATCTAATAGTGAGGTGGGGTGGGCTCCAGCACATGCCTGTCAGGTAACAATTTATATCCAAGTCACAGGGACCTGGGGCAGCCAAACTTGCAGGGTGGGCTTAAGGGGAAAGAAAATGAGTTCTGTTTTGGAGATGCTGAGTCTGAGATGCCTAGAGGACATTCAGTGTTCCATAGGCAGTGCTGCAGGATTGGAGTTCAGGAGAAAGACTGGGGCAACATGTTGAGATCTGTGTCACCAGTATAGAACCCATGAGAGCTAATGAGATGATAAAATTATAGATTACAGTGATAGGAAAGGTGAGCACAGAATAGAGCCTTGGGATACAGGAATACAGCCAGGGAGTCTAAGGAGGAACAGTCAGACAAGTAGGAGGACCAGGAGAGAGCAGTGTCATGAAAGCCCAGAGAAAAGAGTATCTATGAGAGGGTAGTCAGAAATGCCAAATATTCCAGAGTCCAAAAAGGACAAGGATTGAGGAGAAAAAAAGATGAGATTGAGCAACTAAAAGATCACTGATAACTTTTGGAAGAGCAGTTTCAGCTGAGTGATTAGATTAGAAGTCAGATTTTTGAATAGCATTGAGGAGTGAGTGAAAAAGAAAGAAATGGAGGTGATGAGGGTACAGTTGGTAACTTTTTCAAGAAATTTGTCTGAGAAATGGCGGAGAGATCAAAGATGTTGGTTCCAAGGATGGTAAGATCTGGTGAAGGTGGTTTTTGTTTTTAATACCAGGCCACTGGATTCTACCTATATAAACCCTTTGATATCTACTAATAGTACTTTTTTTAAGCTATGACTCAGGTGATTTTTAAGGTACAGCAGCAAAGTAGATGACAGTATCTTCTATAATGATATTTCCACTATGATAAAATCACATCAGTTTCTGGTGTTGAACTATTTGACAGTGCCAAGGACTATGATGGTGACAATTGTTTTTTTTCTGAGTCTTTGATCTCTAGAACTATAGATCAGGCCATGGATGGGAGCTAATTATCGTGGTCCCAAATAAGTGACAGTTAAGTCAGGTGGAGATCTGATCATAGCTGCCTAGATATGATTGCAAAAAGTATAGCCCTTATCTGGAAGATTTCAAGTAAAGATAGAGATGTTTGTATTAAGCAAATATATTACAAATGTAATTACAATTAAATTAGACAAATGCAAAAGAAAGACATTATACATTTGCTTGCTGATTTCATGTTTAAGAGCATATGCATAATATATATATTTTATACACATGTATACAATCTGATGAGGAACTAGGTACAGGGAACTATGCTAGGTAATGAGTGGGTATATAAAGACAAAAGGAAAATAAAAATAAAAACAACCAATATTGGTCCCTTAGAAACTTATCTCCTATCCAGGCTGCCCATCTTAATATAGTTAAGATCATGACCTCTTGCAAGGTCATGTAATATAAGCAGGAGCCCCCATCTGGATTTCTATGAAATCAGTCAAACCAGTGCCATTTTTTCAATTCCTACCCCTAGATAATGCCCCAAACCCTAGAGGCATGAATAAGTGGATGAATTCATGCATAAGTGAAGGGAAGAGCCAAAAAAAAAAAAGGCTTTTATCAAGAACGTCCTATGTGTAAAGGGAGCTAGGTGGTATAGTGGATAGAGTGCCAGGCCTGGAGTCATGAAGACTCATCTTCCTGAATTCAAATCTGGCCTCAGACACTACTAGCTTGTGTGACCCTGGGCAAGTCACTTAACCTTGTTTGCCTCATCTGTGAGGAACGTGAGCTGGAGAGGGAAATGGCAAACCAGTCCAGTAGTATCTTTGCCAAGAAAACCCCAAATGGGGTCACAGAGTTAGGCAAGACTGAAATGACTGAACAGCAACAACAAAAATGTACAAAGTGTTGGGTATATATAAATAAATATATATATATATATATAAAACTAGGAAAGTAACAGAAATCCTGATCCTAAAGGGGAGACCACACTTGGAGAAGGTTTTAGCTACTGGTCAAGTGATCGTTAAGGTATGGCAGCAAAGTAGATGATAGTGTCTTCTATAATGTCATTTCCACTATGATAAAATCACATCAGTTTCTGATGTTGAATCATTTGACAGTGCCAAGGACTATGATGGTGATAACGTTCTTTTATGTGTCTTTGGTTTCTAGGACGACAGCCCCTGTAGGGATAGTTGTTAGGCCACATCTCTGTGGAAGCTGTTTCTTCATATAATGGCTTTGGGGGCTAGCCTAGAAAATAGGACTAGAAATAGGACCTAGAAATGTGTGTGTGTGTGTGTGTGTGTGTGTGTGTGTTAGTTGCCGCTCACAGGGCTCTTGGGCCTATCCGCACATCAGTAGTAGGTGGTTAGTACTTGCTGGGACTAATGATAAGGAAGGTAGGCCCCTTCTCTTCA
The DNA here is from genome assembly GCA_028658325.1 of Potorous gilbertii. Classification (NCBI taxonomy): domain Eukaryota; kingdom Metazoa; phylum Chordata; class Mammalia; order Diprotodontia; family Potoroidae; genus Potorous; species Potorous gilbertii. The sequence continues at coordinate 523,971,223 of CM053770.1, forward strand.
CGTATTACTCCTATCCATGATGGCTTTGGGGCCCAGGCTGGAAGCAGAGCTTATGGCATAAAAGTCATTGTCCATCACAGGGTTCTCTAGTTTGGGTCCTAGGATGTCTACATCAAGATCTGAGTAGAGCAGTGGTACTGATAGTGGTTTGACTTTCCTGGCACATGCCACCTCCTTTCTCTAACTTCAAGCATAGAACCTAATGCACAAAGGATGAAAATAAGAATCCAGAAGCAAGACTTCTTCACCTAATTACAGTGTATTAAAGCCTAAAGCACAGATCTGGAAGTGAGGAGTAAAAGATAATATCCCCCAAGAAGCAAATAGGAGTACAACAGATCATGCGCCTGCTTTGCCCAGAGATGGTTCTGGTTTATGCATGGATGACATAGGACTGAGAAATTTGCCCTCAGGAAGAATTGGATCAACAACTATGGGTGTGTATCCTTGATATGACTCTGAATTAAACCAGTGATGTGTGTGTGTGTGTGTGTGTGTGTGTGTGTGTGTGTGTGTGTGCGCACTGATTTAATTTTTGTGCTGAAAGAGAATGCAGCATTTTCCCCTAAGGTACAGAATTCAGAGGTGAGAAGGGATTTATTACCCAACCCTTTCTTGGCAAATGCTGAACTTGGTGCCTGCTTGTATCTGACAAGCACAATAGCTTCTTGCCTTCCTGATATTTAGAGCCTGATAAAAATTTTTTATTTTTCTCTATCATAACCTCTATCTAAATCCATGTCCGTGTCCATGTTTATATCCATACCCTTATGCATATCCATATCTGTCTCTATATTGATTTCTAGATCCATCTATATCCATTCAATGCAACTAACTCCTTGTTCTTTATGTGATTTCTTTTGAATATATTCTTTCAAATCCATATTGTGGTTATTACTTACATCCCATTAATTATCAGTGACACCTCTGGGCTTTCATTAGGATCTCTCCTTTTCTCTATTTATTACCCATACTTTGTGCATTTATAAACAGACCGTGGGTTTTGGTGCTAGGTCTTTTCTTAGATATGATCCTCCATGAATTATTAGTTCTCTCTTCTGCTCTACTTTCTTCCATGATATACCTGTGACTCTCTGTGATAGTAAACTTTTCAGAGCAAAGTAGAGAAATTTCTCCCTTTTCTTTTTTTATAACAATTTCATCAACTTTTATTAGCATTCAGGCTTTGAAATGAGACATCAATAATCCATTTTTTTCACTATTTAAGACCAGAATGTAGGTTCAACTGGTAAAATCTTGTCTCATATTTACCTTAATCTATGAACACACAAACTTAAAATAAGAATGTTCTTATCAGTCATTCCCTCTTGTTCAGTGGAGGGCAATGATTTATAGCTCTTCCAGAGAGTTCATCATCCATGCTGCTTTCCACTGATGATAGCAGACCATCAACTTCACCATCTGAGCTTGAAATGTCAAGTCTATTGGAGTCCTTCAGTCCTGGTGTCTTTGGGACATCTGTCATAGTCTTGCTTATTTCTGAACATCTTTTTTTTTTAATATTAGATTCGATGACACATTTATTAAGCATTCACCATGTGCCAGGTATTGTGCTAAATAGTAGGAATACAAGCAAAAAGAAAGGTAGTCTCTGCCTTCCAGGAGCTTATATTCTAATGAGGAAGACAACCCATAAAAGGAGCTGAAAAGTGGAAGGGAGAGAAAGGGCCCCTCAGGAAGTGGGGAATTGAAAGGTTGTCCAGAGAGTCAAGAGCTGAGCTGGGGTTAGGGGTGAGCAATGGCTGGCGTTCATCTTTTCTCAAAGGGAAGTTCCAAGGACAAACTTACTAAATGTAGGATTTTCATTATAAATTCCTCAATTAGGCAAAAACGGAAGGCCCAGACCTCTGGACTAAATCAATTAATTAGTCAAAGGTGTAAAGTAGGTACAAATAAATCTTTAATCAACTTGGGAAAAGTGAAGTCCTTTGCTCATCAGATAAAAACTTGATTACCACCACTTGGGAAATATCTCATGGTTGGCTAAAAAGATCATTCATACCTCTAGGCCACTTTGGAATGGCACATTCAGCCGGTCAGTCAAGTGATAATTGAATCCAAGTGGCAAAGAATTCCTAAGAGGGAAATGCTCTTGGGGGAAAGGAGGAAGTAAAAGCTAGTTTCTCTCCTTTCTGCATTGACCAGGCAACGACCTGGTGAATTTTGAAAGGTTGGAAGATCTGATATTCCCAGTAGCGTCCATTCCATGAGAGAAGAAAGAAACTCCTAATAACCAGGATTTCTGTGAGTTTACCCTCTGGCCACATGTGCTCTCTTGAGTCCATTCTCCCCAGGAACTTTTTGTACAAGGGGAGATTGTCCCTCTGACTTGCGGGAATGTTGTGACAACTGACTTTGCTATATGTGTTTAGTAAATACCCTTTCTTAAAGCTAATTAAGTATAACAGAAAATCAATGGAGAGCAAGCTAGTGGGGTCACATGAGTAATAGTTCCAGAAAATTCCTCACCCTAGTGTCTATCTTTAGAATTCTGATGAGAAGAGTGGTCAGCAACCCTCTGGAGATCCAGATTCTGAATAAGAGTTAGGGGGGCTCAAGGAGGTGGGAGGGAGAGAAGCTGGATTATTTTGCTGTCTGGAAAAAAAATGATTAAAAGAAGATGCAAGCAGGAATTCTAATGATGTGTTCAGAGATGTGGGAACCAGTCTACCAAAATCCAAGGATTGCTCTTCTGTAACTGTGGGCGGATCTTCAGCAAGTCATAAAGTCCCTTAGTTTTCTTACTTTTAAAATGAGAGGATTGTACTAGATCAGATTCTTCAACTTTGGGTCTGGTGAAGCCCATAGACTCCTTCTCAAAAGAACCTTTAAATACATAACATAGGGGTGGGGAGGGGAGAAAAAGAAATTTACTTGATAACCTTATTATATATTTAAACAGAATAGCAAGTTATAGTCCATAATAGATTTACTGTTTCTTGTGCAAATATTTTTTAAAAAAATTATACTGTTATGGAAATGCTTGTTTTGTTCCATAAATTAAATATAAATAAATTATTTTTACAAAAATAAGTACATCATATAAAATTATATATATGTGTGTATATATGTGTGTGTGTATGTATGTCTCTCTCTCTATATGTGTGTGTATAGATAGATAGATATATCTGTGTTGATTACACCAGAAGGCAAGAGGGGTAGGCAGCAGTCTAGGGGACTCGAGGATTTTAAGAAAGGTTGAGTAGAAGCCACGGGTGAGGAGGCCTTCACAGGCAACACAGATTTCTCCTGTAGTGTCTCTGAGGAATGAGAAGGAGCCCTGAGCCTTCACTGTGTCCCTCTGCCCTGAGCTCAACAGATATTCATCCCACTGAATTCTAAGGAAGTATCCCTGGCCTTGACCCTCACAAAATGGCACAAACATTTGATTCCTCCTAGAGGACTGATCTTCCAGGGGCTGCTCTCCCACTCCCTAGCCCATCCTAATTTCTTCGTATTACCTGGTCTGGGGAGCCAGAACACCATGACTGTTTTCCAGATTCCCTACCATTCTGGGCAACTGATTCTCTTTTCAATTCAAGTCAACTCAAGGAAGTTCAAATCAAGTTAAGACAATTCAGATCAGGTCAAGTCAACTCAATTCAGTTTAATAGCATCTATTACCTATGCCTACTATAGCTAGTCTTTAGAGATACAAATCAAACAATTCCTACCTTCAAGGAACTTATATTCTCTGTGTGTGACATTTTCATATATCAATAAATTCTTCACACTTTCCATTCTTTCACTTTACGCTCCAACACTTCTTACATTTCCTAGAACAGGATAGTCTCTATCCCCTTCTCATTCACTGTCTTTGCATGGGTCTGTCCCACATGCCTGGAATGCTCTCCCTCCTCACTGCTGCCTCTTGGTTTCCCTGGCTTCCTTCAAGACTCAACTCCAATTCTACCTTATGTGAGAGGCCTTTCCCAGTTGTCATCCTCTTCCTGCTCCCTCCCTCCCATGAGATTACCTCCCATTTTCCCTGTGTCTATCATGTATATACATAATTGTTTGCATGTTGTCTTCCCATTAGACTGAAGCTCCTGCAGGGCAGGGGTTATTTGTGCATTTTTGTGTATTTCCAGCACTTAATAGAGTTCTGGCACATAGTAGGTCCTTTAAAAAATTTATTGACTAATTAACTGAGGCAGTAGTACAGGGATAGGGGAAAGAGGGTACAAATTTAATATAAGGGGCAGTTAATAATAAAATGAAGGCTCTGGAAGGTAGAGTGGAAGGGAAGTAGAAGAGTGGGAAGACATATGGGGGAGACTGAGAAAGGGAAGTACTGGTCAGTGAAGAGGGATTTGGACCAAGAGGCCCAGCCATGGATCAGTAGATTTCCATAACCTTCATAGAAACAATGGCAAAGTTGATTTAACTATCCATCCCAGAGAAATAAATGAAAATGTGAGGGCAGGTTGCAAATAAAGGATACTCAGGATGTAGAAGAGCAGGTATTTAGTCCCCATGGGTTCTTAGGTGTCAAAGTGGATAGAGTGCCAGGTCTGGAGTCAGGAGGAACTGAGTTAAAATGTGGCCTGACACTAGTTTAGTGTGACCCTGGGCAAGTCATTTAACCCTGTTTGCCTCAGTTTTCTCATCTGTAAAATGGGCTGAAGGAAATGGCAGACCACTTCAGTATCTTTGCCAAGAAAACCCAAATGGGGTCACAAAGAGTTGGACAAGAATAATTGACAAAACAGCAACAACCAGTTCCTAATCCTACCTGATGGTCAAGGCAGTAGTTGGTGGAGTCCTGAGGCCAGAAGGATTATAGAGGGTCGTGTTTGAAGACCGGACCTGACCTATGTCATAGGGCCAGAACTCTCTCCAATGTTGAGTGTGTTTCAGTCAAGGTGCACCATTTTCTCCCCCTCCACCCACTCCCTGAAACTTCTTAAAGCAGCCTGAAGAATGGTTCTGGGAAACAGAAAATGAAACATACTTCCTCCACAGTAGACACAACTTTGACAGTTGTGTTCAGTGTATCAATTGTGGGTCTTTAGGTTTTCATTTTTAATGCAAGGGAGGGTTTAATTAGAACTGGCAGTTGAGGGCTATATCCCCCCCATGATGTAAAAACAGTAAAGATGGACAAAACTGATTTTTAAAATCAAATTGAAAATATTCAATTTACACGTCCCATTTGATTTCTTAAAAGTATATGTCCAGGGAAACACAAGACTGACTGGGAAATCAGATAGGATAGTATGACATAGATTGAGCCAACTGATGAATGAGTCCCTTCTCTCAGAGCCTTTTCCATTCACTGGGGAAGTGTCCTCCAGGATAAAAGGCCAGGTATGATCAAGGTCAGAAAGAATTGCTATTGACAGAATTGGCCCCCATCTGTGAAGCAGAGTAACCCATCCCTGGCATTGAGCTTTTCTGCTTTGACATCAACTTGTCCCAATCCTCATCCCGAGTTCCCCAAAATGTGACACCTCCCACCATAACATTGACCTCCCACAGTCCCGCTGACTTCCTGTCACTTACCTCTCCATCTATGATGCTGAGCTCCCATTCCTAACCCCAACTCCTCCATCCAGGATGTTGAATTCCCCTTTGCAGTGGTGGCACTGAGCCCCTATCCCTGACAACTGGTCCATCAATTAGCTTTTATTAAACCCCTACTATGTGTTAAGCCCTGTGCTAAGTGCTAGGGATACAAAGAAAGACAAAAGACAATCCTTGCTCTCAAGACCAATGAGGGAGACAAAGGCAAACAGTTATATAAAGACAAGATATGCACAGGATAAATGGAGGGGGGCAGTCTCAGAGGGAAAGCCTGGGAAAGGCTACCTGCAGAAGGCAGGATTTCAGGCGAGACTCAAAAGAAGGCACAGAAGCTACAATAAGCATGCCCCTATCCCTGTCCCAACCCCCAGGCAACAGAGTTTCCATCCCTGATACTGAACCTCCATCCTGACAGTAGTACCCTGACTCTGACACTTGACACTGAACCCCCAATCCCTAGGGCTCAACTCCCTACTCCAAGCCCAGGCCTATCTGACCCTGGTCTGCAGGGAGCCAGTAAGATTGAGGCTTTTAAAAAAATTATATTTTAGTTTTTTCAATTACAAACAATGTTTTTTATTATATCCCCCTATCATCCACTACCTTTTGGAAGGAAGAAAAAGAAAAACAATCCTTCCAAATTTAGTAATTTTTCAGTCATGTCCTACTCTTTGTGACCCTATTTGGGATTTTCTTGGCAAAGATACTGGAGTGGTTTGCCATTTCCTTCTCCAGCTCATTTGACAGATGAGGAAACTGAGGCAAACAGGGTTAAATGATTTGCCCAGGGTCACACAACTTGTAAGTGTTGGGGGTCAAATTTGAACTCAGGAAAAAGAGTCTTCCTGACTCTAGGCCTAGCACCTAGCTTGCAATAAAAATGCATAATTAAACAAAACCAACTCCTTCACTATCTATGTCATATATATGTGTGTATATACACACATTAGTGCACATATGGTCTATACATATAGTATATACACATACATGAAAGTAAACATTCACATACACACATATTTTATGTGTGTATACACATATATGTGTATTCGTATGTATATATACATGCACACACACATATATTCATTCTTCATCCCGAGACCATGATAGCAGGAATCCTTTAACTGACACCCTTGGACATATATAGATTTCAGAGAGAAAAATTTCTAACTTTATTTTCACTAACCTCTAACTGAAATTGAGCACTTCCATTATGAATTTTTTAAAAACTGTTCTGCTTTGCCAGACTGCCCGTGGCACTAAACCCATTCAGAATCCCTTTCAAAAGGGTCAAAAGAAATCTTTGCCCCATCTGAAAAGCGCCCAGCCCTAAGACTAACCCTAACCCTAAATGCTTCCATTTTTCCTCAGAATGTTAAACCTTTAGTCTTGGCCACACTGGTCATGCACTGCTTAGGACCCTGGACATCAAAATCTGCTGAAGACTGTGGGAAACAGAGAAAGAATTATAGGCTCTATCCCTTTAATATCCTGCCTTCTTCCTCCCCTCCCCCTCCCCCCAAGATCCTGTTGGGACAAATGTCTTGGCTCATTGGATTGAAAAGGCAAGTCAGTCCTCTGAAGCATGAATTGCCTGCAAGGACTGAGTCACTTCCTCCACTCCACCCCACCGGGAAGGGCCGGGTCCATGAGTAATCAAGGTTACACACACTACCACCATCACCACCCCAAACCCAGTTCTCCCCCCCATCATGCCCCTCACTGCTGACCTCACTGCCCCCCTTCTCCTGAGGGTGAGAAATGGGTGCCCTGTGGATACAGTGGCACCCAATAAAACTGGCATGGAGGCAGAGTGCAGGAGGGGATAGGGTAGAAGAAAGAAGGGCTGACCATCTTGGTTAAATTTGGGCAAGGTAGGTTCTGGGTTTGAGGATATAGAGTAAGGTGTTTCCAGTTACATGGGGAATAGATAAGATGAAGTTAGAAACTGATCAGTGTCCCCTCTACAAGGGAGGTTCTCCCTGCCCCCATAGGCCTTTGCTGTCAGGAGAGAGGCAGGGGGAAGGGCACATTGTTCAGGGAAAATGGACAGAGAGGCCTTCTTTTCTGGGCCCAGGAAAATAACAACCTCTCTGTGCCTCAGTTTCCTGATTTGTAAAATAAGAAGATTGGTCCCTCAGTGGCTGGCAAGAATTTAAGAAGACAGGGTAGTTAATATGATAAGACTTTGAATTACAGAGAAGATGACCTTCTGCCATGGGGGAAGGGGTTCCCACACCAAGAGTTCTTCTACCCTGGTGAAATTACTGAGCAGTTTAGACCAATAATAACAATATCAGCTCACATTTCTTGGAGATCTTGAAGCATTCAAAGCACCGTGCTCACAACAATAGTACTGTGGTGATGGTGGTAGTAGTAGTAGTAGTAGTAGTAGTAGTAGTAGTAGTGTAATTTTGAGCTCCATTTTACAGTAGTAGTAGTAGTAGTAGTAGTGTAATTTTGAGCTCCATTTTACAGTAGTAGTAGTAGTAGTAGTAGTAGTAGTAGTGTAATTTTGAGCTCCATTTGAGAAAACTGAGGCTCTGAGAGTTCTGACTTGCCCAGGGTCTGGAAGCCATCGAGTGTCAGGGCCGTAATTCAAAGCCCAGTCTCCTGACCAAGACCAGTGCTCTTTCTGCCTCACCCAGCTTCACCTGTCCTGGAAGAGTCTCTGGCCAGGGGTGGGAGGAGAGAAATAAGTAGGGTCATAGATTTAGAGGTGGGAAGGAAATCAAGTCCAACGACCTCATTTTACAATAGAGGGAATTCACCTCAACAAATAGTTATTAATTGCCTGCCTTTCATAAGGTCTTGGGGTAGGTGCTGATTATAGAAAGACACAAATAAAATGGGCCCTTCTCTTAAGATGTTTATTTTCTATAGGGAAGGCAAACTGAGGGAAGATGATTTGACCACATGGAAAACATAGTTAAGAAAAAAAAAAAGACCTGAGACTGAACCGAGATCCTCTGTTTTTAAATCTCATGCGCTTTCCTTTGGGTTATTCCCATCTATCTTTGCTATCCTTGGAGAACCCCTGATCTGACTCAGGTTATAATCTTAAGCAAATCTCAGAGGCTTGTTTCCTCTGTAACGTAGAGGGATTGAATTAGGTCACTTTCTGATGTCCCTTCCAAGTTCTAAAATTCTGTGATTTTACGTAAAGAATGACTGAGGCAGGACATGAATACACATCAGAGCCATGGCTAGGAATTTTTTCTCCTGGGGCAGCACAAGTTTCTACGGGGGCACACGACTTGAAATGTGCTCACTAGGAAGGTGAGAAGCAGGGCTGGCCATCTGCAGAGGAGGAAATAGACCAGCTGGTAGCTTCCTATTTTTACCAATTCTTCTTGCTAATTAATTGCGACACTCTGTTGTTTCTTCTACAGTAGGGCTGCAAATTCTTCCAGCCCCTTCTAAATTCAGTGCCCCTGGGGCAAATCCCAGATAGCCTGTCATTATTAAAGCTTTAGGTACTTTACCTATTTGGCAGCTGGGTGGCACAGTGGGTAAAGGACTAACACCTGGAGTCAGGAAGATCTGAATTCAAATCTGGCCTCAGACACTTACTAGCTGTGTGACCTTGAACAAGTCACTTAACCCTCTCTACCTCAGTTTCCTCATCTGTAAAATGAGCTGGGGAAGGAAATGGCAAAACACTGTAGTATCTTTGCCAAGAAAACCCCAAATGGGGTCACTGAGCATTTGATGGGATTGAACAACAACACTTACTCACTTGGGCATAGGTTTCAAGTATAAAAATTCCTCCTGGAGGCATTCCTTATGAACTTTCAGTGTGGTATAGAGAAGGAAGCCTGCATTTGGAGTCAGATTCCCACCTCAGATACCTAAAAGAAGGTTCCAATATCACATCAAATACTGAAAGTACTAGCTATATGAACATGGGACAATAACAACCTCTCTGTGCCTCAGTTTCCTCCTTTGTAAAATAAGAAGGTTGGTCTCAATGGTCCCTAAAGTTCTTCCAGCTCATGTAACATCCTATGACCACCACCCCTCACACACACACACACACACACACACACCCTGACACTTCATACCCAACCCCCACTCCCTGGCCACCCCTGCCCTGACAAACACACACAGGACCTTGGACATGGATACAAGGTGTCCTTCCTTTTCTGGACATCAAATCTAGCCCTTTTGTCTTTAGGTCCAAAGTGTTCTTTTGACCTCCAGATGACCCATCAGTTCTGTGGCTTTCTTCCTGGGCTCTGCCCATAGGAAGTTTCCGAATGACCTTTCTCTTGAGATAATGGGTACTCAGCCCTTCCTCAGTATCCCTGAACTAAACTTCCTGTCTCTGCCAGTACCTCCTGGGTTTCATTCTCTCCCATCCCTTCTCTTGTATCCTTTCTGTCTCCTTGAGGCCAAAGTCTTAAACACTTTCTAGTGGGTCTCACAGGTATTTCTGGGTTTTTCCTCTGCTCAAACACATATTAGTCTGGTAAAAAAAAAAAAAAGCCTCCATGGCTCTGGAAATTCCCTCCTAGATCTCACTGTCCCATTTTATAACAAGCCTTCTCATCTCTCTCAGCCCACAAGGGATTTGGGGGCAAGGGAATTTCTCTAACAGGAGTGTGAAAGGGTAGGGGAGGCATGAATGCTGAAGAAAAATCTTACCAATTTCAAAGTTTTGTCAGAGGGTCATTAATCTTTTTTTTCTTTTTGCATCATTAACCTTTTGTCAGTTTGGTGAAATCTACAGACCCCTTCTCAAAATAATGTTATTAAATGCATTAAGTAAAATACATGGGCCTATGAACTAATTATGTTGAAATAAAGATGTATTTTTTTCCCATCCAAGTTCAAAGGGCTTCTGAAATCTACCCATGGATCACTTAGGGGATAAGAACCCCAAACTCAGACCGACTCACGAACAGATACAAAAAGGCAGACATCTCTTCCCTTGAGCTGGACAGAACTCTGGTACCAGAAGGACTGAAAAAGACCATAGGCTCATTGATTATAAAAAGAAGGAACCTCCAAACTTATCTCATTTGTGGTTGTTGTTCAGTCATCTCAGTTGTGTCTAACTTTTCATGAACTTATCACGAAGTACCTCATTTGGGGTTTGCTTGGCAGAGATACTGACTGGTTTGACATTTCCTTCTCATTTTACAGATGTTGAAACTGGCGCAAACAGGATTAAGTGACTTGCCAGGGTCATACAGCTAGTAAGTGTCTGAGGTCACATTTGAACTCAAGTCTTCCTGACTCCAGGTCTGGCACTCTTTCCATGGTACCAACTAGCTGCTCCAACGTTATCTCATACAAATCCCTTATTCTACATGATGAAATAGAAGCTAGAGGGGAAATGACTTGCCCAAGATCACATAGATATAAATAGAAGAGGCAGGGCTTAAATCAGAATCCTCTGATCCAAAGCAAACATTCTTTCTATTACATTAGCAGAATGACAGGGGGCAGGGGACAGTGGTAAAGGCCAGAAAAAAGAGATAGAGTGGGAATAATGGGAGTCCAGAAGCCAGCTCTGCATCCTGTGGCCTGTATGGCCTCTCTGAGCTTCAGTTTCCCCTTTGGTAAAATGGGAGACTCAGACAAGAAGATCTCCGAGTTCTTTCCATCTCTAGAGATGGGGAGCAGGGCAATGGAATAGGATCATGAAAGAGGGGAGTTTTAGGACTAGGGGAAGAGGAGGAGAGAAGATGGTGGTCCCAGGCCAAGAAAAATCCTGGTGGCAGAAGAAGCTAGGGCCTGGACAAAAGGGAATGGGGTGGGGTTGGAGAGCAGCAGGTTTATTAGTCAAAATGGAGAATTCTCCGGTCCTCCATGAGGGTGGTTGGGGCGGGGGCGGAAACAGAGACCAGAAGCCGGGGGCAAACTCAAACAAGAGAGCCAGGAAATGAGCAAGGGCCGGCCATCCCTTCCTCCCCAGCTCAGCGAGCCAGACCCTCCCCTCCACATCCCCTCACCTCTTTAACTGATATCCCTATTCCCAGTGAAACATGATGCTCCAAAGGAGGAAATTTGCAACCTGAAATCAGGAGATAGCTAAGGCTAGGACTAGGGGAATCAAACAAGGCTGACAGTCATCTCAAAGCCAGGTGAATCTGGAAGTGAGAAACGGCACCTTGCCTGACTCCCCTAGGCACCCATGAAACATGGTGTAGGGGGAGGTTATTATCATGCTTGTCCTCTGCATTCACCTTTCTGTTCATTCATTCACTCATTCATTCATTCATGTATGCAATGCATAGTGGTTAGAGTTCTGGGCTTGGAGTTAGGAACACTTGACTTTGAATCCTATCTCAGACACTTACTATGTACTAGCTTTTTGACTCCAGGCAAATCACTTAAACTCTCTGCGTCTAAATTTTCTCCTCTATAAAATGAGAGGAGTTAGATAACTCAGTGGGCATTCTGGGAACAAGTTCAATTTGGTTGGCATATAAAGAACAAAATTGTGGAAGGGTCTTGGACAATAAAACAAGGAGTTTCTATTTGATCCCATTGGCAACAGGGAGCCATGGAGGGTTTTTGAATAGGAGTGATGGCTGCTGAAGAAGCAGCATCAAAATGGGTTAGAGAGGGGAGAGACCAGAGTTGGGAGTGCAGTTGGGAGTCTAATACAGTAGTCCAGGAGGGAGATGACCTGAGGGTCTATGGGAGTGGCAAAGGTGAGAATTGAGAAGTTGGTGGAGCAAAGTCCTAAGCTCTCATTCCCTGCCTATCACTGTGACATAGTTGTGGTTAGGTGTGAAGACTGGGAGACCCTCAGACTGACTAGTTAAATGGACCGATGACTCCACATGCTTTTAGCCATTAGGGGCTGGGCTGCCAGGGCACCTTTCCATCTTCCCCACTACTCTGACTGATAGGGAAGCCCCTCAGCCTAAGGCGGGTGCATCCGGAGAGGATATCAAAGGGCAGTGTCAGCCCCAGCTGTGTTTATATGTCTTTTCCTGGAAATGGGGAGGGCACAGGACGGGTGAGGTTGGGGTGGGGGAAGTATCCAAGCATGAGGTAGGAGATGTCCCGATATGGTGTGGTGTGGTAGCCCAGGTTCACAAGCACAAGTCAGACAGAGTGGGGATGGCTATTAATCACATGAGTAAATCCAGAAGCTAGAGGCCCAAAGAGTCCGGGTCTGCAGAGAAAGCAGACATGGAGACATCTCAAGTCAGATCAGGGGCATGTCTAAAAGAATCAATGAAAGCAAGGATAGAAAGGAAACTGGGCTGCAGGTGAGGGTACATAGGATTGAGAAATTCAAAAGACTCACCTTTTCCTTCTCCCCTCCCTTCCCTCTGTTGACAGGGACCCTCTCCCCAAATTGCAGAAAGCCCTGTCTTCCCCATCTCTACCCCACAACTTACCATCTTCACAGACTCCTGAAGGGAGACCAGAGAATGTGGGGAGGAAGATTGCTTTCCAGTAATCATCTTGTCCCATCCCTTGCTCCCCCTCCCCCTCAGAGATGCCCAGTTACCTTCCCTCTGTCCCCTAGAAGGTTGAGCCTTGTTATGGCAATGGATAGGGAAAATTCTAAGGAACCTTAACAAAACAGCTGATGCTGGGCCTGGGTCCTATAACCAGCCCTAATGGGAAGAGGCTTCCCTCCAAGCCGCCAGGAGGTAGTGGTCGAGAGACCTATTTGTGTGTGTCTCTGGTTGGACACAAGATGACCTCTAAGAGCCTATCTAGGCCTAGATCTTACGTGACATTTGATAAGTCATTTCTCCTCTCCAGGCCTCAGTTTCTCATCTGTAAAATAAAATAATAGTACCTACTTCTCAGGGTTGTTGTGAAGATAGAGTGAGTCAACATAAGCAAAGTGTTTTCTAAACCTTCGAGTTCTAGAAATATAATATAAATATAAATGTTACTCAACCACTTAAACAATAAACATTTTTAATTGTCTGCTTAATGTGTGGTAGGTGCTGGGGATATGGGCACAAAGAATGGAATGATCCCTAGTCACCATGAACTTACATTCTAATGAGGGAGATGCTGGCTAGGCTAATATATTATTATATAATTCTATATGCATTTACATATGGAATTATATAATATGTATGCATATATATTATCTTACATAATTATATATGCATAGTATTATATAAATTTTGTGAGTAGAGATGTATGTATAAGAGGGAAAGGGACATACTTGCATGTAGAGTTTATAGGTTTATAAGTCCCCCAATAAGTTTAATAGTACTCATAGCTGGGAAATTTTTTACACACGGGGAAACTGAATATCTAAGAGGTTAAAAGACTTGCCCAAAGTGACTAGCGGGTGACCAGCTGGAGTCGTGGGTATTATTAAAAACTGGAAGAAAAAAAAAGAGGGACCTTGGAGAAAAGTTTGAAAGAATAGTGATTACTTTTCCTGAAGAGAAAACATGGGGGAGACTGAATGACCCTTTGGAGCTTCCAAGAGGCCTTTGGTTCTTCCTATGACTGATAACGCAGATCTTGGGCTGACATAACATCAGGGAGGAGCAAGGTTTGAACATCCAGGGATGAGTGCCTAAGGGAGAAAGGGCTCAGAGCAGGGTTGGGGAAGTTAAAGTCTTGAGGCCACATGTGGCCCTCTAGATGCTTAAGTGTGGTCCTTTGAGGATCGAGAGGGTCACATGTGGCTTCAAGGCTGAAGGTTTCCCACCCATGCTTCAGAGTCTCCCTAACAAATTATCTTTATATAATTATATAAATAATATAATTATAATTATGTAATCATATAAATAATATAATTATCTTTATATATGGTTTTGAAGTATATAAAGCACGTAACATACTTCATTCATTCAAAGTCATTTCATTATATCATCAGAACAGCTCATCTCCATAGGTCTTTATTATTCCCATCTAGCAGATGAGAAGGCTGAGCCCCCAAAAGAGACTTGTCCGTGGAGGCTACTTACACCAGCTGTGTGTGAAAGTAGTAAGCATTAGAGCCTCTCCTGTCCCAAGCCTAGTGTCCATCTTTTGTTCTTTCCTTGCTTTTGTTTCTCTGATGGCCCTAAGGAGACCAGGATGACACTGGAGGAAGGGTTGCTTACATCAAAAGTTTGAGGATGGTCATTGTAATGACTGAACATTAGGTGGTAAGGACGGTTCTTGTCTGTCCTTCTTTTTAAATAAGGCCAATGACATCCCCTACATTGCATTTAAGTGAGACCTAGGGGCATAGTGGTCAGCCTCACTCTCTCTTCCAGAGTCTTCAAAGCCCAGGGGCCAGACAAAAGCCAAGACTACTGGTGATGGCCCAGGATGCAGTGGATTACCTTGGTGTCGTCAATGTGTGACAAAGTGCCTACTTCAGTCGCCGTCATGGATGTTGGAACAAATGGTTCTCCTTTTCTCTTTCCACCGGGCAAAGTCTTCTCATGTTTGGGGTAGATATCCCCCTCACTCACCAGGTTGGAGGCCTCTCAGTTACCCTCTGCCTGGTTTAGCCCATCTGCCCAGACGGCTTACTGAGGTGTAGCAACTGGAAATGCTATAGCTTCTTGGAGCCATTAATGAGAGTTGAATGCCAGTTGGATACCAAAGATGGATGAGCATCCCTGAAAAGAGCTTGGCAAACCCTCACACCAGAGGTATAGTTCTCCCTAAATATCCATACACCCCTAGTTGTAAGGCTAATAATGAATGACAGGAAATAGCCAAGTCCTACAAGTGTTGAAATTGATTGGACATTTGAAAAGGGCCTCATGGGACTAATTCAGTCCAATACTCTCATTTTATGAATGAGAAAACTGAGGCCTAGAGAGCCCAAGTGACTTTCCCAAAATCACATAGGTAGTGGGCATCAAAGAGAGGATTTGAAACTAGGTCCTCTCCCTCCAAGTCAGTGGTCTTTCTAAGGTGCCACAGAGGCTCTGTGGAGCTAGCAGTTCTAGCCCTGAGCTCTGGCATGCTGCCACGTTTAAAAGCAGAGGGATACAACCTTTCTAGTCTGAGAAATCTTGAGCTCTAGAGTAATTTATTCATTCATTTAGGGTTTATTAAAATATCATGGATGGGGGACCCTGATGCAGGGCTTCTGAATGCTCAGATACCTCCCTCTGTGGCTGACTCTCTAATTCCTATCTATTGCACTTGAAAAGAAAACAGGGAAAATCCAAGGGCAGGGCTTGGAACAGTTCTCACGTGGGGCAGATCAGAGGCAGAGGAGACAGAAACAGTGCTGGAACTGTGCCTTTTCCTCATAACTAGCAGGAATCTGGCTTGGGTCCCAAATGGCTTATCTCAAGTTCTGTGGTTACAGAGGTTTGGGAATTTGAATGGGGGGAAAGGAAGGGACCATAACAACCCAGAGAAATGATAGGGTTGGCTGGCCTTGCCTCCTCTTTTCCTGATGTCCCGTCTCAGCCCCTTTATAATACTAAAGGCCTGGCACCTGAGAGAGGTAGAAAAGCAGGTCATGCCCATTCCCTGCCCCCTACCCTTCTCTGGGGCCAGACCAGACAGTGGCCTGGTTTCCATCCTGGACAGGAGGCAGGCCTGTCTCCTGGAAGAAGAGCCAACAGGAAAACATAATCAAGGGGCATTAGGGACTAAGGGCCTGTCCTGGGTCTGCTCAGCTCTGACAGAGGTCACCACCCTGTACACAAGAACACATAGCCTTCTCTTCCCCTAACTACTTCCCCTATTCATACAATGCATGGAGGGACATGCACATGCCCCCCTGTGCACATATTCATCCCCAGTCATTGGATGATAAGATTTAGAACCAAAAACAATCTTGGAGGCAATTTAGTCTCCTACAGATGAGGAAAATGAGGCCCAGTGGGGAAAAGTGACCTATCCAACATCACACAAGTAGTAAGCTAAAGAAGTGGAATTCAAAGCCAAGACCTCTGACACCAAATCCAATGTCTCTCTAGTTAGGCTGCCCAGAAACCC
Organism: Potorous gilbertii; assembly: GCA_028658325.1. Classification (NCBI taxonomy): domain Eukaryota; kingdom Metazoa; phylum Chordata; class Mammalia; order Diprotodontia; family Potoroidae; genus Potorous; species Potorous gilbertii. The sequence goes on from CM053770.1 coordinate 523,987,666, forward strand.
TCCTTCCCAATAGCTAACAATATCCATGCTACATTCCTCTCCCTCTCCACCCCTATCCTATAAAATAGAGACATAATATACAAATCTATTTCTATCAAATTTCCAGTATGAAAACTCCCTCCATTGACGCAGATAGACAGTATTTTAAATTTATATTCTTAGTTTCCTGGTGACATGGAAAGGATAAGTCATTTGTCCATGGTCAAATAGTCTGTATTTATTGCAGGCAAGATTTGAACCTAGGCCTTCCCAACTACAAGGTCAGTTCTCTCTCTCCTACCACTTTGCAACATGGCTCCTCCATGTATGCAGAGAAATATGTACATCTAATTGGTACCCTATCATTTGACTTCTTTCCCTCACCACCCCTTGCAACTTGCTTCAGAGCCCAGGTCGCTAGTAGTTTCCCTAAACTACTAACAGGGAATAGTAGACTGCTTCTAACAATCACATTTAACTGTAGATTAGGTGGTATAGTGGAGAGAGTGCCCAGCCTGGAGTCAGGAAGACTCAACTTTGTGAGTTCAAATCTGGCCTCAGGCATTTACTAGCTGTGTGACCCTGTTTGCCTCAGTTTCTTCACCTGTAAAATGAACTGGAGAAGGAAATGGCAAAGCACTCCAGAATCTCTGCTAAGAAAACCCCAAATGGGATCACAGAGTCAGATAAGACTGACATGACTGAACAGCAACAACAATTACGGTTTCCTCTTCTTCACAATCAGGGATACACACTAAGGGCGCTCAAGAGGGAATGATGTCCATCATTCCATAATGGAATCTGCAACCCTGTGTACTGGTTGGATGTTTGGGGGGGTAGCCCCATACCTATTGTTCTAGAGATAGGAATACTTCCTGCTTGGAATCAGGGTGCTTAGCAGTTGCCAGGGGGAAGCCAAGGTTGTTGATTCTGAAGCAAGTTAGCAGCAGAGGGCTTTAGAAGATTGGGACAATTGTTGTACTAAGGCAACCACAGCCCAAGAGACACTGCCTGTCAGTCAGTCTCCCTTCTACGTGTAGATAGCAGAGGTGGAGAACACCCAGGGTGCCATGAAACCACCACTGGCCATGGGGGGTTACTATAATCATGGGCCCGAAACCACTCTGTGACCAGCATTATAGATGCTGGAAGATGAGACCAGTTCTGAGATCAGTTACAAGTAGCAGACAGAAAAAGGAAAATGACAAATGTGTGAGGGAATGTGGGAAAATTAAAATACTAATACATTGTTGGTGAAGTTGTCTACTGATCCAAACATTCTGGAGAACAATTTGGAACTAAGGCCAAAGGGCTACAAAATCATACATATCCTTTGACCAAGGAATTCTACTGCTAGGTCTTTAGACTGAAGAGAGAAAAAATGAGGAAAAGGACCTATTTGTACAAAAATATTTATAACAGTTCTTTTAGTAGTGGCAAAGAATTGGAAACCGAGAGAATGTCCATCAGTTGGGGAATGAGTGGACAAGTCGTTGTATACAATTGTGATAGAATACTATTGTGCTACAAGAAATGACAAGCAGGGTGCTCTCAGAAAAACCTGGAAAGACTTACACGAACTGATGCAAAATGCGTTGAGAAGAACCAGAAGAACATTATACACAGTAGCAGCAATATAATGTGATGTTCTACTGTGAATAACTATTCTCAGCAATATGATGATCCAAGATAATTCTGAAGGACTTATAAAAAATGCAGAAAAAACTGATGGAGCCGGAATGCAGATTAAAGATACTTTTCTTTGGACTTTTTTGTCTGTGTTTTCTTTCATAGCATGACTTACATGGAAATGTGTTTTGTATGACTACACATGTATAATCTATGCCAACTTGCTTGCCTTACCAATGAGGTAGGGAAGAGAAGGAGAGAGCTCAAAATTTGGAAAAAGAATACTAAAATTGTTTTTTACCTATAATTGTGGGAAAAATAAAATATTAAACTAAAAAAGGTACAAACAGCGGATGGGACTAGAATGATTTGGAGTTAGGAAGTACTGGGTTCAAATCTCACTGCAGAAACTAGCTGTGGGACCCCAAGAAAATGACTCAACCTCCCAGATGACAAACAGATAGATAGACAGAGAATTTATTAAGGATTTATTATGTGACAAGCACTGTATTAAGCAATGGGGATAGAAAGACAAGAAAACGATGGTTTCTACTCTTAAGGAGTTTAAGGTGGGAACAAAACATTAAGGGGAGCTGGAATTGGGAAGATACCAACATTGGGGTTAGGATGAAGATATGGAGCTGTGGCCATTTGGAGAGTGTATTGAACTGGGAGTAAAGTGAGCATTCTTGGTGCCCCTGATGAAAGGGCCATCTAAGACAGATGCTCACCAACAGAGGAAGCTCCAGGGCAGATATAGTATCCCCAGCCAACCCTCTAAGACCATGAGTTGCATATCTGTATTGATTAACGGAATTCTTCACTGGGAGCTCTCTATCCCAATGAAATCACAGAGAGAGAAAAAAGAAATCCATTTGAGAAAAAAATGATATGTTTCTACTTCTGGTTTCCAGAGCATCCTCGATGTCTCTACTCGACCCAGAAGCCTGCCCTCCATCTTCTGTCTTCTAGCTGATCCTGGGCCTAGTAAGGTTTTGCCATAACAAGAATCCATCCTGAGCTCTGCTAAGAATTCATCAGGCCCTCTGAGCATCTTGGACTCAGATCAGGGAGGGTAGGAACCAGGGACTGAAGTCAGAAGGAAGGCAAGAGTTGAAAGATGATGGTACTGAGGATGTTTCATGGGGGTCCTTTGTCTCCACTTGAGGAATGAGATGTGGATGCTAACATAGCCTCCAGGGAAGAAAGACAGTAAGACCACTCTAATCACAACCCTGTCCCTTTCACCTTACCTCTTCTCTGTTCTAGTAGTAAAGGAACAGATTCTAGGCTTAAAAGGAAACCTAATCTCCCCCTCAAATGCACAAGGACTATAATTCTGATGAATCCTTGGAATAAAATGTTGAGCCACTAGGGAAAGCCAGAGTACATAGTGTGACCGGGAACTCCAATCCTCAAATAATCCTATCACTTGTAGGAATACAAATATATGTATCCCCCATCCCAAATCATAGATTTTGGTTTGGAAGGGATGTCAGCCACCTGCCTGGAGTAAGACACCCTAGAAGTAGCAGTGGAGCCTGTGACTAGCTTAGGGATTGGAGGGAGAGGCAGAATTACTGTTTGCTCAGGGCCAGCGTCCACAGTCCAATGATGGGAAAGAATCATTCAAACAAATACTATGAATTGTCCAAGAGTATCCAAGACCTCAGTCTTCCCCAGGGCCCAAGAGATCTCCTTTTGACTACTTCTAACAACGGTCAGTCTCTGGGGGCCCAGGAGATGTACCTTCCTAGGAATGCAACGACTCCACTTTGGCTAAAGGTCAAAGGTTTTTCTATTATCCAATATTTCCAAGTACGCAAACCATTATTTTTCTCTGTTAGCCTCTATGGCCCACTTGGTTTTGCCACCCACAGAACAGAATGGTGGATAAGTATAGGGGAATGGTAGGCTGAGGATGGAGAGCAAAGTAGAGTACGGGTACTGGGAGACTCACAGGCTTGCTTCGCAAGTTATTTGCCTTTTTGAAGCTTTATTTATTACCCCCGTAAAATGAGGAAATTGTTGCTTTTAAGTCATTTTTCAGCTCTGTTTGACTCTCTTGTGACTTCATTTGAGATTTTCTTAGCAAAGATGCTGGACTGGTTTTGCCATTTCCTTCTCTAGCTCATTTATTTTACAAATCAGGAAAGGAGGTAAACCGGGTTAAATGACTTGCCTGAGGTCATGCAGTTAGTAAATGTCTGAGGTCATGTTTGAACTCAGGTCCTCCTGATTTCAGGACTATCTATTGCACTACCTAACTTGCTAAGTGAGGAAATTTTAGCAAGAGAGAGACAGACAGACGGAGATAGAGAGAGAGAAAGAGGAAGACAGAGCATAAAGAGAAAGTGAATAAATAGAAATATATAGAAAGTAGTTAAATTCAAGGTTGTTTGGGAGGAGGAGAGCATTAGCAGTTGAGGGGATCAGGAAAGACTTCATTCAGAGGATGGAACCTGAGTTGCATCTTAAAGAAAAAGAGGGCCCCTGTAAGGGGGACATCAGGAGGGAATGCATCCCAGTCTTGGCGGGGATAGAGATGAATGTTGGGGTGTTGTGTATGTTTGAGGAACAGTAAGGCCAGTCTGATTGGATCTCAGAGTGTGGGAAGTAGGCATAATAGCCAATGAGACTAGAAATGTAGGCCAGGGTCAGGATATGCAGGGTTTTCAAAGCCAAACAGTGGGATTTATATTTGAGCCTAGAGGCAATAGGAAGCCACCAGAGTTAGTTGAATAAGGGAGTCACATGACCAGTTCTTGCTTAAGGAAAATTACTTTGGCAGCAGCAATATGTAGACTGGAGTGGAGAGAGATTGAAGGGAGGGAGTGGAGACTAGTGTTGAAATAGACAGAAAGCTGGTAAGACCAAGAATTTGTGCCCATGGTCATCTTCTTCTTTATAGATAGATTATGAGTAGGTGAATTGCAATGTCCTCTTGTTGCAATCTTTCCCAAGGCTACTAAAAGGAGTGGTGAGAATGAACAGAATCACTTCTGAGAAAGCCCTGGATACAGGTGATCTTGGGATTGCACAGGAGCAAAAAGTATGAGGACTAGAAACCTATACAGGAAACCCAATGACCCCTTTAGTTTCCTTCCTTCTTCTCACCTCTTCTAGCTGCCCCACACAGTTGGATTATTTCTCCCCAGAATGTCTGACCAAGATTTTTTTCTCTTTCCAGGTACTGGGATGATTTTCGAGCCTCATCTCTTTCAGGAGTCTTTCCAGGTAGATTCTAGGTTAAGAGGCAGCATGGTATAAAGAGAGGGAAGAGAACATGAACAAGGTCTGTATCCCTGTCTAACAGTTACTAGCTGTGGAATGCTGGAAAAATAATTTCATTTGATAGTGGTCTCCTGACTGTTTCACAAATAAGACAGTCTAGAGAATTTCCAGGGGGCACTGGAGAGATTTTTCTAGTGTCACACAGTCAGATTACAGAACCCAAATCCAGGTCATTACAGATCCAAGGCCATTTCTCCATCTGTCTAGTCATATTATGTTATGAGCTATCCTTACCACCAACGTTTCACTTTTGTATCTCCATGCCCATTGATCTGCACAGTGCTTGGCATACAAGCCACTTAATTAATGTTTTCTGCTTGATTGATTGATTGTTACTGGGACAGACAGAGAGTCAGTTCAGCTGAAATGTATGAAGCAGAGCAATGGGCAATATATCTGGAAAAAAAGGACAGAGCCAGGGTATAAAAGGCACTAAATGCCAAAGAGAGGAGTTTATATTTTATTTTAGTGGCAAGAGGCCAGTGGAATTTCTTGATCTGGACAATGCCATAATCACACCTATGTTTTAGGAATATCAATTTGGAGGCTGGGTAGAGAGAGGGGAGAGACTAGAGGCATAGTGACCTGTTAGGTTATTGAAGTGGTCCACGTGAGAAGTGATGAGGCCCTGCATTAGGCTGAGTGGATAGCAAAAGATAGATGGATGCTGCAGATGCTGTGGAGGGAAAATTGATGAGACTTGGCAGTTCCCCGGATTTGTGATGAGAGAGAGAGAAGGGTCAGGAATGGTTTTGAGGTTTCAAGTCCTCTTCAGGAGAAATAGAGGAGTTAGGAAAAGGAGTGGGTTGGGGGATGGACGTTTGAGTTTGCTACATCTAGGTCATCTAAAACATTTTGTGACATAGGCAGGGGAGGAGGGGCACCAGGGGAAAGACTGGGAAACCTTGAATGTTGATGAGATCATTAAGAGAAGAGAGGAAAAAGAAGAAAAGAAGACCCAGGACAGAACAGGGCAGGAGGCAGAGTGTGTGGAGTGGGGGTGGGGCTGGGGGACACCTACATGCAGAATTATGAACAAAGTGCCTAGTAAACTTTAAAGGTTTATAGAAATGGAAGCTTTTGTTATTGTTATCTTTGGAGGAGAGCCGATAGACTTCCTAATTCCATTCTGCTTGGAATTAGAACTCCCACAGATTCTTTTTCATTCCTTGCCCTAAGACAGCTTTTTCCCTATCCACCATTCTGCTATAGAACTGTTTCTGTGTTACACAGACCTCCCCTCTGCCCCCAAATAACCCACACTTTTGGTTTTGTATGTGCATGCGCATGCACACACACACAGCCTTCAGAATTCAGCCCCTTGCCCAAGGCATGTCTCGCCTTCCCCCCATCTTCACCATAGTTTCAGAAATGTTGTCTTCAGAGCAGCACCAGAAACTTTATCATAGGCAGAGGCTTTATGGTGGGATGGGCCAGCTAATAATCGCAGGCACACCGCACAAGTGGTGCAGAGACGAGTCAACAAGCATTTATTAAGCATTTACTGTGTTCTTCTCGGTTCCGAGCCAGATGATGGAAATACAAACATAAAAGTGAAACAGTTCCTGTTCTCAGGGAGCTTATATTCAAATGGGAAAGACCACATGCACATCCTGGGTATCCCAAAAGTGTCAGTACAGTCTTAAACTTTAATGGTGTAAAAATGAAAATTGCACCAGGATTTTTGGAGATACTGCATAACTTGGTCTATAGGAAAAAAAACACCCAGAGAGAAGATACAAGGTAATCTTGGTGGGGATGGCACTCCCAGTTTGGGAGGTGGGCAGGTGGGTACCAGGAAAGGCTGCCCTTATATGAAACCAGGGATTATAAGACATAGACATGAAGGAGAACATTCCAGGCATGGTGGGGTGGAGGTGAGGGTAGGGGGACAGCTGGCCCAAAGGGACAGAGATCGAGGGATGGAGAGTAAGCAGGCCAATGTGTTGGATCATGGAGTGAGTGGAGGGGAGTCCTGTGTGATAAGGCTAGGATAGGGTAGGATGAAGCCAGATTGGGAACAGCTTTAAATGATAAATACAGGCATTTTTTAGGAGTTTACGGCTGATCCTGTCAGAACCAGGAAGCCACCAGATTCCACTTTGGTGGAAATATCATTAGGCCTGTGCTGTAGGGATGGCTCTTTAGGGCCTATGCTGGTGCACTGCCTAGAGTACCGAGAGAGAGTTTCCTCAACCCTGGTGCTCTCAGGACCTAAAGTCCCATCCTGGATCTGGTGTATGGATCATAGGTATCATGGGGATCAGGGGAATTCCCTGTTGCTGCCCGCCCCTTCCACTCTTCAGGGAGGGCAGGAAATCCTGCCCTCAAAGGTGCAGCTGCTAGGAGCTCTAGTCCCAGCCTCACACCACACTTAAATAGAGAGAGAAGGATGGATGAAAGCCTCTGATTGGAACAAAAGGTTCCTCAGTCAAAGTCTGAATTGTGATACTGTAATCATTCTTCTCCAAGGATAACAAGAATCATGTTCTGAATCACCGCTCCATACTCGTGAGAATAGCACGGTGACTGCCTAGCTGCGTAGTCCCTGTTCTGGGCAATGGGTTCATTAGCTAAGAAAGCATTGTGCAGTGGTTAAGGGAGTCTTTGTTGCTGCAGCATAAAGTTCAGAGACCTGGGCTGAGCTCTCTCCTTAGAGGAACGTGGGTGGTAATGAGGCTTCTTTTCCTTTTCTCTGTCTGAGCAGGTGGGGCTGCTGAGAATCTTAGTCAAAGCTCTGGTCAGTGGCTTAGGCCCTAGAGGGAGGTATTCCTGGTTCCTGCTTGATTTTGTACACCTGGCTGGTTTGGTTGGATTCTGTCAGGAGGGGACAACTTCAAGAATCATTCAAGAAGCTTTATCGGGGGCGCATTGACATTTACCAGCACCAGAGGTGGGTAGGTAGTCTACAGTGGTTCCAGAAGGAAGCGGCGCAGCAACAGTGAATTCTGAATGAGATCTGGGAAAGGGAGAGGAGCAGAGCCTGGAGGATTAGCTGATCCCTGAGGGAGGGAGGAGGAGGTATCTTGGACATCCTCCAAGAGCAGGAGAAAATCAGTCCCAGAGACCATCAATAACTGTTCTTCTGGCTAGGGATTTGAGTGGGGTTTTTATAGAGTTTTTAGGGGGTTCCCTCTGACTTGGATGACTTTAATCAAGGATGGGGCATGCTTCCTTAACCTCAAAGAGAAGATGAGGCATTCTTCCTTTAACATCTAAGCAGTAATAGGCTTCATCTTGTTACATTGGTGATGAAGGACTGTCCAACGTTCTGAGTCACCTTGATGGTCATGGCTTTGTGCGAGGAATGGTGACCTACCAGAGCACATAGGCAGGGGAGGCTAAGACTTAGGGGGTTTCAGCAAGCCAGCTAATATGTTTTCACAGCAAATTAAAACTACGTCACAAGACAGAGCTACAAGATGGTCCCCAAGTAAGAAGACAGAGCTCAGAAAACAGCAAAAGATTACACAGAAAAATAAGTTTATTTCCATTATAATTGGGGACTGATTAGAATTGGGGAGAAACCTGAGACAGAGAGAAGAATTAAGAGACTATTATAAGAAGTATAGGCAAGAAGTAATATAGGCTTGAGCTTGGATGAGGTCTATGGGAATGAAGAGAAGGATTTTACGGGAGAGATGTTTTAGATCTGGCAACTGGTTGGATATTTGAAGTAAGAGTGAAAAGTTAGTGATGATACTGAGATTATGAATCTGCATGACTGAAAGGACAGTGGTAGCCTTGACAGTAGTCTGGAAAAGGTATGAGGGGCAGCTAGGTGGCATAGTGAATAGATCACCAACCCTGAAGTCAGGAGGACCAGAGTTAAAATCTGACCTCACACATTTACTAGCTGTGTGACCCTAGGCAAGTCACTTAACCTCAGTTCTTTCTTTAAAAAAAAAAGCCATAAATCACCATTCAAATTCCAAAGAAAAATCCTAACAGATAAATAGATAACAATTTTTTAAAAAGTGTTAACATGTGTATAGCTTTAAAGGTTTCTAACCGCTCAGATGCTTACTAGCTATGTGACCCTATATGATTCTTCAGACCCCATTTTGGGGTTTTCTTAGCAAAGGTACTAGAGCGATTTGCCATTTCTTTCTCCAGATCATTTTACAAATGAGAAAACTGAGGAAAATAGGGTTAGGTGAATTGCCTTGGGTCACACAGTTAGGGAGTGTCTGAAACTGAATTTCAACTCAAGTCTTCCTGACTGCAGATCAGATTGGTTCTATACACTGCACCTCCTTGCTACCCTATTCCTCACCAAGAAGTAGTCACTCTAGTCTCCTTTGGTCAGCCGGAGTTGTACTCTGATATTCTAAGAAACAGGCCTAGGCTGGTGCCCAACATCTACTCAGCTAATTGACCTCTCCCTCTGAACATCTCCAACTTCCATTCTTAAGGTCCTGAACTTGGTCTCATATTCGGACAGGAGTCACAGTCCTATTTTCTCTCTAGTTTATCTGCCGGCTTATCTATTACTCCTTAATTTTCTATAATTACCTCTAATCATTTGCATATATAATATATTGCTTGATTGGTTGGTTGCTGTCCTTTGTTCTTGAAAAGGACCAAAATGATGTCACTAAACTTGAGTCAAGTTACACTGTCCAACAGTGGCTGATCAGACCAAATGAGCTCAGAATGTTCTACCACAGGTTGGGCACAAAGAGTCCACATGAACATTTGAGGTGGACTCTCTAAATCTTCTCATCTCGTATTTCTTTTGAGGTGCTTCAATTTTGCTTTGCTAATTGAGCACAGTACCTTCTCTGATGGCAGCACAACATGCTGAGTGGTGCCGTGCCAATGTCTCTCATGTCACACAATGAATTCCAAAGTTCTTCAGAGAGACCTCGAGAGTGTCCTTGAATCTCTGTTTCTGATCACCATGTGAGTGCTTGCCCTGTATGAGTTCTTCATAAAATAATCTTTTTGACAAGTGTATGTTTTGTGTTCAAACAATGTCACCAGCCCGTCAGAGTTGTGCTCTTTGAAACAGTTTGAATACTTGGCAGTTTAGTTTGAGAAGCACCTCAGTGTCTGGTACCCTATCCTGCCAGGTGATCTTCAGAATTTTCTTAAGACAATTCAAATGGAAGCAATTCAGTTTCCCAGCATGACACTGGTGGACTGTCCAGAATTCACAGGCCTACAACAATAAAGTCTACATGACAGCTCCGAAGACCTTCAGTTTGGTTTAATACTTCTTCTCTCCTGCACTTTTCTTCAGAGCTTCCCAAACACTGAGCTAGCTCTGGCAATGCATGTGTCAACCTCATTATCAATGTGTACATCCCTGGAAAGTACACTATCAAGGCCTTTGGTACTGTCAATCATGAGGGTTTATGGAAAATTATGTCATAATTTGGTTGCCCAGAGAAATCTGTCAGCTTTATACCTCAATTTCAAGACAGCATGCTTGTCTGGGTTCTTGTGCTTTCCTAATTACAAATGGAGTGAAACCAGGCTGTGTGCTTGCTCCCATGCTTTTAGCATGATGTTTTCAGTCATGTTGTCAAATGCCTTCAATAAGGATGGACATGGCATCAAGGTCAGCTACCCCACTTATGGTAAATTCTTCAACTTGAAAAGGCTATAAGCCAAGACCAAAGTAGAGGGAGTATTGGTGCATGATTTTCTGTTTGCAGATGATTGTGTGCTCAGTGCAGACTCTGAAGCTGAGATACAACAAAGTATGGATCAATTCTCTGCTGCCTGTGCTAATTTTGGCCTCACAATTAACACTAAGAAAACGCAAGTACTCTATCAACCACCACTATATCATCCATACATGGAGCCATCGGTTATAGCAAACGGAGTTTTGAATGCTGTGGATAAGTTCATATAATATATTACTTAATGCCAACTTTGCAGGAGGTAACCTTTTAACCAGAAAGTGACCACAGACAGCTACCTAGAACTGAAATAGGGAAGAGAAGCTTATTTCACTTCCCCAAATGTGTTAAATATCAATATGTCTGTCTGCTTCTCTACCTAATTATCTAATCTATCTTGTAAGTATACATCTTCATCTTGTAGTCACTTACCTTAGAAAGAGAGCTCACTGAGGGAGCAGTGTCACTGACTCTGTACACAGCACTTAATCCATCACTGAGTACATAAAAACGGTGGATGAAGGTCTGATATTTAAGAGGGAAAAAGGCAGGAAAGGAAGAAGAGGAAAAGATAAGATGGTGAAGAAAGGGGACAGAAATAATAACTGATATTTATATGTTATTTCTAAAGCTTGCAAAACATTTTAATAATAACTAGTATTTACATATCCCTTTACAATTATAGTATAGTCTTATCCTCACAACAGCCCTGGAAGGTGGGAATTATTACTATTACTTTGCAGATGAGGAAACTGAGGCAGATAGAGATTAAGTGACGTGCTCAGAGTTACATACAGCTACTAAGTGTCCAAAGATGCATTTGAGTTCAGGTTCCTGACTCCAGGTCCAACACTCTACTCACTGAGATAGATAGATAGATAGATAGATAGATAGTTAGCTTCATACATACATACACACATACATAGAATGAAGATAGCTGTATCTATATATGTGTGCATATACATGTATATATAGTACATGCAAAATCTCATTTGATATATATATAGTATATGCAAAATAGCATTTCATTTTCATAGAAAATAAATAGAATTCATGAGATAAATCCCACAGGTGACATTAATCCCATTGTACAGATTAGGAAAGAAAGACTCAGTGACTTTATCATGATCACACAACTGTTAAGTATTGAAGACACCTCTTGACTTTAAATCCAGTTCTCTATCCACTTTCCAAATGTAGAAGGAAGAAAGGGAAGAGAAAGGGGAAGATAGAGGAGAAAGAAGACTAGGAAGATTGGGAAAAGATGAGAATGAAGAGTCAAAGACAACGGAGGAAGAAAAAGAGAATAAAAGGTTAAATAATGATGACTGACATTTACACATGTAGGTTTGCAAAGTGTTTAACTAACAAGTCTCTGACTTCTCCCAGTAGTCCCATAGAAGGAAATGGATCCATGAGATGTGGAGGATGGCAGGAAAATGTATACGGTCATACACATACACGGATGTGGTTCCTCCTTTCCTTCTGTCTCTCTGTCTTGTCTTGTTCACTCCCTCAACTCAAATCTACACTACCTGGATGGGTCTTCAGAGAGGAAGCAGCTACAACTACTCTCAGGATTTTAGATGAGATAGGAGAGGAGAATAATATCTCTCTATACCTGTAGTTCCTGAGCCCTCATGGACATGCTTTCTACTTATAACTATTGTTATTTATTAATATTAAGTAAATAGTAATTATTTTTAAAAAATTATTTTAAAAAATTTTAAATATTAAATTATTAAAATGTGAGATTAATATATCAAAAATAATAAATTTATTGTTTATTAAAAATAGTAAAATAATTTTAATTTAATAATACTTAATGTAAATTAATTATTTTAATTAATAAATAATTTAATTTAATAATAATTGTAAAATTATTTTTAAAATACAGTAAAAATGACCAAAATATATATGGTTTATAAAAATAAAATCAATAATAAACATAAAAATATAAGTATATATAACTATTTGCAATATTTTGACTATGACTGAAGTCACCTCAAACCCTTAAAATATCAGTGGTTGTCTTCTTTCCTTGTCTGTAAACTCAGCATTACTCCACTCAGTTGCTCTCAAAATATTAAGCACATTTTCTTCTTTTAAATCTTCTTCATAAAAACTGAAAACAACTTCTTCAGGGAAAAAAAATCTCATCTATTTCCTCTCTGGGTCTTCTGCAGTTTCTCTTCAGAAATGACTGGAAACACCCTTTTGACTTCCCTTAGACTGACATTTTTAATAGTCTTTCTCCATAGTTTTATCAAGTAGATCCTTATAGATTAAAAAGTCAACACCTACTTTCCCCCTGGCTCCATTGGGAAAAGTACACAGAGTACAAATTCTTTATAGCTCCTTGTGGATCCCAGAGAAACATGCCTTCTTACTGACTCCACAAGGAGAAGTGCTTCTCAGAAAGCTACTTTTCAGCTGTCACTACTGTCAACAGGAACTTCCAAAATTCTATCTGTACCTTCAAGTTCCAGTAATAATATCTGCCCTTTTATTTGGTTCTTAAAGAGATGGTAACTGCCTTCATATTCTCTGAAAGACAATTATTCAAAGGAAGACTTACGTTTGTCTTTGTCTTTGCCCTTTTAAATCAGCAAAATTACCCAAGTCTGAAAGGGGCATCTCTCCCTTTATATACAAATCTCTCCTCCTCCTCCTCCTTCTCCTCCTCCTCTTCTTCTTCTTCCTTCCAACCATTCAACCACTCAGCCATTCATTCATTTCAGTGTCTGAAGGAGGAGAGAAAGGTTGCGATCAATTGCTCCATTGACCACACTGTTCACAAAAAGCACTTTGGCAGCTGTACTCACACTGACAATTTCACATTGGATACCAATGAAGCAGCATCTCGAGCTTTTGTCTGCAGTGATGGGGAATAGTACTTGAGGAGCACTGCAGAAGAGATGGGACTGAATTGGGAGCTTGTGAAAAACCTCACTGGAAGGTGAGCCCAAGAGTAGGAACATCTTCTCATTTCCCTTGAGGGAATTAAAGCCCTGATTCAATTGGGATCTCAAAAGTGAAACCCCCTCCCTCACTCCTTCCTAAAGCTGGGGGGTCCTTGGAATCATGAGGGTAACTGGGATCAACTCGGATCAATGCCCCACAGAATAGCTCTTCACAAGTTTCTCATTTGTTTTCTTTGTATGACACCATGTATGTAGCTACCACGGAGATTGCCTAATATAAATACTGAGGATTAACCAGAATAAAGGAAATTCCCAGACACAGAGCATGGCAAGCCAACTTATATTGCCACAATTTTAATATTTTGAAAAGAGATTCCATTTTCTCTTCATTTCTTCGGATCAATACCAAAATAACAACAGCATTCACCTTGCCAAGAGCTACGTAAGCTCATAAGCTCGGAGTAGGTAAGCCAAAAATGCATTCTCTTGTGGCCAATGGGCATGCTTTGCAGCCTTTGGAAAGGCCTCTTGACAGTACATTGGGTGCGTAAACAAGTTACTTGGCTAGTGGCTTCAGTGTATTTCTATCTAGTGAACAAATAGTCCCTAGTAGGCTATTTAATGAATTAAATAACAGAATGCTTTTCTGTGAACTTAAAGAAAGCAGTATAAGTACAAATGTGGGTTACTATTATCATTTCCTGCAACATCTGGGATACTTACTGAGTACATACCTGGCCTGCCTTCTGTTGTCACACCTCTATCACCTCGTTTGAATTTCATGGCAATTCTGAGAAGTAAGCACTATGGATATTATCATTCCCATTATATAGATGAAGAAACAGAGAGATTTAAGGGATTTGCCACACATGGCAGTGATCACAGTAGGATGGGATTCAAACCCACTTTTCTTTGATATAAGAGGGCTTTCTACCACACCATTCGAAGAAGGAAGAGGCCAGGGAAGAATAGGAGGAAAAATCAGCAAAAGGGAAAAGAAGAGATGAAAAGTCAGAGAAAAGGTTGGGGGCAGGATAACTTTAGAGGAATATGAACCTGGAATGAAGGAGGGGTCAGGATGATGGGAAGGAAGAAGAGATGCTAAACAAGAATGAATATTTTAGAAATAGAATTGTTATCAAAGAGTTGGTTCCAAATATAGATGGCAATTAATGAAGGAAGGAGATGGATATTTCTTCCGTTAGCAGGAGAGAAAGCTAGAAATAAAGCTCACGTAGTCCTCCCTTATTTTTGAACATTTTGGAAATGAGGCTTTGGAGAAAATGGTTTTTCTTCCCTTTCCCTGAGAGTATCTGGGAACATTTGAGGGATACCTGTCCTTCTTGTGTAGGAGAGAGGATAGCAGTGGGTTGACACCCACCTCTTCCACTCTAACCAGTGACTTTGTGATTGAAGGGGAGCCTGGTGGGTTTTAAGCAGGGTGTCTAGAAGGATTAGGGGTAAAGGACACCTTATTTGTATCCCTGTCATCATTTCCTACAAAATCTAGAAATAGAAGGACAGTGAGGAAAGGACAAAGGAAGAGAGAAAGCCAGAGCCAGATAGAAGGAAGAAATCTCAAGCAGAGATCTGGAAGAAGGTGGCAGATAGGAATGTCTAGAGGAGGATGAACCAGTCCAAGACCTGGTAGTAGGGGTGGGGGTGGGGAAGTGGACTGGCACAGGAGTTAGTTCGGTACACAGGATATTGAAGTCAAACATCATTCCCTTCAGCCGCTCCCCCACCCCCCTCTCCCGTCTGTCGGGAATGTCTGGAATGTGATGAGCCGATAAGATCCGGGACTCCCACTCCACCTGGCACAGAGCTGGGGGAAGGGGTAGGGAGAGTCTGTGCCAATTTTTTGCTGTCCAGAGCAATCCTGTCAGCCAAATGTGGCAGAGGATAGAGTGGGAGGGAGAGGGGTAACAGCCAACCTGATTAAACTCTCTGTAGACAAAGGCTTCCCAATGCGGGAGGAGAGCCATTTCAAGGGGCTAAAGGAAGGGCATATGGGCAGGATGCCAAAGGCTTCAGGCATACCTAGATACCTTGAGGGTGAGCTGGGCAGTGAGTCAGGAGTGAGCAGGGCCCCTGGGGGTGGGTGATAGAAGAATTTTCTGGCCACCTGGGGAACTTTTGGGAAAAGGTACTCCTCCTGGGTCATAGAGGTTGACTAACATTTTCTGGGAGATAGCACCCTTGGATTAATGATGGAACAATCTCTACCCCAAAAGCAGGCAAGCCACTACTACTTCTGCATCTAGCAAGCCCCACCTGCAATCTGACCTCAGGGCAAATCTGGGACCTGGTAATGGGAGAAGAGTACTTAGAAGAATTTTATGAACACACTCACGACTGAGAAGCAGCTTGGTGAGGTGGAAAGAGTGCTGAATTTGTAGTCAGAGGACCTGGGTTCTAATCTTGATTCCTGGACAGCTATATGACAATGAGAAAATCACTTAATTTATCAGAGTCTCAGTTTCCTCATCTGCATAACAAGGGCATTTTACTTAATGGTCTATGCAGTCCCTTACAGCTCTAAATCTCTCATTCCGTGATTGGACTTCCTTTTCTATAGGCCAGGAGACCCCATTCTGAAACTTTCCCAGCATGCCACAGCAGAAAGAACATGGCCCTTGGAGTCAGATGACCTAGTGAAGAATCTGTCTTTGATGCTGACTGCCTGTGTGACTATAAGCAAATCTCAGTTTCCTCATCTAAAAAATGAAGAGCTGGACGAAATGGTCTCCAAAGTCCTTGGCTGCTCCACATCTATGATCCTACTAGGATCCCTAGGCCATATCCTGGATCACACTTTTGGGAATGCTTTGAGCCTGGGCAAGATTTGAACATTTTGCTCCTTGTGTTACTAATCTATTGAAGCTTTGGACCTTTCCCTGAAAATCTTTTGCAATCCAGTCAGATTAACCTCGCAAAATAAATTCCTTTGATCTTTCTGGCAATGATTCATACATCTTTAGTGTTTATTCAGTATTTTCCTCACTTTATCTCTCTGAGGTACATAGGGTACCTCAAATGGGTATTGTGTCCATTTTATAGATGAAAAGGCTGAAGCCTATTAATTCTTCTCTGCAACATGACTATTGTGAAAATGTGTTTAATCGAAATGTATGTGTAGAGCCCATATAAGATTGCATGCCATCTTGGGGAGGGAGAGGAAGAAAATTGAAAACTTGTAGAAGTGAACGTTGAAAACTGAAAACAAATAAATTAACAAATCTGGGGGGCAGGGAGAGAAAGAAAAAACTGATGCTTGGAGAGGTTAACTAACTTGCCCAAGTTCACACAGAGAGTAAAATTAAGGCAAGGTTTCCTGATAATCTCCTTTTCCCATCCTTTTTTCTGAGATAACATACTGCATTTTTTAAAAAAGTCAGGTTCAAAAAGCTTTCCAGTCTTACTAGTCTCTAGTCCATCCCTGGGTCTCATCTTTATAACCTGAATGAATGAATGAAAAAGCATTTTTCAGCACATAAATTTCTAGAAACCAATCATTCATTCAAAAGCATTGATTAAGCCCCTACTATGTGCAGAGCACCATTTTAAGCTCTAAGGATACACGTGAAAAAGACAGTCCCCTATTCTGAAAGAGTTCACATTTTAATTGGAGTAACAACATGTACAAGGAAGTTTCTGCTTACAATTATATAGAAAAGTCTCCCTGGTCCTCAGAGTGCAGCAAGAAAGCATATGGCAATGACTCTCCTTTAAAGTCTCTTCCTTCCTTAAAACCATATCCATTTCTGATGTTGAACCACTTGACAGTTCCAAGGACAGTAGTGGCAAGCACTTTCTTTTCTGGGCCTTCAGTAACTATGACTAATGAGGAGGTGGGGAGCACAGCATCTACAGAGGTATTGACTGGGTCATATCTCCTTAAGAATTCTTCCCTTGGATGATGGATCAGATACCTTATGACTATATCCCATATTTCTAATCCTGGGGCATTTCGCATGCTGTTGGGTATGCATGGGACTCCTTATTGGTGGAGAGAATGCTGATGTGATGAAAAAGAAATAATGGCTCTGGAAATCAGAGGCATGTTGAGGAGTGTCAGCTTCCCCTACATGTCTGCAGCTTCTAATGTTTTTCTTACTTTCCTCACTGGCATTGGTTCCAAAGAATGTCTAGAACCAATTCTGCCTCTCACACAGTCACACAGCAGGACACCAGCATTCCCTTTGCCAATTAGGAGTCTCCATCTACACACCCAGCAATATACAAAATGCCCCAGGCTTGGAAACTCAAGTTACATGGAAGAGCCAAAATTGTAGCCATGGTCTCTGACTCTGCTTCTTCCTTAAATCGATCTTTTGAGAGATCTCAAGGAAGTTAAATGATATGGTTTCACTACTTCCATTACCTACACCCCAGGAAGATTCAGGAGCTGAGGGAGGGAATTTCCAACGGGTGGGAAGCTAGGGTTGGGAGAGGTGATGTCATAACTAGGCCACTCAGGAAGTGTACCTCCCAGATGGTAAGAGACTGAGTCCTACCACAAGAACTCTGAACAATGGGATGAGGAGGAAGCCTGGGGCAGCTGGATGGATCCAGAGATACCAGGAGCAAACTCAGTTCAAGAACTTGTACTTGAGCTTGAAACATCTGGGTGTTTCAAAGGTCCATCTTGCTGAACAATGCAGGAGGAAGGATGATGGGCAAGGTATTTCTGTTTCCATGCTCTTTTCCTCCACGATTCTTATGGGCTGCCGCTGTTGCAGGGCTCCAGGAGAGCCAGAGAGGCTAGCAACAGCTGAAAATGTGGGCTGGTAAACCAAATGTATGCACCTGATGGTTTCCTTTTCCTCATCTTCATTCCACTGTTAGAGCAGCCTACTGCTGAACTGTCCAAACTGTCTGGTTTCTATCTTCCCTGCCAGGCTGAAAGGAAGGAGAAGCTGATTATTCCTCTATAGCCAGCATGTCACACAAACAGCCAGCTTCTCATCCAAATGAACTCTCAAGCTCAAGCTCACCTGTGCTCATTGTTCCTTGTTTCAATCACCTTATTATGCTGGATATGACGAAAAATTTAATAGCCACCAATCCTGATAGGTGAGATGGAGGGAGTTACTTTTGTCCTTTTAAGAGAGAGATTTGACATCCCCTCCCTTCCTTTCCCCTAATTCCTTTTTGACTAGAGCTGAGAAAAGTAGGGACCCTAGGATCACTATAGAAGAACGCATTAATATGAATTAATATGTTCCTATAGACTAGTTAGAGAAGACATTGAGGGAAATTTCATAGTGAAAGTTTCATTTGCAATGAGGGCTAGGCACGTTGGGGCACTGGAGCTGCTGCCACCATCAATCTTGCTCCTCTTTCACTACATTATTATTTTTTTGGAGGCAATCAGGATTAAGTGATTTCCCCAGGGTCACACAGCTAGTAAATGTCTGAGGCTGGATTTGAACTCAGATCCTCCTGACTCCAGGGCCAATGTTGTATCCACTGTACCACCTACCTGCCCTTCTTGTCCCCTTCCCCTTCCCGTACCTGTGGATGAGGGTCCATGTGTCTGGTTCTGTAGCCTGTCCAACCTTTGGGCCATATTTGAGATCAGCTGGAGGAGACGAGCTAAGGAATATCTGGAATGGGAAGGGGCGATGTGGGATGCAAATGGATACAGGTTGGTGGTTTGAGGTTGAGACTAGTTAGAAAGAAGCAAGAGATGGAGGAAAACCTCAGACCCCTAATGGCTGAAGACACAGTTATGTGGCTCTAACCCCAAGGAACTGGATCGAAGCCTCCGGAGGATGAGGCAATGGAGCTGGAGATCTTCCAAACCTCATCTTTCATATCGATAGCAGGGGATTCTCCCATGCAAACCGAGGAAAAGGTGAGGCCTGACCCAGTTAGTTCCTAAACTAGGACTGATCTCCCACATAACTTCTACTTGACTCCAGGATGGGTTTTGGTTGCACCAGGGAGTTTCTGACACCTCAGACCCAGTGATACAGACTGCAGGAAGTCTCCCAAGAGGGATTGGAAAATTTCCCAACTTCCTCTTCTCCCACCCCATGCATTCCATGCTCCTTGCATCTCTCTACCCCTACCCTTCACCAGGCTGGAGATAGATGCAGTTACATACCCTTTCATGAGCTATTGACTTATACGTCCCCTGGGGAGTGGCAAGAGGCAGTGGAGGATCTGGGTGACAAAATCCTTCCTTTCCAGCTAACACTAGGCTTTGGGCAGCATGCCTGCTGGAAATGGAGTTTGAGTCTAAGAGATGGGGACAGTGTCAACAGAGAGCTTGAGCCAGCAGCATCCCTGGGAGGGATGCCCAGTGAACACTGGAAGCAGGGAGAAGTCTAGATGAGCAGAGTAAGTAACAATGCCAACAAAAAGTTTAGGCAAGAGAGGAAATGATCACATTATGAAATCAAAAGGTGCTTGGACCCTTGGGGGAGAGGGTCAAGATTTGCCTTGAAGCAACTGAAAGGAACTACCTCTTTCCCAATGAGATAGAAGAAAAACAGAGCTCTGGGTAAGATCTTAACCTGGGCTCTGCAAATCTTTAAAATTTATATATCTGTATCTACCTATAGATATAGATAGATAGATAGATAACTGTATTTCAATATAATCAGTTTCCTTTATAATCATATGTACATTGTTTTATGCATTTTTATTATTCTGAGAAAGGACTTATAAACTTCACCAGACTGCCAAAGAGGGCCATGATAAACACAGAAAAAGTTAAGAACTAATCTAAGATTCAGGACAGGCCGAGGCTTATCCAGCAGACTCAGGACTGACCTCTATCCTCCCACCTCCAAATCCCAGGCTGATCCTCCAAGAAATACAGGTTGCATGCCTGGGATCCAAAAGAAATCAGGAATTGATCTCAGCCAAAAGGCATTATCCAGAAGGATTTAGGTTAGCCTCAAGGAATACTCTGATGGGGAGGGAGAATGGAAAAGAAGTCTATAACATCTCCTTTTGTGGATGCCTTTGGTTATAGGAGATATTCTCACCTGTCTGGGGTGGACTGACAGAGATCTGTCATGAAAGTTGCGGGGGTGGGATGGTACTATGGATGGTATGACTCCTCATACTTGGAGCTTTCAGAACCTTCAACTTTGCTGACTTTGTGCTATCTTAACTGCCCCTGTTTCTCTGAATGGAGGTCAGAAGAAGTAATGTAAGGATACTCTCAAGGTCTCTCTGAGTCAATTTTGAGACATGGGAGACACTGACCATCCAGTATGGCAGACTTCTATCAAAGAAGGCACTGTGTTAGATGAGCAAAGCAGAATTGCAATAGTTCAAAAGAAATGTGAGATGCGCAAATTTAGAGCATTCCCCCATTCCAAAGGTTCATATGGATTATTTGTGGCCAATCTGTGGTAGAGCCCTCCAAGCTCAGCCACAGTCTGACACGTTGTACCTTGACCCCCATACAGTAACGTCGTGTTGGCCCTCTCCAAGAAGAAAGGACAACAACCAACTTCTCTGATTACTTCTTTCTCAAAGCTAGTGAAGAGAGCAGAGTCTGATGTTCTGGAATTTCTGAGGAGACCTAGATTCTGGTCACAGTACCATTAACTAGTTGTTTGACCTTGGGCACACAGTTTCTCTGCACCTCAGTTTTCCTTTCCAATAAATAAAGAGTATGGGCAAGATTACCCTAAAATCTCATCTAGCTCTGACATTCTATAATTTTCCTTTAATAGTTTCATTTCTCTTTCTTCAGCCCCCTTAGTGTAGATATTCCTCAAACTCACCTCTGTCTCCTGTCCTCTGTTTCTCTCCCTATCCTCCTTGGTGATGCACTTATCACCTCCATATGGATGACTCCAATATTCATCTCTATGTATCCAGCCCCAGTCTTCCTTCTGAATTCTAGATGTATTTCCAACTGTCCTCTAGACACAGCTGGAGGTTCCTTAGACATTTCAAACTTAGTATGTCAAAAGTTGAACTCATTATCTTCCCCCTTATACTGACCTCTCCTTTTTTCCTATTTCTCTTGGTGACAGCATTCTATCAGTCATCCAGACTTAAAACCTGAGACTCCTCCTTCAATTTTTCATTTTCCTCATTCTGCTTATTTGTTCTTCCTTCTTAAAGAGGACCAATGACCTCATAAGGGTGATGTCTTGACTTGAGCAGGAATTGAATTTAAGTGAGGCAGAGCCATGCGAAATCATCAGCCTCACTCTCTCCTCCAGAGTCATCAGAGTTCAATGGCAAGACAAAAGTCAAGATGACTGGCAATGGATGCAGTGGATGACGTTGGCCTTTTCAAATTAAGGTCTTTTCCAGGTCTTGGTTTGTCTGAGACAATGCCCATTCAATGAGTAAGGGCTAGGTAAGAATTGGGATAAAATATGACCTAGTTTGCCATCACAAAAAATCAGTTTGAGAGTGGAAGACCAGAACAGAAAACAACTGCTATTTATACTCACTCTGAGCCATCAAAATCCAAACAATGAGTAAGAGAAGCCTGGGCTGGGACCTATTATTGGCCATTTAACAAAAGGCAGTCCTCACTCTGGACATCCAATGTGTCACCAAGTCTTGTCAATGTTTCTTTACACTTTTTCTTTCTTTCCATTTCTATTGTTAGCACTCTGATTCAGACCATCTGTACATCTTGCCTGCATAATTATATTTCAATGGGGCAGCTAGGTGGTGCTGTGGATAGAGCAGTAATGTAGGAATCAGGAGGACCTCAGTTCAAATCTCACCTCAGACATTTGACACTCATTAGCTGTGTGACCTTGGGCAAGTCACTTAACCCCAATTGCCTTATCCTGGGTCATCTCCAGTCATCCTGATGAATATCTGGTCACTGGATTCAGATAGCTCTGGAGGAGAAGTGAGGCTGGTGACCTGCTCACCTTCCCTCCCTCAAAACAAAGTCATGTCATCATTGCTCTGATGGCATGGTCTTCTTCAGTAACAAAGGACACACACACACATGATGACCCAAATGGTTTCCTTGTCCCTAATCTCTCCACTCTATAATGCATCCTCCATATTACTATCAGAATAATCTTAAAGCATAATCTGATCATATGACTCCCCTGCTCAAGAACTTTCAATGATTCCCTATTGTCTACCAAACAGAAGTCCAAATTCTTGAGCTTGAAATATTCTTTCATATGGCTTGGTTCTAACGTGCCCTTCCAAACTTACCCCCCATTATTCTCCTATTAATATTATATAATATAGACTGGCTATTCTCCTGCATCCACCCTGATCATTCTAACTGCCATGCCTTGTCTTCTGATGCTCTTTTGTCTAAAATTCTTTCCCTCCTCCTTGTTTATTAAATTGCTAACAGCACTTCTTTTCCCAAGAAGCCCTTCCTGACCACTCTATTCCACTGGGATCACTCCCTCCTCTAACTTCTGATAGCATTCATTGTAGTCTAGGGAAATGTTACTGGACATTAAGCACATTCTGTTATATATTTCTAAATGCTTTATTGATGCATTTTATCTTCATATCACAATCATTTCTGGGAAAAACTTTCCCTCTAACCATCCATTAGAACAAAGAAAAATAATTAAACAAAAGTTTTCCAAACAGGGACCCTGTCTGACTAGGTACACAGCATTCTGTACTGGCAGTCTCCTACCTTGATGTCATAAAGATGGAGGTCTTCTCATCATCTGTTCTTCTATTCTTTATTCAGCTGCTCAAAGCTTGGCTTTCTTATAGTGATATTTTATGTTCATTGTTGTAGCCACTATGTATATTATTCTTTGGGTTCCAAACATTTCATTTTGCATCAATTTATAAAACCTTCTCATTTTTCTTTTTTTCCTTTTTTAAAATTCATTTATTTATTTCTAGTTTACAACATTCTATTCTATAAGTTATTGAGTTTTAAATTTTCTCTCCCAACTCCCCTTCCCCTTGCCCCCTGATGGCATAGGCTCTACATATATATTCGTATTAAACATATTTTCACATTAGTCATATTGTAAAGAACAATTGTAACCAATGGAATGAACGAGAAAGAAAAAACAAAACAAAAAAGATCTCATTTTTTTTCTACAAACTCCTCATACTTGGCATTTCTTAGATTATGATAACATCCCATTGTATTCATATGCCATGACTTTTTTCAGTTGTTCTGCCAATCTATGGATATCCACCTTGTTTCCAGTTCTTTGTTACCACAAAGCATGTTACTATGAATATTTTGGCATATGCTGGACTTTGGTTTCTGTCTTTGACTTCCTTGGGGCACATGCCCAGAAGTGGAATCGACATACACCTATTGGCTTTTATTAGACTACCTACCAAACCAAAGATATACAAAGCCATTGTGCTGACCTCAATGTTGTGTGCCTGTGAAACCTAGACAGTATACTAGCCCTATGCCGGAAATGAAAATGGAATCACTTCCATTTGAATTGTCTTAGGAAGATTCTGATGATCATCTGGCAAGATAAGGTACCAGATAGCGAGGTCCTTTCTCAGGCTAAATTGCCAAGCATTCAAACTCTACTGGAGAGAGTGGAACTGTGATAGGCTGGTCACATTGTGTGAATGCCAAACATAGACTTACCTTAAAAGTTATTTTATGGAGAACTCAAGGAAAACACTCATGTGGTGACTAGAAGAAGTGACACAAGGAGGCACTCTTAAGGTCCTTCTGAAGAATTTTGGAATTGTTTGGGTGACATGGAAGATGCTAGTAAAGGACCACCAGCATCAAAGAAGGCCCTGTGCTCTATGAGCAAAGGAGAATTTGAGTAGCTCTAAAGAAATGTGAGAAGTACAAATTTAGAGACATGCCTGCCCCTAGTGTTCGTATAAACTATTTGTGCTCTACCTGTGGCAGAGCACTCTGAGCTTATATTGGTCTGATCAGCTGCAGTTGGACACAATGTAACTTAACTCTAACAGAGGGATCTTATTTTGATCCTTTTCAAGAACAAAGGACACCAACTGATTGGCTTTTAATATTTAAACGTTTCCCTTTGTTCCCAGACTGCAGCATAGGACCAGCAATGTGTGTATGTGTGTTCGTCCTTCGTTGCCAAAGAAAACCATGCCATCAGAGAAATGATGACATGATTTGTACTTGACTTTGTTTTGCATGAAGGAGAGCTTTGCAGGTCACCAGCCTCATTTCTCCTCCAGAGCCATCTGAATCCAGTGACCAGATATTCATCATGATGACTGGAGATGACCCAGGATGAGATAATTAGGGTTAAGTGACTTGCTCAAGGTCACACAGCTAGTGAGTGTCAAGTGTCTGAGGTGAGATTTGAACTCAGGACCTCCTGACTCGTGCACTGGTGCTCTATCCACTGCCCCAGGACCAGTGATATCCAGTAGGTCAAGGCATGAGTTCCCCTAAATTCTTGTCTGGCCTTCTAAGGTGCACATCTTGCATGCCTGAGGTATAAAATAAATCAGCATTAAGTGCACTCAAAGAACATCATCCAAATGATCCTTAGATCATAAGGAGTGCTTTCTATGGGGAGGGGAATAAGCATCTCCTTTTCTGGAGGTCTTTGATTACAAGAGGGATTGTCACTTGTCTGGAATTTTAGTTTCTTTTATTATATAATTCTGAAATGATACCCCAAATCCTTGGGCTATTTTACAGGTTGTATCACTATGCCAATCTTTTCATAGGCCTTCCATAATTAATTGTTTCTGGATTGGGAAGAGAAGTAATTATATTTGTCGATTTGCAGGGGATGAGGCAAAATCTCAGAGATGTTTGAATTTGCATTTCTCTCGCCCTTGGTGATTTGAAACATGTTTTCATGAAGTCATGAATAGCTTGCAATTCTTTTGAAAACTCTTCTCCAATTTACTTGTATTAGTTTTGGCCTTGTGTTGTGTCTCCCCAGATAGACTATGAGTTCCTAGAGAGTGAGAACTACTTTGTGGTTTCTATAGCTCACAGTATAGAGCCGGGCCCATGGCAGACTCTGGGGACATAGGAGGTAGGAATGAATAAATGAAGGCTTCTCTTGCCTATGAAGGGCAATAGTGGACAAGTCTGACATCTGGTGGTGATTAGAGATAAATGCATAAAAACACCTGCTGGAGGAATCTACTACCCCTTTTGACTCAGATTATAGATTACACAGAGATAAAAGTCCTTGGAGGCACCTGGTCTAATCCCTTGATTTTGTAGATGAATAAATGGGTCTTATGGTTTGCCAAAAGTCACATAAATAGCAATGTCGTTATCAGACCTTTATTATTAGAAGCAAGATTCAAATCTGAATCCTTTGACTTTAAATCCAGCCTTCTATCCGCTGCGCAAGGTGGTGTTCATCTTTTGGCTCTTCCCCGTTATTGTTTCCTTCTCCCTGCACATCCAGGTCAGAGAGTCACCTGAGCCAACAAGAGTCTGAGGAATGGTGACAGTTGAAAAGGAAAGACCATTCAATTTGGAGTCAGAGGACCCACGTTTAAATATTAGCATATGTAATCCTGGCCAAGTCACTCTCTGTACTTCGGTTTCCTTTTCTGCAAAATGAGGGGAATGGATTATCACTTCCTTCTAGCTCTAGACCTTGCAATGAAATCACAAGTCTGGTCTTTTCCCTCTTCAAATTACTGATTGTTTTTATGATTTATTCTTTGACCCACTCGTTCTTTAGGATTAGATTATTTAGTTTCTAATTAATTTTAATCAATCTTTCCATTGTCCTTTATTGAATGTAATTTTTATTGTATTAAGATCTGAAAGAGGTGCGTGTAATATTTCTGTCTTTCTACATTTGATTGTGAGGTTTTTATGTCCTATTACTCATGGTCAATTTTTGTGTCCGTGCCATGGACTGCTGAGAAAAAAGGCATAATCTTTTCAATCCCCATTGAATTTTATTTATCTATTTCCAGAAGAGCTGACTTATATCAAGTTTGATGTTCTTTCTATGCACAAAACCAGAAGAAAGAATTAAGTTTAAGCTAAATGGAGGGATAACTCACAGATATGACTTGGAGAAACAGCAAATGTAATTGGTGGGATGGTGGGATTATACACAAAAAATTCATTATTTTGTGGGACGTTTGGTTTTCATATAATGTTGCAGTACTGATAAGTATTGGCAAAAATACCACCATGAAAATAATTAGAGTTTATGCACCGGTATCTTGAAGATGAAGTGGTAGAGAAATTACGTGAAGAACTTGCTAAAATCCTATAAATCAAATCAATGTACATTCTGATACTTGGTGACTTAAGTACAAAGGTTATCCCAAAGAAATTCAAGGATGAAAATGAAAAGCCTACAAAATAGAAGAAAAATAGAAACAATTTACAATAACCATTTCAACAATATCTTTTATTTATCAAGGATCATGGAACCACCAGATATGGACCCTAAAATCACATTCTTTAAGTAACTCTAGAGTACAAATGGGACCAAAGAGAATGAAGATTAGAAAAGCAGCTTGATTGGACTAAGTGTATATGAGAGTAGGAATGAGGTCAGTGGGAGAAAGGAAGAATAGATGCTCACAAAAAGAAATTTTTAAAAGAAATTCATGTTGAGGAAAATTTTTTTTATATTGAAAGTTAATTTAATGATAGAACCACACAAGAAAAATTTCAATGTGATAGAAATAATACATTTTCGTATAAATGATAGAGTGACAGAGAATTGTATCAGATTGCACCAATGATGCTCAGTGGATGACAGGATGAAATGTAGAAACAGTAGAAATGAAATGTACAAACAGTAGTCTAAAATGTTGACACTCGTGAAATTTTTTGGTGGTGGTGGTGATAGTTTTGAGACTGGATCTCCCTATCTTATTTGGACTGGAAGTACAATGAGCACAAATGAGCTCAATCCTACTGATGAGTAGGGAAACTTTTATCTGCTCCATTTCTGACCTGGACCAGTACACCTCTTCTTAATCAACCTGGTGGCCCACTTGCTCTATATTAGTGCTTCCGGCTCACCATATTAGTTCCAGAAATAATGTACACATTCAATTGGCTTTAGCATCATTATAGTTCAGAACTCCTGAACTCAAGTAATCCCCTAGTCTCAGCCTCCTTCATAGTAGAGATTATAGAAATGTAGCAACAATTCACCTTTAATTAAATCTGAACATATTGCAAACTTATATTAAGAAATATGAATGAGGAGGACCTATACTCAGATTTTCTAATTGTTAAAGAATATCAATTTTATTTTGTTTAATTCTTAAAAGGAAGGTTCTTTGCAAAATTGTATGAAGACTGGGGCGGGGCACAGAATATAAAGCACTTTATATCATTGCGAAATACTGTGATGTTGTAGTGCCAAAGCACTCTTTTTTGTTTAAGTAAATATTGACTGAAAACTGTTTCGTATTACTTTTTTTTGTAACCTAAGGCCTAAAGTTCATTGGTATGGCAATCTCTCCTTATTAGTGGAGATCAATATCCCACACTTTCTTGAGAGAGGGAAGAGTTGGGGAAAGTGGGAAAGAAAAGAGATCCTATGCTCTTCTGGCTTCCAGCTTAGACAGGAACACAATCTTCAATGCCATCTTCAATGCCTTTTCAGGTCATGGAAGGGAAAAAGCCAACATTAAAGGAACTGACCATCTATGTCATGTCTTTACCCCCAGTTTGCTACATTAGGGACGCTGGGGAATTTTTCTCCTTGGGTGAGATCTGGGACTGACTCTCTCTCTCTCTCTCTCTCTCTTTCTCTCTCTCTCTCTCTCTCTCTCTCTCTCTCTCTCTCTTTCTCTCTCTCTCTCTTTCTTTCTCTGTCTCTCTGTCAATGAGAGCTGAGATCCTTCAGTTGTTTTGTATAGATTAGAATACATTCCCAAATATATACTTTCTCTAATTTCCATTTTGCTATCAAGTTGGATAAATGTTTGGAGTTAGGTTTTTTGTTTGTTTGTTTATATGTTTTGCTATTTGCTACCTGTGTTCTTAGCAGAACTGGCATCTGGTGGGAAAATGATCAATCAAGTCTTCGATATAGAGATTGGGGCATTAAGAAACAGTTATCAGGAAACTGGTTTGATCTTAGAGTTACTTCTCCTAGACTAACAATATTTAATGTAACAAATAAATGTAATTCTAGCCCCGTGCCCACCCTCTCTGAGAAAAGCAGAGTAGTCACCTTCTGGTGCCAACCTCCTGCTTCCTTTTTATCAGTATTTAAATTATCCCTGGGAGAAGGTTGGAAGGAAGAGAACCTAGAAATGTCTATTATTGCCTCCCTTCGAGTCACTTTAATATAGCCAATTACATCAAGATAACCACATTACAAAGAATTGGACATTGAGGGGATGCCCGACAATCGGGGAATGGCTGAGCAAGTTGTGCTATAATATTGTGATGGAATACTGTTATTCTATAAGAAATGACAAGGGTGATGACTTCAGAAAAACCCAGGAAGGCTTACATGAATTGATACAAAGTAACATGAGCAGAACTAAGGGAACACTGTACACAGTAACAATAATATTGTAATGAAGATCCATGGTGAAAGTCTTAGCTACTCTGACCGATAAAATTATCCAAGACAATTCCAAGGGACTTATGACGAAACATGCGATCTACCTCCCAGAGAAAGCATTAATAAACTCTGAGTGCAGATTGAAGCATACTGTTTTTCACTTTATTTTTCTTGTTTGGTTTTTTTTTTTTTGCAACATGACTAATATGTAAATATGTTCTGCATGACTTCATATGTATAATGGATATCATATTACTTACTTTCTCAATGAGTAAGGGAGGAGCCATAGGGAGAAAGAGAATAAAGAACTCAAAAAAATTTTAAATTAATGTAAGAAAAATTTAAAAGAACCTCCCCCCGCCAAAAGATAACTCCATTACTCTTTTTAAAATTAGTGTCTGGTGGTGCAGCGGCTAAGAGCACTGGCCCTTGAGTCCAGAGACTGCCTCCCCGCTAAAAGGATATTTTTCCCTTACATCATCATCTTTATTGTCCAAATTGTTATTCCACAATTCCCTACCCTAAGAGCTATTTCTTATGACAAATGAAGAAAAAAAGGAATTCAGTAAAACTAACTATCAACTAAATCCAACATCATAGACAATGCTCTGTAATCAGTCCTTCACCTCTGCCTACTATAGCTCCCCCTTGTGGCCAAGGTTGGTCATTATAATTACACAGCATTCAGTTTTGATTTATTGTTGTTTTCTGTATATATTATTGTAGTTTTGTGTATTGTTTATTTTATTCTCCTTACTTTACGTTGCATCAGTTCATTTAAGTCTTTTCATGCTTCTCTGTATCCTTCACAGTTACCATTTCTTACAATGATACAATATTCCATTGCATTCATGTTCCACAACTTGTTTAATCTTTAACTAATCCATGGACATCTTCTCGTGCTAGAATAATTTCAAAGGATGTTTAAAGTAAAATAAGAAATTACTATTTTTCTTGGTAATAACAATAAAGTTAAAGTAAATTCACTTTAAGCAAAAATTTCCTTTTGAAATGTGAATCTTTGATACATATTTTTTTTTACCTAAGTATTCCAAACTAATCAATATAAGACCCTCCAATTCATGCTTTGATTCAGAAATATCCATTTACCCAATAGGTGGCCTTTCTTTTATATGCTTCTCTTCCTTAGAGTTAGGGTTTGATTAGAGGGTTAGCTCATTGAGAACAGGGGTTATCTCATTTATTTTTGCACTTAGAACAGTTCCTGGAACATAGCAACTGTTTAATAAATGTTTTTTTCATTTATTCATTCAAACATGAAATGATTGCAATTATGAAAAATAAAACTATAAAAAATAAATTGAAAAAATAATATTTCCAATGGTTCTTCATTCATTTCAAAAGTACCTATTCTGTAAATTATACAAAAGAAAGGAAGGATTGGTTTCTTAATCACTTAACTGCTCTACAGAAGCAATTTTCATCTTTTTTTAAAAACCTAATCCTACGTATTCCTGGAAAAAGTGTTCACCTGTCACAGATAAGCATTTGACCTTCTATATCTGAACAAAAAAGATAAATTGGCTTGTCTAGTGATAGTCTGCTGAAGCAAACTGAAAATCTTATTATGGCATGGCTATGGAGAAAAAAAGAGTTTATCAAACAAACTGATACAAATTTTACTCTCATTTTTAGCATCTTATTTGTGTTAAATGGGATTTTCTGTTGCAGTTATTATAAAAATAAAATACTGATCCCAATTAGTGGTTGCGAAAAATTATGAGTAGCAATGTCACCAATGACAATGATAAAATTTTAAAGAAACAACTAAAAATTAAGGCTAGCCATCATATTAATAATATTATCATGGTTATTTTTAAAAGTTACAAATATGAAACTTTTAAGAACATAGTCAATCAGTAACTTTATGCATGTTACTGTATGCAGTATAAGAATATGATGTATTATATTCTTATAATATATGTTATGAAATTATAAGAAATTCTTAATTTTATCTTAAGGATATATGAGGTAAGAAAGTATCATTTTCAGAATAGAAGGGAAAGTTCATAATAATCTTTTTCTTTTTAAATTGGGAGGCAGTTGTTACAATAAAGTTTGGAAACCACTGCCTCAATTCCTTTTGTGCCTACTACATCTTATCTTTTAGGCAGAGAGGTTGTCTAAGTGGTCAGTCAAAATCCTTTTAATGTGTCAAGTATTTTGGAAAAGAATTTCCAATGGTTTCAAAAAGGAAGAGATGACACATTTAAGGGAATCTGATTCAATCTCATGAGTTCATTCCACCATCCCTCCCTTGTCCTCATCCATTCAATACTTGAATACATCTATGACCTCAATGATATGGATTTACCCTTCATTATTGTAATTCCAACCCATTTGCTTGTTTCCATGGACAATTACTCCACAGAGAATCCACCCCAATGCTAGGGACTATTGCCAATGTTCTTGACTTATGCCTTGCCACTGGACTCAGAAGACTCTGGAGGAGAAAGTAAGGCTGATGACTTTGTGTAGCTCTGTATCATTTAAATCCAATTCACTCTCAAGTTAAGGCATCACCCTTGTGATGCCATTGATCTTTTTCACCAATGACCCCAATGCTGGCAATTTTGATCTAGGTCTCCAAGAATTACCAAGATACTCCTGCATCATGGGAGCTGCCCATCCTTCACTTTGTTCAATCAACACATGTACCAAATTTCTGCTATATTCAAGGACACTGTGCTAAACCTGCAGGAGGTAAAAAGATGAATAAGATCCTGCTTTCAATAAATTTTGTCTTTTTATAAGTAAGATGGCATGTACACAGGTACACATCATGAGAATCCCAGTATGGTAAATGTATAAGAAATGTTCAATGCTGGATTGCATTTGAGAAATATTCAGTGATCCCAATGACCCTCTCCCCCCATCCCCAAAGTCAGTTTTACACCAATATTCTCCCTAGGGTTCTCTTTCCCTGAAAATCATGGAGTATTGTGATCTCAGAAGACTCAGTACTTCAAGTAACCCAAAAGGCAATGGGAAAAGACATGGTGAATGTACAATAGTGAGAATAATGTACATCACCACTGAAGTGGATTAAAATAGATCAACATGGATGGAAAGGACCAGGAAAGGAGGGGGGCTGATCTGTATTCAGAGAGACACAACTAGGTAATGGATCATAGGATCTAGCAACAATGATCATCACAATGGCAGTTAACATTCATGTAATACTTCAAGGCTTGCCAAGTGTGTTATGTATATTATCTCACTTGATGCTCACAACGACTCTAGGAAATAACTGCTATTAGTATCTTCATTTTTATGGATAAGGAAACTGAGGCTAAAAGATTTTTGAACTGGAAAGGACCTTAGAAAAGGTACCTGTGAGCATGCATGATGGTCATGTCTAGAGAATTAATGATGGCTGGTCTGGGCCCTTTTTCAAAATGAAGGTTCTGCAAGGAGCTCCTCAATGGGATGAGGGGTTCCACATGAGGGCTGAGGGAGAAGGTAGCCAAAGCATGGTCCTAGCTATGCTAGGTGCTGGGAATACAAATGCTTGGGCCAGGAGGGAGGAGCCTATGATCTGGAAGCCACAGGCTCCCTACCCCTGTCTTGGATTCTAGAATCAGCTATGGCATTTCCTAGCTCTATGTGACCTCTAAATCCAAGTTTTGCCACTTAGCAGTTGTGTGACTTGGACTGTCTCATCATTTCTCTGAGCCTTAGTCCCCCTAACCTATAAAATAAAGGCAATAATGCTTTCACTGCAAACCCCACAGGGAACTTTTGGAGGAAGCACTTCACCAACCTTAACGTGCTATGGAGATGTAAATTATTAGTATTGGACGACATGCTTAAAATGTCTGACCATTCCATTTGGTAGGGTCACAGCATTGTAGCTCTAGTATCAGAAGGAGCATCATTGGCTACTTAATCGAATCCTTTCATTTTACTGCTGAGAAAACTGAGATCCAGGGAAATTGAGTGACTTGCCCCAGGTCTCACAAGTAGTAAGTGTCAAGGACAGGATTTGACTCTGGGTCCTCTGATTCCAGTGCCAACCTAGAAAACACTCTATAAAAGATGAATTATATGATCATGACAGCACTACTCATTTCACAGGGTGGTTTTTGAGAAAGGGACATGGTGAGCTTGAAAGCGTTATAGGGCGGCAATTTGTCATTTGAAGGATGGGTAGCATGTCAACAGGAGGAGATGGGTGGGGTAGGTATTCTATCTCTGTGCATGAGTAAAGGCATAGGGATGTAAAGGTGGGGAAAGCTTGTCTGGAACACAACTGGAATGCAAAAGAGGAGTGGGATGAAATAAGACTAGAAGTTGGAGTCAGACTGAATGTCAGGCTCAAGAATTTTTATTTTGACCAAGAGAAAATGGGGAGTTATTGAAAGATCTCAGGAAGGAGAATGGCAAAATGATAATAATTTTTTCACATTATTCTTACAGCTCAATGGTCTACAAAGCAGTTTTTTCAAAAAAAAGTCTGTGAAGCAGGATACATCATATAGGATCCCTGCTAAACACCAAGAAGACCATTTCGGCAACTCTTGCTGTTGAGACATGTCTGACTCTTTGTGACTTCATTGGGGATTTTCTTGGCAAAGATACTGAAGTGGTTAGTCCTTTCCTTTTCCAGCTTATTTTATGAAAGAGGAAACTGAGGCAAACAGGGTTAAGTGACTTGCCCAGGGTCACACAGCTAGTAAGTGTCTGAAGTCAAATTTGAATTTAGGATGAGGAGTCTTCCTGATTCCAAGCTGACCACTCTACCCACTGTGCCACTTAGCTGCCCAGGGCAGTCGCAGACTGAGAGTAATTTATAGGAAGAACTGGAGGGGAAAGAGATTGGAGCTTGGGGACTTACTAAAGGGTCCTGAAATAGTCATGGCATAGCTTTATAAATTTATAAATTTAGAATCAGATTTCAGAGACATCCAACACAAATAGAATGGAGGTTCCTAATTCACACAGAGGGATCTCTGCAGGGATATAAATAAAAATGCCCTGTGATGGCATTTTATTATTTTATCTACAATTAACCAGTAAAGTTCTACTCTTTAATTCTACTGTAACTCAGTGAATGGAAGGAAATACAGGTTTTTTTTTTCTTTTCATGGGCCATTTTACAGAGAGGTATGGAAAGGATGGTGACAAGACTTTGTATTAAAATGTAATGTTATCTATGTTTTATTATATTTTTATTTATTTTGCTAAATATTTCCCAGTTAATTTTAATCGAATTCTGGATACTGGGCCAGTTGGCAAGCTTGACACCTCTGATCTGGTCCATTTGACCCATCAATCCCACTCTTCAGTGTGTTCCACCAAGGAGATCAAAGACAAAAACAAAATTCCAGTATGTACCAGAAAGTTCATGTCCTCATTCTTTGTGGGGCTTAGGGAGTGACAAGATCAGATCTAGGCATAAGAAGAACTATTCAGATCAAGCATGAAGATCAACTGGAGTAGTAAAACAGTGGAGGGGCCATTAATGGGGGAATAGCTTTCTTAAAAATAAATAAATGTAATAGAATATTACTGTGCTTTGAGAAATGACAAATATTTGGAATTCAGGGATTTGTTGTTGTAGTAGTTCAGTTGTTTTTTTTTTTCAATTGGGTCCAACTCTTCGTGACTTGAGATTTTCTTGGCAAAGATACTGGAGTGATTTGTCATTTCCTTCTCCAGTTCATTTTACAGATGAGGAAACTGAGGCAAACAGGGTTAAGTGATTTGCCCAAGGTCACAGTGTATAGAACACTGGAACTGGAGTCAGGAGGATTTGAATTCAAATCAAACCTCAAACACTTACTAGCTGTGTGACACTGGGGAAGTCACCTAACGCTAATTGCCTACAAAATAAAATAAATAAATAAAAGAATAGCTTACTAAAACCATCTCATTTTGCAGTTGAGGCAACCAAGGCTGAGTGAGATTAAGTTCAAAGGTTGACACAGGGAGGAAAGGGCAAGGTTTGAGCCAAGTCCAAATCCAGTGCTCTTTACCCCAACCATCTCTCCATAGTTGGAAGGAGGAGAGGACTGCAAACAAATTAAAAGGAGAGGAAGGGGTTGAGCCAACATTGTTAGACAGGGTTACTGTTAAAGAATAAAAACAACAGCCAATAATGACCCATGGACAGAAAGCAACCACCTAGGTAGAAAACTGCATCCATCCCAGCTGTTCTCCTTTGCTGGAGTGACTATTCCTCCCCTACAGGACAGTGGAAGGGGAAGAAGGAAGATCTGTGACAATACACTGAATTTGTGGGTTAGTCCTTCCTTCCTCTCATGCTGTAGCCTGGGAGGCTGAAGAGGAAGGGAATGGAATCCAGTCTAAAATGGAGATTTTCCCTGCAGGGTTGAAATGAGGAGTCAGTGAGATATCATACTTCATGATATATGTGTCTATTGCATTAAATTTTTACTACACTATTAAACTGCTACTCAACTATGGAAAAATACACCAATAACAGCTGACATTTATATAGCATTTTCAGGTTCATAAAGTGCCTTACACATATTATCTCATTTGATTCTGTGAATAACCCTGTCAGAGCAGGCATTATGGATATCCCCACTTTACAGACAAAACTGAGCTCCAAGTGATTTATACTTTATATTTGCCTACAGTAAAGAAGCTAGTGTCAAAGGCAGATTTTGAATTCGTGTCTTCCTTCTTCTAGCTCTTGCGTTCTTTCTATTACCCTAGACTGCTTCTACAAAAACAAAGCTGTGTCTTTTTTGTCTTATCCATCTAGCTCAGGAATTCTTGGCCTCTCTGGTCCTATCTCCCAGTCCCTGTCCAACTCTGACAGTCTATACTCCGTGATTGTATTTTGTTATTTTATCCACAATTAACCAGCAAAGTTTTATTCTTTAATTCTATTGTGACTCAGCAGAATGGAAGGAAATACAGTTTTTCTTCTTTGCATGGGTCATTTTACAGAGAGCTATGGGTGCTCCAGGGTCCACAGGGAAGGGATGATAACAACCAACTCAGAGTTATGGTCACCCCAGGAAACATGGGGATGGACCTCAGGGAATGTAGCTTGGGCTATAGGGAGTGACAAGATCAGATCTATGCATAAGTAAGATTATTCAGACCAGGTATGAGGAAGATGACTTGGAGTGAAGAGACAGTGGATGTGGGAAGACCTGTTGGGAGGCTATTGCAATAGACTGGGTAATGAGGGCCTCTGGGAGGGTGGTGTCGGTGGAGACAAAGTGAAGGGAATGGATGTCAGAGGTGTTTTGGAGATAGAACTGACCTGGTATCTTTGGATATGAAAGCTGAGGGAGAAAGAAACACCAACAATAGCCCCAAGGTTCCAAATATGAAAAATTTAATGATAGAGAGAGAAGTCAGAAGGAGATTTGGGTAACCTGATTCTGATTTTGCCAATATTTGCTCCAGCAAGAATTTTGCCACTCAGAGATGCAGCATCTGTAATGTGCAAGCTGCTCCTGTGGCCTAATGCTGGACTACTGAGGAGTTTCTCCAGAAATGAGGGCTGTGAATGGACCTCATTGAGGTTCCTCATGTTTCAGTGATTGCCTAGGTGCCATTCTCTAGGTGCCATTTTGGTCTGTGTGGTATGACCTTGGGCGAGTCATTTCACTTTTCTGGACTTAGGTTTCATAGGATTATAGTATCATAGATACATTGCTGGAAAGGGGCTACAGAAAGCCCTCCCACCACCTGTTTAAACCCTCCCATCACCACCACCATTTTACAGATAGGGAAAAGGATGCTCAAAGAGAAATGACTCTAGTCACTCAATTGATCAATTAGTCAATCAGCAAGTCCTTATTAAATGCCTATTATGTGCCAGAAATTGTGCTAAGTACAAGAGATGCAAATAAAAAGTAGAAACAGTATCATCAAAGGGTTCACATACTAATGGGGGAGGACATACATTAAAATAGGTGTATACAAGATAAACACAGAGTCAATACAAAGGAGCCTTAGAAGGGAACACACTGAGGGCTTAGGTTTGAAGACTCCTGGAGAAGATATCAGATGAATTGAATCTTGGATGCCCTAAACTGCTAGGAGGTGAATGCAGCAAAGCACTGGGAACAAGCACAGGGGACAGCTGGTACAAAGGCATGGAGGTGGTAGATGGAGCATTGTTGGTGAAGAACTGAAAGTAGGTCAACAGGGCTGGATGGAAGATTGCAGGAAGAGGATAAATGTATAAAAAGACTGGAAAGTAGGAAAGGAGAGGGTGGCAAAGAGCTTTAAGTGCCAAGCAGAATGGTTTATATATTGGATCCTAGAGGGACTAGAGAGTCACTGAAGTTTATTGAGTGACCTGGCCAGACCTACCCTTTAGAAAATAATTTTGACAACTATATGAAGGCCAGTGGATTGAAGTCAGGAGAGATGTAAGCAGGTAGACCAGTTAGAAAGATACAGAACTAGGGGCAGCAAGGTGGCACAGTGACTAGAGAATTGACTCTGGTGTCTGGAGGATCAGAGTTGAAATCCAGCCTCAGATACTTACTAACTGTTTGACTCTGGGCAAGTTACTTTGACCTCAATTGCCTTCAAAGAAAGAAAGAAAGAAGGATGGAAGGAAGGAAAGAAGGAAGGAAGGAAGGAAGAAACCTATAGAAATATTCCAGAAAAAGATCATATGGGCCTAAGAGTGGTGGCAGTGTGAGTAGAGAGGAGGGGGCATATGGGAAAGAAACTGGAGATACAAATGACTAAATTTAGACAAGTGATGTACACTGAATGAGAATGGGTGGGTGGGTAGTGGGGACTGGGGACTATAGTACTGGAAGGAGAGTGGTGTTCTGGTGGGTAACAGGGAAGTTTGAATGAAGGGAGGGTTTGGGGGAAAGATATTGGCCCTGTTTTGGCTATGTTGAGTTTGAGCTACAGATATCTAACAATCAATTGGTGAAATAGTGTTGGAGCTCAAAAGGGAGACCAGGACTGAATATATAGACCGGGGAAGTACCTATAAGGATAGGAAGGGAGGAAACAAGAATTTATTAAGCGTGTAATATGTGTTGCATAAATATTATCTAATTTTGCTCTCACAAGAATCCTGTGAGGCAGCTTCTGTTATGATTCCCATTTTTTAGTGGAAGAAACTGAGGCAGGTGCAATTACTTGATTTGCCCAGGGTCACCCAGTTAATAAATGTCTGAGCATTATTTTGAACTTGACTCCAAACTTCTTGACTCCAGACCCAGCACCTCATTCCCTTATGGCCCTGAGGTTACCAAGAAAAAGAATGTAGAGAAAAGAATTTTGGAGAGTAACAGGGGTTAGTGGATGGGAGCTGGATGAAGCTCCAATAAAGGAGACTGAGAAGGAACAGTCAAACAGGGAAGGGGAGAACCATGAAAAAAAACTGGAAACCCAGAAAGGAAAGAGTATCCAGGAGATGATGCTACAAGGAGGTTATGTCAGTGTTACAGAGATCTCAAGTAAAATGAAGGGTGTTGGATTAAATAATCACTAAAGTCCTTCCTTCTGTGACATTTTTCGTTCTATGATTGTAAACACACAGACCCAGAGTCCCCTGTATACAGTACACCCACGACATCCCACTCCACAGAGAAGTTCTGCCTTATCTTTGAGGACCACTAGATGGTGCCAGATCCTTAGGCAATGGTAGCCTACAGCGTGGCTCCCAGTTTACCATCTAAGATACTGAGCAGCCAAGAAGAGTGGTGGGCAGGATATTGATCTTTGCCCAAACGCTATGTACATCTGACACCAAGATAGGTCAAGGCACTCATGATATTTCTCTCCCCCCACCCCAATTCTGTATCACACCTCCCCGTCTTCGCAAAACACCCTACCTTTTGCAAGATCTTGCTCATTTGGGTCTAGGTGGTACCTTGCCTTTATCCTACACAGAAGCCCATCACCATGCTTGTTGCCCTATGTGCAAAAGGGCACTGATGAATTAGGTCATTTCTGTCCATTGGCATCTGAATTCAGCCCCTGTGATAGCTTTGCCCAATGCCCAGGAGAATGTGGGCAGGGTTCAGGGCCACCTCCCTGACTTTGCCCTCAAAGTCATTGGCATTTACTTAACCCAAGCTATGCTCATGCCAACAGTGCTCCCCTTCATCTAATGCTATTTTAACATGAGTTCCTCCCAGAACGTCAGTGAATATTGAATATCCCTCTCTAATCTCTTATGGCCCCAGTACAGACATCAGCTTAGTTAGGATTCCTCTGTATTGCCTCTCCACTCTTCCACATCTCCAGAGTCCTTTCAAAGGTGAACAGGACTTTAAGGCTAGGACCTGTTCATCTTGCTGGCCCAGGGTAAGGTGCCCTGCCCCAAGTTGGGCAGTGTGAATGGCGTCAGTCCCACTCTATCACCTGGCAATCCTCATCACCCCGCCATTGATAGGATCATAGGATCCCAGATTTTAGAGCTATAAGGGATCTTAGAGGCCTTTCAACCTCTTCATTTTACAGATTAGGACACTGAGTTACAGAGAGGTTAAGGAAGTCTATAGAGTCCATCTCAACATACCCCATTCACAGCTGGCAGGCCTGGTAGTTCTCGTGCCCCTGGCCTCACAAGTCCACTTTTGTGTCATTTTTACCCACTGCTTCTATTCCATTGAAAGCCCCTGCCCAGCCTTGACAGGGCAACCTTTTCCACACCAATTTGACTCAAAATTATTTATTAATCACCACTATGTGTCAGGTTCTGTGCTAAAAACTGGTGATACAAAAGTGAAAAATTACAAAGTCCCTGTTCTCAAGGAGCCTAGGTGCTTGTGTTCTCTCTCCCTCCCCCCCTATACATACATACATATATATACATATATACATACATATATATTTACAGAATCTTCAGTTTGAGAGATGAAAGGGAGAGGCAAAAGGGCCCAAAGACAGTTTGAGGAGGGAGAAATCACTTTCAGCTGTAGGGACTACGTCCATATCTCAAAGGCTGTTACCTTATCATGTTCAACCTGAATAAGAATGTCCTATCAAAGTGGGCAGGAACTTTCAGTGAGACAGCCACTGGTGGGTCCAAATGGCACAAAGGTGAGCATGTGTTGTGGACAAGGAAAGGCAAGAATTCTGTCCTATGGGCTTATTCAATTTCAGTGCCCTGTTCTGAGCTCATCACCCTGCCCAGTACACTTGTCTATTCTTTGTAAAAGTCCTGCCCCATTCCCAGCTTCTTGGAGGCTGTGCCAACAGAACACAAACTTTGGCAGGTACTACCAAATATGAAAAGTTTTTAGTACAGGCTAGCCACGGACAGTCATTGACCTTACTCACTTCATAGATGCTTGCCACTAGCTGATGAATATGTTCAGCCAGGAATAGAAAGGAGAAAGAATTGTGACCCTCCTTGGGAGGATGAAAACACAGATCTTCAAAGTTCTAGCATAGATTCATTCTGGTCCCTAATTCTGCAGCCTGGGCTTATTTCTAGGGAGTCCTAAATGCTGGGGAGGCTAAGTAGAAATAGGGAGAATTCCCTCCCATTCCTCACATACAAAAACTGGGTTTGAAGCACACTTGAGCACAAAGGGGCAGCTAGATGGGAGCAGCTAGTGATAACTGAGACCTCTGGAAAGACTTGGTTTGGACCATCAGAGGATCTAAATATCCAAGTGCCTGCTTACTAGCTGCCTCACCTGGGACAAGTTACTGTTTTTTCTCTGGGCCTCAGTTTCCTCATCTGTACAATAAGCTCTAGGATATCTTCAGCTTCTGTATCCAAGGATTCTTCCACTATCCTCCTCAAGCCTTTGGAAGGCAGAGTCTGAGACGGAATTCTACGCTCCCTCTTTTCTCAAGAGCACTTCAGGAAAACTGTACCCTGATTCTTTTCCTCCCCAGACTGTCAGGGAGCAGGAGGGGGCTTTCGAATGCTCCCCTATCGGTCCCTTTCCCCTCACACATTCCGATCCCCTCACCCCTGTCTTGTCCCAAAACTCTTTTTGCTGTTTAGCTCCCCTACTCATCCAACTTCCTGGGAAGGGGAAACTGCGCCGCACCCTATGCCCTCCCCATCCCCCATCGCCCCGGGCGCCCTTGGCGCCCGGTTGGCAGCAGAACAGAGGGCACCCCGAGCGGGTGGAAACTCGTCTCGCTATGGGCTTCGAGTGGCTGGCGATAGGCGCTGGGGGGACGCGGAGATAGACAGACAGATACCGTTTCCACCCCCACTCCCCGCGCCCCCACCTTTCCCACGCAGCAGGGTGCCCCAGGGAAAGGGCATCAGTCCCTTGTCCCTCTGTCCTCAAAGCTGAAGCATGTCTCCCTCCCGTTTCTGACCTCCTTCCCTTGCTTAAAAAGAGAGAGAAGAGGAGAGGAGAGGAGAGGAGAGGACAGAAATAAAGGAGAGAAGAGAGAAGAAGTCTTGTAACCAAGCATTTTAAAACTATTTCCTCCCATTGGATACTTGGTCTAGCTCTTTCGGAGGAGACAGAGGGAGTCGTGGAGTCCCCTTCTCATTTCAAAACCTCTTCCACCCCGCCATCTCACCCTCCCCCGCTCCCACCCCCCCCCCCCCAATCCCTCCATGCTTCCCAGAGATGCAAAAGTAATACCTAAACCTCCCTCCACTCCCAACTTTGGAGAGGAAGCTGAAGGCGCCTTTGAAGTGCAGTTCCAAGAATAGCCAGCAGGTGGAGGGGTTGCACCGCGTGCTTCTGCGGCTTCCCGGCGTCGGGGTGTTGAGATGAAGAAAACGGGTTGAGGGGTGGGAGGTTAGGTAGGGGGAGAGGGGAGTAAGCAGAGAATATCCGCAAGTCTCATGGCTTTAGAACATCACAGAGCCTCCTCCCTATAGGCTGGAGTAAAGAGAGTCAAGCCCCTGAGAGCGTGGGATGGTTGAGGGATGCTATGATGAGAGGAGGATGGACATGAGAAAGGAGGGAGACCTCCTTAGACGGGAGGGCGGTGGGTAAGGATGCAGTTTTGAGGGTTAGGTCGCATCTTGCAGGAAAACGAGTTTGGGAAAAGATCGAGAGATTTGTACACCCAAGCAGGGACACGTACGGAGATATACAATCTGGTACCCACACTTGTGCCTACATTTTGATGCACAAATCCCCGTGTAAACGTCCATGTCCAGCCAGACATATACACAAATCCCAAACACATTAACTTGCACCCAGTAACATAAGATTCTTCTTTCTGGATGTCCTCCTTTCACTTCATTCACAAATCACACACACACACATACGCGCGCGCGCGCGCGCACACACACACGTGACCACATTCATGCTCCATTCCCCTAAATACAAAGAGCCCCCACCCACCCAAGCACTAACCAGTGGCAAACACAGACCACCACTGAGCATACCCGCTAATCTATCTCTATACCTCTGGAGGCAAACCAGAAACAGGAATAACCCTACAGGCTCACTCCCCATGTATCAGGAGTCCCCAAAGTGTTACTATGGTTTTTAACTTTAATAACTTAAAATTATGTTGGGATACCCTGTATAAGGACACATACCAGATTCATAGTTTCTCTAGAAATGCAAACAAAATCAAATATCCCACTACCTGCTCTCTCTCAAAGACACAAGTTAAGCGCGCCCCACTGCCCTCTCAAACCCACTCCTTTCCTTCCCTTGATTTTCTCCAGTAGCATCTTTTACTCCAATTATCTTTACCTTCAGAAACCTCATATTTCAGACGAAGCCTGTGTGACTTTGGGCAAGTCATTTAACCTACTTGAGACTTAGTTTCCTCATCTGTAAAATGGAGTTCTATTAATCGGCCTTTTAGGTCCCTTCCAGTTTTACATCTATAATTCTGTGATCACACCACACACACTAGATATCCCACCTCCCCTCAACAAGACCTTTCTCCCCATCCTGAGGATGACAAGAATCTAGAACCTGTTCCCTAGAACCTTGCTGGGCCTTTTCACCGTTTTCTGTACACCTCTCGCTCTCATTTGACTGCCTTCAATTTACACATGTATACATACTTGGTTGTAGATATATCATATATGTAAACACATACATGTAAGCAGGAAAACACATGTGCACTCAGGTCCATCTCGCTTAATAAACATCGTACAGGGACTGTCTTCCCCGCCTTCGCCACACACACGTATGCACACGCACCAGAGTTAGGCCCACAATCAAGCCCACAATCAAGCCCACAATCGGACAGAGGCCCACGTGGTCACTTTCTGGGGCTCTCAAACCCCATTCCACTGCCCACCCTTCCCCACTCTCTAGTTCCATTTTACTCATCACCCCACCCCTCCAGCCGACATAACATTTCAGAGACACTTCAGGTTTATTGGGGGGGGGTCGTGAGACTGCCTGGAGGAGCACTAAGGGGCGTGTGTATATATGTGTTTAGGGTAACAACAAAGAGTGGGAGAGAGAGGCAGAGAGACACAGAGAGAGAGAGAGAGAGAGAGAGAGAGAGAGAGAGAGAGAGAGAGACAGAAGTGTTTTGCCTTCAAGGCAATACTTCCAGCCAATCAGCGAGCAGCATCCACCCTCCCTGACTCCACAATTAAGCCCATAACCAGCCGGCCGGGCGGAGCTGGCAGCATTTGGCTGAGACGCGGGACGAGAGAGGCACCTAACGCCGGTCCGAGCAGGCGATGATCTGAGAACCCCCTCGGCCTCCTCCTCCCCCGGAGACCCGCGACACCGAGGCCCCCGCCTCCCCTCCCCTTCTACTCACGACCCCCCTCCCCCTTTCCGCCTCTTCTCCTCCCCCGTGCTCGCTCGCCCCGGGTTGCAGCCACCTCGGGGGTGGCTCGGCGCCAGTCAGCCAGCAGCAATGAGTGGCTCCTTCGATCGCAAGCTCAGCAGCATCCTCACGGATATCTCCAGCTCGCTCAGCTGCCATGCTGGCTCCAAGGATTCCCCTACTCTACCGGAGTCTTCCGTCACGGACCTAGGCTACTACAGCGCGCCGCAGCACGACTACTACACGGGTCAACCTTATGGCCAGGCGGTGAATCCCTACGCCTACCACCATCAGTTCAATCTTAATGGGCTTGCAGGCACTGGCGCCTACTCGCCCAAATCGGAATATACCTATGGAGCCTCCTATCGGCAATATGGGGCTTATCGGGAGCAGCCGCTGCCAGCCCAAGATCCAGGTAAATGGGGATACTATCCAGAGGCGATCGAGCTCCGAAGCGGAGGAAATAAACTGCTCAGAGCTAGGAGCAGGCGCCTACTGCACGGTGGGGTGTGGGCGGGCGGGTGAGGGCGATAGGGATAGAGTTAAAATAAGTGAAAAATGGTGGGTGTCAGAGGCCCATGAGATGGGCAGAGTGAATAACTCTGGAAATCGACTGGGATGCTTGCTCGGGGAGCCAAGGAAAGAAAAAAGTTAGGGCTGAGAGAAAGGACTGAAGAAGAAGGGAGGACGGTGAGTGTCATGGGGAGCGGGGGAAGCAGGGAAAGAGATTTAAGGAAGAAATGAAACGAACCATGGGAAGGAAAGAAGAGGAAAAAAGGAGAAAGAGGGGAAAAAGAAACCATATAAGAAAAGAGATGGAGAAAGAGATCGAAAACGAAGAGAGAAAGCAATTAAAAGGGGAAAGGAGAAAGAAACTGAGATGGCGATAGGAAAGGGAAGAGTTGGGGTAGAGACGGAGCAAAACAAGAGACCAGAACACAGAGCACAAGAAGTTGAAAGAGACAGCCGGTGAGACAGGGAAAGAA
Organism: Potorous gilbertii; assembly: GCA_028658325.1. NCBI lineage: Eukaryota > Metazoa > Chordata > Mammalia > Diprotodontia > Potoroidae > Potorous > Potorous gilbertii. The sequence goes on from CM053770.1 coordinate 524,032,206, forward strand.
AGTGTCCGGAGTTTCTAAAAAGACAACAGAGAAGGCTGAGAGAGAAGGAAGATACTGTAAAACTAGTTATGGGCGAGCCCGAGAGACACCCAGCCACGGAGAGATTGCTCAGCTGGAGACGGGATGGTGAGCTCCGAGCTGTGGGCGGCCCCGGGACCCAGCCCAAGTCTGGAAACTCAGCCCGGCCTGTCCCCAGCCCTCACCGGAGTTCCATCTCTCTCCTTTGGGTCCTCATTTTGCCCAGCCCCGATACACAGAGGCATAAGAGCTGGGGAAATCCCAGAGGGGAAGAGGGGAGGGCAGTTCATTACAATTAGAAGGGGGAATCAGAAAAGGATAGTGAGGGATCTCTGGAGGCTGACCCATGCTCCTCCCTCCCCCTACAGTGTCGGTGAAGGAGGAGCCGGAGCCGGAGGTCCGAATGGTGAATGGGAAGCCTAAGAAGGTCAGGAAACCTCGAACCATCTATTCTAGCTACCAGCTGGCGGCCTTGCAGCGCCGCTTCCAGAAGGCCCAGTACCTGGCACTGCCCGAGAGGGCCGAGTTGGCTGCCCAGCTGGGCCTCACCCAGACTCAAGTAAGGCTTCACTCTTGTATCCCCTGCTACCCCCATTTGAGACATTCCTGCTTTCTGATCTCTCACCTTTGGGCATCAAGAATTGTGGGGGGAGTGGGGGTGCACTCTATTTGTCTCTTTAAGATCTCAACTTAAGAGATGCTGGTTTCCCCACCATAGTCTGGCAGGAGAGGAAGGAGTATGGGGAGCAATTTAAGTATGGAAATCTATGGACAGCCCCTCTTATTCTTAACTACTGGCTATGTGTTTGGCTTGAGTTTGATGCGTTCGTATTAGTATTAGAAAAAGTGTTCATATTTGCATGTGGGTACATATGTATGCATGAGTGTGATGTGGAACAAAAATAGTGAGGGGAACTCACTTTGCCCCTCAGCAGACATTTCCATCTTTCCCTATTTGGTCCAAAAATTCCTGATTATTTACCTAACCAGGGTCCATTCCATGACATTCCCTAGTTTGGACTACGCATGCACAGATGTGCATATATTTCTTGTATGTGTATGCATGTAAGAATGCAAACATGCCTATATACATACATGTATCTGTACTTGTGTATTGAATGTATATAGCAGCAATGTAGATGAGTGTATGTCTATATAAGTGTGTATATCTAAATGTATATACATACGTATATATTCTTCATCTGTATTTCTGATGTGTCTCCAACACATTCTTGGTGAATCATATAATTTTCATAGATTTAGAACTGGAAAGTACTTAGAAATCATATGGTCCAATCCCCTTCATTTTACAAATGAGAAAACTGAGATGCAGAGAAGTGACATGACTTTCCCAAGGTCACATAGGTAGTAAGTTACAAGAAGAGAATTTGAACTCAGGCTCTCTGACTCACTGGTTTTTGCCAGTGAACCACATTGTCACTGCACAGAAAGGGGAGCCTTTAGCTTCAGGCCCCAGAAACACCTACTGCCACCTGACTGAACTATGCTTCCCTTGCCCTTGCAAACCCAGGGCAGGAAGGAAAGACTGCTGGGAAAAGGCTAGAAACATGACCTAGTTCAGAGGCTGGGCTCCCAAGTCCTCTACACAGTTGGAATGCCCCTCATATAGGCGCCAGAGAGACCTGGGGACTATTCAGGGCCCTTTCTTCCCTCCCTATCCTGGCAGCAGCACTGTGCCCCTGAGGGGAGGGTTGCGGGACGCCTGGCTCCCTACTAGTGTTGACAGGTGGGACGCTGCGTGGGGCCCAGCCACTGGGAATCTGGGTCACCCAGTGAGAGAGCTGAATCATTGTTTGTCAGTGTCACGGGGTGGGGAGCAGTGTCAGGGAGGGGGATGCCCTAAGGGGAATTGGGGGAGTCATTGTTCACCTGCTCCCTGAGGCTTGGAAGGACAGACAAGGGTCCCCAAGTTACCCTCCCATGAATAATTCTTTAATCCCTATGTGTCTCCACATATTTGTGTTTGTGAGTGTGTGGTTGAATTTCTCTCAGTATGTGTCTGTGTATGTTACTGTTTATCTGTGTGTATATAGCTGGGGGGGTTGGCATTTGTGCCGTAGATGTAGGTAGGTGTGTATTTATCTGTGTATCTCTGAGTATATATAGGTATTTGATATGAGAGAGAACATCACTATCCCAGTGCACCCCCAATATCCCCTGCCCGTGTCCCACCTCTTCTTGGCTCTGCACTAACTGATACTCCCTTTCTCTTCCAGGTGAAAATCTGGTTCCAGAACCGTAGGTCCAAGTTTAAGAAGCTCTACAAAAATGGAGAGGTACCCCTGGAACATAGTCCTAACAACAGCGATTCCATGGCTTGCAACTCTCCCCCCTCTCCAGCCCTCTGGGACACCCCCTCCCACAGCACCTCGGCCCCAGCCCGGAGCCAGCTACCCCCCCCACTCCCCTATAGCGCCTCCCCCAGCTACCTGGACGACCCCACCAATTCCTGGTATCACACTCAGAACCTGAGCGGACCTCACTTACAGCAACCCCCTCCGCCTGCCACCCTGCATCACACTTCTCCTGGCCCCCCACCTAATAGTGGGGCTGTGTACTGAGGGTGAAACCTGCTCTGGGATCCCGGGGGAACCCAGACTCCCCACCCACTACCAACGAAGGACAACCCAGGACTGAGCCAGAGGAGCATCCGTCATGGCCGATACTCAGGAATCAGCAAGGAGTAGAAGGGGTAGGGAGAGGCCCCCCAATCTCCCTGGGCTACCCCCTTTCTTCAGGGATCTGGGTTCTTCCTGAACAACTTTATAGAAACCCAGGATTTCCCACACTGTTCCCTGCCGCCCCCCAGCTGTTGGGGCGAGTTGTACTCAGCTGGGACAGTATCTTCCCGGACAAATCTGGACAGGCTCTGGGAGGTTCCTGTCTTGTAGGATTTGATACTTTGCCTCATTTCTCTGGACTAGAGACTTTGGGGATGGAAAGCGGGAAGGGTAAGGTAGAGAGCGCTTGGAGGTATTGGCAAAGCCATTGGGAGATTCTGGCTCATAGTCAGACCATGCTCCTCCCTACCAGCCCTTGGAAAGACCAGTTAATGAATTCCCTTGGTAAGAAGGCTAGAAGGAATAGGTGGAGGCTCTTTCTGTCCCCTCTGTCCTTCTCCACCTCCCTCAAACCCCATATTAGAAGTGGGGGTTAAACCAAAGAAAACACCCAGAGTGGGGAAAAGACTGATTATTTGTGGCCTTAAAGAAAGGAACCTGCTGAGCCGTTCCTTTTTTCTCTAGGACCCCAGACCACTTCTCTGCTCGGGGTTCTTGAATAGACTTCCCCAGGGTCTGTGTTTCTCGTTCAGTGTATAGAACTTTGCACAACTTTGGTCTAAAAGCTGTTGAAAAAATAGAAAACAAAGGGCATTGTTAAGAAATAGGACCAAACTCCCCTCTTGGGCATCTTTGCCTTCTCCTCCCACATTCCTACTTCATCTCTCCCTCCTCCAGCAAGTTGGTGATTTTTTGCCCCCAAACCTCAAGTCATGAAGAAAACCAGCCACCAAAAAAAAGTAACCGCTATCCCCTTCTGGGTGTCGGAGGAAACAAATTTCTCCTGGCTGGACTGGGTTGGAAAATGCCCAGTGAAAGGGAAGAGAAGGGGGATGGGATAGGAGGATGGCTCAGCTCCTTCCCCTTGAGCTGGAAATACCTTGGGACTCTACATTGCCCCCCCAGGGACCCCAAAAGCCATCTCTCCTCCTCCTCTTACTGTGGTAAAACACCAAAGAAAGGGGGGAACCCAAATACTGTAGAGATGTATATGTATATACATATACATATATAATATTTTTTTAAGAGAGAGAAGCCACCTCCCTGCCGTGGTTTCCTATTTATGTGATTATTTCCTCCTGTACAGATCTTGCTGTGTGTAGAACTGAGAGAACGGGGTTGTTGGCGCCTGGTGGATTTTGGCTTGGTGTTGGGGCAGGGATGGGTGAGAAGGCTGGGAGACATGCGGGTCTCCGGGAATCCCGCCCCAGGAGACAGCGTGGCCCTGGTCAGCTCCCTCATCACTCCCCCCACCATACTACTCTCCTCTTTCTTTGTGCTTTCTTACTGGACCCATCTTTATATCTGATGTTAATAAAAAAAATTGAATTTAAAGGCTCACGGCCCACTAACCCAATGGAGTTTGGGAAGAGGGATTTGGGGATAAAGGAGGGCTTATTCTCTGGATAGAAGAGCTGATGGTCCCTGGCTTGAGAGGAAATAGGTTTTCTAGGGAAGGTGGCATGAGTATTAATAATGGGCAAATCTCCTGTGTATTTTCTCCCCATCATGTCAAAGTTGATGAGTTGCCACCCAGTGCTAGTGAAAGCAAGGACCCTGGTGTTTAGATTTGGGCTCTTGTGTCCTTTCTTTGTTCTGAGGCTATACACCTCCATCCAGTGGTAGTTGTAGGGGAAGCATCAGAAAGGACCTCCATTCTGAGGTCAAAATATTATTAAAATATAGAATTTAGAGCTGGAAGGGATTTTAAGATCGTCTAGATCAGGAATTTTTAACTTTGTTTTGTGTGTCACAGATGCCTTTAGTTGTATGGTGAAATATTTAGACTTTTGGGAGTTAGAGGATTTTTTAAAATTCCAATTGAAGAAATTGCTCATTTTCACATGGAATTTAGTAAAAATGAAGATGTAATTTTTTCCCCTATCCAAATTCACACAGCCCACCCAGATCTATCCATGGGTCTGTGAGTCCCAAATTAAGAATCTCTGCCCTAACCTTCACCCATTTCAGAGATAAGAAAATTGAGAGAAGTAAAGGGCTGTTTCTAAGGTCACACAACTAGCAGGTTCATGAAAGTAGTAAACAGAGCCTATGTTTGCCAATCTCTCTCTTCTCTCTGACCCGCCCCTCCCTTCCCGTGTCAGGCCAATGCCCTGGGCAGGCAGGGCCTCAGGGACTCCACTCAGCGTGGCGTCCCCTGCCAGGCAGCTTGCCTCTGCTCTGCTGGCTGCAGGGTCACCTGAGGGCTGCTCTTTGATCTCTGGCTCCTGACAGACATGCTTACACAGGCATTCCCCACCTCATTGTCTCTCCCCCCCCCACCATAGCCCCTCACCCCTGCATCTTAAAGGGCTGGTATCTGGTCTAGCTGAGCATCCAGTTTGGGGGAAGGGAGGGTGCCAAAAACAGGAGCACCCTCTCCAGCTGCCCTCACCTCATCCCTTGCTGGCAAGGACCCTGAGCAAATGGGACTTGGGTTGGGGATAGGGATGGTGACGGGAGATAAACAAACGACCTAATGTCTGAAGGCGGGTGGGTTCCGTGTTTACCTTCCCCGGGAGAGAACCAAGCCCTGACTCAGAACCCTCTCTCCCTGCTTGAACTACCAGGGCCAGGGCTGCTAGCCTCCTGCTTCCCACCTCTCAGTCTTCTGGGCTGGCTGGGTGCCTCACTCCCTTCCCAACATAACCTCCACCCTCTTCAGCCCCCAAGCTCTGGGGCCTTTCAAAGGAAGCTGAGCAGCTGGATGGAGAAGGCACTGAGTTCACAGGGCATCTGGACGCGGAGGACCAAGAGTCATGCACATGTACACATACATTCAACAACATCGCATCACACGGGCACCTCTGCCAAGAAATACAGCAATCTATCTCTCCCATGCAAACATGTAGTAGGTCACAGAGAGACCTACTCTGTATTAAACAACCGTGCATGTACACAGGAACATAAAACAAATCGTAGGGATGTGTCAGACTTTTTCACACCAGGCAGTTCACATACCACCACATACCAATATAGATAAAGACACACACGCACGCACGCACGCACACACACACACACACACGGAAAAACTCCCCAAAGCATTGTGTCAGAAGAGATTTAAACACACATATCATCCCGAACACAGAAGCATTCAAAACAGCAGCAGATTTAGATGCAGAGACACACGCGTGTCATCATACACACAGATGTAGAAACACATGAACAAACACACCAGATACATGGCAGCATCCCACCAGTACAGTGATATCGATACATGAGATACACACCTAGAAATGGAAACTACAACCTCACATGTAGGTGTACACACAAACCCCACGGAATCCCACTCTATTATACACACATACACACACCTACAGAACTTGAGGTCATTCATCCAGTAAACACAGACAGAGGCAGAGTCTTTTTTCCTAGGCACACACCGTGCTCATACACAGACACGCAGCACGCGTGGAAGTCACGCAGACACATGTTGAAGGATTCAGAAATCCTGAGACAAGCCTAGCAGGACCCTCCAGGAAGTGGTAGGAGGGAGCTGGGTTGGCAAGGGTTAAGATGGCAGCTGCCAGGCGGGGCTTGAGTGGAGCAGTTTGGTTTGAGGGCTGCGTGCAGGCGGGTGGGAGCAGCAGTGAGGCGGCAGGCGGGCAGACTTGCTGGAGACACTGCATTTTATTAGGGCCGGGCTGCCAGCAAAGGGAGGGAATGAAAAAAAAAGGCAGAAGGAAAGAAAGGAAAAGAAAGAAAGGAGGAGAGGGCGGGTAGGCAGCCTCCAGGATGAAAGGATGTTGTAAACTCCCTAATACCTCGCTGCTCATCCCAGGGCCTGCAGTCAGGCTGGATTAACAGCCCTGGTGACCTCCCGCTGGGGTCAGCCCCACCCCATGACCTCCCTTTCCTCCTCCTCCTCCTCCTCCTCCTTATTCTTCTTCTCCTCCCTTCCCCCAAGCCTGCCTGACCAGCTTCTCTTCCCCCCACCTTTCCACAAGCATCCTTGTGGGGGTGGAGCAAAGGCACCAGGGAAGGACAGGGGTAATAGGAAGGGGGCAAGATGAAGCTAGGATGGGGACAGGGGCACTTCCCTGCCATAGAGACTGGCAGGAGGCCAGAATTGAGGAGGGTGGGGCAGCCATTGGCAAATGCCCCTGAGATGGTGAGGAGGCCAGTAGGATGAATGCCCAGTTCCTCAGACCTGGCCCTTCTAGGCCACACCTGTTGCCTCCTACCATGTTCAGAGGACTAGTCCAGCTGCCAGGGAGAGCCCCTCTCCTCCACCTCTTTAAGTAATGCTTGAGAGGGAGAGAGGGAGTACCTCTAGTAGTACCTAGGATATCACAGAAGTTGGAAAGGACTTCCTTGGCCATTGGGTCCAAGCTCTTACTAGAAGAAAAAAATACCGAACCCACCCCTAGCATACCCATCAGAAGTCAGCTTGGTCAGTGTCCTGTGACATTGGTACATCCTTCACTTCATATTAGAGAGCCCCTCCCCTCCATACCACAGTTTCATCCAAGCTGAGCTACCCTGACTCAAGCTGTCTCTCCTGGTTCCATATCTAGAGATGCAAGTTGCTACTGTTCTTTCTCCTACAATGGTACACAGTCCTTCCCAGTAGATTTCCAGGGAGTCACCTTTCATTTCCTCAATTATATTCCAGTGCTCTGCCCAGTGCTGGGCACATAGTGGATGCTTAATAAATGTTCATTGAATGATTGAATCAACCTTAATTTCCCACTTGTCACATACTATGGAAAGAGCCTTAGACTTGGAGTCAAGGGAACTGGGCTCCAATCCTTGTTCCACTACTTCGTGACTTGGGAAAGTCATTTGCTTTCCTGGGCCTCAGTTTCCTCATCTGAAAAATGAAGGGGTTGGATTTGAAGACCTCTAAGGTCTCTTCTAGCTCTAGATGTCTGATTCCATAAGTCTTTAAATTCACGCCATAGAGAAAGACAACCATGGTCTGGGAGACTCTACCCTGGGTCCAGTCAGGGCAATAACCTTGGAAGAGGTTTTCCTGAGGGCAGGTTCAAGGAAACTCTTTTAATGGCCTCACTCCTCTTGTCATCTCCCCCTCCCTATTTTGCTGTAACTACCAACCTCAATTTGGGGTTTGGGTTCAAATATAGAATTCAGCAGGATTCTGACGATAAAAGATGAATTAATCTAACTCAAGAAATACAATCCTTACCAATCTGGTGCAGTGGCAAGGCCCCTGGGAAGGGAGAGAATGGAGACAGTCCCTAAATTTGTCAACTGAGAAAGGAGGATCCCTAGTCCTCCTGGAGTCAGCCTGGCCCCTTCTATTGCACTAGAATAGACTTTAATTCTCCCCTTCTCCAGCAGGCATGGGATGGTCTCCAAAAGCCTCAGTTTCATAGTTTTTAACCCTTCAGCTGGAAATAGAAGAGCTAATTCCAGGCCTCAAAGTTAGATGGTCCCTAACTCGTCAGCTGGGACAGTGTCTGACTATCTTTGTGGCAAGCTTGTACCTAATATTGGAAGCTAAGAATGCCACATCATTGAATCTCTTTCCCAGGAGATAGTCCCCTTCCTTACCACCCTCATTTGCCCACAGAGGACCACAGAGGGCTGGGTGAGCCCAGGGGGAAATGATACTCTTGGTCATCATGGGACCTTGGCATTACTGCCAGGCAAAACCCACTAGTAGATGAGTTCTCAATCTCCATGCTCCAAAGTCTTGTGGACCTTCTCCTATTTAAACCTGAGCATCCACCCTCTCATCATCCCTCCCATAACATGTAGCATGACAATGCCTCTAGAGCTGTCCTCTCTGAACTGGGCTGGGACTCTGGGCTGAAACCATCAGGAGTTCTTGCTTCTTGGAAACTTGGCAGCTGTGACTCGGACCCTCAGTTCACTCCTCATCCCAGACTCTGGGCTCTAGCCCTGGCTGGTTGTGTCAGTCCTGAGTTGCATCAACCTGCCCCTGGGGGAGTTCTGCATGTGTAGGGGGTGGGGAGCCCCTACCAGCACTCTGGCCTCTGTTTTCCCATCTCTAATTACACTGCACTAATCATCTTAATAGGTTGTTTACCAACTACAGGAAAGCTGAGGATCCAGAGATGCAAAAACCAAAAGTGCTAAGAGATCAGTTTTACCAGCCTCAAGGAGGCTAGGAGGGGCAAAGGGGGCATTGAGAATTTACCCTGACCTAGGGGAAGTGATGTGAGGTAAGGGTGGGACTCAGATCTGAGGGGTAACCAGATAAATGTGGGCATTGAGTAAGAAAAGCACACTTGCCTTGTGCTGTCCCATCACGCCTTGGCTGTAATTCAGAGTGCCTAGACCCAAGTCCTCTCTGTCCATGGTCTCCTGAATCTTCATGATCAACAGAGGCAGGGTGCTGGGGGGTGGGTTGGAGGTGGGATGGGTCCTTTCCAAAGCTATAAAGGTTTTAGGACTAAGGTCAGGGATTTGGGGTGAAGGGGGACTGGTTGGGAGCCTAGGAAGCCAGAATCCCTGAGGAACTCTGAAGCCATGATTATACCTGACATTTGAACAGCACATGAAAGATAACAACATTTATGTGGTGTATGTATCCTTGAGAGTCAGGATGGCCTAATGCTAAGAAGACTGACCTTGAAGTTAGGAAAACCTGGGGTCATGTCTTACTTCTGACACACATACTCTTTATATAACCCTCTGTGAGTCACTTAAAACCCTTTTCCATTTCCAAGACAACTTTTTAAAATTATAAATTACAGAAGAGTTACTGAGCTGCATTGGTGGAGAAAAGTTTCCACATGGAGAATTCCCTTAGGTGAAAAATTCAAAGATCTTGAAGAGAGGGAAGGTATCATTGACCCATTTTTCAGATGAGAAAACTCAAGTGTGGGAAAAGTAAAATGACCTTTCCAAGGTCATAAGTTCATAGATTTAAAATTGGAAGGGGTGAGTCCAATTGCCTAATTTACAGATGAGGAAACTGAGCTAAGAAAGATTAGGCGACTTACCCAGGGGCCCAGAGATAGTAAATAGCGGAACTGGGCTTTGAACCCTGGCCTTCAAGACTAAATTCCAGTCCTTTTCTTATTTCAACACACTGTGGGAATTGTCAGAAGGAAAGATTCCTGGATTTCCATGACATTTTGAAACAAATCTCTCTCTTGGCATCAATCAGGGCTTTTTCTCCCTTGAATCAGGCATTTTAGGGAGAGGAGCATGAGTGATGTCCACAAACACACGTGAAAATCGCTTTGGGATTAGAGGAGTGTTCTGAGTGGGAGCAGGTCCAAGTGGTCATGGTGGTCATAGTGGCCTGGATTGTGTTATTGGAGGAAGGGACACTGGAAACCCCCACCTCGAGATCTTCAACAGTTGCCCACTGAAGGAAAGAAAGAAATAAAAAAAAACCCAGGTAGGCACAGGAGAATCTAAATTTAAAGCTACAAGGAACTTTGGGAATCATGAGGTATAATCCCTCTCATTTTTCAGATGAGGAAATGGAGTCCAAGAAAGTAGAAGTCATTTGCCCAAGATCACATAGAGACTGAACTGGAGAGTCATGATGGAAACCTAGGGCTTCTGACTCTAAACCCAGTACTTTTTATGATGCCCCTTGCCAGAGAACAAAATCCATTTATGTCCTAAAAGCATGGGCTCCCCAAAGGAAGACTTAGGGAGTCAGAAAGTAGTTTCTCTCCAGATTCTGGACTGAGCACCCCTTGTAGACAGAGCTGTGTGTGAAGTCAAGGAAGGAAAGAAGGAAGGAAAGAAGGGAGGGAGGGAGGGAGAAAGGGAAGGAAAGAGGATAAGGGAAGAGAGGGAGGAAAGAAGGAAGAGACAAAGGGAGGGAGGAAAGAAAGGAGGGAGAAAGGGAGGAAAGAAAGGAGGGAGAAAAGAAGGGAGAGGGGAAGAGAGGGGAAGGAAGGAAAGAAAAAGCATTTATGAAGGATTTACTGTGTGCAAAACATTGTGCTAAGCACTGGGGGTATAAAAAGAAAGGTGGGCCAACCCTTGCCGTCCAGGAACTCACATTCAGACTGGGAAGACAACACATATAAACTGTCTCAGCTGCAAGTCAGATGGAAAGATCCTGTGATCCTTAGGTGCATCAGCAAGTACGGTAACATTCAGCTGAAAGAGGGGCTATGGCCCTGGCCCTAGAAAACTCCCATTCTAAAGGAGGAGACTGGACACTTAGGGAACAGAAAGCAAGGCATATAAACAAATGAATAGGGTTAGTATGGACCTCAGCACTGAGCTAGGTTTGGAGGTGAGGAAGGCAGTTGGAGGACAAATCAGAATCAGGGAAGACTTCCTGGAGGAAGAAGTGAGAAAGAAAGGAAGGAAAGAAGTTGGGGAAAGCTGAGGCAGAAAGAGAATGAGGCATCTAAATGTAGAGATGGTAGGAGAGAGTACAGAGATGCAGGGGAAGGGGCTTAGATGAGAAAGGAGGAGAGATCTGGAGGGAAGATTAGACAGGCAGAAGGGCTGAAGTGGGAGAGGCTCAGAAGAAGGGACAAGAGTGCCCAGATTCGTGGGTTTTGGTTTTTTTTTTTTCTTCCTGGGGCAACTTCATTCGGGATTTGCAAGATGTGCTGACTAAGCAGGGAACTGAGACTCCACCCTGAGGGATTAGCTGGGGCTGGGGAGGGGGGAAGGCCATTCTCCCACTCACTGTAAGTTCACATTGCACCTGGCAAACAGCACCATGCCCTGCCCAACATGCCAAGGGCACACAGCCATAGCATGCAATGTGTGTGGCACCCCTTCCACACCCCACCTCCCAGCCCTCCCAAGGACCAGAGTCAGTGCTTCCCTGAGCAAGGAAGACAATGGCCCAGAAGGATTAAAGGGACCTGCCCCAGGTGGCAGAGAGAGGAGGGGATGGAATAGAGAGAGACAGAGGCAGCTTAGTGGGGTCACTGGAAGTATGGAGTTAGGGATCAGAGGTGGGGAGGAAGGAGTTCAGAGAATCAGCTCTCAAAGGTCTGACTCTTAAGGTCTAATGTCAAGGGCTTTGACCCATGTTGAGGATAATGTAATGATGACAATTACGGTGAGAAGCTGCTAACATTTATATAGCATGTTAAGGTTTGGAAAACAATGATCTCACTTGACCCTCCGAGATAGGACTGTTATTATTTTCATTCTACAGATGAGGCTCAGGAAAGTTGAGGAACTTGCCCATGTTTACTGAAGTTGCAGGAGTCAGAGGAAGGACTCAAACCCAGTTCTTCTGATCTCCAAATTCAGCTCTCCATCCCCCATCCAGGGTGGGGAACCTGCAGCCCCCAGGTCACATGTGGCCCTCACTTGAGGACCTTTGAGGCTGAAGGTTCCCCACCACTGAGTATGCTCTGATGCCTCTCCGATGGCAGGAAAGGAGAGGGATTTGGAACAGGGTTGGGAAACAAAGATGGGGACAGAAAAGCATTGAGTAAGGAGGGCATACATACCTTCCCTTTTCTTTTTCATCAGGCCTTAAACCTTTAGACACACGTCATCTCTTCAGAGGGTTTCTTAAACCTTAGTTAACTGTTCCTCATCTAACCTGAACTAGCCACACATAGACATAAGCACCTTTCTACAGAGAGATACCTAACAACCACATGGAGTGGAGTGGGGGGCGGGGGTGAGAAGACAGAGAGTCGAAGAGAGAGTGACAGAGATAGGAAGAGATATAAGACAGAGATAGAGAGATGGGGGAGGGAGAGAGGGTAGGTGAGAGAGAGAAGACAATAGAAGAGAAAAGGGGGAGGGGAGGGAGAGAGAAGGGGAAGAAGAGAGGGTAGGGAAGGGTAGGAGGGGAGGGGGAGAGAGAGAGATAGAGACAGAGAGAGAGAAACAGAAAGAAAGAGGAGAATATGGGGAGGGGGATGAGATGGAACAATAAAGGAAAACAGAGCCAAGAAAGAGAGAAGTACAGAAGAAAACAGAATTGATAATTGGAACACCTTTGCCACTAGCTACCTGTGTGACCTTGAACAGGTCACTGCCCTTCTTGGGTCCTCAGTTTTCCTTCTTTGTATAATGAGAGAATTGCATTAATAATTTCTAAATTTGCCTTTCAGCTCTAGCATTCTATGTTTTATAATTCTAGGAGACAGGAAGAAAGAGACAAAGGTGTGTAGTGAGAGAGAAAAAAAACAGGATTTGAGAGGGTTTGAAAGAGGAGGAGAAGCTACACCCCTCAATCACAACATGGAATACTAATGTGTTGTATGCACTGTATAAACTGATATAGTATAGAGTATAGAAACTATAGTATGTATATATATATATATAGTATGCATATAGCATATTGTATATAAACTGATATAGTATGAGCTGATGCAGAGTGAAGTGAGCAAAACCAGGAGGACAATTTACACAGTAATAGCGATGTTGTAAAGAAAATCAACTTTGAAAGACAGTGATTTAAAAACAAAATAAATTAACACAATATTCATTAAAAAAAAAAAGAATTCAATCCCAACAGATGAAAAGAGCTTGGCTATGGAATCAGAATACCAGAGTTTGGAATATGTGTCTGCTACTTAACAGTTGACCTTGAAAGTAATTTCATCTCAGTACCTGTTTCTCTATCAGTAAAATGGCAGTGTTAGACTAGATGATGTATCAGATCTTTTTCTGCCATTCACATTACCTTCCCTAAGAGGTTGCAAACTCCTTTAAATCAGAGAGAGTTTTCTTTTTATCTTTGTATATTTCCAGTGCCTGTCACAGAGGGGATTCTTTAAAAATGCTTATTAAGGATTAACTGCTTAATTCTAGCAGTAAATCCTATGACCCTAAATCTTTTGCAAGGAGGCTTCCATCATCCGAAACATCACTAAACCAATCTAGTCTAAGAAGGTCAGGATAGTTAGAAGATAAGAACTTTGGGATGCTAGCTTAGTGGTTAGGGGTATGTCAATGATGGGAGGGAAGGGTTAGGGTCATAGGATCATCCCCTTATCCTCAAGAAGTGTGTTCATTGTCTGACATCCATCATGTCAGAAGTGTCTTCCTTCTCCCAGGGCAACTGTCTTGAGGCTCTGACCCTTCCCTACTTATGCTCCTTCTGAGAAAATCAAGGAAGGAAGAGGATATATGTGACTAGAGTGAGAGGGCGTGACTAGAGATGGCTCAGGGAACACTCAGTATGTGGGTTACATTGTTGGTGAGAACAGTTCCACCATTTAAGATATCATTATACAAGACCCAGTCTGACAGTCAGCATTCTGGGATTCCTCAACGGACTAGGAAGTTGAATATAATGACCTATTAGATCCCCTCTACTTCTGTCTGAGAGACCATGACAAGTCAGAAACAGGGATCTCTCTATTCAGAATCTCAGCTCCACGGAACTTATTCCATATGCTCTCTGGGATATTTTTTTTCCCATGATGGCAGGATGGTTACATACTCATGTGTACACATATAACATATGAATTTACATGTACAGAAACAATCCTCCTATCTAGACGCACATATATACATATACTCACAAACAGCCACACAAATACATAAACATGTGCACGTATGCACTCATATCTGTACACATACACAACTTCTTGTGGTAGTAAATACAAGCCAAGCCCAGTGGATCCCTCAAATGCGCTCAAGTCTAGAAATCCAAAGGTATTAGAGAAACCCTAGAACAGGAGACTCCTCACACTTTTTTTGTGTAAGGGCCCTTTGGTAGTCTGGCAAAGCCTATGAATCTCTTTTCAGAATTATGTTTTGTTTTTTTTAATAGTGTGATTTCCCCCCCAATTATACGTAAAGACAATTTTTAGCACAGAGTAATGTTTTAAACATGTAAAATAAAAATACATAGGATTGCAAGGGTAACCAATTATATCAAAATATAATTATTAACATTTATTTAAAAGACTGATGGTGCAGTGGATAAAGTGCCAGGCTAGGAGTCAGGAAGACCTGAGTTCAAATCTGATCTCAGGCACTTACTAGGTGTACCCTAAGCAAGTCACTTCACCCCGTTTGCCTCAGTTTCCTCATCTGTCAAATAAACTAGAGAAGGAAATGGCAAACCACTCAAGTATCTTTGCTGAGAAAATCCCAAGTCATGAAGAGTTGGACACAATTGAAAAAACCCCAAATCAGATCACCAAGAGTCAGACATGACTAAAATGACTGAACAACAACAAATAAAATCAAATTCAGGGACTCCAGGTTAAGAACCCCTGCTGAAGAAGAAAAGCAGAGGGAAAGGTGAGAAGTATTCCATGAATCATAGGCCCTCACTTCATGGATTATTGGGCACAAAAAAGCATCGTGGTCCAGTGGACACAGGAAGACTCTGACATGTACCGGGTAGAGCTAGATAAATCTCAGAACATCCAGTGACAGGAGATGCTGAGCTGCTCTTTCTCTATAGATTCCTACTCTACTGGGCATAGTCTACTGGGCCTGGCTCTTGCCTTAGGGAGCCATGAAGCTAAAGTCATAGACACACATATAAAGGACAAGCTGACGATGAAATAAAAAAGTTCAACAGTAGCTTCTGTCGACCTTCTGTGTTGGACATTTGGGGAATATATATGTGTGAGGGAGGACACAGAGGAGTGGAAGGGGTACCCACAATCAGATTGGGCAGGACCCTTGAGGAAGTAGCCTGCATTCAATCCAAGGGGGCTTCCTGGAAGAGAATTGGGGTATTTATTTGTGATGTGGGGAGTGCTACCCCTTTCCTTTCTCAGATAGGTGATATCAGAGAAAGAGGGCTAATCTCCCTGAGGGTTGAGGTCCTAGAGGCTATCCTCTAGGGGAGGACAAAAAGAAGAGAAGGGGAAAAGGAGGAATTTTACGGCAAGCCCGATTGTCAGTGACCACCTGTCTTGATCCTCTTACCAGGGGAATGTGACAGGAAAGAACTGGAGAGAGGTGCTTTGGTAATTCCCCCCCTAGTCTGAGCTTCTCTGGGATCTGTTGGGGCAAGGAATTCTCCAACACCAGTCCTGGGAGGAGAGGTTTGTGACAGGCCTTAGCTTGCAGAGACCACTGAGGAAGCAGCTCAGGTCAGAGTGGTCTGGTAGGTGTAAGCCATGGAGGGGTGGGGTGGCGCCAGGGAGATGAGGGGGTCAGAAAAGGAGTCTAAGGATTAAAGGTATGACAGCTTTCCCCTCCATCCTTCTCACTCTTCCTCAACTTAGGACAGAGAATTCACACTAAAGCCAAATGCTCTGCCAGCTCTCTAGTTTGGGGGGAAGTAGGGCATGATATTAAATGTAAATGACCATTGTATATGATCATCAATCCTGGGAGAATGAAGGAAAAGTCCTAGTTAAGATGTCAGGGGTACCACTCAAGGAGGTAGCTGGGCACAGTGGGAAGAGTTCTTCCTCCAGAATGGAAGGACCCAGGTTGAAGTCCTGTAAGGCAAGCAAGTCACTTACCTCCCTGGGACTCAGTTCCTTCCTCTGTAAAAATAGAGGATTGGACTAAATGACCCTTTTAGTTCTAGATCTACCAGCCTGAAGGAAATTAGAAAACCTGCTATAGTTTTGAGAATCTGGACTGTTAAAAAGAAGAAATGGAGTCTCTAGTTTGAATTAATTGATGCATACATCCAATTTGCTCCCTTGTTTATGTAGTTGTCCCATCCTCCCAATCCCCTAGGGAAAAAAAGGAAGGTTTTTGATGATAGGGACTGGATTGTCTTTTCCTTGTTCTATCCAAGTACTACTATAGAGCCTTGCATATAGTAGATACTTAATAAGTGCTTATCAAAATGTTAAATATATGCTGAATGACTAGGGTCATGGTTGGGAGAGTAGGGCGGGTGAGTATAGAATTCCCTACTCTCTCAGAAAGTTCTTCTTTAGATCTTACTTCTGTTTCTGCCAAAACCTCCCCAAACTGTCAACTCTAACTTGGTTCTGCCCTGGCAGAAAAGCCATCTGAATATACTTGTAGAGGATGGAGACAAAGTATCTACCTATCCGAAGAGGCAGGCAGCATTTTGGACATTGCTTCTCCCCCAGCCACATCCTATAGCAACCCCATGATGCCAGACCATGAGGGCAGAATAGGCAGAATAGGAGGAGGAAGACAAGGTAGGGAAAATTAGACCAGAGCTGCTGCTCACAGCTTCTCTTCTCCTTTTCTTGGAAAAGCCAGGTCCGCCCCTTTTATTCCCCAGTCCCTATTTCCCTCTGAAAATGTAACTGCTACGGAGGCCTAAGGGAATGAGTAAAAATACCATTTTAGGGGGAAATTGCACAGGAGCTGGAAAGGATGTCAGTCTCGTAGAGCCTGGTTTGGAGCTTGAAATTGGCATCTTAATTGGGCCTATTAAGCTGAGACCCTGTGGATGGAGTCTAGGGCTAGGAGAAAAGCAGGCCCAGGCACAGGCAGACTAGGGCTCTTGCTCAGGGAGACAGCTAACATGGGCCTTGTGGAACAAAGGAACCAAACTCTTAATAAAATTAGTGGCTTTCTGAGGCCACTCAGCTGCCCTCCCCTGCTGTTCACCAGGAAAATATTCTCCTAGCAATTCCAGAGCCAGAGAAGGGAGGGCGAGCTGATATATGTATATAAGGATCTGTGTGAGTGCGATGCTGTGTGTTTATGTGTGTGTATGTCTTTTATCATATATTCAACTCCATGTGTATTTTTTCCCATTTATCTTCATTTGTATCTCTATGTGAAGATATGAGAGAGAGAGAAAGAGAGAGACTGAGAGAGGGAGGGAGTGTGTGTGTGTGTGTGTGTGTGTGTGTGTGTGTGTGTATGTGTGTGTGTGATTTGAGGTTTGGGGCTGCTTTTCTTTTTTTAAGAAACCAAACTTGGCAGGCAGGGAAGGGGGAAGGGGAGACATTGGGAAGCTCTTGGTTTCCGGTTCCAGTTTTTTTCCATCTTAAGAGCAGGAATGGTAGTAGCCACACTTGGGGGCTTGCCGCTGGAATCTCTCTCCAGTTCACCCTTTCTCCCTCCTCACCCAATCCCCCAAACTCAGGCTCAGACCTGTAGCTCTAGACAAGGAAACTGGGGAGGGAATTAGGAAGGTGGGGGAAACCAAGCTGTGCCAGGTCAGATGGAATTTGAGAATCTCACCCTCCCTCCTGCCATCCCTCATTGGGAAAGAAAAGGAAGGATTTTTCTCTAAGGACCTTGAGTTATATTGCGTGAAGCCTGGAGAAGGGGTATGGATGGTCCTGCCCTATTTTTTTCTTACCTGGTCCTTCCCTCTACATACATTCTGTCCCCTGGGCTGGCCTGGGGAGGCCCAGCTGTTTAGTGAGGTCTGGCACAATTCCTCCACCCTCATCTTACCTTGGGGCTAATCTCTGGAGATGGGAGAGCCCCAGGCCCCATTTGGCTCCTCCTCTTTGGGTAAGGGAGAAACAGATGGAAGATTGGTGTCCAGGACCCTCGATTTGGAATCAGATGCGCTGAGTAACATCTAGCCTGTCCTCCCTCTCTCTCTGTCTCATTTCCTTAACTGGGAAAGAAATAACACATAATGCTTCAGAGAGTACAACTGGGTTTGAAGTTAAAAGACTCGAATTAAAATTTGGATTGTGCCACTCACTGGTTACCTGTGTGGCTTCGAGCAGATCACTTTGGCATTCCGGGTTCTGTAACATGCAGAAATTGTAATAATCAACAGTCCTTAATCTCTTTTTATCACAGACACCCTTAACAGTCTGATGACACCTATGCATCCCTTCGTAGAATAATGTTTTTAAATGCATAAAGTAAAATACATTAGAATACCAACTATATTGAAATATAGTCATTAAAATGTGTTGGGTTTTTTTAATTCATCAAGTCCAGATGAAGAGCCCCTGGATTGAGCATCTCTAGGGTGCCTTCTAGTTCTAAATTCTATTTACTGGCAGGATCTTGGCGGGGGCAGGTAGGAGGAAGAGGAGAAATTGGGGGAAGAAAGGGAGCCCTCACCTCAGAGATGGGGAGCAGGGTATCTCGGCCTCTCCATTCCTGGTCCATAGCTCTTAGCAAGACAGAGCCAGCACTCTGTCCTCTGGAACCACAGAAAACTCAGTCACTAGTAAAGCCAATGAAGGGAAAAGATAATGAATGGAGAGGGGAATGGAAGATGGGAGAGAGAGGAGAAACAAAGAAACAGAGACAAAGTAGGAGATAACAGGAAAAAGACTGAAAGAAAGGAGAGGAAGGGAAAGAGAATGAAACTACAATTTTTCTTTGAAAATGAAGTTTTTTTTTTTTAATTGGGAAAGCCACAGAATCCAAATGAAATAAATTCAAAGCAAAAAGCACTGAATGAACACCTATTATGCACAGAGACAGGCAGCAGGGCATAATGAAGAGAGGACTGACCTTGGATTCGAGCAAACCTGAGACCTACTTGTAGACACATTTTGACTGTGTGACCCCCCGCCCCCAAGTCTCTTAACCTCCCAGCGCCTCCAGGCAGCAGCTCTAAGCTTTTAACTTGCACAACAGGTGCAGATCTGCGTTGGTAAACAATTTTTTCACTAAGACTTCTGTAGACCAATGAAATCACAAATCTAGTAGGAAGAAAAAAAAAGTGTACCAGAAACAAGATACAAAGATCAATAAATTGTTATCTTCTATCATGGCACTTGCAGTCTAATAGAGATGTACACAAATAGGAATGATACATTCTGCAAGGCAGAACCTAAGTGCAAAGGAGGGGTCCAGAAGACATTTGAGTAGGAAGAAATCACTTCTGATGGGGTGGGAATGGGGGAACCAGGGAAGAATTGTGGGAAACAGTGAAAGCTTCAGGGAGGAGAGAGAATCTCAGACAGTTCTTAAGAAAAGGAAGTGAAAGAAAGGTTGCTTCTAGACATAGGGGGCAGAACAAGCCAAGGTGGAGATAGGAGTGGACAGGGTAAGAAAAGGGCACAGGGAGTAGTTCAGTTTAGCAAAAACACAGAACCACATCAGGGTAGCAATACAAAAGGGAGCCGGAAACATAGGTTGGTGCCAGTCTTGGGAGCTCAGCTCCAAAACACTTCACTCTTTTGACTTCAAATTCAGTTTTCTCACCACTAAACTGAGATTATTCATTACTTCTGTAGGGGAAAGGAGGCACAGGGAGGGGGAAGACAGCCTGGATCAAAAGTGAGTAGGGCATTGAATGCCAGGATTAAGAGTTGGCACTTGATTCAGCAGACAATGGGAAGCAAAAAATGGTGTTTGATCAGAGGAGTGCAGTGATCTAATTTGTGCTTTAGGAAGATTCTTTTGGCTGCTTCCCATGGATTAGGCAGGAGGAAAAAGGACAAGGAGACCCATTAAAAGCTAGTTTTAATTGTTTAGAGAAATAATGACTACAGCTGGAACTAGGGTGGTGGAGAAGGGAGTAAAAATTAGGGGGCATGTGTTGTTTAGTTTTGTGGAGCTGCTTCTCCCCCTATTTTTTTTTTTTTACTCTTTGTTATGAGGGATGGCTCACTGGACAAGGGAAGGGATGAGATATATTCAGAAATAAGGGTGATAAAAATAGAAAAATGTAGATTTTAAAGAAAATCAAAGGAGAGATTTTAAAGTTGTAAAGGTGGAATTGACAAGATGTTGGTAGCTGAGAAGGAAGAGAGAAAAGTAAAGGAAGACTCCAGATTTTGAGCCCGGGTGACTGGGAGGATGGATGGTGATACCATTTTCAGAAATAAGGTTAGCAAGAGAAGCAGGTTTGGAAAGGAAGACTAAAATGTTGAAATTGAGGCACTGATGGGAAAGTGAGGGTGTCGCCCCTTCATTAGCTGAATATGTGAGTCTGGAGATTTTGGAGTTATCTGCATAGAGGTAACTGAATCCATGGAAGTCGATGATATGGTGGAGAAAAGATACATATAGGGATAGATACATGGAGGAGGCTCTCAAGAGACCTAGCAGTAAAAACATAAGAGAAAGTGCTATCAACTAGGGGGTAGGTACAGAGGAGGGTGATCCAGAAAAGAGCACATGGAGTAAGTGACACTTGAACTGATCTCTGAAGGAAGCTAGGCATTCTGGGTGGCAGAAATAAGGAGGGAGAGCATTCTGGACATGGGAGATCAACCACGTAAGGGGTATGAGGTAGAGGATGTAAAGTCGCGCAGTACCATTGAAACAGTAACATTCCAGTTGAACTGGAATGGAGTTTGTGTGAGATGAGGTGGGGGGTGGGGTGGGGGTGAGGGTGGAGGGGTCTAACATGAAATCAGCCTGGAGCTGGATTGTGGAAGGCTTTAAATAGCTGGCTGAGGAGTTTGTAGTTTATCCTAACATCTCCTCCCGGTCTGTCCCCACCCTACCTCTACTTCTAATGGCTTTCCTCCCTAACTAACTATTTTGTGTTTAATTACTTTGTATTTATTCTCTTGTCTCCTTGTTAGAAAGTAAGCCCTTTAAGAGTCGGAACTTTTCATTCTTTGTATAAGTATCCTCGGCACTTAGCCCAGTGACTGGCACGTGGCAGGTGCTTAATAAATGATTGATTGATGCTGGGGGCTATTGGGAGCCATTGAAAGTTAGTGACGCGACTGGAATTCAAACCCAAGTCTATCCAGATTCCAGATCCACATTTCCCCTCTACGCTTTCTTTTAGGGCTTTTGCTAGTCCCTAGGGTTGTACCATTAATTTAGAAAAAACAAAAACCAACTACTTCTTTATCTCTGGATTTCAGAACTACCCCTACCCATTCAATCCCCATTTTACACATATACATAGAAAAAGTGCAGCATGTGCTCTGGATTTGTGGTGAGAGAATTTGAATTTGATCTCTAGCTCTATGACTTTGGGTAAGTCACTTACCATCTTTGAGCCTTAGTTTCCACATCTGTAACATAAATGGGTTGGATTATATGACATCTAGTCTCTCTTCCAGTTCTAAAGCTAGTGAACAATAGTATCACTGCCTCCCATCTTCTTCATCCCTCCATCTTTGTCCAATCTGGTTTATTCTTGGGAGAATTCCCCGCTGCCTGAGAAAGACTTAATGCCTAGGTTCCTCTTTCTTTTTCCTCAGCAAATATTGGGAGGAGAAAAAAAAAGTTTCTTTTAAAGGGAGATGAAGTGATTTAGAGAGTCCCTGAGGATGGAAAGAGGACTGAGTTTATGGTCTCAACCTGAACTGAGACTAAATACTCATAAAGGCAGTGAAAGAACAGAATAAGTGGCTGAAGAAAAGCGAGTGTCATCAAAACCCTTGGAGTATAAACTCTGATTTTCTGCAATCTGCCCTGGGTACATTAGACACCCTTTACAGAGGTGGAGAATGGGCAAGATGACCTAGGATCCGCATTATTATTGAGGAGCCCGTGCTCTTTACCTGTTCCTGGTACTCCACTCACCTCCAGGTTCTCTTTCTACCTCTTTCTATTCTCCTTCCTGCTTTGAATTCCATGGGCCCCCTTCCCCTGAGAACATGCTGACTCTTAGAGGTCATGTCTATACAGGCTCCAATTATCTGGATGATATCCCAGGGAATTGGGCAAGTCTCATATAAAATCATAAGCAGCCACCACCCCTGAGACAAAAGTGAGGACTGGGTTTGAGTAACTTGCTTCTATAGCTATGTAGCCTCTGCCTACCCCTCCATCATCTCTCCCCACCTCCCATAATAGGTTTAGGGGACTGGGGGGAGGTGAAGCCCTGTCCCTCGAACCCCCCTCCACTTCTATATTCCCTTTTTCCCACCTGCAAGTAATTTAGGAAATGAACTGGTAGTTAAGATTCCATTGCTGCCCCCAAATCCCCTACAGATCTGTGTGTATTTGGGGGCCCCTCCCCTAAGACCCCCTTGCCCTCTTTCGTCTTCACAGCAGCAAATTACTTGTAATTATCTCACATTGAAAAGCCTTCAGGAGCTGCTCCCAAAATTGCTTTAATTGAATCTCATTTCAGTGTGTGTGTGGGGAGGGTGAGGATGGGGGTCTGGGGTGGGGTGAGAGTCTTTGTCTTAAAATAGCATATGGGAAGAGGTGGGAGGGGGGAGAGGATCGAGCCAGTCCCAAATGAGATGATAGAACTCAAAGACTTCTCCAGTGTCAAACACCCTCTACTTTAAAAGAAAATGTCAATCATTCCCTTCTCCTTGGCTTCCAATATCATCTGCATATGCAAATAGCACCCGTTGGTACTGTTGTCTCTTTTTAAAGCCTTGGGTTCTCTAACAAAGCGATTGCTGGAGTGCTTGTTGGTTGTATTTTTTCTCAACCCTCTTCTCACTCCTGACCCTAAGGGAATAGATCTATATAATCCAGAGGAAAGTAGGATTTGGATATAGATAAATGAAACTGATCACCTCACAATATCTTCCCTCCTCCATCCTGAAAATTCTTCTATGAGATGGCTACATGCCTAGTCAACATCTGTAGCCCCCCAAGGTCTCTCCCTTCTGCACACTGAGAGCTTGGGACTTTTAATGGGCCAGAGCAGTGTGGGCACCTAGAAACAGAAAGAAGTTGGGAGTCAAGAAAGCCATTAGGAGACTCAGTTTCAGGGCTGTAGTAGCTCCAAGTTAGCCTTTTTGGAGGCAGTGGAAACAGGGAAGACTTGGATTCAGATACTTGAATTCAAATCCTTATTACTTGTCTGACCTTGGCTCAATCATTGTTTAATCTTTGGGTGTCAGTTTCCTTAACTGTCAAATGGAGTGGGTGGACCACGTGTCTTTGAAAGGCCCTCGCCATCTCTAAATCTGTGGTCCAATCATCTCTCGGGTCTTCAGTTTCCTTTTCTATAAAATGAAGGCAGTTGGACTAGAAGGTACTTTCCTTCTTTATCTTTTTGGAGCCAAGAGGAGTAATTGTGTGGGGAGTGTGTGCAGGAACCTGTCAGTGAGTACACCAGGTTGGTTGGGAGCAGTAATAGTCTCTCTGCTACTTAAGTTTACAGCCTCTGCTGTTGTTTTAACGATGAGATGCATGTTCGGCTGTCCAATTAATCTCAGCTTTGGAGGCTTTCCGAGAGCCAGTGGTAGATTTTATCTTGGGAGCTGTGGAAAGAGATGCCTCCAACCTGGAATGGGGAGCTGATGTTATCGGCCTCCCAGGAAGAGAGTGAAGGACCTGCTCAAGGTTGCGGGTGCAGTTATAGAGGACAGGACTTGGGACAAAGAAATGAAAGGGCTACGTTGAGGCAAAAAGCCTTCTCCCTTTGACCTGTCATCATTTTTCTGCTCCTGCCCACAGTCTTCTCTCTGGGTAGCTGAAGAACTGAATTGGGATTGGCTGAATGAGAGGGGAGGGGAGATGGTGAGTGGAGTTGGGGGTCATAGAGACAATCCTCCCTAATTCTAGGATGAAGGCGTCTCCAGGGATCTGGACAATCTACATTTCCAACAGCTCTGGGTCAGTCTATGCACAGGAAAACGGAACAATTACTCTTGGGCCAGATTTTGTGAATCATTCTTCTATATCCAAACGATGCTGGGTCCTTGCTCTCCTACTTCATCTAAGTGCAGCTTACAGGGGAGTGATTCCCTGCATCTCCCAGGGAGACCTCAAATCAGAGTATTAGATCTGGGAAGAACCAGTCATATGGGCCTTGGGTGTGTCTCCTACCATCCTAGGATTTAGAGGTGAAGGGAACCTTGGGAACATCCATTCCAGTCCTTTCCTTTTACAGAGGATCAGAGAGATGAAATGCCCAACCTCCACATAGACAGGAAATAAGAAAACTGAGATTCAAATCCACGTCCTCTGCTTCTAAATGTAGGGCTCTTTCAATGGCATGACACTGTCTCTCTTACGAATTTTGGAACTGATTGTGTGACATGGGAGACACTGGCATGAGACTACTCAACAGTGCATGCTCACCTCAGAGAAGGCAATGTGCTCTCTAAGCAAAGCAGAATTGAGGTAGCTCAGAAGAAACGAGAAATGCACAGATCTAGACAACCCACCCTAAATGTTTACGGGGACTATTTGTGCCCGACCTGGGGAAGAACATTCCTAGCCTGTATTGATTGGTCTGATCAGCCACAGTCGAACACACTGTCACTTGACTCTAGCTGGCATAGCGATGTCATTTTGGTCCTCTTCAAGAATGAAGGATAACAACAGCCACTACCTGTCCAACAAAGAAAGAAGCCCCACAGGTTGGATACAACAGCCCCTTTCATTCCCCATTGGTCAGGGGCTGAATGGTCAGTACCCATGACCTGGATTTCATCTGAGCTAAACGTTTGCCATTCCTCACACCTGAGTTTTAATTCCATTCCATTCAACAAATATTTATTATTATGTATAAAGATTTAAAAAAAAACCCAGCAGTCCCTAAACCTCCCACACCCCATCCCTGCCCCCCAGCTTACATCCTGAGGGTGGGGAATCCAGCTTGTACATGAATAAGGAAATACATAAAGTATTAAAAGGTAATTTTTCAAAAGGAAAGCATGCTAATAACAAGGGAATCAGTTAATAGCTGAATGGGGAGGGTGGAAGAGGAGGGAATGGAAGGGATTCAGAAAAGGCCTAATGTTAAGGTGGCACCTGAGCTGAGCTTGGAAGGAAGCAAGAAATTCTAGAAGGCAGAGGTAAGGAGGAAGTTTCATTCTGGGCAGTAGGGACAGCCTATGAATGCAAAGTCAGAGAGGCGGAAGATGGGGTTTCATAAAGTAGACGACAGAGTATACAAAAAGGAGTAATATAAAATAAAACCAGAAAGATAGCAGGGAGCCAAATTTCAGAGAATTTTAAACATTAGGTTGATGAGTATCTATTTAGGGAAAGGAGAAAGGAAAAGGAATAAGCATTTCTTTATCAGACACTCTACTAAGAAGCACTTTTTACAAACATGGTTTGATTTTTAGTCCTAAACAATAGTAAGCAAAAAAATACTATTAAAGGAGATTAAAGAAAAGTAAGAGGAAGTTGTTAAAGATGTTCGAGTAAGTGGTGATGTGAGCATGTCTACATTTTAGGAATATCAGTTTGGCAGCTGCGCAAAAGACAAATTGTAGAAAGAAGAGATGAGAGGCAGGGAGGCCAACTGGGAGACTATTATAAAAGTCCAGATGAGAGATGATGAGGGCCTGCATTGTCATATGGGCAAAATAAGAAAAAATGAGAGGCCAGTTGAATCTGTACAAGATTTGTCATCCAATTTCTTGTCCTGTCTAAGGGATGTATCTTAACCAAACCTCTCCCCCAGACACTAATTTTCTCTTATCATTTCTCCCTTCCCTAAGAGTGGCCCCATAAAATATGTTTTGCCTAATTGCTCATGTATAACCTATATCAAATTTCTCACTATCTCAGGGAGGGGACAGGGAAGGAAGAGAGAGAATTTGAAACTCAAATTTTTAAAAAACAAATGTTAAAAATTGTTTTTGCAAATGATTGGGAAAAATTCAAAAATTTTTTGAGGGGGAGGCAATTGAAGTTTCACACAGGTTCACACAGCTAATAAGTGTCTAAGGCTAGATTTCAACTCAGGTCCTACCTGACTCAAGGTTGGTGCTCTATTCACTCAGCCACCTAGATGTCCCCGATGATATATTTTTTTAAAGACCAGTTCCCCTCCCCTCATATTAATCACCATAGGCCACTATTTTTTCCCCTGGATATCCCTATCTGGCCCTCCAGCGGTTTCTTCTTCTAAGAGAAAGAGATCTGATATGAACTGAGATGGAAAAATACTGGAATAAGTTGCAGGACACCTGGGAATACTGGCCTTTTTTGTACTACAGGGGAAAAGTGTACTCAGAGTATTACATTTGGGCCTAGGGCTATTATGGAACAAGGGTCAAGCCTGCATTACTGGTTGACCAGATACTGTCTAGCCTTTCTTCCACTGAAGCATTTCGAATGGAAGAGATCATTGGAATATTTTAGTTCAGGATTCTGAGCACCAACTTCTAGAAGGAAGAAAGGAAGTAGAGAGGGAAGAAACTTACTTGAGTATGAGGGAGAAGGTACCAGAATGTTTAAGGGAAACAGGAAATTTGTCCCATTTCTGGGAGACAAGTCAGGAAGAAAGTTCATTAGACTGTCTATATTTCCAAGATTCTCCCCATAAAACGGCCAAACCCATTTTGAAATGTCTTTTGTCACTTCAAAAGTTAAGGAGGGAACTGAAGGGAACATGGGAGCATTTTCAAGTACATTTAGAAGTGTTGATCTGTGGAAAAGGAATTAGGATGACAGATTTAGAGCTGGAAGTGAACTTAGAGGCCATTAAGTCTAACCACCTCACTTTATAGATGAGGAAACTGTGGCCAAGTGATTTTCCCAGCGTCATACAACTAGTAAGTGTCTAAGGCAGGATTTGAACTTTCTCCTGACTCTACACCTAGCACTCTAAGTCTGAGAGAATAAAGAGAAGTGTGTGAAAATAAGTCTGCGCAGTTTTTAAAAAGCCAACTTCCTAATAACTAGAACTACCCCAAAGTAGAACCGGTTGTCAAGCAATCGTCCTGTCCCTGGACACATTTAAGCAAAGTTTGGAGGATTGTCTAGTGTCAGGGTGTGAAGGGATTCCTGTATGGAACGGGAGGTTGGTTCATATGACCTCAAAAGCCCCTTCCCATAACACTGAAGTTCAGTAATTCTATAATCTCAGAGAATTCTGGGGTCAGACTATGGGTGAAAGCAACCCAGGTAACTACCCCAGAGCTGGACAAGGTGCCATCTACACTGGCAATCTCTAAGTGTGGTTTCATACCACCCTGTCAAGTATCCCTATGGATGACACAGAAGTCCACATTCTCTAACTGAAGTAAATGTGCTTCAATGATGGCATAAACATGCCTGTTAATTACCTTCTCATGTTCTAATCTTACTTTTATGTCTCAATGTTGCATGGAGGTAGCCTTATTTTTATTTTTATTTTTTTGTTATCAATGATGCCCATGGAACCCAGGCCCTGCTAAACTCAGGTCTTGCTAAGTCAGACAGACCCAGTGACAAACTGTCAATTGAAAAACTGGCCTGGTTAAAATGCGAAAGGGCCCCCATTACTTTGACCACCGAGTGATGAATTTTTTTGACCACAGCAACTTATGAAGGCTTACTAAGACAGAGAGGTATTGGCAACCTATACCAATAGGGAAAAATAAGTGTTTACCTAGCTGGAACGATGTGTAGAAAGATATATCTGCTGCACTATTTTGGGGATAGGTTAGGGAATTCAAATAAATACCTTCGGAATAGATTGTGAACTCATAGAGCTAGCATTGGAAAGGGCCTCTAAGGCCAGCTAGTTTCACTCCCTCACTTTAAAACCCAGGGAATTAAGTAATTTGCCCCAAGTCAGTAGGCAGTAAAGGTGAAAGATAGGACTGTCTCCTCCCAAGTAAGAGACAATATGTTATAATGAACAAAGAACACAGGGAGACCTGGATTCAAGTTTTACCTCTGACATTTAGACAAGTCCTCTGACCTCTTATTTCTTTTTCCCCCCATTTATTTTTTCCAATATGACCTTTTATTTCTCTAGGTAATCCTTGAAAACTTTTAAAAATTGCAGCTCTATAAGGCTGCAGAGAAGGTACCAGCCTGCATTGGTAGAGGGATTTTCCTCACCTGGGAGTTCCCAATGAAAACAGTCTTAATCCTTTCACTCTAGAGCCAATGGTTTTTCTGCCATATTGAGCTCTCTTCATTTTACACATGTGAAAGCTGAGTCCAATACATGTTAAATGACCGACTACATAAAG
Organism: Potorous gilbertii; assembly: GCA_028658325.1. Classification (NCBI taxonomy): domain Eukaryota; kingdom Metazoa; phylum Chordata; class Mammalia; order Diprotodontia; family Potoroidae; genus Potorous; species Potorous gilbertii. The sequence continues at coordinate 524,060,557 of CM053770.1, forward strand.
TAATAGAGTATGAATTCAAATCCAGGTCTTCTGATTCCAAGTCTAGGGTCCTTTCCATTGTACTGTCTTCCTTTTACAACTACAAAAAGAAGATAGTCGATGGATTAACAAGATGTCAGAATAGAAGAGATATACCTCTCCCTCAGAAACAAAAAAATCTAGATTATCAAGAGAAATAATATTTAAAAAAGATGGAATGAAGGAGGAATAATAGCACTTCCAGACCTCAAACTATATTACAAAGTGGTCGTCATCAAAACTTTTTGGGAAAAGGTTTTAGTTAAAAGAAAAGTGCATCAATAGAATGGGCTATACTAGGAGAACCAGAAGTAATGCAGGAATGCAATGACCCCGTGTTCAATAAACCCTAAAACATAGATTACTTTGGGAAGAATCCTCTATACCAAAAAAGATTACTGGGAAAACTGGAAAGCAGTTCAACAGAAATTAGGCTTAGACTAGCATCTTACACCGTAAGCCACAATAACTTCAAAATGCATATGTTATTTGAATATTAAAGATCTTACCATAAAAAATTAGAAAGATTACATAGGGACAGGTAGGTGGCATAATGGATAAAGCAACCATCCTAGAATCAGGTAGAACTGAGTTCAAATTTAGCCTCAGACGCTTACTACCTGTGTGACCCTGGACAAGTCCTCAAAAAAAATAAATACAAAGAAAAACATATAGTTTTCATAGTTATTACTTGGGAGTGAAATCTTAACCAAACAAGGAATGGTTGACTACAAAAGACAAATTAAACAATTTTGATTACGTAAAATTGGAAAATATTTGTCCAAACTAGAATGAGATGGAAAGCAATTGACTGGCAGGGTGGGGATGGGGCAAATCTATGTATCAAATATCTCTGATAAGTATCTGATACCCCAGATATGTAGACAACTACAGAAATGTAGGTCCAAAAGCTATTCCCTACTAGGCAAGTGGTCAAAGGAGATGAATAGATAGTTCTCAAAAGAATTGCTAACTATTACCAATCACACTTCCCCACAAAGAGGCATCAAGGTTTGAAAAGTCATATAGATGGTGGTTGACATACCACCTCTTTCTGACTTGACATTTATAGACATTGCTTTCTTCTTTTCTTTTTTTTAAATCTCTTATGATTGAGCATGTTTTCTTTTAATATGATTGGTTTTTGCTTTTCTTCTTCTAGATTGTTCTTCATTTTGATGTATTTACATCCCCAATCTACTGTTCTCTCTTTTCTTTCTTTGATGAGGCTTGCCATGGAGGATTCTAGTTTTTCCTATTCTGCACATTATTTTTATTGTGCAAGTCATAAATTCTGCTCTCAAAATTCTCATTTCTCTTTTGAAATACTTAGGAGAAGTATGTTAAGGTTCCATGTTCTCAAATTCCATAGGAATAGATCTTCCATCTAATCAGGTGTTGGATCATTTTCCTTTGATTTGCAATATTTATACATCCATGCCAGCACTCATTTGCTAGATCTGGAGACTCTATTTCCTTCTGTCATTACTGTTTTTGCTGATTTATCTGTTTGTGCTCAGTTTTGTTTGAATTTTCTTCTTCCTAAAATCTTTGTTAAGTTCAGTCTCTCCCCCTCCTCCTTATTCTCTTTATCCCTCACTTTCTGACTCCATCCCCTCTGTGGTTTTCTTGGGGGTTGGATGTCACAACATCTCAGTTTCCTCCCATGAAGGGCAATTCATAGCTCACCAGCCTAAATATCTGTCTCAACATCTGTCTCAACTTACTTTTGGGTGGTTAGTACCAGTCCAGCTAGATGCTGTGCTCCTTCCTTCATCCTTGGTTGAGTACTGTACCCTCTTTCTCCACATGCATGGAGTATCTTGTCATAATATCCTTTCCTGTTCTCTCTTCCTTAGTTCTTTGCCCTAGCAGTTCAGATGCTGTAGTATTGGTGATATAGGAGTGTTGCCTCTAGCAGTCTTTTTGTTTCTCAAAGGCTATCACTGACTGACTGTTATGCTGAAGCTAGGGCAAATTTCTGCAGTCTAGAGCTGGGGCCTTTATGGTACAGGAAAGACAGAGGAGAGAAGAGAGTGTAGAAGTGGGTTGTTATGATTGCCCATGTATAACCTATATCAGATTGCTTACCATCTTGGGGAAAGGGGAGGGGAAAAATTTGGAACTCAAAATGTTATTAAAAATGAATGCTGAAAGTTATCTTTACACGTAATTAGAAAATATAACATAGTATTTACAAAAAAAAAAAAGGAAGAAAAGAAGTGGGTTGTTATAGGCTTGAGCTGCCTCCATGCTTGGTAAGGAGGTGGGTCAGTCTGTAGTGCTGGGGTCAACTTGGGTTTTTTTTAACTTTCTTCTGTATTCTGGGTGTCGGCAGAAGTTTTTTTATCTTTGTTGCATAATTTTTTTTGGAGACATTTGAGTGGCAATGGAGATCAGTGAAAATGTCTGTTCCTCCATTTTGTTGCTCTTATATTCTAGAAGTTCTCTAAGAGATGGTTCATTTGGAGTGGGAAATGTTGGGGATGTAAAAATTGGGGATGTCAATAAAATTTTATTTTTTTAAAGCATATTTCTCCCTCATTCTACAGCAGAAGAAGTATTGTATATTGTAGAAAGGTTTTATTGTTTGCAGGCAGGACACAGTGGTTTGCAGTCACTTCTAACTCTTCTGAATCCATGAAACTAAAGTTAATTGAAGGGAAGACTTGCCTCATCACACAGTTACTCAGTAAGGATTCAAATGGTTTATATTAGTGATTTCCTTTGTCCAACGGGCAGCTAGATGATGCAGTGGAAGGAGCAGAAGGCCTGGAATCAGGAAGACTTGAGTTTGAATCTCGCCTCAGACACTTACTAGAGGTGTGACCCTGGGTAAGTCACTTCACTCTGTTTACCTCAGTTTCCTCATCTGTAAAATGAGTTGGAGAAGGAGATGGCAAGCCACTGCAATATCTTTGCCAAGAAAATCCCAAATGGGGTCACAAACACAACTCAACAACGAGAACATTGTCAAAATCATCTTGGATAGAGGTGTCAAACACAGCCCAAACCAGATTAAAATGTAATTGGAAAATATTGAACAAAATAAGTAAAAATACAATGAAATATAGATAATATTACATTTAAAAACTAAGTCACTATGTGGCCTGCAAGGATCCTTTACGGATGGATCAGTAAAACAGTTTTTGAGTTTGACACCGTCGATCCGAATATATCAAGTTGAGGTGAAGAGATTTATCAATTATTTTGCTTGAAAAATATAGGGATAATCTAGAGAGAACGAGAGAGGTAACGTCCACAACTGCTGAGAAATTGGAAAAATTTAGGACCAGAGCAAGAAGAGTTTATTGCAAACTTTAATCATTTAAGATTGCTAGGAGTAAAGACATGGGAGCTCAGGGAGTGGCGGGCAAAGAAGGGAGTTTGGGCCAGAAAGACCCCATCTAGGCCCTGGGGACCCAAATTCCCTTCAGTAGAGCAGATGCCCTTTATAAAGCAAAGAACTATTCCTTAAACCCAAGGGCAGTGTCCCTACAGGCAAAACAGAACCTGGCTGTAAGGATCTGCATAATCTACACCCAGAGGCAATGATCCAGGTAACCTACCCCTCTTCCCCTTCCCCCAGACTCCTCATTCCTTCCCCTCCCCCATCCCAACCCATAACTTTATCCTGATTTGGTCCTAATGACATGGACTTATAATTTTGTGGACAGTTTTATTTTTTAAGGGGGTGGGTGGGAGGGTAAATGCTTAATAAATACTTGTTAAATTACCTGGATAGTTAGTGCCATTCTGTACTTGAAATGTGTAGACACATACCCGGGAGGGAGGAGAGTTTATGAAGGCAGTGAATGAATTATCCAGTTAGGCTGTTTAAGCCCTTTAAACTCTGCTTCTTGGGGGCTGGTGCAGAATTGGCATAATTATCAAGATGATCTGACCCTGAATTCTTCCCCCTGCCCCAAGAACCTGCTTCCCATTCCCTCGAAATCTTCAGACCATTGAGATTAACATGAGCTTTTTGTCATTTTTAGGAGAGTGTTAGCTACCTCCCTCGTCCCATCCCGCCCCCCCCCCCCCCCAATCTCACTGCCAAAGGCAGGGACACTACAACTGGCAAGGGAGTTGAGTAGTTACTGTGTGCCTGGTTTTACTGTGTTGCAGTAGTCCTTCCAAAGGGAGAGATGGGCCAGACAGGTGACTGGCCTTCAGTCATATGATCAGGTTGGGGGAGGCAAGAAGGAGCCTGGAGAAGAGAGCCCAGCTCTGCCCCAGTGACATTCAAGAGGATTTCTCCCTCTCCCCACCTACCACATCATAAGCCAGCTTGGCCACCATGCTGACTTCTCTCCTAGGTGTTTGTTTGTTTGTCCATTTGGAAGGAAGTGACCCAACCCAACTGCAGAGGGAAGGGGATGGTGTTCAACTTCAGGTCTGTCTAGGGAGGGGGGCGGTTGTGTGGGGAGGCTGAGTTAAAACTTGTCCATTTTTATTCCAAATCTTCCTCCTCCAGCTACTCTTCCTCTCCTACAGCCTATCTGAAGCTATTTTCCTCCAAGGGCCCAGAGAGGCATGGGTAAGCTGGGTCCAGAGTTATATGGGAGGCACGGAGCACCCACCCCTTCTCAGACTCACATCATCTGGGGTGCTGCCAGAGCATCTTGGGGATGCTGCTGCTGGTACCAGGTCCCAAAGTTGCTGGCATAGCCCCCAGTAGGCAATGTCCTGGACCTAGGTATATCCCACAGTGAGGGGAGGGGTGGCGACAAGGCTGGGAGGGCTCCCAGAAGCTCCCCTTCTTGATTGCTAGACCCCTGCTTCATGATCTTCTTATACTTTGAACGTTTGTTCTGAAACCAGATCTTCACCTATTGGGTAAAAGGAGAAAAAGAAACAAGTCACAAAGCAGGGATCTCGTAAGTCCTTCCTAGGTCCCAAATATCAGACTTTGTGGGTGGAGTGGGATTGGAACCCTTCCCATGCCAGGCTAAATCCATTCAATTCAATTCAACCAATAAACATTAATTGGCTACTATACCAATATATGGAAAGCAGCCTAATATAATGAATAGAATTCTAGATTTGGAGTAGGACAAAGCTGGATTCAAATCCCCACTGTGACCTTATTAACTGTATAAGCATGGGCAAATTACTTAACCTTTTAGAGCTTCAGGTAACTCTCTAAAATCACACATTTTAGACAATTTAGTAGAAGGAGTTTCAACACTGAAGGACTCTAAAATTCCTTCACATTAAGTGGAAGGTACTGTGTCCTGGGCTGGGGAAGAGAAAATTAGATAAAGTCTCTACCTTCCAAAAGTTTGAGGTCTAGGGTGCTTATAGAAACACCCTATATATTTATATATATTTATATTTATATAGTTATAGAAAATATAATAAAAATATTCAAAAGAGAAAACTATGCAAAATTAGTGGAGGGAGAGATTACTTCCAGCTTGGGGGAAGAGGGTAGCTTTGTGGAAGAGATGATACCTAAGATGAAGCCAGAAAGAAGGGAAGAATTTTAATAATAAATATGAATAATGTTAATATTATTTTAATAAAAATATAGCTAAATAATTTAAAATTTTAATAAAATAATGAAAATTTTAATATTAAAAATTTTATTAACAATAAAATGGAAATGGTGATGGTGGGAGGGGTTTTCCTAACTCTTCCATGGACACATCTTGTACATACTAGCAGTCTTTATTCTTTTCCCTTATCCAGAAATGTCTTCCTTTCTTGTCTTTATACCCATTCTCGAAGGCCATTCCAATGCCACTTCCATTAGCCTAAAAGGATCTACCCTCCTCCCAAAGCCCTGTAGCACTGTATGAAGTCTTCATTTGGAATTTATCACATACTACCTGGTAATGTGAGGTTCTGGCTCTCTATCATATTACAGTAGTGTCTTCCCAGCACAGAATGCAGACTCAATAAGTTGGTTGATTATTTGCCTAGCAGTCTCTCTTTGAAAGTATTTTTTTTGTAGGTAGTTTTTTTGGGGGGGGAGTCAGGGGTTTGGGTTGTGGGGGAGGAGTACGGAGGCAGGAACTAGGGTTGACCTAACCGGTGATCAGCTGTCCTGATTTCAGGGACACCAGTTTCCCAATGTAGTTCCAAATTCTGCCATTAGGAGCCCAGGGTTCAGGTTTTTATCTGGCTACTTAAAATGCAAATAACCAGAGTTTAATCACTCATTAAGTCTTGTCATTTATAACTCAGCGTGAATGAGTTTATCAGATCTCTGAGTCAGTGCCAAAGCTAGTGGGGAGAAGTGCCCAGAGACGGGCAGGAGCACAGAGATGGAGAAGGTTGGGCTGTATTCAGGGCATTCAAGGGGGAGGGGGCGCAAGCTAAAGATAAACTTTGCTTAATGGCCTTTGCCTCCTCATTCCACTCCCTCTTCAAGTCCAATTACTTCCTCTGGAGCTGCATGGAGAACAGAGCAAAGGCAGGGTGGTCTAGGTGGGGCCCCTTCCTCCCCACCCCCAGGGCACCTGGCCCCCACCTGAGTCTGAGTTAGGCCTAGCTGGGCAGCTAGCTGAGCCCTCTCTGGAAGGGCCAGATACTGTGTGTGCTGGAAACGCTGGTTCAGATGCTGAAGCTGGAGGCTGGAATAGATGGTTCTGGGCTTTCGAAGCTTCTTGGTCCTGCCATTCAGCTGGAGTCCCTCTGGCTGTGGTAACCCAAGTGGCTTGTCCAGGTCTGATGGATGGGACAGCAGCAAGAAAAGGAATATTGGTTTCCTAGTACCAGCCATGCAGACTCCTCACTCTCTTGGGCCCAAACATGTCTCTTGGCAGGAGGTTCTAGACAGACATCAGGACTCCCAGGGTTCTCTGCCTATATCCTTCAAGTATTTACTCTCCAGTCTTTGTCCTTCCCTCATGTCCCCTAATTCCAACCATTCCCCTCAATTTCATACAAGGCTTATCTGGAGCCACCAGAAAAACCAATTCCTAATGCAGTCTCTACCCCAAACTTTTGAAAACAAGAAGGCATGTGAAGAGATGGGAAAGAAGTCACAAGTCCTCACCTACATTCAAGGCTGCTTCTATCTAGCAGATTAGGTATTTATTTTCCTCACTCCATCAGCAGAGGCCCTCTTGGGATTGAGTCTCCTGGAAAGATTGCCCTAGCCTTCATCACCCTCCCATCCTTTCCTCTATGGGCCTCCAATTCCAGAGAAAGAAAAGAGTGGAAGAAGTGGATTCCATAGAACCACGGCTTGTCAGAACTGAAAAGGGGGAGTATGCTTGGGAGATTCCACATTTTACCAGAACTAGAAGAGACTTTACTGAGAAAGAAATTGAGGCTCAGTGGGAGGGAAGGGATTTGACCCAGGATTTCTCCCATCTCACAAAGCCTGTCTGCCAGGGTTCACACTTAGAAAGAAACTTTCCTTCCAAGCTGTCATTCCTCTCCCCTTCTTACCTCCCTCAAAAAACTTAAAAAAAAAAAAATGAGACTGTGCCAGAGATGGCTTTGATTTGGGGAGAGCTGGATGGCAGGTTAGAGTTTTATACACCCTCTAGATGAACCAATTTTTTACGACTTTTGTCACCAGGTTTATTCAGTGTTTTTACTGAAAACTTAAGGGCACACCACCAAGACCCTCCTTAATCCCTTACTAGTGCTAGGTAAGCTGCTGACCAGTTGTGGAACAGGCACCTGATGGGTGGCTCGGGGTACTTTTGTTCTGCACTGTGCAGAGCTGGGGCTGAGAGTCCCGACTTTTGCCTGATGACCCCAAAGAAACAACAAAACCCAACCCACCCTTGGCCCCATCTCTTGCTCTAGCCTCAGGTGAGGCTGCTTCTCTGTCCATAGGGTCACTATCGTTGGTTCATCCTGGGAAGTGAGTAAAACAAAACATCCCCTGAGTCAAGCAAACTTCTCTTCCCCTCCCTCACTCCATTTCTCCATTACCCATTATGAAAAGTCTGGAAGGCACCTCCCTAAACATCAAAATCCCAAAGTTTTCGTAAACCTTAAAGTAGCAGGTAAATGCCATTGTGGAGGCTGTTGTTATTCTGCTCTTTGTGTGTTCTTTGAATATCATTATCTGCATTTGTCAAGAAGTCTCTAAGTGCAGCTATTGTGTGTTTGTGTGCTCTTGTGGGGCAAAATCTGGTTAGGTGCCTCAGTATCTGACCTGGTGTTTTTGTACGTGTGACCGGAGGTAACTGTGTATCTGTGTACATTTCACTGTGTGGTCTCTGACTGAGTCCACTGAAACATTGCCATCCTAGTCTCCATGTGTTCCTCTCCCCACCCCTGAGAGACTGATTTCCTGAGAAGGCTGCCTGCCCTCCACCCAAACATTACCAACCACAGCAGAGGGTGCCACACTTCCCTAGTAGTTCCTCTTTACTGCTCACAAAAGCTTTCACCCCAAATTTCCAGAAAAAAGTTTTATTTTCCTTTCTTCCCCCGACACAGCTTCCTATATTCCAAGATGTCTACATTGACCAAAAGAAACAGCAAAGCAAAGATCCAATAGGAATCACCTGCGCAGATATGATTTCTCTGGGTATAATGGGAGCACAGGAGATGGGGAGCTGGAGAGAGAGAGAGAAATCAGCAGAGCTGATCTAATCATTTTCCCCAGAGCCCACAACCCCCAAAACATGCAGCCAATATTAGCTCCTACTTTGTCCTTTCCTCTCTCCTTTCTCACTGTCTATACCAGGGCTTCCAATGATTCTCTGGTCCCAGAAGCAAACCCTGAAAATGACAAGTAGTTCAGCCCTAGTGACTGCAAACAATCACTGGGCCTCATTTTAAAAGTCGGCTTCCTTTGGTTGGAGGAGCTGCCTCCTACAGTCACCCGAAGTCCCTAGATGAAACCTCTTTACATTACGTCTTGTCACTACAGCTCCAAATAACAACAGGCAAACTCCTCCACATAGCCAGACTACTACTGCCTTTCCAAGGCAAAGAGACCACAAAAACCACTGTTGAAGAGGTAGCCCTCAGAAAGGGGGTGCTACAGAGAGCACCTACTTCAAGGAAGGGGAATACCAAACACTCAGGTTCTAGAACATGGGATCTGGGTTCCCCGACAAGTGCAGACTAGAGGTCAGTGAGAAGGAGGAAGAAAGGGAGTAGAGCCTCAGTTAGAAATTTTTCTTCGTTGGACCCGGGAGAGAAAAGAGAGCAGGAAAAAAACCACCATTATTTTTGATTCTCATTCTGTCCTTTCCTAGAGACTTGAACTAAGGGAAATAAGCGAAGGGGAATTGGAAAACCAGTAGAAAACATCAAAAGAACAAAAATATAGAGGCACACCCCCACACCAGTTTTCTTTTTTCCAAGGAGGGGAAAAAAGAAAAAATAAACACCAGAAAATCAGAACATATTTTGGCTTCAAACTGTACAGATGATAGAGAAAAGGGACTGTGATTCTGGGGGAATCTGTCTTTCTGTCCTTCAAACACCACCCTAACTCTTTGGGGGGATAGGGGTGGGAGTGGTGGCCAGATCTTTTCAGGAAAGATAAGCAACTGGTTTGTAGGGACCATTTGGCTGGGCAGAAAGAATTCTCAAAAACTAGAGACTAAAAGAATGGGTGTTATCATACCCAGGATAGGGAGCTAAGTCTCTTGGAGACAAGATGGAATGCCCCAAATAGTGGAAACATTGCCTTGGACAATAAACCAGAAGGTCTGGATCCTGTCACTAACTTTATATTGTTATTTTTAAAAAGTTGTTCACTATGGATCTGTTTCCTCCTCTACTGACTATGAGGGGACTGAACCAGATAATGGGAGAAGGGGGATCCCATCACTGACATTTTGCAGCTCTAAATATTTTTACTGAGATCTATGAGGAAAGGCTGGGCAGGGAATCCTGCTGTCACTGTGTAAAGGGTGAAGGATGGTGACTTGATATGTCACTGAGGGAGAGTGTCACTGTATAGAAAGCCAGGATATAGTAAGTCTAAGATAGACTGAATGGAGGAGATTACTGAGGGTGTGTGTATCATTGTGAGAGTCTAATTGTGGGAGCAATTAGGTACAATTAGGCTAACTCCTGTGAAGGTGATGTGGCGTGTTAACTGTGCAACCAGGTGCATTTACAGGGCATAGGGTATATGTGAGATGGTGTGCAAATAGTATGAACTGCGTGTAGAACAGAGATGTCTGTGTAACTTCGAGGCAGCAGGGACATTATTTTTTGTGCATGTAGTTTTATGAGGTCGGTTTAAGTGAGATGATCTGTATTTACCTGCTCTGAGAGCCCCTAAATCTTTATTAAGGATGATACCCCTCCATTCATCCGAGGCTCGAATGTTTTATCTGTAGTGTTTGTCCACTGTACTCTACACCTTTCCCAGACAAGGGATTGATTGATTCACAGACCAGTACTGCTGCTGCTGGACTCTTCGAAGTCGGGAGAAAGCCAAGATAATGAAGCATAAGGTTTTTTGCCCATTGTTTTGAGAATGACATAACTCTCACCCAAAGACCTTAAAAGTGCGGTGTACCGACGCATGTCATGGCCCAGAGGCTCAGAGACAGGGAAATAAGTTGGGGAGGGGAGAGGAAAAAAAGATCTCGATTGCACACCTCCAGTTCCCTTAATGGCCAAAGCCGCAGCTGTGTCGATGTCTCACCCGCTTAACTTCCCTCAGAGGAAAATGGATTCTCTTGTCTTTTTTTGGTTAAACTCGAAGGAACTTGGTGGATGGTGGGGGTGGGGAAGAATGTTCTAAATGATCTCTCTCTCCACCCCACAAATAATCAGCCCGTTGGCCAGGGTGTAATTTCTCTTAATACGGGTTTAGTGTAAGAACCACTTGGAAGGACAGCTGCTGCGGAAGGAGACTGCGATTCTTTTCTTGGGGAGTTTGTTCTGGATAATGATAACACAAGTATCTCCCCCCCCCCCCACTTTTCCCCAAAGTATACATCTGGATTGTTTCAATTTTCTCTTTACACGTAGGAACACACACATGCCCTGCTGGGTGAATTTTTTTTTGGGGGGGGGGGACGAGCGGGGAGAGAACGGGCCCGGCTTCACTTAACTGCAAATCGAAACCAGGTCGAACTTGAAAGGAGAAGGGGATCGACCCGCCACCCCCTCACCCCTCCTTCCGCCCCAATCCTTTCTTCCTCCCTCCTTCTCTCCCTCCCCCCAACCCTTAGGTCGAGTCGAATACAAGTAGACTTCAATCCCGCTGTCTATGGCCAACCTTTGGAAGGCGAAGTAAGGGGGAGAAAAGCAGGTATCGAGGATTCGGCAGAAACAGGGAAACTGTTGTCGGATAACCCACTCCCCCGGCGCTTCCGCCTTACCTGCCACCGCCTGCAGATTCACTGCAGGGCCACGGAGATGCAGCGAGGCGGTCCCGGGCTGCTGGTAAGGCAGGTGGGGGCCGCTGGGGGCTGTGGGGCTGGCATAAGGGTAACCTACCGCGCAGCCGTAAGACTGCGAGGCTCCTGGGTAGGGCCCCTCGGGGGGCTCAGGGGACGAGGGCTGCAGACTACGGGGGTACGGGGCAACGGAGTGTTGGGGAGGAGGGGCAGGAGAGAAGTCCTGGAAGGTGGCTTTGGAGGCATCGGGTCCCAGGAGGGTGGTGGGCAAAGAGGTCATGGTTACAGTGGCCCTGGGCCTAAAGGTTCCTGGCACCTGGATCCATGGCCTGGCCAACACCTTCTTCTACCTCCTTCTTCTATCCGTGCCTTCCGCCCCTCTCTCTTCCCCTAGCCCAGTGCACCGGGTTCCGAGAGCCTTCCCCCCACCCCCCGAACTTAAAATCTCAGGGAAAGACTCTCCCCACGCCGCCTCCCGCAGAGAGCGGGAGCCGGGGGGTGGGGGTGGGAGAGGGGCCGAGGCCCCCACCCCCCAGTTTCGCCCTCCCCCCACCTCAGTTCGTCAAGCCCCCTCCCTTTCCCTCTACTTCTCCACAGCTTAAGATTCTCGAGCCCCGGGTCGGGGTGGGGTGGGGGGGGGGGCACTCTCCCTGCGTCCTGGATTGGCTAAAATGCTCATATACGTCACCAAGTCCCCTCCCTACCACGCCTCCCCCAGCAACTCTTTGGAGTAATTGATCTCGGGAAACTTGTAAGGTGGGATCTGTGTACTGGATCCAGGGTTATCAACTGAGAGGGAGATGCTGTAAGATCACAAAGTCCCCCTGGGATATGGGAGAACCCAGTAGTCCGGAAAGGCAGAGGCTCCTCACCCCAGAAAGGCAGTTTGGGACCCGCGGAGCTGGGTGAGGAAAGGCCTCTGTTAATCGACTCTGAATCGGAGTTGGGCAGCGATAGTTGAGGAGAAAGAAAGGTCCAGGGGTAGGGGGTCAGCTAGACAGGTGCGGGGGTTGGCGGCTGGCCCACCCTGAGTCTTTCCTCCTAACGCCCGGCCTTGATTACTGCTTCTGGGGACAAGGGACGCAGGGCTCGGAACTCTTCTAGTCCCCCAGCTCCAGGATGTCAAGAAACAAAATGTTCCGAAACCAGTAAACAACCCCTACCCCCCCAATTTTCATCCCCTCTCCCCGTTTGCCACTCTGCCTCCAGCCCAGGTCTCGGCCCGGGTCTACCCTGCCCCAGCTGGACGGAACGGGGCCAGCCAGGTGGCTGCAGGCTTGGGAGGCAGGGCAGCAGGTTCAGCTCGGCGGAATGTGAGGCTGTGCAGTGGGGAACCGTGCTTAAAGAGGTTGTTGGTAAACAGATCCTGGGCGGAGGGAGGGAGCTTGCAGCCGGGAGTTAGGAACGGAACCAGCGCCCAGCCAGCTCGGCTCACGTGTTTGGAATACACACCCCTTTCTACGCACGCAGGCATTCGCACCCCTAGCACCTGCCCGGACATACACGCGCTGTGCTTTAAGTCTTCACTCTGGGTCACAGAGAAGTCTGCACCTTTTGTCGATCTCCGAACTCGTTCTTCTGCTGGGACAACTTTGAGGCCAGGGGAGAGAGTAAAAATTAGGAATGGGGGGTAGCCTCCAGGACACAGCTCCCTGCTCCCGGAGTCACTTTCAAAGTGGCTCATTCTCGGTGGCCTTTTACCTTTTCCCCACAGGCCCAGAGCTCTGAGCATGAACCCTCAAACTACCAAATCACTGACCTAAGAGGGTTTAGGGATGATGGACAGATATAATGGAAGTCTTAATATATCTTCTAGAGACCCTTAGAAATACACCTGACTGGGTCGATTGAAGTACGAAAGGGTTTTCCCTGCTGCCTGAGAATGAATTTGAGCGCCATAAACACGAGTAAACAAATGTGCTCACAATCATAATTGCTTTTAAAGACATAAAACAGGTGCACAATCCAAGTATACAACACTATACACATTCCCTTATGTACTATTCACATAAAAATGGGTACATATATCGGAGATGGTCATCCATTGTTTCAGTAACTGCCATTGGACTGGTATTAGCTATATTTTCTTGAAATCAGATGGTTGAAGTTTGTCTTTTAAATTATCGATGTGTATTGGTATATTTACATGTATCTATGTACATGTATGCATGTAAGTATATGGTTTTCGTAACATTACTGAGTTATGTTACATATTGATAAAATGGAAGTTGAACGATCACTTCCAAGAGATATATAGAAGTATTTCTACATGGGTTGAGGTCTTGAATTATTTTGGAGGTTCCTCTTCCTACCTCTTAGATTTTATGGTTGAAGAGCAAGAGGCTGCCCAGTGAATCACAGAAACTTTCACAAGTTTTTAAACTTATTGAGGATCAAGCTCAGTCTACAACTAATGACCCTGCTGCCACTGGTTGTTGAGTCCTGGAATGAAAGTAAAGTTTTTGGTACTTAAATATGGCACCTTCTGAAGCCACATTTCTCCTCACCATCCTTTTAACGTCCTTGGTATAATTTAGGGGCACAAGAGTGATGGAGGTTGTTTCTTTCTGAGAATTAGGAGACCTGAGTTTGATCTAAGTTCACCATTTAGCTCTCTGCTTGAGCAAGTCAAATTAAAATTATTTCTAAGCACCATAGGGTGCTTTGATGTTCTGTGGAAACAAAGAACACTAGATACTTGTGCCCCCCCCAAACCCCCCAACAAAACATATTTGAGACTGTGGTCAAGAATGTTTCTTGTGTCCAAAAATTTTCAAAGAACCTGAGCAAGGGAAGTGCCCACCTCCTGAGTACTGGTTAAGGGAATGAGAGTATCCTAGCTTGGCTTTTAGCCTAGGAGGAAATAGTATCATCTAGGGTTGGGGTAAGGGAGAGAGAGAAAAATGGTTGAAGGGACAGAAGAAAAAATAAGAAGCCTGTCCTGTAATCCTCAGGTCTTGAATTGTTTGTAGGTATTGGATGGAGAGAAAGGAGGTTAAGTTAGTTCCCAGCTGAGGGCCTTGTACCTTTAAGAGCAGCAAACCTGGCTGAAACTGGACACCTACTAAGCCAGAAGGATAGAAACTAGTTTTCCAAGAAAAAAAAAAAATCAGAATCCAGACCAGGGCAAATGGAAACCCAGGTCCCCAGGGGCTTTTAGGTTTGGGATGCTTCTCCATTGGAGGGGGAGAAGGGTTAACTTCGTGGGTCACCTGAAAATCCCATTCATCTTCCTCATCCATAAGAGACAGGAATAACAATTTTAAATTCAGAAAAGCTTTTTATTCTTGGTAATTCTCCCTCTGATCACATTCCCAGCCCTTCTTTAAGCAAAGAAGACACAATCACCCTAAAATGTGTCCGCTGACAAGTCCTAGTCACTCTCCACCCCTTCCCGCTACTTCTCTTTTTCATCTATGATCTGCTCTGTTCACCCCAAGTGGCTTGCATGGTGAGGCACTGGGATTCTAAGTATCCCCCAATGTCCCAAACCCGATGTAGTACCCCAGACACTGTGGTAGGAGATGAGTGAGAAGAATTTCGGGTTCTATCCCCTGCACCTGAAAGGGCTGTGCAAAAGCCAGCCTGAGTTCAGTTCCATTCTCATGTCTCTGCCATTTCTTCCAGTTGGCATTATAATTCAGTTCATTTCAACAAATTTTGGAACTTAATTTTATTTTCCTCTTTTCCTGAAAAAAAAATAGTGTTAATTATGTTAATTAATGTTAATTAATTTCTGAATATGTCCTTTTCAATAAACCATCTCCTGAGACAAAAACTGAAAAGGAAACAAAAAGACCTCTACAAAATCAATGAACATATTAACTATATCTAACAATACATACACTGTTCTACACTTCATAGTCCCCCACCACTCTAGAAAGAGCCGACCTCTCCTGCTGGATTGTAAATATCTGGAAGATAGTTTCAGTATCCGGTCAGGTTTGTATCCTCAACAAGTCCCTTGCACATAGTAGGCATTTATGAAATGTTCACTAAATTGAATTGAATTTGATGCTTTGAAATCTCAATATGTTCCCCTTTTAGATATAATATCTATGAAACAGGCCAGGTGGGAGAGGGTAGAAATGTAGAAGACTGGATATGGAGGCCATAGAACCATGGGATTTCAAATTGGAAAGGAACCTTAGAGACAAATTTCTTACTCCAGCTTTCTCATTTTGTAAGGAAAGAGATTGAGGCACAGGAAGATTGAATGACTTTGCAAGATCTCCAAAGGTAGCTTAGTGACAGAATCAGGACTAGAACCCAGAGCTGATTCTCACTCCAAGGCATCCTACTTCCCCTCTCCCTGCCCATCACCATGAAATTCTCGTTGTCTATTTATCCTCACTTCTTATCTTGCAGGAAGTAGGAAGACAGCATCCAGGGTTCTCAGCAGTGGGGAAGACAGGACACACAGAAATAGATTGAGACATGAGTTCTGATTTTGCCACGATTTATTTACTGCTTCTGTGACTTTGAGCAAGTCACTTAACCTCTTTAATTGTGTACTTAGTCTAACTTTCTTCCTTTCAACTTCCTTCCTCATATTAGAGGATGAACTCCCTAAGGGGAGAGTGTATTTTATCCCCCTCTGTGCCTATCGTGGGGACCTTGCACAAAGTAGATGATAAATAAATATTAACTTATAAAACAGTGTAGATGCGTTCTTGAAAAAAGAGGCAAGAGGGAAGGCAGATGGAGGAAACCAAAGGACAGTTATCACAAGAATTAGAGCTGGAAGAAAGATCTTGGAGATATCTAGATTAATTCCCTTCATTTATATTACAGAAGAGGGAACTGGAGCCTAGACAAGTCTAGTGACTTGCCCAAGTCACTACTCAGCTAGTACCAGCTAGTACCAGAGATAACACTGGAACCTGGGTCTTCTATTCCCAGGTCAAGTACTCTTTCCAATTTCACCAAGTTCTCAAATAGGTTTTCTCATATATGTAATCTGGAAGGAAAGGGATAACATATCTGAAAACAAACAAAAACAAACCAACTATGGGTAACTTAGGAGAATTAATCTTCAAGGAGGACATATTATATGTGATTATATTTTATTGTGGGCTCCATCCTTTTTGAGTCCATTGTATTTCCTTACTATGGTCTGCTGTTCCATTGAAAGCAAAAAGTCCTCTGAGGATAGAAAAGGCAAAGAATAATTCCTATCAGTCCAGGGGCTCTGCAACAGAACTCATTTCTCTTCCTCCCATACCACAATAAATTTTCAAAAATGAAAGAGCTCTGGACCAAGAGTCAGAGCACCAAAGTTCTTTTGCCTCCTAGGGCTGTCACTAATGAACCTGGACAAGTCCCCTCTTGGAATCCTAACTTCCTCCTCTGTCAAATTTGGGGGAGGGGATAAATGTTCCCAGCTTAGATCACATAAAGCTGTGGTAAAGATTCCAGGAGATAATGGGCGTGTATTGTAATGGAAAACAGAGAACCTGTCTCCCGACCACTACCTACGGCCAAATACCCCTGCTCTGTCCCATCCTTCTCCCAACAGAATTCTGACAATGGAATTTATTTGAGAAACAACTTAATTGGAATCTGGAGGCAGAGGAAGAGAGGAATAAGGTTTTGAAGAAAGAAAAATGCAAATAAAAGTAACATTAGCTGTAGCCAGTCCCCACGACTAGCTGTCTAAAATCCCTCTAAGTGGTGCCCTGGCTAAATCTGCCCAATTAGTCTACCTCTGTGCCTTCATCTGGAGAAATGAGCTGCTAGATCCTAGCACAAAGGTAATACATTCCTCTACTTCTAGATTCATAAGATCTAGAAAGAAATATTTTTTAGTCTCTTAATTTTGCAAATGAACCAATTCTTGCCCCAAACATGTTAGATAACTTGTAGAATGGGGACTAAGTGACAGAGTATATATTTGTATCCAGGTTTTCTAATTCTATATCTAACTGCTCTTTAGAGAATATGTGTTGGGGTAATGAGAGTCAAGCTGAAAAGCAGGAAGAAAGGGGTTGCTCTCCGGAAGGGAGGGGAGAATGTGGAGGGAAATTGAGTCAAGAAAAGCCTACTCCTACATTATAATTTAGAAATGGTACCTAGAGAGACTAGAACATATTACAGACTCATCCGTCTGTGCCTAACTTAAAGGACCGATCTCTATTAACCCATTAGATCTGAGCAACAACTCTACAAAGGGGGTAGGCAGGTAGGTAGGTGGGTTGATTGGTTGGCAGGCAGACAGGGCAGGGATTAATTTCTCCACTTTGCAGTCGAAGGAAACGAAAAGAGAGTGACTTGCCCAAGTTGAAGAAGCCAGTTGGTGACAAATCCACCTCCAGAACCTAGGTCTCTTGCGAATGGCTATAGCATTCTGTACTTTATGTAGTTCACCTCCTATCTCCAATTCAGATTCCACAGGGATGTAGGGAAATAATTTCTAAGCCTTAAAGCACAATACAAGTGAAAGAAAGCTAATATTAAAATCAGTTACCGCTGGACTGCAGATATGAACCAGTGTCTAACTTGTCTCCCTGGCCTCCTCGATACCCTCACGTGACTTGTACAGTCTAAGTGTCTTATCTCACTTTGTACCCTCTTTTTGCTTGGGTCCTTGATTTGCGTGTGTACATCTCACTCCTCTGAGACGCAGTAAGAGCTTGGATTATGTTTTTGTAGTCTCAGCCAACTTTCTTAGCACAGCTTTGTACCCCTGGCTTTACTTGCAGTAGATGCTTTATTGTTAAGCTTTGTTGAAATGACAAGCGAAGAAACAGGTTAGGCTGATTGAAAACCCTCCAGGAACACAAGTGATATTTTTTTGTTTTGTTTTGTTTTTTTACCGGAAATATCCAGATAGGTGTTGACTTGAGAAGTTCCTCCCTCTCTTTGCTTGTTAAATTCCTGAACTCTTTCCTCTAAAACTGCACTTTAATGTCATCCTACTCCAGAAAGGGTTATCGAGTCCTCCCTACCCATTCCCCCATCATTAACTGTCTTTACGCCTCCTCCCCCCCCCCTCCCCCCACCTCTCTTGCATTTGGTTTTGCTTGTAAGACCCTTGGTGTGCTTTAGAGCGATCTGTGGACTGGGGTAAGAGGGCAGGGACATCCAGTCATCTAAACTTTATCTATTTCTCGGATCACCTGGCACCTGCTATCCCTCTCTGCACACAGCAGGCACTTAATAAATGTCTGCGGTAGTATATTGCATTCTATCTAACGAAATGAACACTTGCTCTAGCCTCACTGCTTTCTGCTTCTGAAGCTGCCCGCAAGACCCAAAGTACACACCCGACCTGGACAATTGCTCCCAATCTCTGCTGTTCTTTGTTTGGCCTTTATTCAGTCAGCTGATAAAAGTAGTGAAGATTGCGTTCCTGCTTGGGGTCCATGCAGTGAGGGTGCTTTGTATCCTGGCTGCCCAGTGCTGTTTCAGATAGTGCCCTATATATACCCTGGGTGTGTGTGGAGGAAAAGAGCTAAGACTTGGAGGCAAGAGGTAGTCCCCAAACCAGGACGTTTGAGTTCTGTGCTTTCTCTGTAGGTCAGATCCATGTAGCCGGCCCTGGCTGATGTTCTTTCTTAAGATCACAGTATCTTAAGGGGATATAGACCTCCAATTAACTCATTTTACAGAAAAGGAAACTTTCAATGACCTAAGTAACTTGAGAGGTTGACAAATAACATGGGAGTACCTTGTCCATGGTCACACAGGCAGTAAGTTGCATAAATGGGATCCAAATACAAGTCTGATTTTTAGATTCAGCAACATCATCACCTTTCACTTCCTTTCCCCCTGACCCACTCTCAACTGTAGCAAAAAAAAGTTCTTAACACCGAGTTAACATTTTAAAGTGTGTGTGTGTGTGTGTGTGTGTGTGTGTGTGTGTGTGTGTGTCTGAGATCCTTAAGGATGGAGATAGGAGAAAGGTCACCAAAAAGACTTCCCCATTATGAATTCCCACCCACCACAATTCTCTCCAATTTCCCACACATACACCCCACCACACCGTAACTGAGGCGCAAAGAACCCCGTGGATTTGAATGTCTTCTAAAGCAAGTAGCTTGGAGCGGGGTTCGGAGATAGGGGCTACAAAATTTACTAGGATCCGCCGGGAGAATTTGAAGGGAGAGGCGCACCTCAGGAAAGAACAAAAATAAAACGGGCCGTTTTCACAGCTAGCTCAGTCCTCCGTCCGGGCAGGGAAGCAGACACACAGCGAAGGATTTATCTGACTTTGAAACGCACTTTGTCCAGACACCAGAAAAGATGGTCTTGGAATC
Organism: Potorous gilbertii; assembly: GCA_028658325.1. Lineage (NCBI taxonomy): Eukaryota > Metazoa > Chordata > Mammalia > Diprotodontia > Potoroidae > Potorous > Potorous gilbertii. Next base: position 524,080,121 of record CM053770.1, read on the forward strand.
TTTGTGTGATACTGCAGGGGACCCGCGAAGAGATTAAAATATTTCTGCAAGAACTTGACAGAATACTTGGTTTGCCAGCTTTCTGCTGGATCTATCGTTATCTGTTGCTGTACCTTATAGGTATCTGTGTAGGGCTGTGCGTTGACTGCAAGTTCCAAGACCTTGTGTCTTCTCTAAGCTTTGTATCTCTCCCAGCACCTAGATAGTAAGGAAGGATGAAGGGAAGGAAGGAAGGAAAGAAGAGGGCAGGAGGGAAGCGAGGAAGTCAAATCAGTAAGAGCAAAACCCGCATGAAACGAATCTGGCGTAAAAGATGGCAAGTAGAGGAAATGGCCCCTTGAGGTGGTAAACCCTTCCAGTCCCCGGAACTGAGTGGGCAGTTTGAAGCGGGGTTGTAGGAGTCTCCAGTCTTCACTCTCCTGTGGTTAAAAGCTGGCACTCTGACCAGAATTTAAGGTCATTTCTTACAAGGCAGCATTGAAGTAGTGTAAATTCATGGACATTGCTCAGGACCCGCGAGAAAAGAAATTCTCGGGGTTGAATGATCTGCATATTACACACACTCCTTGCTTCATTTTGCCTTGAGTAGGCGAAACCCCAACCAGCCTCAAATTGTGTTTGTTTAATAAGGAAAAGATTTTGCCCGTTTCCAGTTAACATTTCTTAATTTAGAGACAAAGACTCGGTCAATTGCTAGGATCCTGGCGCCCAGCCGCAATGAAGGTGTGTGTGCGTGCGTGTGTGTGTGTGTACACGTGTGCAATTGGGGGATGGGGTACGGGCGCCACGGAAAAGTCCGTCCAAACTCTGCAGGGGCGGGAGGCGACACAGTCATTCATAGAGAAAGAGGAGAAAGTGTAGCCGCATGAAGCGTGGTGTTTTTTTTTATATTTAAATACTGTAAAGTGGTTGGACTGATTGAATAGGCAAACCTTTTTAATAGAAATATCCCAGACAGAGGGAGAAAAGTAACTGGGATAATGTACTAGAAACTGACTAGAGAAAGTGATCGGTAGACTAGTGAGTGACTGGTAAAAATCTATGTATTTTTATATTTATCAGCTCTGGGAAAGTCTGGTCGGACCATGGTATGGTGGAAGGAGCTGGAGCAGGCAGGAAAGAAGGAGGGATTGTGTTCTTCCTCGGCTAAGGGCTATGGTAGAGGAATGTAAATGAAAGGAGTTCCATCTCACCTCCACTGCCCCCCAGCCTCTCTGTTGGGGTAGCTGTCACCGATAGGGATAAGGACAAAAGGATAAAGTAGGCCATGGCAGGGAGATGGGTGCAGAGAGGTGGAGTCCAGCGAATCTGCCAGAGACGTAGGTGGTGATGGTGAGGTCTAGAGCAGAACTTCTTAAACTTTTCCCACTGAGACCCCCTTCAGCGCTTCTTAAACTGTGGGTTGAGACCCCATATGGAGGACCTTTCTGCTCTTGTAGAGGAAGGGGAGGAATATTCAACTCCCCAATAGTCCTCATTTGTTCCAATTAGCTCCCCTTGAAAACGGTTACACATTGGAAGGTCACAGAAGGGGGATGGAAGCTGGGATTTCTGGGAGACTGGAGAAAGGAATGAGACTGCAGGATGGAAAGAAAGAGAAAGGGCTCAGAGGCCACAGTGAGGGAGACTAAAACAGAATCTGCTCCTTCTCTCCTAGTCTTTTCCTTCCCCTCATCTGAGAAGGTCAGAGGAGGAGGAACTCATCCACTCATAGGAGAGTTATCCCCAGAGTGGGAGTGATACAAGGACACAAAGAAGGATTTGGGGGTGAAGGAATCTGTCCTATTTGACCATTTTGTGAACTAGTATTTTGGGAGTTCACCAGGTACCACTCCTCACCTGGAGTCACTGAGGCCACTTCATTTCCCCTTACTGCCCTGATAGGGTGAGGGTTAGAATTAGGGCCAGGCTAAGAGTTGGCAATTGGGGTAGTGGGGATTGGCAAGGATGTTCCTGAAGCAGGGTTTGGACATGTCCAACTCTTTGGAAATGTCTACAGGAATGAATTCAGGAAGGAGGGGGAGAGAATAAACACAAAGAGAGAAGGCCTATTCTTCGTTTTCCTCTTCTCACCTCAGCCTTTTCTCCCTTTTCCTTCTTCAACTTTCTGGGCTTCCAATACTAGCTTAGATTTACAGAAATTCCTGCAACCTCCACTGCCAGCCCTTCCTCAACTCAAAATCCCCAGCCACAAGATACTTAGAAAGGTCTTTTATTTAAAACAGACACAAAGTCTTCTAGGGCCCAAGTGTGATTTCAGTGGATCCTGTCCCCCCAAGCTTCTCACCCAAGCAAGGAAAGGTGTGTCACAGAATATATGCAGATGTATGCAAATTAGAATGACCCAACCCCAGTCTCCAGACTTGTGGCTGGCCAGCCTGGACTAAGTAAGACTGGTCCCTCCCCTCTTCCCCCATTTCCCCAGCCCCACCCCTGACTCACCCTCCGGCATGCTGCCTGGAATGCCACCTCCCCAGCCCAGTTTCCTCCCACTTGGGAAACAAGCTCCTGGAATCATCCCAGAGCCCAAATCTGGAATATCAGGAGTTGAAGGAGCATCTGGTTTGGGGAACAGGTAGAGGAGGGCAGTACTGCTCACCTTCTGAGGAGGCAGTTGTGAAGGGCAGCAAGGGATCGAGCTAGGCTCCAGAATCAGAATATAGGCTTTCTACCACCTTTTACTATGACTTCAGGCAAATTGCTAAAGCAAGTCTCTGTTTTTTCATCTCTAAAGTAGAGCTAATAATACCTGCCCCAGGTCTTCTCTACCTCACTAGGTTGTTGCAAGGAAAGTCCTTGGTAAACCTTAGAGCCCTTTAGAAATGTGTTATAAAAATAATTTTGTTACTGTTCAGTCATGTTCAATTCTTTGTCACCCCATTTTCTCAGCAAAGATACTGGAGTGGTTTGTCATTTCCTTCTCCAGCCCATTTTACAGATAAGGAACTGAGGCAAAAAGGGTTAAGTGTCTTCCCAGGGTCACACAGTTAGTAAGTATTTGAAGTCAGTTTTGAACTCAGGAAGATGAATCTTCCCGATTCCAAGCCCAGTGCTCTATCCAATGAGCAACCTAGCTGCCCTATTATAATAGTATGTAGCATTTATGTAGCACTTTAAGGTTTGTAAAGTGTTTTACATATGGTATTTCATTTTATCTTCACAATAACCCTGGGAAGTAGGCGCTATTGTTATCCTTATTTTACAGATGAGCAATACTGAGTCTAAGGGAGGTTAGATGACTTGCCCAGGGTCATACAGCTACTAAATGTCTGAGGCTGGATTTGAACTCAGGTCGTACATTGCTTGCAGTGCTAGATAAATATGAGTTATTGTTATGTTGCTTGCCTTGCCTCTCAGTGTTGTTGTAAGTGAAACACTTTAGACCTACAGAAATGAAAGATGTTATTAATTGTAATGAGGGGTTGTTGAAATCTCTTTAGTGGGGACTTTAAAAGAGGAAAGCACATGTCCATGGAAAGCAGGTTTAGGTAGGTGTCTAAGAACCATAAATAAGGGTGCAAGTATGGAGAGGGGGCAACCAAGTCCTGGAGCTAGAGAATTGTGACGGGGAAACAGGTAACATCATGTTGTGAAGAGTGGGCTGTATTTGAAAAAGAATTTCTATCAGAATGCCCCCGAATAGGAAGTCCAGCTCAGAGGAACATGAAAGGAACACTTTAGTCAAAGAGTTTGTAAAATGTTTTGTTTTCCATGGACTCCTTTGGTAGTATGTAGGAACCAGCGTACTCTTTCCCAGAATAATGTTTTTAAATGCATAAAATTACAAAGAAACCCATTATACAGAAATGAAGTTATCAAAGTATTTTAAAAACTAAATTCACAGACCCCGGGTTAAGAACCCCTGAACTAGTTCATTTTACAGGGGAGGAAACTGAGGGCCAGAGACTTAAAGTCACACTGGTAGTAAATGTCACAGGGGGATTTAAACTCAGGTCTTCTCAACTCCAAAACAAGAGTTTAACCACCCCTCTCTCCATGGATCATGCTATGTGACCTTCGGAAAGTCACCCTGTCTCTCTCTGGGCCACTTTCCTCATCTGCCAAATGAAGGGTTGGGGCTAATTGACCTCTGAGCTGCTTCCAGCTCTAAATCCGTAACCTTCTAGTGCCTTGTAGGTTTCCCTCTCTAGACTGTTTCTTATGCTTTTCCCCCATTACTGGTAATATCCTCCCACCATCTTGGGTCCCATTTTAATTGACTCCTTCATTCAAAAGTAGCTAAAAGTCCCTTCCTCTAGACCTGAGTTCCTAGAAGATGAAGTTCTCTGCCTCTTTTGATTCCCTTTTCATACCTTCCCTGCCCTTAACAACCCAATTAATAAGGAGAATGAGTTCTAAGTATATTGGTGGAATGAACCTTCACTGCCAGAGGCCTCAAGTATTGAATGACTAGGGCCTGGGGTCAGGGCAAGGGGGTAACAAACACTTGCCCCTTTATAAATCATCCTCCCAGATATGGTATCTCTCTTGAACCCAGGTCACCAGACCATGCAAGCCAGGGGATTTTAAGCTAGGAGTGCAATGGAGAGAATCCTGGGCCTGCAGTATATAAGTTCAGATCTGGCCTCAGGCACTTACTAGTTGTGTGACCTTGGGCAAGTAACTTAACCTCTGTTTGCTTGTAAAACAGGGACAATAATAGTATCTACCTCCCAAGGTTGTGAATATCAAATGAGGTAATATTTGTAAAGCTCTTAGCACAGTGCATAGCAGATAGTAGGTGCTATATAAATGCTAGCAGTTATTATTAAATATTATTTCCCTCTTCTCAATCCTGCCAGAGTTCATGCTATACTTGAGGCAGTTAAGTCATACAGTGGATAGAGTGTTGGATTTGGAGTCAGGAAAACCTGAATTGAATCTTGTCTCCAGTGCTTACTTGCCATGTGGTCCTGGGCAAGTCAGTTCAATTCTATACAACTCAGCTTCCTCATCTATAAAATGGGAATGTAATATAGACCTTACCACAAGGGGCTGTTATGATCAAATGAGACAGTATGGATAAAGTGCTTTGCAAACCTTAAAACACTTACTAAGTGCTACACTGTAACATTACTGTTGCTGAGCTTTTTACTTGAGATGAAGCTTCCATCTCTCTTATTTCTTCTCTTCTGCTGCTAGCTGTCACTGCCACTGCCCCAATTCCAAGGAAACCAGTATGTTCCCCTCCCCCAAATTTTGTTGTTGTTCAATCCTGTCTGATCCTTGGCAACCCCATTAGGGATTTTCAGTGCAAAGATATTGAAGTGGTTGGCTCTTTCCTTCTTCAACTCATTTTATAGATGAGGAAACTGAGGCAAACAGGGTTAAGTTACTTGTCCAGGGTCACACAGCTAGTCTGAGTTTGGATTTGAACTCAAGTCTTCCTGATTCCAGGTCTTGGTTCTGTGGACTGAGTCACGTAGCTGTCTTCCCCCATCCCCCAAGAAGATAGCTTAAAAGGAGCCTTGTTTCCCAGAGATTTTTGTTCAATTCGAGTCAACTGTTAACCAAGGCACCTCTGTATTGTGATCCTCTTTTGGGGGGCTTATTTCCTTTTTGGACTATGATCTCCCTGGATGCAAAGTCTGTTTCTGACTTTTTTTTTATCTGTCCACTGCTGCACAGAACTAGCCCTTGCACATGATAGGTGCTTGTTAGTTCTAAGAGTGTTTTTAAAATCATACACTGTGTTGAAGATACTTGGCTAAGTTCTTTGTGGGTTTGTGCCTCCTGCCTCTTGGCAGAGAGACCCTAAACTTAGAGAGGGTCAAGAGCAGGTAGGACTTGGAGGCCATCTAGCTGAAATCCTTCTTTTGACAAGTGGAGAAGCCAAGGCCCAGGCAGGTTAAATTATTTGCCCAAGATTACCCAGGTGGAAACTCTTAGAGGTCTTCTGACTTTAGAGTCCATGCTCTGTCTCCATTGTAACAAGACAACAGAAAAGATTCAGAAAGATGTACATTCTCCCTCATGGTCAATATATCAATCAGTTTTACTTTTATTTATATGTATTTTATTTATTATATATTTATATATAATATATATTTAATATATTATAAATATATATTTTCTATTTCTATTTATTTTATTTTATATTATAAATATATTTACATATATTTAATATATATTATATTTATATATATTTATTATATTTTATTTATATACTTTTTTTATTTCAAGGGGACAGAGTGACTTCTGACTTAAGGGACTATGATACAGTTCCCCCCCCCAAAATAAAGGAAAAGTAAAAAGAAAGTGCCAGTAAAACAAAAAAAAAATAAGTAAAACAAAAGAACAAAATCAACTACAGGAGAGGACACGGAAGCAAGGCAATTTTGTTAAATTTTATATAAAATCCATTGAATATAACATAAAACCATAGGTTACTATATAGTCCTTTGTTGGGTTCTTCTCAGCATATTGAAACATTTGTGGTTGTTGATGGTCAAGTTCGTAATAAAAGAAAAGTTCATTTAAAAAAATGATTAATGTCTCTGACCAGAGGAGTTCATAAAAAGGTTAGGAGTGAAATCCTCCAAATCTAGTAGGAAGGATGGACCATTTATGAAACTATAGGTTAACCATCCAATAGCTATAATCGGTGATTGATTCAATTCAAGAGTTTATTAAGCTCCCTACTCTGTGCAGGACCTAGCTAAATGCCTACAGTAGGAAAGAATATAAGGATAAATAGGAAAGAGACCTTCCTCTCACAGAGAACCAGCTGGGATGGATACAAAGGAGCCCTTGGTCTGGAAGACAAGCTGGTCTTCATCTCTCTGAGTTTCAGTTTCCTTTGCTGCAAAATGAGGATAATCCCAATAGCACTTACCTCTTAAGGTTGTTGTGAGATAATGCTTATAAAGGGCCTTGCAAACCTAAAGGCATTACATAAATGTGAGCTCTTGGTTATTACATGGTAATAGGACTTCCTCAAAGGAGCGTAGATTTTGAGTTAGAAGCAACCTTAGAAGCCATTAAATCCAAACCCTTTATTTTACAGAAAAAAAGCTGAGGTACAGAGAGATTGAATGACTTCCCCAACATCATCCAACTAGTAAGTACACAAGGCAGTATCTGAACCCATGTTCTTCTTCTCCATGTCCAGTGCTATCCATTATACCTGACTATCTTAGCTTCCTTATCTATTAAATGAAGGGGTCAGATTGGGTGATCTTTATGGTTTCATACACCTCTAAAGCTGATCATCTCACAGAGACAAAAGAATGAAATATTCCAAAGCAGTCTCCAGATGGAGATGGTTTCTCCTAAACCCAGGCAGAAAGTAATCCAGAAAGGGATACCTTTCTCACCCCACTTTCAGCAGTGTGAACTGAGAAATCCAAGACGAATGGGACACTCTGCCTTTTGCTTCCAATGCCTTTTTTTATTTGTGGAAAGGACAGTGACTAGAGCCCCAGGCCCTTGCAGGAAGACTAGGGCATGACAGGTGATGAAGACCTGAGATAAATGGGGCAGCTAGCTAAACAGAAGTCAGATAGCACAAATAAATGTCCAGATGACAGAAATTCAGGTGGAGAGCTGTCATAAATTTAGACAGGAATATCAAATAGAAACTGGGAAGCCTGGCTGGAAAGCAATGGGATCTCCTCTGTCTGATGTTTGGGAGACATTTCTAGAACTAACCATGGTAGACGTTTACATACTGCTTCAAAAGTATACAAGATTTTTTCACAGTGCCTGTGTAGAGTGAGAATGTTATTATTCCCATTTCATAGATGAGAAAACCAAGGCTCAGATATTTGAAATAACATGGCCATGGTCACACAGCCAATAGGTGCAGGGACAAAGATTCAGAACTAAGTTTCTTGATTCTGGGAGCAGATAACCTCTTTCTATCTTGACCCTCAGAAAGGGGGACTCCATTCTGTCCTCTCTAAGGTCTGGTAGGACCTGTCAGGTACTAGTGAGGATCAAGGATCCATCTAGTTCTCAGAGAAACATTTACATCATCCACTCATCTTGGAGGTGAGGGCAGCTGGTGCTCCAGCAACACTGCATGCCTTGAGGTGCAGCTTCAGCTAAGAATAGGAGTCAGGAGTCCCCAGTCACCAGATCTAACCACAAAGCCCCATTAGGCGACAGGCCCAAGCCACCAAACCAGTGATGACGATGTGGAGTTTTGTGATGGGGTGGAGGAGACTCACAGAGTCCCAGATACCTCCATCTGGGAGGGGCCCAGAGAGGTCATCTCTTCCAAGCTTCTGCCTCCAGCCTTCAGGCACTGCTGAGAAAAGAGAATCACTTACATTGTTTTCCAGTGAAGAGGATGCCACAGCCCCATTCCTCTGGAAGTTCCTCTTTTGGTCTAACCCAGATCCTATCTACCAAATCTATTATGCACAAATATCCCATCATCCTGGAAATGGTCTTTGAGTAAAGCGAAGAGAGAGTTGCTGACCAGACCTGGAAACATCAAAGGAATTATCATAATTGAGGTTGTTTATACACAATGCCAAATATCTAAATATTTGAAAATATCTACACGTGGCTGACTTTTGAAAGTCACAGGTATTTGGGGCTGAATAGAATGCCTTTCTTACAGTAGGTATTTAATAAATGCATGTTGAATTGAAGCACAATCTTTCTGTAAGGCCATATTGTCATCTGTAATCATCTGTTCCAGTAAAGCAATGCAATATTAAAATGCCAGATAATCCAAAACAATACACAGTTATCCTTTGCACATTTCTGGGGTTAGGGGCAAGATATCCTGAGAGCTGGAAAATCCATGTAAAATTTTTCGACCTTCCCTTGGTACCAGAGAAGAACTCTGAATTATTATGATATTAAAAAATAAAATATGTTGATACTGAACTGCACTATACATACATTTTATGCATTTCTGAGTTTCTAAACTTTTTCTGCATTGCCTTCACATATCATCTGTGGCTTCTGCAAAACTTTCAAAAAATTTCTATTTAATTTTTTACAATGATCCTGCCATATATGGAAACCTAGATGGGAAAACTTGATGTGAAAGAGATAACTTTATATTCCATATACATTCCAAATATACAGATATATACATCTATCTATCCCAAAAGATATTTCCATTAGATTTTAGATTGCAACTTGTGATTTTATTTTTTCAGGTGCAGATCTATTTTTCCATCTGTGTATGTATGGTGGGGAAGGGGAGGCAAGAGAGTCAAAGGTGTTTCTATACCAATGTCAAGGGACAGCAGGGAGGACTGTAGGGGGCAGGGAGTATGTTGAATGGGGATATGGAAGGCAGAGGTTTGGAATGCATGGAGAAGCTGACTTATGGCCAAAATATTTCAATATGGGTCATTCATCCTTCTCAATTTAGCAACCATTTCTGGATCAACCATTTTGTTCAAGACCCATTGCTGAGATGATGTGCACAGTGAAGGAACCAGGAAACACAGTGAATGTTGAAAGCTTTACCTGGGAAACTCTGATTAGAGGCCCAGAATATTCTCTTCAGACAATCCCCCTCATCTTGCAGAGGAGGAAACTGTGACCCATTAAGAGGTAATGACTTGCCCAAGGTCACATAGAGAGTAAGTCGAGGGGCCTGGACTAGTACTGACTGTGAGCCTAGTTCTCTTTACACCACACTGCCTCCTATGTATGACTGGGTGTATGTGTGGCTTCGGGGGTATGTGTGTGACTGTGAATCTGTGTGACTGTTTGTGACTCTACATGTGACATCATCCCACCCAAACCAGCTTCCTTAAGTAGCTTTGATGTGGCTGAGTTTCTGGGGGCAATAAGGATGCTAGGTTCATTCTTCAGGACATCAAAAGACTCCCCATCTGATCAGAGAAAAATTCATCTCACCCAAGCCAGTGAGCCCCCTTCTCTGGCCTCCCCACCTCCAGCCTGGCTTGGGGGAGAGGCTTGTTTGGTTTGCTATTTTTACTGCTTGGGGTGAGTTCATGGTTGGGGCTGACTCACTGCTCTTTCCGAGAGATGTGGGGATGGAAACAGGGCAAGGGGGAAGAGAACCGGGAAGGGAGGGCTGGGGAAGTGCCTCTATGCAATGAAGCATCTCTACCAAAGGCCAGGAAACCTTTCTTGGATAGAAGTCCCAGGAAAATCCTGGATCCCTGGTCCAGCTTCAGAATAAGGACATTGTGCCCACTGAACAAGATCTGGAAATTGCCTTTCTGCATATTACTAATCTCTGTCATGGCTTTTGAACCTTTGCTGAACATGAGACTTTGACCACAAAATAAATGCCTATGTGCCATAAAGCTGAATTTTCTATCGTTGAAAAATGCATATTTAAGGAAGACTATGACAAAGTGCCCCTTGACAGCCCCTCGTCCCATGCTATATGCCAGCCAGCTCCCCACTTTGACTGTTGCTAGTCTGCCTTAGCTTGGATTCCTTTGGAGGCTATCACAACCCTGCGGCCTCAGGAAATCCTTTGTCCTCTTAGCATCTGGAAGGGCAAGTGGGGAAGATAATGATCCGGTAGAAAGGAGGCCTTTCAGGGGTCAGCTTGTTCAACCCCCTGGCCTGCATGTGAGGGAAGCAGTGAAAACTACTTTTTGTAACAGCTCTCCAAGGAGGAAATCCCTCCCATTTCTGGTTTGTGAATCTCCTTGCCATCTCCCTTCTAAATACCCCTTATCTCTTGTCAGTGCCTACTTATAGTCCACAGAGACAGAGTCCACTGTTGGATCCTTTTGCTTTGAGCGATAAAGACAGGCCCTGCCCAAAAGCAACTCTTTGATTTGACGTAACAGACCCAGTCCTTGCCTTCAGAGAGTTTCCAGTCAGAGGAGAGGACCCAAACATAGGAGAACCCAGACGCAGCGAAAGAATTCAAACTTTGAATAAAAGTGTGTTCAGAACCTGTCTAGTCAGGAGAATCAGAGAAGACTTTCCTGGAGGAGGATATTCAGGAGCCAGGGCAGGGAAGGAGGAGGGTTGAAGAAGGATGAAGTTGTCCTGGGTGAGGCAGAAAAGGGCCAGGGGATGAAAGAAGAGCTTGAAGAAACTGGTTATTGAAGGCCAGGTGAGAGATGGGGAAACACTAGAAACTTGAAGGATTGTGTGGGGTAGAGGGACAGGTGGTGGCAGAATCTGAATGAAGAAGATAGGTCCCCCAGATATCTACCCTTCATTCTTCATGCTTTATTCCAAGGGGAATAGGGCTGCTGGTGGAGAAGGCCTCCTTTGAGTGGGCAGGGAAGAGAAGAAGCTTAGCTCCCAGGGGACCCGCCCCCAACCACTGCTGGCTCTCCTAACTCCTTCCTTCAGCAGCTGGACAGCTGGTGGGGTGCCTGGCCCATCTGCCAGCCTCACAATTCGCCCACAGGGCCTGGGCCTGGGCCAGGATGCTGGCTGTTGTAACCCCTGGGGTTGCTGCCACTGGGAGGGATGGGGGGGGTGGAATTTCACTCCTTCCCAGGATCTCTTCCAATGAGTTGCTCTTTTCCTTTGGCTCCCAGGGGCCCAAGGTGAGGAAAGTTTTCATCCTCCTCCCTCCCCAGCCCTGTCCTCTCCTGCCAGTCTGGGTAGCCTTCTCTTGCTCTTTGGACCCCTCCTGAAGAGAGCCTGACTCTTGGGTTCTGTAGGACTCCTTATCCGTTTGTGATAGCTCAGGACTTACTCCCCCAGTTCCCTTACCTACTCCTTCCCCCCATCTCCCACCCCTACCCCCAGACTAGTCACTAGAACTCCAAGTTCTGACTCCATGCCACGCTCCAAGTGCCTTCATTCCCCTGGGTTCCAAATACAGCATGGGACAGGGTGGTAGGGCCAGTATGATCCTGAAATGCAGTCATCAAAATACTTAAAAACAAAACCTCCCAAATAAGTTCTCTGACCCCAAGTTAAAGAACCCCTAGATGCCATAGAGCAAAGACCCTGGCTTGAGAGTCAGAAAGAACAGCCAAAGGCAGATATTTGATTGATTTGATTTGGTTTGTTTTTTTAAATTACAGAACCTGGTGTTTCCTATTAAAAGAACAGTTGTGTGTATGTGTGTGTATTTTTAATTTTTGGTTTGGCTTTAATTTTTTTTTATAGTTTGGTGTTATTAAAGGAGCTTTGCAAACTCCTTAAATTAATCTAGCTCACTCTCCTCCTTTTGTTCCACTCTAGTTCCAGTCAGTCAATCTGTATTATCTGTCACAGGATATAAATACTGATGGACAAGGTTGAAAGTGCCTGTTGTAATCAGGACAAAAGGCATTCTTCATCCACTTGGTATTTCCCATCCCTTAGGATGGTCAAGCCAAACTCATTTGAATGGTTGCAGACCTATTCTGGGAGACTTTTCAATGATCCAGGGCTAAATAATGCAGTTAACACAGTCATCTGCAAAAAAGGAGTACCTGGGACATCTCACCATCTGCGGGGACTTGCTCTTCAACTTGGACTGCACTCTATCTCCATCAGAGCAGCATGTACCTTTGGCAAGCATATGTGTCTCTGTTTAGTAACTTGGTGGACTTTTGTGATCAAAGGTTCATTTTTAAAAGACCCATCTTATAACTACAAGCATTCTACTGGCATTGCTTTATGGCAGTGAAACATGGGATAGAATAATATCCAATGAATTAAAAACGATTATCACACAGAGAATAATGGGAAGGCACACACTAGGTGTGAACAGGCTGTAGCATATAACTGATGAGGAATTTTGAAGAACAGGAATAAAAGATGTCATCAAAGCATTGCTTATTAGAAAGGTAAGAACATTCTGAGAGATGATAAATGGACATCCAGTGATCTACTGGTATTCTTGTGATTTCAGGAGAAACGAAGGAAAACCTTGAGCAAGTTCAGTATATTCTCTGTTGTAAACTTATGAGAGGGCACAGACAAGAGTCAGTCAGTCAATAAACATCTATTAAGTACCTATTACATGATGGGCACTTTCCTTAGTGTTGGACAAGTGTGGCACAGGTTTTGCAGGCATGGATGGTTTGGGAACAGTATAACTGGAAGTAAATTCTGAATCAAGGCTGTTACAAATCCATTTGAGTATTTTAGTTTAAGTAACTGTAATATCAGGGGACCTGGGTTTTATTTTCCATGCTGATACTATGTTGCCTAAGTTTCTTCAGCTGTGAAATAAGGGGATAGAGTTGGATTAAATGAGCTTTGTGTTCCCTCCAGTTCTGTGGCTTTCTGTTGGGGAAGGAGAATCTACAAGAAGAGTCAGGAGGTGGTTGTCAAAAGCTGGTGAGTCTGGAGACTCTGGAGTCTGAGAATTCCCAACTTAATCTCAGTCCAAAGGAGGATCTCAGGGAATGGTGGTGAGAAAGCTCATATTCTTCCACCAGTATCTCAGGGTAGAGAATAAGTTTCTAAATTTCTCCAGGCACCTGTTATTTCCTCTAACCTTTGTTAAAGAGGGAAGAAGAAGAAATCTCAAAAGACATCTAGACTCTTAGGTCTAGTTGGGCAGAGGTTGAAACTGTTAGTTAATATGAAGTACAGGGATGATGTGTGAATTTGAGTTGTTCTTACAGTCTTTGCCCACTTTACCAGGGTAGTAAGGCTTTGGGCTCACTATTCCAGTTCCCACAAGCACTAGCAGGTTGGGTCCAAAGGCTGGCTACTGATCCTCTCAGTGTCTAGTGGGTAACCCTGAGAGGCTGCAGAGTTATAATACTATTACTTTTACTCATGATACCCCTCTGGTATGTTTCCCCAAATATAATTTGGCCAATTACCATTTCATCAATATCAATTAAGCAATTAACATCAGATAGCTTTTAAAAGGGGATACTTACTGAGAAGAGTTAGAATTATATCCCTCTGAAATGGGGCATACAACCTCCCCCCTACACAGTCACTCAGTCTCTGGGGAGAGTGGGGTCAGCCTTAAAGTAATTCCTACAAAACATCCTCCCCAAATCCACCAAGATCACTTTGGTATGTGTAGCTGATAAATTAGCTGTTCCTTTGTTTGCAGGATATCGTGTTTTGACTGTCAGATTGATTTACTGCTGGACTTCAGCAAGGCAGGTTAATCCTCTGGACAGATTCTTCATCATGTGACGCTACTGTTGCTATTGGATTTGGTTGCTAAGGAGGCTTTTGATGATTTTTTCTGACCTTTCAAAACTCATAGTCTGTTGAGTCCCTCATACTCATTAATGTAAGGTCAGGGAACACTAAACACAAAGAGACAAGGAACAGATGGATTTATGGCCACATGGAAGTTGGGTGGCGAGATGAGGCAATCAGTTGCCCCTACCTCTTCTTCAACCAAAAGTCCCACAGTGTTAATTCTTCCTAAAATAAAAATCCTTGGGAGGGATGGGAGAGAGAGAGAGAGAATTGATTCGAGTTCTTCAGAGAGACCTTGACAGTGTTCTTCTGACTTCTACGTAATCTTGCCTTATGTGGGTTCACTGTAAAAATGGTCTTTTATACAAGCATACGTTTGCCAGGATCATATAGGTAGTTGATCTGAGGCTATATTTGAACTCAGGTCCTCCTGATTGTTTCCACTGTGCCACCTAGCTGCCCCCTTTCTGATTCATTTATGAGAGACAGCTTAGTTTAGCAAGCTGGACTAGAAACCAAAACTACCTGAGTTCATGCCCCACCATGGACACACACACACTGCCTAAGTCTAAAACAAGTTGTAGAGCAGATGCTGATCTACGTTTGTAGAGGAAGTTTCCTATCTTTTTCCTGACCACTCACCATATGATGTGTGTATTAATTATCTGTGTATTTGTTCCATATATTTAAAGCTAGATAAGTCCTCAGACATAATCTAGCTTAACCTCCTCCCTTTACAGATGAGGTGGTTGTTGCTTACTGTCCTTCGGTCTCAGAGAAGAGCAATGACATCATGAGGGTGAATTGGATTTCAATGAGGCAGATACTTCAGAGATACTTCAATAACTTCAATAACTTACCTAAAGTCCAGCCGATGATAAGTGTCAGAGCTAGGACTCTGCCTACAAACTTAGTTTTTTTTTTCCTACTGTACCACACTGATTTCCACCCTCCTAAAAAACTGGGCAGGGATTATGTTTTATCCATAATTTGTATCTCCTCAGCACTTAGCACAGTGTTGTCTGCACACGGTTGTTGTTCAGTCATTTTTTTCAATCATGTTCTATTCTTTGTGAACCCATTCTTGGCAAAGAAACTGGATTGTTTCCTTCTGCAATTCATTTTACAGATGAGGAAACTGAGGCAAATAAGATTAAGTGACTTGCCCAGGGTCAATAAATCTTCATTAAACGTGATACAATGTATGTAAGAGTACTTGGAAAACTTTTATTGATTGATGCAATTAAAAAGCATTTATTATTATGTGCTAAGCCCTGGGGATACAAAGAAAAGGAAAGGAAAAAGATTAAACATTTATATAGTACCTACTATATGCCAGGCACTGTGCTAAGCACATTACAAATATCATATTTGATACTCACAATAACCCTGTAAGGGAAGTGCTGTTATTATCCCTGTTTTACACTTGAGGAAACTGAGGCAAACAGAAGTTTAATGACTTGTCCAGGGTCCCACAGATAGAAAGCATCTGAGGCCAAATTTGAATTTAGTCCTGACTCAGCCCTCTGTCCACTGAGCCACCTGCTGCCTCTAGGAAGAAAGAGTCTCTGTCCTCAACCTGTTTACATGCTAGTGGGGGACACAACATGTAGATTATTAGGGACATACATGATGCATACAGAATACATGGAAGGCAAACTCAGAGGGATAGGCTCTAGCTTCTGGGGAGATTGAGAAAGGCCTTTGATAAAAGGTGGAGTCTTGAAGAGTTTTAAAAGGCAGAGTTCTTAAGGATCTTCCTGGGGAAGGACAACATTTTAGGCATGGGGGACAATCAATGCAAAGACACAGAGAGGGGAAATGAAGCATCCTATTTTAAAAAACAGCTAGTAGACTGGTATGACTGAATCATAGAATGAGTGTAGGGGAATAAAGTAAATAAATAACAAACAAATAAATGAATTCATCCATTAGATTGTAAGTTCCTTGATGTCAGGGACTGTCTTTTTGTATCCCTTAGTACCTGGCACATAGTAGGTCCTTAAAAATGTTGATTGATTGAAAAAAAGTGTAAGAAGACTGGAAAGGCAAGAAGGGCTCAAGTTGTGAAGAGCTTTAAATGCCAGACAAAGGATCTTGTATTTTATCCTGAAGGTAATAGAAAGCCACTGGAATTTATTGAAGGAGGGAGGATCAGATCTATGTTTTAGGCAAACCACTTATACAGGTCCTTCTAGCCCTCTGTGGAACAGCCCAAGAAAAATACCTGGCTGGGCTTCTGTCCTAAAGTAACCTTGATGAGGTGCTCTTTTTTAAAATAGTATTTTTTCAAATTACATGCAAAGACAATTTTTAACATGCATTTTTACAAAATTTTGAGTTTCAAATTTCCCCCTCCCCTCTTCCTAAAATGGTAAACAATTCGATATAGGTTGTATACGTGCAATCATGTAAAACATATTTCCATATGTCATGTTGTGAAAGAAGAAACAGACCAAAAGAAAAAAAAACATGAAAAAAATAAAGTGAAAATTTCAAGTATGCTACAATCTGCATTCAGACTCCATCAGTTCTTTCTCTGGATATGGATACATTTTCCATCATGAGTCCTTCGGAATTGTCTTAGATTGTATTGCTGAGAAGAATGAAGTCATTCATAGTTGATCATCAAACAATGTTGCCATTGCTGCTACAATGTTCTCCTGTTTCTGCTCATTTCACTTTGCATCAGTTCAGGTAAGTCCGGATTTTTCTGATAGATAAGATGTTCTTTCATCCCCACATTCTCCTTCCTAGCTAGCTTTCCAGAAGAGCAAGATCCTCCAAGAGCTCCTGCTAAGAGAACTGATTAAGAAATCAGAGCACGGTGGATACGGTCCATAGTTCTCAGTTTCCAGAAAACCCAACGTGTTGTTGGATAATGGGATAACAATTAAGATTTAGAACTAGCTAGCTTCTTAGAGATCATCCATTTTAACTTCTTCATTTTATGTATGAGGAAACTGAGTCCCACAGAGTGGCACTGGCTTGCCCCAGGCCACAGAGCTAGGAAGAAACTGAGGATTGGCATCTGTCTTCTGAATCTGAACATTCATTTTTTTTTTTTAAAACATTTATCTTCTTTCCCACCCTGCCCCAGTGAAAAAAATAGAAAAAAAATCCCTTGTAATAAATATGCATAGTCAGGGGAAACAAATCCCCCTCATTCGTTATGTCCAAAAAGTGTACTTCTCTTTCTGTACCCAGAATAGATCTCCTTTGTCAGGAGGTAGGCAGTATGCTTTATTTTCAGTTCTCTGGATACATGTGAAGCCATTGCCTTAATTTGAGTTCTTGAGTCTTTTAAAGTTTTCTTTACAGGGTTGATACTGTGTAAATTGTTCCAAAGGTTCTACTCACCTCACTCTACATCATGAGTCTAGGGTTTTTCTTTTTTTTTAGAGGCCATAGGGGTTAAGTGACTTGCCCAGGTCACACAGCTATTAAGTGTCTGAGGTAGAATTTGAAATCAGGTCCTCCTGACTACAGGAACTAGCTGCCCCTCAGAGCTCTTTTTACTACCCTGCATTTGACAAGAGGGATGGAACAAATTTGGAGAACCTCTATAAGGCAAAAGAGCTTTGGAATAATTACCTGTATCTCTTCTTTGAGTGGAAGGTAGGAAGAAACCAGGGCCTAGGCATTTTGCCCAGTGTTCTGGCATCTTGAGAGTACCTACCTAGTTTTGAGGTGGGCATCCTATCCTGGAACATAGTCTTTGATACAGTCACTGCCCTCTAAATCAGTAGCTTGGGGCAGGGAGGCGACAAGGAGGATAAAGCACTGTCTCCAGAGTCAGGAGGATCTGAATTCAAATCCAGCCTCAGACACATACTAGCTGTGTGACCCTGGGCAAGTCACCTAATTCTGATCTCCCTCCCCATCTTGACACAAAAATAATTTAAGGACCTTGATGAAAGCAGAGTTTGAGAGCTCAGATTTTTCTTCTTAAGCAAGTCACCTATCTGTGTGCCTCAGTGTCCTCATCTAAAAAATGTAGGAATTTTATAAGATGGCTTCTAAGGTCCCTTCCATGTCTAAATGGCGTAATTCTATGAGACGGGATGAGGAGAGATGTTGGAGAGGCACATGGTCTTTTCTTTGGGCTTTTCCCTTTAGATTTAGTTGGAATTTCTCTACAAAGAAATAGAGCTGCCCAGGGTGGGGCAGTCTCTGCCCAGGCTGGGTCTCTGTAAACTGGCAGCTGCCCCTTCAGCCTCCTTGGAGCTGCCTCTAGGGATGGGTGTCCAGTGACTCCAAAATGACTTTGAGTCAGATCCGGAGACCAGCATGGCTAGGCTGAGGTCATGTTCTCCCTGACCGGGACACTTCCCTCTGTAGAGGCTATGAACCCAATCAACCAGCTGGTGTTTGTTGAAAAAAATCCTCAGCTGTGAGGCACTGTCTGCCTCTACTTCTGCCCCTCTTTGCCTTTGTCCTTTCCTTGACCTAGAACATTCTTGGTCCCTTCTCAATGCCCTCAGGCGTTGTCCTCTGCCCACTCCCAGTCTTGCCAGTGCTGTGCCTACCCATCTCCTGGCTCTAACTGTGTCCCCATGTGAGCAGGAGGAAGGAACAGGCTGTGCCTTCAAGGTGCTCCCAGTCTGAGAAAGGAAAGAGGACAGAGGGAAAATCCAGATACAGAGACAGAGATGCATCTCAGTTCTGGGGAAAGTCAGATAGAGCAGCACCACAGGGAAGGGAGTCCAAGGAGGCTTTGTGCAGCTGGGAAGTTAGCTGGAGCCAGGCTGGAGTGATGGAGAACTAGTGATGGAGAACTAAGCTGCTCAGTCCAGACTATTTCTGAGACTGGCCCTGCTAATAGCTACATTCTTGGGGTCTTGGCTCCTGAGGAAGGTCAGTGCATCAGTTGCTCTGTGGGCTCTGCTTGCCAAAGATCTCTTACCCTGTTTCGTGGTCAGACAGATCCAAGAATCAGGCCACCATCACACCTACAGTACATGGGAAGGGGGGAAAGGGTTGTTGTGCAAGGGGGCAGATGGGGGGAGAGTGGAGGAGGCCGAGATTCCTTTGTAATACCGCCTCCCCCCATAGCCTGAGGCATCTCCTTCCCTGGACCCATAGCATGCTAGTGCACTAATTATCCACCTCCCGTACTGTTGGGGCTTGTCTGGCTGGCCCCAGAACCCTCACCCCAGCCTCTCCTGCCCGCCCTCACTCATTCGCCAGCTAAAGGCCCAAGATAGAGTGAAAGACACAGAAAGGGGTCAGAGGCTGGATCCTGAACTTAGGAGAAGCCAAACCTATGCATTTATAGTTATTCCCCCTCTCATCACCATCGCTAGGTTCTGTCACTGACAGAACCCTGCGCTGGGATGTGGGTGACCCAGAGGAAGGAGGAGTCAGAACTGGGCCACCCATGAGGAGCTCGCAAGGTGATGGGGTAGGCAGATCCAGCGCCCAGGACCTTGAGAAAGGCAGACCGTGTGCAGTTAGAGATGGGAGAGGGCTGACGTGCATCCAGACGGGGTGGGATTCCTTAGTGACGGGGAGCGGAAGCGGAGCTGGGAAAGGCAAGGAGAGGGACAGAGAGCCGGGGTGAGAAAGGAGGGAACGGTGGTCTCTGCCAAAGTCGGGAGGTGAAAGGAGGCAAGGTGCGGAGAGGCGAGGGGGCGCGCCCTTAGGGCAGAGTCTGCGAAGGGGGCGGAGGAGGGGGCCAGGAACGGGAGACTGACAGCTTCTTAGAAAGTGGCGCGGAGGTGAGCAGGGGCTCCCCAGTGATAATTAAGGAACAAAGAGGCCGAGAGCAGGGAGTCTCCGCAGCTCAGCTCCAGCAGGCAGGTTAATAGGAGCCCCGAGGAGAAGGTAATAACCAGCGGAGGGAACTGTGCAGACAGCCTGGCGTCATGACACCCACACGTCACCCCACTCACAGGCCCTGCCTGAGCTAGAACAATAACTGTATCTCCCAGCTGGGTGTAGAAACGTATGAATAATAAATAGGAAAGCGTTCTTTAAAAAAAACAAAACAACAAACTTTTTGATTTCGGGGATGGGGGTACTCAGGGATAAGACTGCCTGGGGGATCTGGGTTTCCGGGTAGGATGAGGGTTAGGGGGTTCTAATGAAGATGGGGGTGAGGATGAGGATGGAGATGGGGGTGAGGAAGTTAGGTTTTGTGGTGGTGGTTTTTTTGTTTTGTTTTTTGAGACTGGGTCTCCCTATCTCAGCCAGGCTGGACATGTAGCAGCCAGTCCCAGTCTACCCAATACTGATCATCAGGAAAGCTAAAGCTACCATTTTTGGACCGAGGTGGGTTTGCCCCTTCTTAAGCAGCCTTAAGTCTCCCCCTCCCCACAATCATATCTTACCCTGACTCCTGAGCTTAATAGATCCACCAGAAGGAGCTTAGTCTATGTAAGATAGCTTCTGCTCTCTCTCTGGAGTGGTCCCTATGTATGGAATTGGAGGGGGTCGCTTTCCACGTACCCAGGGATGTACAGGAGAGCTAAGAGATGAAGTTTTCCTAGGACAACTGACTGAAGGTCCTAGGGGGTAGTCAGGCTTGCCTAGCTACTTTTGTACACAGGTTCATGTAATCACACATGCAGATACACATGCACATATATGTATATATTCACACACATACATATACACACACAGTTCCTCTTGCACAGTAGAACACCAACCCTCATAGGTGCCACACACAGGTGTATACATATGCATGCCTGTGAAAGCAGATGAATATGTAACCAGCCAGAAGCAGCAATGTTCCATCCAGAAGTGTTTCTTTAAAAAAGTTAATTTGCCTTTTTTTTCTCTTTTTTAATATGATTTTTATTTTCCCCCCAAAGTTTTGCTTCAGTACACAGTCAAACCCACAACCTAAGTTGAATCATGACAAAGCAGAACTGAACTGGACTCACAACTCAGCTCTACAGATGTAGATACACTTAGTGCCTGAGGAACTGGGATCCAATAGGAGTTCAGCCAGTTACTTCTATGTGACCTTGCACCAGTCACTTCCTTTCTGAGGGCCTCAGGTTGCTTTCTCTGTAAAATGAAGGGTTTGGGTGCAATCTCCAAGGTCCCTTTTTAGCCTTAAATCCATACTCTGACACATTCACACAGGCACACACTTGGTTCTTTATATATAATCACACACATATTCTTACACTCATAGCATCCTGGGAGAGAATTGTAGAGGTTATCTGGTCCAGCACTGTGCCTCCAGATGGCTAAAGATTCAGAATGTTGTCTGTTCTATTATAGCAGATCACCATATCTATTTATGTACATGAATACATGTGCAATGCATACATGACCCCAAAAGGTCTCCCTGTATCCAGACCAACACCTTCCTCTCAAAGGATCGTAGAAGCATAGATTTAGACCTGGAGTGACCTTAAAGATCATCTAGCCCGTTTTACCTCACCCCATTTTATGCCTAGAGAGTACAGTAGCTGGGGAAAGATTTGAAACCAGGTCTTCCTGACTCCAAGACCAGTGCTTTGCCCCCACACCAAATGCAAAAAATATTCATGAAGCCCCTCCAGTGTACTGGGTTCTATGTTAGGCACTTAGCCAAAAACCCTAAACAGTTACTACCCTCAAGGAGCTTACATCAAGGAGGGGAGGGTTGTTGTTGTTCAGTCATGTCCAACTCTTGGTGACCCCATTTGTGACAGACCAATGAATCAGGCAAAAAGAATTAAGATTGTTGTTCAGTCATTTCTGACTCTTCATGATTCCATTTGGGGTGTTCTTGGCCAATATACTGGAGTGGTTTGCCTTTTCCTTCTCCAGCTCATTTCATAGAAGAGGAAACTGAGGCAAACAGGGTTAAGTGACTTGCCCAGGGTCATATAGCCTAATAAATATCTGAGGCTGGATTTGAACTCAGGAAAAGGAGTCTTCCTGACTCCAGATCTGGCACTCTATGCACTGCACCACCTAGCTGCCCAAGACAGTGAAATCGTTTGCCATTTCCTTCTCGAGTTCATTTTAAAGATGAGAAAACTGAGGCAAACAGTTAAGTGACTTTCAGGGTCACCATGGGGAGGGAAAGGAAATAAGAAAGAGACGGGGACAGGGCTGGAGGTGGGGGTGGGGGATAGAGAACAACTGGTAGACAGACAAATAATACAAAATAAATCAAGTAACTGAGGGTAATCAGAAAAGGACTATCTTAGGAAGCAGTGGACCTCCAATTGAAATTGACTCATACCCCTTGTTGCCATATTTACCTATCATGAATCATCCTGCTTTTGCCATATATGTTCCCTGCTGGGAAGCTTTCAGTGCCTTCCTGCTTAGCCTTACCCCTTACAGGGAGACCTTTCATTGTCTGGCACTCACATCCTTCTTTGCCTTTTCTCCCACTACTCTTTTGTTAGTCAGAACTTGATCTACTTGTTCCCCAAACAAACCAAGTACATTTATAACATAGTAAGATCATAGACTTAGATGTGGAAGGGACCATAGAGGTCTGCAAACTTACCCCTCCCTTCATTTTACAGATAAGGAAACTGAGGCAAGAGAGGTTAAATAACCTTCCCAAGGTCACACAGATAGTAAATGTCTGGGGTAGTATTTGAACTCACTAACTACAAATCTAGCACTATCTACCACGCCATTCTGCTTCCATGCTCCTGTACCTTTTTGAATGGTATTTGAGGGGGTCAGAAAAATTCCACCTTTTCTTCCGCCTTATTCAATTTTAGAATAACATATGGTTTGAGAGAATAAATGTGTCTCCCTTTTCCCCCCACACTGAGCCAAGAGACTTGGACTTTAATTCTGGCTCTGATACTTTCTGGTCAAGTGACCACAGTCAAGTCACACTATCCCTTGGCACCTGTTTTTTCCTTTGTAAATGTGCATGATAATGTTCATGATCCTCATCCCCTATAGTTATTCAAGATAACCCCAAGAAGCAGAATATAGATAGTGGCTTAGACGATTTCATTGTTTTAGGGAACTCCCACATAGGGAAACTCCCTCCACCAATACAGGGTAGCACCTTCTCTCCAATTTATGATTTTAGAAAGTTATGTAGGGCATTGAGAAGTTAAGTGACTCGCCTATGATCACACAGCTAGTAAGTTTAAATTCAGATCTTCCTGAGGGCAAGTTTAAATTCAGATCTTCCTGACTGTAGGCCCAGCATTCTATCCACTGAACCATATTATCCACATCATTTGAAGAAAAAAAAAGTTCCCAGGACCCAGGTCAAGAACGCTTGCTCCAAGACTATAAATTACAGAGAAGGTAGTGATCTTCATATGCAGAGCAAGCTCCCAATACTGGTGAAATGACAGTGTTGGTCCTTTCTCTCCATGGTTGTTAAATCGTTTAGTTGTGTCTGACTCTTTGTGATCCCATTTATGGGGTTTTCTTGGCAAAGATACTGGAATAATTTGCCGTTTCCTTCTCAGTTTATAAATGAGGAAACAGAGGCAAACAGGGTTAAGTGATTTGTCCGGGCTCACACAACTAGGCAATGTCTGAGACTGAATTTGAACTCAAGTCTTTCTGACTCCAGGCCCAGCACTCTGTCCATTGTACTGCCTAGCTGACCTCCTCTCTCCTCACCTCGCCTAAAATCCTATAGTTATTTTTCATCATTGTTGTCATTTATTTCTCTGTGACCTTGTTGTCTTCCTCTAGTAGAAAGCTAGTAGCTCCTCAAGGGCAGGGATTGTCTGACTTTCAAATTTGTATACTCAGTGCCCAGAATAGTGCCTGGCATATAGATGTTTAACGAATATTAATTAATTGATCAGCTGATTGAGGTCCCTTCCTGTCAGCACCTCTCTCTTGTAATTGATGACATCGTGCCTTGAATAGTTTATTTTCTTTTGTTTGTCTAATCCTTCCTACTGGCTTCCTCAAAAGCAGGCCTGTGGACTGGCCTATGTCTTATGTTGCTCCAAGTCCCACATGACACCTAGTACAGTGCTGGTTATCGCAGAGGCATTCGCTTCTGTACCTACTGAGTGATATACCCACATTCAGATTCATTCATTTTCATTAAACTTCTACTATGCACATAGTAGACAATAAATATTTGTTGACCTATTGACTGAATGAGTGGATAGATGAGTGAATGAGTTTAGGGAATAGTCAGTCTGAGAACTTGATTTCTCCATATTTCTCTTAACATTCAGACAAGTGATATCGAGAAAGATGCATGTGTACACAGAAAAGACAAAGCATCCATTCATATCCTGTTGGGTACCAAGGGCTGGAATTTTATGGCAATCCAGGGAGAATTTAGGGGAGCTTCCCTGCCTGATGGGGAGAGAAAAAATCCATTGAATTTACAGAGATAGAGAAAATGGCATACTCTTCAACTGAGCAGACCTCTAAACATCACGACTAAGGGGATATGGGAAATGGAGTCGGATGGGCTGAATGCAGGGAGTTTCCTGGAAGTCTGAGCCAAGTGGCCCCAACACTTGGGCAGGGGCCCATTGCATTTGAATCCACCACATGGGGAGAAAAGGATTACTCTGTGAATAAGCCTCTCTAGGGTTGTAGGGCTGGGTTTGGGAACTGAAGCCACTCACTATAATTGGCCTAGAGAGAAAGAAACAGTGAGGGGCAGAAAGATGTAGAGAGACAGAACCAAAGGCAGAAACTGAGACAGAGACAGAGAGGAATGCAGAGATGCCAGATGCAGAGTTAAAAACAGATAGCAAGATAGGTGTAGAGTCAGAAACAGGGACTGAGATGGGAAGAAAGATGCATAAAGGAGAATAAGAAGGGGAGACAGATGCAGACTTGGGGACAGGGAGAGATGATAGTGCAGCATCTGAAAAAAAAAGATGTTGGATGCAGAGACAGAAAAACACAGAGGGTAGAGATAGGTCCATCAGTGGACAGGGCACTAGATTTGAAAAGATATAGACAAAGACAGGTGAGCTCATGGGATCGTAGCAATATATCTTAGAGCTAGAAGAGGCTTAGTTCAACTCCTTCATTTTCTAAATGAGGAAATTAAGCTTCATGGAGGTGAATGAAGAGAGGAAAAGAGAGGGAGAGGTGGATACAGAGACAGAAAGAGGGAGAAAACTGCAGAGACAGACAGGGGAGATATATGCAGAAAGAGATAGACAAAGGGAGATGGATCCAGAAAAATGAGCAGAGGTGGTGTTCAGAGATGGATACAGAAACAGAGAGAGTGGAGGAGAGCAATGCAAAGAAACAGAGTGAGAGATCACTGGAGAGGGAGATAAAAACAAATTCAATTGAGGGGCAGATGGCAATGCCTCTCCCAGATTTCCCCTATGTAGATGCTATGAGTGGGAATTGGAATTAATTTGTGTCCTGAATAGAATTTAGTGATTCCAGGTGAAGCTTGAGACCAAAGGGGCTAGAAGTGAAGGTTTGCATTTGGGGAGTGGGAGGAGAGCTGATTTTACCTGAATTATAGACATCCTAAACAATTTAGGAGGTCACTTTAAAAATTTCTCAGCCTCCAGCAGCCTGTCTGACCAGTACCCCAACTCCCAGTCTCATTTATTCCATACAGCTGGGAACCCCTTCTGCACAGTTTCATTTCACTGTTTTCATAAAAACAATTTTTTTTAAAGCAATTGGGATTAAGTGACTTGCCCAGGGCCACACAACTCACAAGTGTCTTGGAGTCGAATTTGAACTCAGATCCTCCTGACTCCAGGGCTGGTGTTCTATCCATTGCACAAAGTTCTCATAAAATTTTAACATCAAACCCTCCTGCTGTAACTGTAGCATGTTTTGACATCAGGATTTAGACAATATCCACTCTCTCTCTTCCCTTCCTCAGTCCTCCTGGATAATCCCCTTTTCCTTCTTCTTTTCCTGAACACTTTTCTCCACTCTGTCTCTTAACCATCAACCAGCAGTCCTCCCTTCTGTGACTCAGAATCAGAACTGTAAGGGACCTTTGCAACCATCTAGTCCTTTCCTCTCATTTTACAGAGAAGCAAACTGAGGCCTTGGGGAGAAGAAGTGATTAATTCAAGGTCCCATTGTTAGCATGTGGAAGAGCCTGCAGGTCTTTCTCTCTAGCTTAGAATGTTCTCAGGCCCCAGTCTCTGCCTCCTACTTGTGACAGTGACAGTGACCCAGACCTGATTCCCATCAGGATGCTTCTCCTGGGAGCCCCCCCCCCACCCCTTGCACATTCATTTGGCCTTCTGCATTCTCTATCTCTCTCCAGGGAGGCCCTGGCTGTCAGACCCTGCCTCTGAGTCTTAGGGGCAGAGGGACCTGAGGTGTTTTTTCCAAACTCCCAGCCTAATGGGGACCACAAGAAATCTAAAGTTGCCTAGCTGGTGATACTGACTTACAAACCTGGCTTGAAGCCAAACACCTCAGCTGTTTCCTTAAATTTCTGTGTTTCCTCCCACCTGTTCTCCAACCCTCTAACTCCCAGGATTTCTTGGTCCTTGTTTTTTCATCTCCTTCCTCCCTCTCCCCCTATTCTCCCACCATTTAACACCTGTTACATAGGCAGTCCTTAACCCTGATACTAAGCTTCCTTCTCCGACACTGCCCCCCCCCCCCGCATACTCCCCTACCTGCTCCCCATTCCTGATTTCCAGTTCCTATTCCTGACTTTGACTCCCATCCTGGAAACTAAACCTCTATCCTAGGCCTTGAGTCTCCTATCCCTGATTCCCAAGCCTGACATGGATACCTATCCCTTAAACAGAGGCCCCATTCCTAGAACTTAGTCCCTCTTCTCCACCCCAGACTCCCACAGTAGGGCTGTGTTTCCAACTATTTTCTAAAGGTTTCACAAGAAACTATTACCCTATCAGAAACGGGCAATCTTTAGATCTTGAGCTTAAAACTATAGCACCTGGTCTCTCATTCCTGGTATTTTATTCCCCCGTCCTCCTACATGACTAACCTTCAATCATTCTAAGTTCCACTAACTCTAAGTTTCTGACCATGGCCAACCCAACCACTCCATCCTTGTTACCCTAAAGTATATGTAACAGAATGCTGGCTGTGGAATCAAATCCTAAATTGAAATCCTGGCTTTGCCACTGACTAACTTGGCTACCTTGGATAAATCACTTTTCTCTCTGTTTCTCATTTCTAAAATGGAAAGGTTGGACCAGGTGACTTCTAAGGTTTCTTCTAGGGTCAAATACATGATCTCCAAGGTCACCAAAGAACTTGTGGTGAGCACAAGAAAAGGACTACTAAGTCAACTTAAGTCTAGGAATTGGTATTTCAGATAAAGCAAGGATTACTTAACCTGGGATCTACAGACTTCTAAGAAGTCCATGGAGAGATTTTAGGGGATCTGTGATCTTGGATGGGAAAAAAAAATCACATCATTATTTTCACTAACCTCCAACTGAAATTTAGCATGTTGCTAAAGGAATCCATGATGAAAAAAGGATAGAGAACCCTTGAACTAAACAATAACATAATTAAATCAAAGCAACAAACATTAAGCACCTACTGTGTTCCAGGCACTGTGCTGAATGCTAGGGAGAAAAAGAAAGGCAAAAGAGAGTCCCTGACCTTGGAGCACATAGTCTAATGCGAGAGACATGTAAACAGGTGTGTACAAACTAGCTACGGACAAGATAAATTGGAAATAATCAACAGAGGGAAGGCACTAGCATTTTAAGGGGAGGGTTGGGAAACATAGAACATAAAATGGTTAGACCTAGAGGGGACCCCAGTGTGCAACAGTGAGAGCAGTGGGGTTGGAATCTAAAACCCAGCTGTGCTCCTTATGATTTCCCTTGGCCTCAGTTTCCTTATCTGGAAAAAGAGGTTCTTAGAGTAGAAGGATTCTGAGGTCCCTTCTAACTCTCAATTAATGATACTGTGCTTTAGTGCAAACTTCTCCTTTGACGGAGGAGGAAACTAGGGGAATGGGGTGAGTTTATCAAAATTACACAGGCCAAAAGTAGGTGGTATAAGAAAGAATCCACATCTCTAGGGTTCAAATCCAGTGCTCTTGTCACCACAAGGCCCTACATTTATTGTAGATAATGAGTTTTTGTTTTTCTCACAATAACCCTGTGAGGTATAATCCTATATGTATTATTAACCTAAATATATAAATGAGGAGAATGAAGTTCAGTGGGGTTAAGTAGTCTACTCATAATTAAAGAGCTAACAAGTGTCAGAGCTGGTCCTCAAACCCAGATCTTCCAACCCTCAGTCCTGTACACTTTCCATCATGCCACTGATACCGTTCAACTCCATGATTTCATGATTCTATAGATCTGTAAAATTCAGGCAGGAAGAGAGAGGAAAGATGATTGATAGAGCAGAAAATACTGAAGAACCGTTTGATAATTAGCCACAAGGAGATGAAGAGTGATTATGAAGAGGTCCATGATCAGGTCCTATTTACTGCTGCTGCAACACTTTAGGAGACCAAAGTGAATGATGCTGCAAAAGGGACGTTGATTAGGTGTCAGGGAATGCCACAGGGGAAAGAATATGTCCTACAGGGAATGGTGGAGTGGGAGGGTCTACATCCCTGGGAAAAATCATATGAACTGATGCAGGGTGAAGTGAGCAGAACCAGAAGAATCATTCATACAATAACAACAACATTATATAGAAAAACAACCTGAATCAGGATTCAGGTCAATACAGTGACCAACTATGATTTCAGAGACTCATAATGAAACAGGCTACCTACCTCCTGGACCCAGGGTGCACTATGAGGCACATATTTTTGCATATGGATGATTTGGGAATTTGTCTTGCTTGACTATGGAGATTTATTGTAAGAGAATTATTTTTCCTTTTTTTCATTGGAGGGAAAACCTGGAAAGGAAAAAAAATAAATGCTTGCTATTTGCAAAAACTTTTTTTTAAAAAAAACCCTGAATGATTGATATACTCAGAAATCTTCAACAACTGCTCATTTTGGGGCAGTCAGGTTCCAAGGTAGCAGACTGGACCAGATGGCTTCATAGGATCCCTTCCAACTGTAGGATTCTTGCCCTGATCTTGGAGGCCAAAAGTCTGCCATGAGTCCTCCACACTTCACTATGTCTACACCTGGCAGCCTTCCCTGATGGTTATCGTAGTACTCTCCCACCCCTCCCGACACATGCACTTTGACTCCACCCCAGACCTCCCCACCCCCGGACCACTAGTCTGTCTGCCAAGCAGCCCAACTCTTTCTTCTTTCATCTCCTGCCATCCTCCAGCCAGCCCTTCTGGCTCGGCATAACAACCTTTCCCCCAACCTCCTTTTGGTTCTCCATCCTCTTACGGGGGTGGAGAATCTAGCCTGATCATCTTAACCAACGGAGCAGAGATCAGGCTCCAGTCCCCGTGGAGGGCAGTCCCATGTTGCCCCCATCCCTGTGGTCCTGTTATTTTCATCTCTCTAGGCACTGTGGTTGGGATCTGAATCTCTAATCTACAGAACTGGGAATGGAAGTTAAGAGAGGCACTCAAGATAGTAGAAAAATGGACCATTGAGTGCCCCCACTCTTGGAAACCCGGTCTAGGGAGCCCTGACAATGTGTATAGGAAAAGTGGTGTAAGGGAGGCAAGAGTTAGGACATACAGAAATGACCCAGAAAATTCTGGGAGGGAGAGTCTTCTGATTGATTCATATAGTTGTGTTCTTTGTTGAGGAAGCAGAGGATATGAAGGAAACTATGTTGATGTTTTTTAAAGATAGATTGTTATTGATATCTTTTGGTTTTAGATGCCTAGATTTCTCCCAGTCTCTCTCCTCTTTCTTTCTTCTGGAAAACCCTCCTTTATAAAAAAGATTTTTTTTAAAAAAAGAATGAAACCAATAAAAATAAGATATTGTATGCATTATTCCAAACTTATGGACTCACCAACTCTGTAACAGAGTGGTGTAGGGGAAGGTATCTTTTAAGATCTCTTCTTTAAGGCCAAGCTTTGAACAAGAGAATTTGGGAAGGAATGCTTCTCCTATATTAGTTCAGTTGGGATAGGGAGAGAAGTACCCAGCTAGGTTCTTCCCAGTTCTGTGACAACTGGGGGGATGGTGTCTTAATTTGGTAATCCAAATAATGGGCATTAACAATGCTAGTAAGAGCCTCTGGGTACCCAGTGATGCCCAGGTGAGACATAACTAGAGAAATAATGCCCTCCAGAAGACTCTTGTCCATTTGTATGAGAAAATGTCAGGAGGCAACCTTCCTCTATCTCAGGAGAAAAGTTTTCCAGTGAAAGCAGCATTAGGGTAGCAACAGACTGGAGGCTGGAGCATGGAAAATAGGAGGGGGTGCCCTGGGAAGGATATTGGGCAAGTTTGGAGGTTCTCTAGCAGGCTCAGGAAGCACACTGTTGCCCTCTAAGGGCACAACAAGGAAGGAAGCTCTGATTTGGGGTCCTTATAGAGTATGAAGAACATATAGAACAAGAAGATTGGCTTGTATTGGGGAGGGAAATGAAGGGTAGACGATCCAGTAGGAGGAACGTAGAAGGAATGGAGAGGCATCTGAGTCAATGATTTCTGGATTGGGGAAAGGAGGGGATTCAATCTCATTCAAATAAAATCTACTAAGTATCGACTAAGTGCCCTTCGATGAGGGGTGGAGGTGGGGGTGGGGGGTAGCATTTTGAGCTGGAGAAAGCTTCTCTTCCAATTCTGACTCTATGGAAAACCAAACTGAGACATCCAAACCTGGAGACCAAGAACGCATATATGGATAGTCCTCCCTCCACAAACATTCTCCCTACTGTATTCCTCCCCTTCCCTCACCATTCCATTCATACCTTGCTCTATCCCCATTAGTCTCTTCCTGTAGCATGTAAATGGAGCTTTGGGAAAAGTAAAGAAACTTGGGTAAACATCGAGATGTACTAGGTTCATTCATTCATTTATTCATTTGTTTGTTTATTCATTGTTTCACTTGTTTACCTGTCCAACAAATAATTTTTAAGTATCTTTAGCATTCAAAACCCTTCACAATCTGATTTCAACCTGACTTCCTGTTTTATTATATAAGTGACTCTTTTATTCACTTAGGGTGTAGACAGACTAGCCTCAACATACCCCATATGTCATGTGCCTCCGCCTCCAGTGTCTTTGTTCAGGCTGTCCTCTCATGCTTGTATTTCCTCTTAATTTCTGCCTTTTAGAATCCTTAATTTCCTTTTAAGCACAGCCCAAAGTCTGCTTCCTACAGGTGTTTCTCAGTTCCCACGGCTGCTAGTTTTTGTAGTTGTTCAATTGTGTCTGATTCTTGGTGATCCTATTAGGGATTTTATTGGCAAAGACACTGGAGCAGTTTGCTATTTCCTTCTCCAGCACATTTTACAGATGAGGAAACTGAAGTAAATAGGGTTAAGTGACTTGACCAAGGTCACACAGCTAGTAAGTATCTGAGGCCAGATTTGAATTCAGGAAGATGAATGTTCCTGACTCCAGGCCCAGGACTCTATCCACTGTGCCACCTAGGTGCTCACACAATTCCTTTGCATTTATTATATATTTATATATTTAATTAAATATATTTATATGTGTATATAATTTACCCCCTCTAGAATATAATCCCCTTGAAGGCAGGGACCATTTGATTTTTGTCTCTGCCTCTCCACTGACTAGTGTATCACCTGATGAGCTTACTAAATG
Organism: Potorous gilbertii; assembly: GCA_028658325.1. NCBI lineage: Eukaryota > Metazoa > Chordata > Mammalia > Diprotodontia > Potoroidae > Potorous > Potorous gilbertii. The sequence goes on from CM053770.1 coordinate 524,111,709, forward strand.
TTGGTTGATTGATGAATTGATTCAAGGTCCTGTGCCATACCTGGGGAAGGGAACAAGCATTTCTTAAGAGTCTATTATATCCCAGACCAAGTGTTAAGGCTTTACGAGTATTATCTCATTTGATCCTTGAAACTGCTCTGTGAGGTAGGTACTATTATTAGCCTCAGTTTTACAGCTGAGGAAACTGAGGTAGACAGAAGTTAAATGACTTTTCCATGGTCACAGATAGTTAAGTAAATGAGGCCAGATTTGAACTCAGATTTTTCTAACTCCAAGCCCAGTGCTTTATTCACTGTACCACTTAACTGCTCTCAGATGAGAAATATATATATATATATATATATATACACACACACACACACACACACACACACACACACACACATATACCTGTGCTGAAAAAGTCTACTCTACAATATACCGGGGGTCAAGTGGGATGGGGTCGGGGAAGGACTATGCTATATTGACTAGGAATTGCTCTCTTTCTCTCTCTCTCTCTCTCTCTCTCCTCCTTCCCTCTCTCCCTTCCTCTTCTTCCTTTCTTTCTTCCCTTTCTTTCTCCATCTCTCTCTCCCCCCTGCACACATACACACGCACACACAGTAACCAAATGTTTATTTTTAGACAGGAGGGTTTATATAAATTCAGAGAAAGGAGATATCACTGAAAAGCCATGTGTCTTAATGGCTACGATGCTAGATGTGGAGTCAAGAAGCTCTGCCTTTAGATCCCACTTTCCACTCTTGCTAGCTATGTGAGGCGGGCATATCATTTAATCTGTCTTAGTCGGAGTTTGTAAAACTCATCTGTAAAACAAGGTTAGTAATAATGGCACCTCCCTGCCTCACGGAGTTGTTGTGAGACTCAAATGAGATAATGTGTGTCAATTCAAATGAGATGCTGTGCGTAAGGTGCTCTGAGAACCTAACAGTGCCGTGTAAACAAATGTCAGGTGTGTTAGTGGTTGTATCACTTTGGGTTGGAGGGAGCCGGAGGGATGTCAAGAAAAGCTTCATATAAGGAGAATGTGAGCTGAGACTTGAGAGGAGTGATGTAATAGACAGAGCAATGGACCTGGTGTCAGGTGTGCCTCAACTACTAACTAACTGCATGGTTTTGGGGCAAGACTGATCTGATGTTTCCTCCTATGTATAATGAGTGCTTTGGCCTTAATGATTTCTAGGGTTCCTTCTAGCCCAAATTCTATAGTTGTATGATAGTAGGATTTGCACTGGCAAAGGAGAAGGCAGTTTTGGTCAAGGGAATACAAAGTGCATAGTTACAGAAGATGGGAAGCAGAAAGATGGGTTCAAAATATGATGGAGTTCATAGGAGCAAAATGGTGGGCAAGAGCACTGAGCCAGAAACCAGGATCCCTGTATTCCTGCATCACCATTGCTTGGGTGGATGACATTGAACAAATTGCCTCCCCTCTCTGAGACTCAGTTTCTTAATCTGTAATACAAGGACTAAATGATCTCTAGAATCTCTTCTAGTGGTCTTAAGGTTTTTGAAGGGCAGCTAGGTGGCACAGTCGATAGAGTGCTGGGCCTGGAGTCAAGAAGATTCCTCTTCCTGAGTTCAAATCCAGCTTCAGACACATAGTAGCTGTGTGACTCTGGGAAAACTTATTTGCCTTAGTTTTCTCATCTGTAAAAAAGAGATGGAGATGGAAATGGAAAAGTCACTCCAATATCTCTATCAAGAAAGTCCCAAAAGGGGTCACAAAGAGTCAGATATGGCTGAAAAAAATGATTAAATAACAAGGCTTTTTGAGAGGACAAAGTGAAAAGTCATCCTTTGAGAAGTTCAATCAGGTTCCATGTTGTTGGGTCTTTCTAGGTTTTTAACACAGTTTTCCACTTGTAGTTCCTCCAGTGTGATGCTCCATCTCTTGGTTCTGTGCTTTTTCATGAATGGTACCCCAGGACTGGAATGCTCTATCTCCTCATTACCATGTCTTAGAGTCCCTGGCTTTAAGACTCAGCTCCTTCAGGAGACCTGATCTCCTCCCGATCCCCAAAGAACTAGTGCCATCCCACTCTAAAGCTATCTTCCTTTCTTCTGTAATTACCTTTTATATACAAGTTTATTTGTATGTTGTCTTCCCCCATTAAAATGAAAGCTTCTTGGGCTAGAGATTTGCTTTGCTCTGTCATTCTGTGGGTTCTGCAGCTCCAGAATTTGTTTAGTCATTTTTTTTACAGGTATTTGGCTGGGTTTAAGGGGAGAGCTCTAGCAAGTCTCTGCTTCTACTCCACCATCGTGGCTCCATCATCTTGACTCTGCCATCTTGGCTCTGTGCTCCAGAATGAAAGCTTCTAGAAGGCAAGAATTGTGTTTGCTCTCTCTCTCTCTCTCTCTCTCTCTCTCTCTCTCTCTCTCTCTCCCTCTCTCCCTCTCTCTCTCTCTCTCTCTCTCTCTCTCTCTCTCTCTCTCTCTCTCTCTCTCCAGCTCTTAGCACAGTACTTACATATTGTAAGCACTTAATAAATGCTTGTTGATTGACTGATTGGTTGCTGTGTCTGACTTTCCTCTCTATAGCTGCCCACATCTATGTGTCTTTCTGAAATGTGGAACTTCCCAAAGGAGAGGACTAATTTCTTTCTTTTTTTTTTTTGAGGACTAATTTCTTAACCTGCTTGTAGGTCTCTCCTCTTTCTGAAGCATCCTACCCACCCTTTCCTCTCTATGAACTCCTTTTCCCCAAACCCCATTGAGTACTTTCCTCTTTCTGGAAGCCCCCCTAATTATCACTACCTGGTTCGAATGATTTCTTTACTCCCTGGCACCTTATGGGCTCAATTTGCAGACACCGAGTTCTGTACGATGTTCTTTAATAGTGTCCTGTTTTGCTCCCTGAGGACACAATCTGCTTCTCCCCTTAGAACGTTAACTCCCAGAAGGTAAGGATTGTATTTCCTCCCATCAAAGGCTCCCTCATCAGATGAAGAGCTTACTGGGGACTGGGACGGTCTTCCATCTTCTATGTTGCCATTGATTGGCAACAGGGGATGTAAAAATAGTAGCCAACTAATCCTAGCCCTTTATAGGGCCTAGGCAGGCCAAAAGCTGGGTGGAATCTTTGGAACCAGCCAACACTCCATCTTCTTCAGCAGAGATTTCCATAGAGACAGTGGTGGTCCCCTGCCAGGGAGTCCTGGGGGTAGGCTTCAGTTCTCCCTGTGTTCCACAGAGACAAGAAACCCCAACAAGCAGGGAGGGAAAGGGGTCTGAGTAACAGAGATTGCTAAGGCCTTGAAGATGCTGAGTCGGAGATGGAGATATCTGTGAGGGCCTTAGCCTGGGGTTGGGGGGGGGGAATTCTTGTTGTAGCTATATAATTAAAATACTATTAAGCGGCGCCTGGCAGTCTCCCGGCTAACCTCGACTGAAACACTACAGGCGGAATCATCACAGGCAGCTGTGTCTCCTCCGATCAGCTCTCTGGGCACTTGGGGTGGGCAGCACCCGCCTCATCTCCAGGGTGCCAGGATGTGAAAGTTGGGGGCTGGAATGTGGCAATCACACAGGGTGGGTAAAGGCATGAAGAAGATGGGGATGCTGTAGTCTTCCCTGGGGTATGATGGGTCAAGTGAGATCCAGGATGAGAACAGAGTTTGGGGAGCCCTGGAATGGTGTGACTTGGGTTCAGTCATTCTTTCTGGCTCATTCAATATCTTGAATTCTTCGTTCCATTGCCAAAGCCTTCACTTTAATCCAGGCTCTCATCCCTTCATGCCTGAGCTCTTAGACCAGCCTCCTTTTCACTAGTCACTGTGTCTCCAGTCTCCCTCCCATCAGCCCCACATAAAGAGCATATCCCATAATGATGTCTGTGTTTGGGGGGAACTACAATGGCTCTTCTTCCACTTGAAGTCAGATCCCAATTTGGAAACCCAGCTTCCTCCATCCTATCCCCTCTGTGCTCCCTTCCTAACCATATTCCCTTGTCCCTGGGGGCTTCCTCTCTCAGATCCCTCCGATCTAACTGGGCCGTTCTCCCCATGTTCACTCCATCCTACTCCAGGCCTTCATACAAAGTCTTTCCTCTTCCTGGGGCAACTTTCCTCTTTTCTCCCCCTACTTCTATCCTTGAATTTTCTCTTTCCTCCAGTCCTACTCCCTTCCTTTAGGAAGTCTTGCCTTGACTTCTCCCAAAGTCTGGGAAGCTACTTGCCTCTGTCATGAGCCTTCTCTCAGAATGTCTATATTTCATTCATTTGTTTCTCTTTCTATCTCTAGAAATAGATAATAGATGGAAATTGAAACTAGCTTTTTTGGGTATGGTTCTTTTTTCACATCTAATTAGGAATTTGAGAAACTGAGAATGGATGGTCAACTTCTTTCCTCCAGGGGAAGACCCTTTCTACAGGTGGTCCTTAGTCTGACAGAAGATAGAAAGATCATAAGGGACAGAGTTTCATTGAAAAAGGAGTCAGGGTCTAGCGTTAGATCTCCTAGGATACCCCATTTTCAACCTGCCATAGAAAAGGATGTGCTGGAGCCAGCTCAACTAGGGGAGATGTAAAATATCCATTTGAGTATTTACCCACTGGAAATCACTAACTACAAATCAGAGTGTGATTTGTGGGTTTTGTTGGGGTTTTTTTTTGCTGATTGTCTAGTCTTAAGAAAGTGCTGGAGAAAATGTTAATAGAGATTTATCTTAAAAGTATATAACACATTTGATGTTTTTTGGCAAGCTAAACATTTACCAGCATACCAGGGCAGATTCTCGTAGAATAAGGGAATGGGTACCAGGGAAACAGTCAAACAAGGATACACACACACACACACACACACACACACACACACACACACACACACATAAACACACACTTGCAGATACATGTGTATATATGTATATGTGTATACATCATATCTCTCTCTATATATATCTGTATATATACATCTATATCTATCTCTCTATACATATAGATATATAGTTTTATATATATATATATGTTTATATATATATATATATATATATATATGGAAGAGATCAGGTTTGGGAGTTCAAGATCCTGGGTTGAAATCTCATATTTGTTGCTTGCTACCTGTGTGACTTTGAATAAGTTATTTTTTTCCTCTAGCCTTAGTTTCCTCATCTGTAAAGTGAGGAGGTACTCTAACTCTGAATTCTGTGATCCTAGGAAATGGAGGGGAGGGCAGTGCCTACCCACCGTACTGCCCCCTGGCACAACCCCTGTTAGCTGGTCAGGCTGGCACAGAACCAGGTATCATTCTTTAATATAGAAAACACCCTCTGGACCCATCTCCATGTCCTTGGATACCCCCAGACTCTGTTCTTCCCCCATCTATGCCAACTGCCTGAGCCATCAATAGGAAGAGGAATGTTTCAATCTCCCTTTGACCTGTAACCTGGTAATCCAATCCCCTCATGGCCCTAAGTCTCCTCCCCTACCCTCCCTGTCTCCTGCAGGTACGGGTCTTGAGTTAGGGAGGCAGGGGAAGAATGGTGTGGGAGGTAGATGGTGGAGTCTGCTTGGAATGAGGATCATATAACTTTTAGTCTCCTTAGCTTTGTCCTATCAGCTCTGAAGAAATTTCTCCCAGTCCCAGTACCTCCTTTCTTTGGGTATTCCTCTCCCCTTTTCTCCATACCCCCTCCTTAAGGATGAAACAAGACACATCCTCCAGAGATCCTCTGGTTCATACAGGACCAGGATTGGAACTCTGTTCAGTTTATATGGACAGACAGGGAGGCAACTGATTGTGAGGCTTCATGGTAGACTTGCAGGCAGAAGACCTGGGTTGGAGTCTCCCCACTGTCATCTGTGCAACTTCAGGCAAATGCTTTCCTCTCTCTGGGCCTGAATTTCTTCACCTGCATAATGAGAAAATTGAACCAAATGATCTTGAAATGGCTGCCTAGTTTCAGTATTCTGTGATTCTAACTTTTCTTTTTCTTAAAAGTCTCTAAAGAAGGGACTATCCCTCTACCTTCCTCAGTCTAGTATCCTGATCCAATAGTCCGTCTGAGTAAGTCCTCCTTTATCACAGTGCCTGCAAAACGGTAGGTACTTAATAAATACTCATTGACTTGACTTCTTTAAATCTAACACATCTACTTAGTTTTCAGAAGTTAGTAGAAATCTAGGCTCTCACCACCTATGCCCCTATCCCTAGCTCAGTAGTGACTGCTTTCTGAATATCTTGGGATGAGGGTGGAAGAAGTCTAATTAACTTTATTTTTCCAAGAAATGAAAAGTAGGGTGCGAGATGAGAGGATCTTTCTTCTTTACAGGCAGATGTTGCCCCCATGCCTCCAAGCAACCTGTCATTAGGGGACATGGCCTCTCTTTTTTCTATTCCCAGCACATCATTCTTCCATTCCCTGAAAACCTGTCTGCCTTCTCTGATCTCCCGCCACCAGATGTGCCTTCCTTCTGCTGACTTCCCTCTCTCTTGTTTCTTCCCCAGGGATTTCCAAGTCTCCCTCCCTCCCCTCTACCTCTACTTCTTTTTCCTTTTGTCATGCAGAAAAGAAAAGAGAACCAGACTCCTAGGTAGGTTTTTTGTTTTTTGTTTGTTTGGTTGGTTTTTTGGGTTTTTTTTTGCTTAACACAGAAGAAAACAGGCAGCATAACTGATTGCAGGTCAGTGCAGAAGAGAAGCAATGTATTGGACATCACGTAAAGAAAACTGATCTAGAGACAGAAATCCTGAGTTCAATTCCATGTCTTGGGGCTGACTGCATGTGTGACCTTAGGCAAGTACCTTTACTTCCCTGGACCTCGGTTTTCTCACCTGTAGAATTTGGGGTATGGGTGGATTAAGAAAATGTCAGTCCCTTTTCAGGTCTAAATCCTATATTTTTTTCTGGGCCAGAGCAGTTGTTCCTTGTTAGAGACATAGTTGTTACATTCTATATCACTGAAATGCATTATGGGAGAGTGGCCAGGATGCTTTGGAAGAGAATACGGAATCAGATTCTAGCTCTGTTGCTTTTTTGGTGCCTTTTAACTCCATCCCTTGGGCCCTCAGTTTCTTCCTCTGTAGAATAAAAGAGCAAGATTCAGTGATCTTCAAGGTCTCTTCCAGTTGGAAATCCCATGATCCTCTGCTGTGTAAATGTGATTTTATAAATGCAATATAAACAGCAGATATTTTTATTAATAATACTGTGCCTATTTCTTGAGTATCTGAACCAGATGGGCCTCACCAAAAGCTCAGAGTTGCTTCCCAGAATTCCCCAAATTCCTAACACTTTAGAAGAGTTGAAGGAACCCAGACCACAAAAACCTCAATTCTTCCACCCACCCCCAGGCCACTGGTTGACCTTATAGCCTCTGTTGCCAGGCATTCAGTGGAGGATGGTAAGAGACTTGGACCAGCCTTGTAGGATCACGTAGTCTAGAAGTACAAAGCCTTTATGGATCTACACATCCAAGGAGCAGATCTAGATAGAAAAGTAGCAAACCACTCAGGGAATTCTACAATCAGAGTCTTGAGGTAGATGCAAGGTGGCGGGGGCCTTTGTCATCAGACCTGATCACCTCTCTGGAGTAATCCAGACTATGCCTATAGAGATCATCTCCATGTAGTCCTTGAAGTCAGAGTGGTAAACAAAGAGAAGATAAACAAAGAGAAGAACTGGGGACATCATGGTCATTTTGTCCATCCTCTTGTTTCCAAGGAGGGCATTCTTCTCCTCTGCCAGCGTGTAGATGGAAGTCTCTACTGGTTCTTAGAGAGAGAGAGATTGATTACTAATGGAAGAATCATGGTTCTTTATGCTTCCTGACTTCTGTCTTCCCCAGACAGTTCTGCTCGTAACTGGGGGCCCCCAGGGACTTGATTGAGACCCCCAAGGTTTCCCCTGATTTACCAAAGAGGAAAGGAGCTCCCACACCTGGGTGAAAGCTGTGGATGACATCACCTCCTGTTTCCTCAAATGTGGGATCCTTCTGCCTTCCTCTCATACCTCTTTCCCTCTGATGATAGACAAAGTCCAATGGGGGATAAGAGGCAGCAAGGGGGGTGGGTTGGGGTAAGGATGACATTTCTCAAGATCTTGACCCATGAACACTACAAGGAAATGGATCTGAGGTGCCAAGACCGAAGGGTGGAGGGACAGAGCTCTGAAAAGGGCAAGATGTTGTCTTCCAGACTAGTAGGGTAATTCTTCCTGATGCCCCTAGAAAGCATCCAGCATCTCCTTTAGACCCTGGAAAAATACATATGGTCTCAAATATTCTCCTTTTGTATAAACAGTCTAGCATAGTAGGAAGAGGGTGAGATTTAGGTTCTAGGTTTGTATCCTGTCCCAAATTGTTTAATTCCAGTCATTTCCAACTCTTGGTAACTCCATTTGTGGTTTTCTTGGCAAAGATACAGGAGCAGTTTTCCATTTCCTTCTTCAGCTCACTTTACAGATAAGGAAACTGAGGCAAACAGGGTTAAGTGACTTTCCCAGGGTTTCACACTGCTAATAAGTGTCTGAGGCTAGATTTGAACTCAGGTCTTCCTATTGTGCCACTCAGATGTCTCTTGTCTAATACTAACTATGTGACTAGCAAGTAATTCTCCCTTTTTTAAGCCTCTACTTTCTCTAAAATGGGCATAATGATACTTACACTGTCTATCAGACTTGTTGTGGGGAAAGTACTCTGTAGACTTGATATTCTTCTATATCTATTTCAGTACTTCATGACTCCATGGTTTCACCTGGGAGGGCACTCTCTCCACTGATGCAGGATGCAACATCTCTATGACGTATGTGGTCTTCAAGACTTGCTGTGGCAAAAACAAGACAAAACAAAACAAAAACCATTTCTCCTGTGAGAGCCCAGTAGGCCTCTACAAATAGCCAGGCTAGCTCTGATCATCAGAAGCTGAAGTTACCTCCAGCAGGTCCTGCCACCCTGGAATGAGGCCTTGGATTTGGGCTTAGGTGGAATAGAGTTCTGGGTAAAGGTGGGCTGTCAATTCGTAATTATGTATAGCCCCTCTGCTTCTGCTTTGATTTAAGTCCACAGCCTTTCAGCTCTCCTAGAGGAGATGGGGGACAGTTATTCACTCAATTAGCATCTAGTACCAAGTTAGAGCCCCTGTGTGTGGAAGATGTATTTCCATCCTCATAGCTCATGGTAAGAATGATGCAAGCAGTTCAAGACATATCATCCCCCATTTTCCCAATGAGGAAATTGAAACTCTGAGACTTGGAGTGATTTAGCCAAACTCTACGCCATTCCCCTTTCTAGTTACTGAAACTTTTCTGTCATTTTCTTCAATCTTCACTTCTCTCTCAAAAACCCCAGACTCTTTACCCTGGATTCCTTCATCCATTGATTTCTCCTCTCAATGTGGCAAGTCAGTTCACCTCATCTTTGTGCCCCAACCAACCCCTGATGTATGTAGATCTCTTCAAGGGCATTGGCCTTGGTTTTCATTTCTATGAACAAGAAAGAGAAGCAGTGGCTTGATGGGATACTCTCTCCTCAAAAGATCATGTATACATACATACACACGCGCACACACACACACACACATACATATATAATAAACATAGACACACATAGGGATATAGATTTGGATATAGATAAATATAGGTATAAATCTCTATAAATATAATATATAATATAAATATAAACAGAGGTAGAGACAGATATAGCTATAGATTTGGATATAGGTAGCTCTAAGTATAGATATAGAAATAGAGATTAGATTGCTATAAATATCCTCTCCACACTGGGGGTTTAAGGGCCCTCATGATCTGGAAAATCTGTATGAAATTTTTTGGCCCTCCCTTCATACCAAAGAAAGAAAGTCTGAATTTTTCTTTTTCTTTCATGGGATGTTTAGAGTACCTAGTAAAATTTGAGTTTATTTATGGGAATAACAGGTAAAATTCTGTTGATATTATATAATACTAATCATATATTTTATGCATTTCTGAGTTTCTGAACTTTTTTCTGTGTCATCTGCTGGCTTTAGCATGCCATCTGTGGCTTCTGCAAAATTCTCAAATAATTTCTATTTAATTTATTATGCTGATATATTGAGACCATGATGGGGAAAGTCACAATGTGGAAGGGATAACTGTGTACAGATATAAGTATAGACATAGAAACAGACATTGACATAGATATGGATATGAATCTGGATATAGACAGATAGATATAGATATACAACAATAGATATATACATTGAGATCCTCATCTCAAGGAAAGGCCCTCTTTTCTTTCCCACATGTTCCCATCTTATACATTAGGGTTTCTTTTGGACCGGGGATGGGATCCCTTTCCTACTTTTCTATAAGCAGAAGAATTGGTTTCATCTGGGCCAGTGGGCTTCCCTGGAGATTTTCCAGCTCATTTGGAGGATGTCCAAGCACCCTCATGCCTGCAGCTCAGTGTAAACCTGGCAAACTTACTAGAAGACGTTTCATTATTATAAAGACTTTCTAAGGAAAAGAAAGCAGGTTTGGTCTTTCTTGAGACCCTCTGTGGGTCTCAGCTTCTTCATTTGTAAAATAAGAAAGTTGGAATTTGTAATGTATGTTCCTTGCAAGAAAGGATTGTTTCATTCTTTGTAGCTGTATCCCCAGTGCCAAGCACAGTACTCGGCATATAGTAGGTGCTTAATAAATATCAGTTGGTTGATTGATGATCTCTAAAGTAACTTCCAGTTGTAGGTCTTTGATCTTACAGTTCTAATAATCCACACCCTTAGTAGATTATGACTCTGGGCAAACCATTTCATCTCTCTGAGGCTTAGTTTTCTCATCTTCAAAATGGGAATAATAATGCCTATATTTAAGTCCACAGCCTCCCAGATCACAGTGAGGAAAGCACTTTGTCCATAGCACAGGATTCTATTCTATTTAGCTATTTTCACAGACCACCTCAGAAAACCTGACTGCTTGCATTCCCTTGGAAGATGAGGATAGATCAAGCCTTCCTTCATCCCTAAATGGTGATGCAGTCTGGAGGGAGTTGATGGCATCAGCATGGTGCTGGGTGCCTTCAGGGCTTTGCTAACATCAGCACACTTTGCCAGTGGCCCCATCAGGGGTGATAAGATCATTCTCGAAACTGGGACCTCAGGGAGGGGGGAGGTAGGGGTCTCCTCCCCTAGCTACCTATCCCCTCTACCACTCCCTAAACTTCCATTACCCAAAGTGTCACCGCCCTGACTCTGTAATAATTGGGGAACTCATTTGCATCTCATTTGCATATAATTTCAGCGATTTCTACCCTCTCACCCCACCCAATCCATCCCAGTGACTTCCACTACCCTAGAAGTTGGCTTATGTGAATGAGTAAGAAGTGGGGAAAAGGGATTTCTGAAGTTCTGAAATTTCCTAAAATTCTCCCACTTTTCTCCTTGTGGTCAGAACTAAAAGTTAAGGTGCTGAGGGCACCTGTCTCCCCTAAGATGGGGGAACCAGGGTGGGACTGGGCAGAATCCCAAAACTTTGTGCCATCTCTGACTTGGGGGTAGGGTGGAGATGGGGGTGATGGGCTCCCCTTCCAGAGTCTCAGTTTCCTCATCTGTAAACTGGGGTTAATGACACTTAACAAGCGAGGGGGGAGGTGCCTAATTAGCTCCCGTTGCTGTAGCACTTTGAAGTAGGGTAATGGTGTTGAGGGTGGGGAGGGTGGGGCTCGGAGAGCAGGCAGTACCACGTAAGGTGAAGGAGATGCCAGGCACGGAGTCCAGTTCAAGATGGTACTGGGTTTGCCAAAGAAGAGATATCTATTTTCAAGAGAATGAGATTTTGGGAAGCCTGGAGAGGGTTGGGAGAGCCGGGGCAGAGAATGTCCTGTGGGCAACCTAATGTATCACTTTAAACATTTTGGATTCCACTGGAGAGAAAGATCATGAATAGCATGTGGAGATGGAAGAGGCTTTCAAAAATACCTAGTCTCGTCCCCTCACTTTACAGCAGAAGAGACAAGACTTGCCTATGTTCACATGGGTCATAACAGCAGAGCTGGATTCTGAACCAAGATCTTTTGACACCAGATCTATTAGACCTCTTCACCTCCCTTTTTCTTTAGCAGAGGGAGAGTGCCCTGGAGAAGCCCTAGCAGAGCCCAAAGCTAGCCATGGCCCAGAGTAGAAGGGAACATGACTTAGGAGAAAGGCTGCTGCAGAGAGGCTGAGGCAGGGTGGACATGGGACTCAGAGAAAAGACACAAAACAGGCCTTGTCCTTGAAGGGACCCATCCCACCTCCATGGTAGGACTGTAAACAGGTGGGTATGGGACCTCCCTTAATGGGTATGGGTCAGAAGAAAAGATTTTCAGAATGTGTGCCTGCTAAGAACAGGAAAAGGTGGGGAGGTAGCCTTTGGGCCTAAGACACTGGGGCAGAGCCTAGGAGGTGAGGACAGGAGTGAAAGGAATTGCCACCTCCTCCGCTTTCAGTCTTTCCACTCTCTCCAAGACGTCATGGGGCTGAGTCACTGGGAGAGGCCCATGTCCAGTTTGTGGGTGGGAAGACTCAGGGGACTGGGGGCCTGGACAACCCTCCCAGAGAAGGGTGTGGAGGGGGTACCTTTGCCCCAATTGGCTGCATCAGAGGGCTCCATCCTGATGTACTCTCCAGCTATCAATCCATCCACTTCTTGGTTGACAGAGCCCCAGATGTAGAGCTAGTGGAGTGGAGTAAATGAGATGTTAAGCTTGGTATTACCTATGCCTAGAACTCTTCTGAGGCTCAGATGGAAGAACCTGGGTAATGACCATGGTGAAACATTGGAAGATCTGAGAAGTTCCCAGACCATCTGAGCCATCCACCCTGGCAGGCCTATTCGGAAACCATCCAAGATGGACATGGGTATTTGAAACAGACAGGCCAGACCTTTCCTGGTTTGGGAGGTGAAACAATCTGAGTTCTTTCTTAAGATCTAACTATAAGCCCCCTAAGTGTACCCCCTCCTGGGGGTGGGTTATTGTTCAGAGTTAGAGTCTGGACAATGGCAGATCTCTAGTTTTGTCTCTGCCTTTTTCCCTATTCTTTTTAGCTGGATTTCAGGTATTTGTGTTTAAATGTTTTAAAATGGACAAGGAGTAGGGAGGTTGGTGGAAAGTGGATCAGGGTTTAGGAAACAAGTTCTACACAAAGTAGGAATTTAATAAATGTTTGTTGGGAAACAAGGGAAGAGAAGAGGGGGACAAGCATTTATTAAGTGCCTACTGTATACCAGGTACTATGCTAAGTACTTTACAAATACTATGTGAACTGAATCAAATTCATTTGAATCCCTGGATCTGGGGCCAGAAGCAGTTCTTAACTGACTGACAAAATGCAATTGTTAAATTTTTCAGATTGAACATTTTATATCTCAGAAATTAGAAACACTACAAAACAGGGCTTGATTTAGTGTTTTATTAGTTTCTAGACTTAAAAAAGTGATGGAGAAAATGTTAATGATACAGATTAAACTTAAAATTGGGTTGTGGGTATATTTCCCACAAGAACCAATTCTTTTTTTTTCTAAGTGGAATTAAGTGACTTGCTCAGGATCACACAGCTAGTAAATATATGAGGCCAAACTGGAGCTCAGGTCATCCTGACTCCAGGGCCAATGTCCCATCCACCGTGCCACCTAGCTGCCCCTCAAGAGCTAGTTCTTAAACACCTAACTGTATTACCCTTGGCTGGAAGGGACTTCAAAGGTCATTTAGTCTAATCTTTTCACTTTATAGAGAAGGAAATTGCGACCTGGAGATGTGAAGGGACTCACCCTAGGTCTTTTAGGTAATAAGAATCAAATGAAGAATTCGAACTTGGATCTTCTGATTTTAGTCAGTGCTCTTTCTACTCCGCTATGAATTGCATAAAGAAATACCCCCCCCCCTCCAAGGACATGAGGCAAACAAACAGAAGAAATTATCCTCATAAAGTCTGCTTCCTATTTGGCAGAATACAGCAGAATCTCTGGTCCCAGAGCTGGGGTGGGAGAGGGTGGAGGCTGGTAGACCTCGCTAGGCAGTTCTTACCATATCCTGACCTTAGGAGTACTACATACCTCACTTGGGTTGTTGCAGTGATAAAATTTTGTAAAACATAAGCACTGCCTAACTATGACCTATCATTGTTGCTATTATTGCCCCAGGACTTCTGTTTTTTTCCCCAACAGTTCAACCAAGGCAAAGGTAGGTTATATTTCGTTTTTAAGAAATTTTTACTAGATTTGGACTCAGAGAACACGCATTCCAATGCCATTCTCTTGTATTTGCTTGTTTGGGTAAATCACAAACTCTATGAGCCTCAGTTTCCTTATTTGTAAGATAAGAAGGTTGGAAAATAGGAATTCTTAACCTGGGATGTGTGAACATGTTATCTCAATATGATTTATTCCTGTGTAATTCTATGTATTTTATTGTGTGTTTAAAAACATTATTCTGAATAGCGGTCCATGGGCTTCATTAAACTTGTGATCCAAAAGTTAAGAAGCCCTAAATATTAGACTGTTTCTAAGATCCCTACCGGTTCTAAATCCTATGACTCTAGATTCCTATAAAAGAGTGTGCAAGGAATCAGGGGGTGAGGAGGTAGGGAGTAACAAAAAGAACCCAAAGAAATACAGAAGATAATGCTAGGAACTATAGAGTTTCTAGAGTACCCAAACCTTAGGGTGTAAAGCACTGACTTTGGGATCTGAGGCCCCGGATTCACTGGTTCCTAGCTTTGCCACTTACTTGAGGTCAGATGACACTGGGCAATTCACTTGACTTCTTTGGGAGGTAAGTTGATTTAATGAGACTGAGGACCTAGGCTCAAACCCCACTTCCCATTCTTTCTATGTGATGTTCAGCAAGTTACCTGACCTCCACGGGTCTGTCTGCTTACCTATAAATTGAGGGGGTTGGACTACTAGACCCTCAGAGGTTCCTCATAACTTTGATCCGCTGGCTCGATAATCTCCAAGATCCCTTCCATTTTTAAACTTATGAGATCAATAATCGAGCTACAGACAATAAGAACATGTAACATTTCCAGTTTTTGTGTTTTCCTAACAACACTCCTATGAGATAGGTAATGCAAATATTATTAAACCCATTTCACAGATGAGGAACCCGGAGCTCAAAGTGGTGAAACCACTTCCTATGTTCACCCAGCTAGTAAGGATCAGATAAACCCAGATGTCCTAACTTCAAATCTAGCTCTCTTCCCAGTGCTTTGTGCTGCTCTCAGCAAGCTGATGTAGCTTGCTAAGTAGGTGCAATACATAGTGCTCCTCCCTCATTCCCCCCCTCCCCGTTATTGTCCCCACTCTGTCTCCACCATAGGAAAAGCTTTGATTTCTAAAGCCCTGGAAGAGTACTTTACATCCACTATTTCCTATTTCCTACTTCTAGTTTTAAGGATCATAGCTATAGAACAAGGAGTGACCTCAGAGCCTATTTAGTTCAACTCCTTCATTTTACAGATCAAGAAACTGAGGCTTAAGGAGGTGATATGATTTGCCCAAGGTCATATAAGTAGGAAGTTCAGGATTTGAACCCAGGTCCTTTGACTCCAGAGCCAAAGACTCATGTTACCATTTCTAAGAACTGCTTTTTCCTTCTTGAGCTAACTCATATCTAGTCCCAGCCTGGCCAACTGTCATGGTCCCTGGGGACAGCCTAGGCTTAATTCTTCCTTCCAGCACTTGCCAACCTACTGCCTGTATTGTGTATTTTGTAGCTTCAAATTTTTTTTCTCTTGCATCTCCCATCAAATTCCAGCTTCCTGCCAAAGCTATTTCCTTGCAATGACCAGAAGTGGAAGAGTAGAGCGTTCCGGGACAGCAGATTCCCCTTCCAAGCTATTCCCTTCCCCATAAACTTTTTCTTCCAAGTTTATCTTAGGGAGAATCCTACACTTTCAGAGGTTGCAATAGGGTCAAAAACAATAATGGTGACTATCAAAGTGGTGAAGCCTGTCAGGGAGGTAGGTAAAGTTGGATTTTCTCTACTTTACAGAAGAGGTAAACTGAGACTTGGAGATGCCAGAAGACTGAAAAAAGTAGAGAACACAATGGGAAGAGGGTTACTAGATTTTTCAGGAAGGGGACTTTGTCTTCTCCCTTAGGGACTAGTTTCTAATGAACTGCTTTCCCTATGATCCTTGCTGAGGACTCAGACATCTGAAGTTACTCTGGGAAGTCTTAGGCAGAGCTCAGGCCATAAATACTAGAGGTTCCCAGGGGAAACATGACCTGCTCAGCTCCAGCCCTGCCTCACCTTCCTAGGTTGGTATTCCCCTCCACTGACCGCTGCTCCTATGCCTCTCCTCTGTCCATCTCCCTCTTTCTTCTCCCCCCCCTCAAGTATGACTGTACCGGGCCCTTTGGGCAGCAACATCTGGAAGAACAGATCCGGAGCCTTCCCTCCCTGTCTCCTCTCCTGGGAGAGAGGGAGGAAGAATTTATGGGATGTTGGCAGAAAAGATTTGCAAACTTTCTTGAAATTCAACATGTTTTCCATTTTCTAAGTAGGGAAATATTAGATGGCCAAGGAGGGAATCAAATCTCATGGGAAATTAGGGAATTGGTGTTCAGGGACAGAGGAATTCTGAGGATCTAGTTTCTGGAAGACCAGGACACCTGAGGTAGCCTGGGGAGTTGAGAGATCTCAAAGCAATTATCAGATGGGGTTATCTGGGACTGGGGATTATGGATGCCTTGAAGAGGAAATGGAGAATAGAAAGTTGGTGCTTTTGTGTCCTGAGAGTAGCATTAGGGACTGTGGGGACCAGAGAGCTTGGCTTATTTGGGATCCTCTTCTCTCTATCCCACTCCTGCCCTCATAATCTGACTGGTTCTCTTCTGTCTGGGTGGCTCTATGTCTCTGTCTGGGTCTTTCTGGGTTGTGTCTTCTCTGTGTGTGTATCTCTGAGAAAGATCTCTTCCACCTGGTGTCTGGGTGTATCCCTATCTATCTCTTTCATTAGACCTGTCTCCATATGTCTCCCTCATGTCTCTGTCTGTGGTCTCTGGGACCAAACCACCACCATCTGCACATCTTTGTGCTTTGGAGTCAAGATTCTCAAAGCACATCCTGCCCTTGTCTTTGTCCATTTCCTTTGATTCTGGAAGTCAAATCCTGGAGACTCAGGATTTTTCTAATCCTCACCTTAGCCATCTTCTACACTAAAGGGGGCAGGAGGTGGGAGATCTCAGATGTTTACCTGAATGTAGTTTCATCTGGAGCGGCCCACCTTCAGGGATTTCTCCAATTCACTTAGGGTGAGACAATGCAAATCTATGCAAATAAGTGCATGACTCCTTTCCTCCTCCCCCTTATCTGTCTCCCCCAATCAAGAACAAAATAAGTTCCTACTTCAGGACTGACCTGAAGAGTTAAGATGGACCTTACTATTTCTTCCAATCCTATCCAATCTATTCTTTGACCTTGCCACTTTTCAATGACTTTTATCTCACCAGTACACAGAATTACATCACCCAGGGTTTCCCAGTCCCCTCCCAGCCTCCCCCCAGCTATGCTGCCAGAGACTCATCTCATCAATCTCTACCCTTTCACATCAAAGGCAGAGAGAACGGCGTCTCCCCCCCTTCCCCAGGCCTCAGGGGGTTAATCATAGCCAGGTATGTGGAAGGCTTGGTCCCTTAAATAAATAAATATTTTGGGAACTTGCTTGGCCTCCTGCCCCCTTCCACCCGCTTTGGCTACCCTGGGCACCCTGAGGGTAGGGAGCCAGGCAGCCTGCCAGCCCCTGATGAGGTCCTCGGGATGGCCTACAGTTGGGGGTGGGGGGTTGGGGAGAGTTTCGTGTGGGCTGGTCTCACAACTTATCATAATGGTTCGTTGCTCCATCAAAGGCTACCTGTCCTTATTGGTGGGTAGTGAAAAAAGGGAAGGGAATGGAAGGCTGGGAGAGCCACACATGTAACCCTGCCACTCACTGCCTGCACCTTCACTGCCCAGTTACCTTTTTGTGACAAAAATCATATCTTCAGAGGAACCCTTCTTGATTTTACCTGATGATGACCATTAGATGTGGGCTTTATGGAGCCATCCTGATTTTCAAGTATCCTTTCTGGAGCCATCCTTTTTCAAGTATCCATAAACTAGGTGCACTTAGCTGAAAGGGTCTATGAATTTGTTTGGTTTTTCTTTCTAATTTGACACCTGTATTTCAACATAATTGATTTTGTTTGTAATCCTTTGCATTTTAAAAACATTCTGAGAATGCATCCCTACCCTTCACCAAAGAGACTGCCAAAGGAACCCGTGACCAAAAAAAAAAAAATGGTTAAGAATTCTTTCAAGAGTGCACTAATATTTCCCCCAATGGTACCTGAAAGAGTCAAGTTGTTAAAACACTGCAGTCAAAATAAACCTGGATCTTAAAGACCGTGTAAGCCAACCCCTCCACCTTACAGATGAGGAAACAAACCCCAGAAGGCCAGATGGGAACTGGGATCAGGTACGATTCTAATCTATCCCCATAACTCCACATTCAGTGAGAGAAGACAATGGTACTAAGGCACCTCTTAGGAATTATCCTTTTGTCTTTCCGGAATTTTGTGTATGCATACATGTGTGTGCGTACACATGTGTATATACATGTGTACATGTATGTGCATATATGTATACGTGTGTATATATAAATAGATGTGTGTGTGTGAATTTTCATACCACATCTCCACCACCACCACCCAGTAAAATATAAGCTCCTTGAGGACAGGAACTAATTTTCGTTTTGTTTTTATATCCCTGGAGCCTCGAACAGTGTCTTGCACAGAATAAATGCTTAGCAAAATGATCATGAAGTATTGTTTTGCATTGAATTATAGAATTTAAAGGTGGAAGGGACCCTAGGGATCATCTGGTTAAATTCCTTCATTTTTCAGTTAGGGAGACCCAAACAAGAAAGGGGAAGTAACATTTTCTTCTTATAGATTTAAAGCTAGAAGAGACCATAGAGATCATTGAGTCCAATCTTATTATTCTGCAAATGAGAAAACTGAAGCCAAAGTTACCTGGATAACAGATGGAAAACTACATGCTGAAGGAAAATCAACATTACGCATGAAAACAGGAACATACTTATTTGAATCAAATCTCTGACTTCATACAGAGGATGTATACCTCTGTCCAGTGTGGCAGTAGCAAGGTAGATGGTTGACCTGCGTGCCTTTTAGTCATAAGAACTCCTAATACTGCCCTGGCTTTGCTAATGCAAATGCCCTCAAAATGATGGTAAGGGAAAAAAGCTTCCATCTCTCTATCTCTCCCTCTCTCTAGATATATATACATGTGTCTGTATGTATTTTTTGAGAGAAAAAAATGCATGTATTTAGGTATGTTTGTTGTTTAGTCATTTTTCAATCATTTTTAACTCTTCATGACCCCATTTGGGTGATTTGGGGGGTTTTTTGTTTGCTTTTTTTTTTTTGCAGAAATACTGGGATAGTTTGCCATTTCCTTCTCCAGCTCATTTTACAGATGAGGAAACTGAGGCAAATTAGGTTAAGTGATTTGTCCAGGATCACATAGCTAGTAAGTGTCTAAAGCTGGATTTGAACTCAGAAAGAGGAATCTTCCTGTTTGTTGGCCCAGCCTTTTATCTATTGTGCTATATGCCCCTGTATAGATATTTATGTATATAGTAATATCTGTATCTATCTGTATGTGTCATATTTATATAGAAATATATGTTAATATGTATACATATATATTTAAATACGTAAATTTGTAGTAGAAAGAACTGGGAGATGTAGGTTTGACTTCTGGCTCACTATTTATAACCTCTGTGACCCTAGTCAAAGCCATTTTGACTTTGTAGTATAAATCTGTAAACCTATAAATTTAAATGTACTTAAATTTGTATGCATATCTGCATATATATGCATATATATATAGAGAGATGTATGTAGATATATATACATAAACCTATACCTATCTATGACACATACTCTGTGGCAATACTTGTGGTTATGAAAACCTGGAAACAAGGTTGGATGCCCATAAATTAATAGTTGAACAATGAGTACAAGGAATTTAGAGAAACATGAGATGATTTGTATGGATTAATTGCAAAGGGAAGAACCTAAAGAATCATATATAGAGTGATTACACACTTTGGATAAAAACAGCATTGAAAGACAATTGAACTCAGATTAAATGTAATAGCCATTTTTGGCACCAATCAATGAAACACTTCCCTTCCCTTGATAGAAAGGTGGTGAACTATGGGTGTGGAATGTCATATATTCTATCAAGTTCAGTCATAGTGTTACATAGTCACAGCTGGTTTTGCTCAACCATTTTTCTTTGTTACAAGGAAAGGTTCTATGGAGGTTCCATGGTGGATGTGACAATTTTTTTTTAAGGTATCAAAACTTTAAAACAGAAGAGAAAGTGTGGCAGTAAAGGCAATGATGATTGTGTGTCTAAGTTTTTGACAGAGACAGTAGGTGATGCAGCAGATGAAATGCTAGGCTTTGAGTCAGGGAGACCTGAGTACAAATTTAACCTCAAACACTTAACCAGCTGTGTGACCCTGGGCTAGTCACTTAACGTCTCTCTGCCTCTGTTTCCTTATTTATAGATACTAAAAGGATGATAATAGCGTCTATCTCTTAGTGTAGTTGTGAGATAGATATGAGATATTTGTAAAGTGCTTGGCAGACCTTAAAGAGATACATAAATATTAGCTGTTATTGTTATCTGAGTTAGAAAACATAGTTACCTATATCAGATTGCCTGCTGTCTAAGGCAGGGAGGAAGGCAGAGAATTAACAACTCAAAAAATTTTTTTAAAATGTTCAAAATTGTTTTAATATGCATTTGGAAAAAAGAAAATATTATTAAAAAACCAAAACAAAACATGGTTCCTATAGAGTCTAACCCATGAACCTGTAATACAACAACTCTTTCATAGATTCCATGACTCTTGAACCCCCTGAAATATTTCAGTAACTAAGAAAACCATAGAATCACAGCAGTCAGAGCTAGACAAGATCTTACATGCCATTCAGCTTGTGCTGTCATTGTACAGAAGGAAAAACTGAGGCCCAGAGAGAAAAAGTGACCTGCCTAGGTCACACAGGAAGTAATGAGCAGAAACAGAGTTGTACGAGCCACGAGGAAGGGAAGAGCACCAGGCATTCCAAACCTTTTGGACAGGATCCCCCAGGAAGCAGAAAATAGAGAATATTTTGCTACTATGCAGTATCCTGGCGTATCCACACCTGTGGCAGAGAGTTTACAAAGCACTTTCACATCTAGTATCTCATTTGATCCTCAGGGTACCCCTGTATGGTAGGATCACAGGATTTGGAACTTGAAGGGATCTTTGAGATTGTTTAGTTCAACCCCTTCAATTTACAAAGGAGGGAACTGAGAGTGCAAGTATAATCATGCCCATTTTGCAGATGAGGAAACTAAGACTCAGTCGAAATGGCTTTGACTAGAGTCACAGAGCTGACAAATATCAGGCTGGAAGTCAAATCCATATCTCCCAGCTCTTTCTACTGCACCCATTCCTCCTCAGGCCACACCCGCAATCAGAGAATAAGGAGGTACCACTGAAACAATGGGAAGCTGGAAAGGGAATGAGGAGCCATAGACAAGGACATTTTCTTATCCTCTTGTCACAGACCGAGGTATGCTGGTTGGTTGGTTGGTTGTTATCTGTTCTCGAAGGGGACCAAAATGACATCTTTATGCTAGAGTCAAGTTTCAGTGTGTCCAATTGTGACTTATCAGAGAGATATGGCCAACTGCCCTCAATTTCTTGGATTCAAACTGATTGGTCCTGTTATAGTCCTGCCCATCCAGGCTTTGCAGGACTTCCAGGTACCCTCCATCTGGCATCTGAAAAACCTGTAGACAGTAGCAGCCACAAAAGACTTAATGCCCCCAAATACCATTCGCACTCTTTTTTTGCCATTCTATCTCCTTCTTCCAAATCCAGGGTAAATTTCTTCCCATCTCCCACCTCAACCTCAAAGAAGCCTGCCTAGAATGGGTACTTTCTCTTTTTTCTAACCTTTCAACTTTACTATGCTGCGTTTTTAAGGTCATGGCAAATTGGTTGCCCAGAGAAGTTCATCAGTATTGTACACCAGTTCCATGATGGCATGGTTGCATGGGTTCTGGATAATGAGCAATGCTTTTGAGCTTTCCCAGTCACCAACGGAGAGAAGCAGGGCTTTGCACCCATGCTTTTTAACATGATGTTTTCAGCAATGTTGTCAGATGCTTCAGTATGGATAAAAGTGGCATCAAGGAAAACCACCTCACTGAAGGTAAATTTTTTTTATCTTAAATTATTTTATTTGCTTTCAGTTTTCTACAATCCTTTCCATATATCTTAAATTTTCCCCCTCCCCCTCCTTTTCCCCCTACCCCTGTCCCTCCCTGAGATGGCGTGTAATCTTATATAAGTTCTGCACATACATTCCTTAAATACATTTTCCTTACCTTAGTCATGTTGCATAGAAGAATTAAAATGAATGGGAGAAACAATAAAACAAAACACAACACAACACAACACAAGAGACAACGGTTTGCTTCACTCTGCAATCCAATTCCATAGTTCCTTGTCTGGTTATGAAAGGCATTTTGCCTTAAGAGTTGAAGGTAAATTATTTAACTTGAAAAGGCTACAAGCCAAGACTAAAGTGGAGGGAGAGTTGTTGCATGACTTTTTGTTTGCAGATGATTGTGCATTCAACTAAGGCTGAGAGTTGGTGCATGACTTTTTGTTTGCAGATGACTGTGCATTCATCTAAGGCCGAGATGCAACAGAGTACAGACAGATTCTCTGCTCCTTGTAAGTAATTTTGCACTGATAATTAAGAAGAAAGAAGAATAATTAAGATAATTAAGAAGAATCTGAAGAAAACAGATGTTCTCCACCAGTCAACACTAAACCATCTATACATGGAATCATCAGCCACAGCAAATGGAGAGATTTTGAATGCTGTGGATACCTTGGCAGTATACTTTCCAGGGATGTACATATAAATGATGAGGTTGATGCACACAGTACTGGAGCTAGCTTGGTGTTTGAGAGGCTTCAAAGGAAAGTGTGAGAGAGAAGAGGTATTAGGCTGCTTACTTACCATACTGAAGGTCTTCAGAGCAATTATGCTAATCTCATTGTTGCATACCTGTGAAACCTGGACAGTCTATCAGTGCCAGGCCAGAAAGCTGAACCCTTTCCCTTTGAATTGTCTTAGAAAGATTCTGAAGATTACCTGGTAAGATAAGGCACCCAACACTAAGGTCCTTCCTCTAGCTAAACTGTCAAGCATTCAGACTCTTCAAGTGAAACTCCAATAGGCAAACCACATTGTTCAAATGTCAAATGTACATTTGCCTAAAAGACAATTTTATAGAGAACTCACACAAGGCAAGCAAGTGATCACGTGGAGATCAGAAGGAGCCATACAAGAGCACGCTCAAGGTCTCTGAAGAAGTTTGGAGACACTGGCACAGAACCACTCAGCATGCCATGCTCTAACCAAAGAAGGTCCTGTGCTCTATGAACAAAGCAGAATTGCAGTAACTCGAGAGAAAGATGAGATGTGCAAATTTAGAGCCATCTCCAGCCCAAATGTTCACCTGAATTATTTGTACCCGATTTGTGGAAGAGCCTTCCAAGCTCGTATTGGTCTGATCAGCCCCAGTTGGGCACACTGTACCTTTACCTCAAAATAGTGATGTCATTTTGGTCTTCTTTGAGCACAAAGGAAAATAACCAACCAGTTTCACACAGTACCTGGCACATAGTAAGTACTATATTGATGTTAGATATTATTATTAATATTATTAAATGAGATAATTTTAAAGTGCTTAGAACACAGTAAGTACTATATAAATATTAGCTACTGTTATTGTTAATTCCCTTTCCACTTTACCATGCTTTCTCTTATTTCTTGGATTCAGACTGATTGGTCATGATATAGTCCTGCCCACACAGGCTTTCCAGGGCTCCCAGGTACCCAGAAGCTAGGTGGCGTGGTAATAGAGTGCTAGCTTTGTAGCTGGAAAGGTCTGAGTTCAAATTCCCCTTAAGTTGCTTAAGTGTGTGAGCCTATGTAAATGACTTGATTTCTTTCCGTATCCATAAAAGATGGATAATAGTATCACCCATCTCATAGGATTGTTGTGAAGATCAACTAAGATGACATATGTAAATAATTTTGTTAGCCATATAAATGTTGGCTATTATATCATTACTTTCTTCTGGTTCTCCTCCTGCCTCCTGTCTCTTTTGCTGGCTCCTCATCCACCTCACTCCTCTTAACTGTGGTGACTCTCTGCCAGTTTGTCCTGAGCCCTATTCTGTTTCTTCCTACCCTCTTTTTCTCTTAGTGATCTCATCAGCTCCCCTAAGTTTCATTATCATCTCTATGCAGACAACTCCCAGATTTATATATCCAGCACCAATCTCTCTCCTGAGCTCCAGTCCTCCATCATCAACCATCCATTAGACATTTTAACTTGGATGTACCACAGTCATGTCAAATTCAACATATCCAAAGCAGAATTCATAATTTTCCCCCAAAGTCTACCATTCTTATGGATTTCCCTGTCTCTGTTGAAGGCTCCTCTATCCTTCTAGTGTCCCATGAATCCTTACTCTCTCCCCTTCACTCCACATATCCAAGGCAGTTACCAAATCTTTTAATTTCTCTCTACCCAATATCTCTCACCTGGTCATACAGTAACCATTCTAGTTCATGCTGTCTCTCATCATCTAGTCTGATCTACTTCAGTGGCCTCCTAATGGTCTCCCGTCATCAACTCCTTCCTCACTCCCCACTCTATACTCTTCACAGTTGCCAAAGTGATTTTCCTTTAATGCAGCTCTGACCATGTCACTCCCCTACTCAGTGAGCAAAGATCTGCCTGCAAGCTTTGGTACCTTGAATGTTCGATGTTGCAAAACTATCAATAAAACAAATGCACCATTTCAATAATTCACTCCAAAGGAGTCAATATTTTTTCAAGGAAAAAAATGCTCACTAATGACAATAATTCAGAAGACAGAGTAGGGTGAGGAGAGGGTGAGTCCCAGTAGTTCTCTGTTTCCTCTTGTGTTTTGTTTATCCTTCGTTTTTGAAGAGAACCATGACATTAGGGAAATGATGACATGATTTACAGTTGACTTTTAATTTGAGTGAGGGAGGGATATGTGAGGTCACCAACCTCACTTTCTCCTCCAGAGCCATCTGGGCCCAGTGGCCAGGTATTCATCAGGACAACTGGAGGTGGTCCAAGATGCAATGGGAGACTCTGGCCCTTTTAGGCTAAGGCCTTTCAAGTTCTTACTTTGAGTCAGATAATGCCCAGCTAGTGAATAGGCCTCTTACAGAAGTGATTCCAGGGATGGCCCCTCTAATTAAAAAAAAAAAATCAAACTGGGAAGGGGAGACCCTGAGGGTTGCTGGTCAAAAGAGAGACAATTACTATTGACATTCATTGAGAGCCAAGAGTGCTATTTGAAAGTTCTTTATTAGCTGTATGACCCTGGACAAGTCACTTAACCCTATTTACTGAGCTGGAGAAGGAAATGGCAAACCACTCTAGTATCTCTGCCAAGAAAATCCCAAACGGGGTCACGGAGAGTCAGACACTACTGAAAAATAACTTAACAATAACATCCTGTGTATCTAGGGAGTTATTTTATTAAAAAATAAACAAATAAGAAAAAAACACCTACTTTTCCAGTCTCTTTTCTCATTACTCCCTTTTATACTCTCTGATCCAACTAATTTGGCTTCCTTTTTGTTCCTCACACATGACTCTCCATTGCCTGTCTTGGTGACTTTCCCCTTGCCATCCTCATGCCTACAGGGCAGCCCCCATCTCTGTTTTATAGAATCCGTTGGTTCCTTCAAAACTCAGCTCAGTCATTGTCTTCTGCACGAAGCCTTTCCTGATCTGCAGCCTTCCAAGTACTAGTGCTCTTTCTCTAACCTACCTTGCAATTCTGTATATACATATATGTAACAACACAGAATTGTGCTGGGCCTCATAGAGCTAGGATACTTGCCCTTTTCCCTCTACTAAGGACCCTGAGTTCTGTACTTAACATGAGCAAATGTGTACTGGGGCAGCCCTGAAAATGTCTGGGGAGAATAGGAGAGGAATAAGGCTTTTTTTTTTTTTAGCACTCTTTGACTCTTTACATCCTCATTGCAGAGCCTCAGAGGAAAAAAAGAAACTAAAACCTTGATTTGACTTGTATCTAGGGTTTTTCCAAAAAGGGGCCCTAAGAAAGTATTCAATATTCAATATAAATCAGTATAGGACAGCTATTTATTTCCTTCTCCCAAAATAAATGCTAAAAACACAAAAGATTCATGAATATACATTAACAAAGACTTAACTATGAAGAGGTAAATTTTATAATTCTCATTATATTCTTCAAGGAAGTTGATACTCAAAATATGAAAACATGAAACATTTTGTGAGACTGATGAATTGGCATTTTATCTTTACCTCAATGTTACACTGTCTAAACTACTCCCTCAAGGCCTATTTTTTCTAGGAAACCAGATTTGGGGTGGTCATGATGGGGAAAAGTCCTGAAGTACCTATATGGTGCACTTCTCTACCAGAGTGCAGCTGCTACTGATGGAGGAGTCCAGGAGCTCTGGAGGCTGTCATTCCCCAAAAGTTCATCTCTTAGGACTGATATTTGAGCACAGATGCTCAGAAAAATAAACACAAAGCAGAAGAGGCAGCAAAAATTAGAGGCTGGGGCTTACCAAGGTAGTGTGCATATTTGAAGTCACCATAACTTCTGGAGGTGAGGGAGGGGAAGAAGACATTGCCTCCCTTACCCCTTGGTGGAAAATCAGAGACAGGCAGAGACAGAGAAAGAGACAGAGACAGAGACCGACAGAGAGACAGAGAGTTAGTTAATTAGTTAGTTACATGCCATGTTCCAGAAAGAGTGGAGAAGGAAGAGCCTCAGAGTGAGAACCTTCCGGGTTCAGTGGCCAGTTCTCTCTGAAGCATCTTTCACTAAGGAATCAAATGACCATTTAGAATTAAAGCATCAGTTCCCCTTAGCACTGAGTCAGACCACACATGATCCAGTAGAAGTGCCTCCAGGGTCCTGAAGATGGTGGTAATGGTGGAATGTTGGGTACTCTCTTGTTAGATAGAAATAGAGATGTGTATATATATATATATATATATATATATGTAAGTGTGTGCATACACACATATACATACATATGTGTATATGTATATGTATATATTTATGTTGTCTCTTCAGTTAGAATGTAAGTTCCATGAGAACAGGTACTACATTATTCTTGTCATTGAATCCTTGATGCCTCGCATATATCATATACTTAATAAATAAAAACTTGTTAATTATTGGTTGACTATTTCTTCATCAGTCTGAGAGACTCCTGAATGCAGGTACTGGCTTTCTGCATTAGCTTGGGAACTACTTGAGGACAGGAACTATGTTTTAAGCCCCCCCCTCCATATTCAGCACAGGACACTACGGCTGCAGTCTAAGACAGACAAAACGGGGAACAAATGGAAAGCCAAGGTCAAGAAACAGAGTCTTAAAGTTGGTCCTAAAATCTAAGGCCTTGAGGAAACTTAGAAATGATTCATTAAGCTGGGCTCGATGCAGTGCAGAGATAAGGGGGACCCCCAATAGGATACTAACCTAAACTTGAGTCCCAAGTCCAGACAGGACAGGATTCCTCTATAATAAATTAGGGAAGGTGTCTTGGGATTGACAATGGGATAGAGTTCGAAGACCTAGTGAAGGATAGGAGAAAGATAGTCCAGTGGGTTGTATAAAGCATGACATACTAAGTTCTTCAGCTTGAGGAAAAGTGGAAAATGCTTAAGCAGAGGGCCTGGTGTCTATGAGAGATGGGGAAAGGACACCTGGGAGCAAGCAGGAAAAAGGAGGGCCAATCTCTCTCCTTTAGTGGTTTTGCCCCACAGGCAGGGTGGGGGGAGGAGCAGACTAGCTGACCAAGCTCCATCCTAGTTACTGAGCCCACCTCCTTTGAGTAGTTCTTCCCTTTCATGCCACTCAGCCCCTCAGAAAACAGGTATTAGGAGCAGCTGAGAGCATCAAAGCATCCCGCTTCCCTCCTTCCTACCCACTCCTCTACCCCTCTGTCCTCTCATTCCCTTCCTTTGAACTGACTTCTCTCCAGATCTTTCCAGGTGAGAGAAAGGGGGATGGGACACCCAGCCTGTATGGTCCTACTCTGGAGATCAGGGACCACAATCCTGTCCCTCTATGGGGGCGGGGTGAGGGAGGTGGTAGGGCGTCACCAGGCTTAGGGTGTGAATGGGGAGGGAGACAGAGGGGAACAGATGAAAGGCAATGAGTGGAGCCAGAGGCCTGAGGACAAAGGGGGGACTGAGCAGGTGTGAGTTGGGGGAGGAGGCTGCCTCTGAGGGAAATTAGATCCACTGGAGATCCATTTCCACTTCTGCAACAGCCTGGGTTACAATTCATTTTCTTTGGCTGTCATTCATGTTTTAGGTACAAAGGACAAGGAGGGGGTTGGTTAAAGGTGTGTTGTTGGTGGAAGGGAGGAGGAGAATTGGGGGGGCCTCGAAAACAGGACCTTTCCTCCATATCTGAAATCTCAGCTGTCCACCTTCCCCACATCAAAAGCAATCTGTTTCTCATTTCAATTGTGGGTCACTGCCCTTCTCTCCCCACCTTCACTCCCTAGCCAGAACCTCCATTGGGCAGTGTCTTAGGGCTCAAGGCACTGTTGCTTCATGGTGCAGGGGAAAGAGCAAGGGATCCAGAGTCAGAGGGCCTGAGTTCAAACTGAGCCTTTGCTACTTGGTCCCTGTATGACCATAGGCAAGTCAACAAGAATTTTTTAAGGCATACTATGTGCCAGACACTGTGTGCTAAACCCCTGATAATACTGTCAATGTAAACAAAAAGAAAGAGTCTCTGCCCTTAAAGACCTTATATTCTAGTGGAAGAAGAGAACATGTAAAGCTAAAAAAACCTGGAGGTTGAAGGGCAGCAAAAAGATAGAAACCAAGAGAGTCAGGAATGGAGCCATAGAGGATTAAAGGAAAGCAAGTCATTTAACCTATATAGGCCTCAATTTTTTCATCTGTGCAATGAGGGGCTGGCTTTGGAATCTCTAAGGTCCTTTCCATTTCTAAATTCATGGTCCCTAGATTCTACCAAAAGAGAATGAATTCAACATGTACCTGCCAAGCCAGGTCAAAGGTTGGCCATGACCCCAACCTCCAGATCATGGAGCACTGTGGTACTGACAGGGATCCTCCTAACATGCAGCTGCCACCAGTGGAGGGTCTAGAAGCTCCCAATCTCCTAAACTCACAACCTTATCTCTAAGGCTAGATCTACATATCACCTAAGTCCAGAGCAGAAACAGAAGAGGTCAAAGGTCCAGACCCAGGCTCAGGCTCCCCTAAGTCAACACATGTGCTCAAAGCTTCGATGCTCTCAAAATGGAAGAAGGCCCTTCTCTTGCCGTTCAGTTGGAGGGAGAACTATTTGCCCTTCATTTCAAAAGATCAGCAGAAGAGAGAATGAGAGCTGAAGCCATTTTTCACTTTTAACTGATAACTTTCCTGCACACTGGCTTGGGGAGTGGTGGGGGTTAGGGTGGGAGGGGGTGGAATGAAAGGATCACAAAGAATTTGCTGCATCAAACTTTAGCAACCTAAAGTGCTGATTTCTTCAGTGTTGATCCATACTGTCCATGGAATTCTCCAGGACAGCTCCAAGAAGTCTATATTGGATGGTCCTGGCATAACCATTACCCCACATGCTCCATAGACTATACTCTAATCCAATACATTTTGTATTTGCTTATATGTGTACATATTGTTTTCCCTGATAGAATATAAGTTCTGTGAGGTAAGGAGCTATCTTATTTCTTGGCTTTGCACTCCCCCAGAACTTAGCACAGTGCTAGGCACATAGTAAGTGTTTAATTAATTCTTGTTGACTGAAAATGATCTTGAAACAAGAATGATTTTGCTAGGGTTTGTAGATCAATGCAGACAATTTGGAAATGCTGGCATTCAGAGTGACACCTGCCTCACTTCTAATTATACCAGTCAGAAAAAGGAGTTGAACTCCCAGCTACCTATTTAATGTGTGGGAAACGGGAATGGGGGCAGAGGGTTGTGGCTTATTCCAGTGTAATGGCAAAAGCATTAGTTATATACTCCAAAAAAGCACTAGTTTTTTTTTTAATTACTTGGGGTTTTCTTGGTAAAGATACTGGAGTGGTATGACCCTGGGCAAGTCACTTAATCCCAATTGCCTCCAAAAATAAAAAAAGATACTGGAGTGGTTTGCCATTTCCTTCTCTAGCTCATTTTATAGATGAAGAAACTAAGGCAAACAGTGTTAAGTGACGTGCTACTCCAAACTACTCCAAAGAAGTCAGAGACAGAAAATAAGGTCCCATATATATGTGGCACAGTTTAGAGCTAACCACATTCACATATTGGGTGGTTACATTTCAGCTTGTTACTTGACCCATTACCATATTCATTCTCCATCCTCCTGACTCCTAAGGTAAGCCAAGGAGATTTCCTTATTAATTACTAAAATTGCAACCTTTCCCTCTCACTAATTAATCAACTCTGAGCACTTACCCCTGTTTATTGTTTAGTAACCTCTATTTAAGAAACCTCTTTCACCATAAGCCGTTGCTCAAGTCTTTTTATGTATCAAAACCTCTAACCGGCTAAACAATTTATTAACAATGCAATGAATAATAAAAGAAAGGCATATTTACAGTGTTTTAGCTGTGAGATTGTTCATACCAGAATTCCGGATAACCATCACTACTACTCTTGACTTCTCACTTCAGAAATTCATTTCCACCACTCAGTTCTTTCAGGATATCAATTAAAATCCTTTCTCAAAAATTTTCTTCCTGTTACCTTTAAAAAGATAAAGATTAAGCTCAGCTCTCTCAGAAAATAATCCTTTTCCTCTGTTCTCTCTTTAATCATTATCACAGTTAATAGTCTTTCCAGACAATGCTTAAGCTACTAGTTTTTTAAAATTCTATTATCTTTTTTTTAAAATTTTTCAGCAATTCTTTTTTAAATTTTTTTTCATTTTGAATTTAAATACAAAAAGACAACAAAAATTAATTTCATATATACAGCACAACATAAAGAGAGGATCAATATAAAACCATGAATTTTAATTTCAGACTATATACTTAAAAAAATACCATTGTGTAATAAGGACTACACATTGTTTTCAAAACTACCCTGCTTTTCTGTTCTTCCTCATAAGTTTCCTGTTGTTCTCCGTGCTTTTTAAAATCTCTCCCTCCCCTCCCTAGAGAAGGCTACAATTAAACACACACACACACACACACACACACACACACACACCAATCTATTATCTCTTAAAAATATAAGTAACAGTATCTACACTGTCTGTGGCAGAAGCTATTGAAGTTAGTGCTACATATCCCGAAACATTTACTTTAGTGCTTTGTGAAGTAGAAAAGAACTGGAAGGAAAATGAATGTCTATCTATTGATCATGGAATAAACAAACTGTGGTATTTGAATGGAGCAGAATATGAAGAATTCAGAGAAACTTAGAAACATTTGGATGAACTGATGCAGAATGAAGTGAACAGAAACTAGAGAACAATTAAATGATGAACACTATAATGTAAAAGGGAAAAAAACCATTGAAAGACACCAGAACCCTGATCAATACAGTGAGCAATTGTGACTTCAAAGGACCTATGGTAAAGCGTGTCTCTCTCCTCTTGGCACAAAGATAAGGGACTACAAGTATGGAAAGAAGGAGGAGGAGGAGAAGGAAGAAGAAGATGATGAAGAAGAAGAAAAAGAAGATGGAGAAGATGAAGAAGAAGAAGATGAAGGAGAACATGATGAAGGAGAAGATGAAGGAAAAGAAGAAGGAGAAGGAGGAGGAGGAGGAGATGATGAAGAAGAAGAAGAAAGAAGATGAAAAAGGAGAAAAAGAAGATGAAGTAGAAGCAGCAGAAGAAGAAGACTGCAATAGGCTTCGGGAAGTCTTGGCTTATTCTTGACCTCTTCTAATAACTAGCCCTGTGACTTTGAGCAAGTTATTGACCCTCTCACGACATCACTTTTCTCCTCTATAAAAATGAGAGCACTGGTCTCCAAGGCCCCTTCCAGTTTTAATACACTATGGTTTTCCTCAGTTACTTCTAGACATTCACTGGGATTCTGGATACTATGGAGGATATCAGAAGAGCCATAAAGGAGCATACAAACAGACTTCTCAGTCATTCTCCTCAACCATCATATATTCAACTCCAACATTGGTTATATCAGGTTGCTCTTCCTCCCTGACCTTCCTTGATTTGGTGGATAGAAATACAGGAAGAGCTAGAATCAAATCCACCCTCTAAGACCATAGGGTAAATTGTTCATTCTCTCTGAGCTGTATTCCTTCTCTATAAAAGTAGAAGTAGGTACCTATAGTGTCTGCCTCATGTGGATGCCCCAGTGCTTTAAGGAGATAATGTAGAGAAAGTGCTTTGCAAACATTAGCCTTACAGAAATTAGAGCTAATGTTAATAAGGAATAGCTAAAGTCTAAAGTCCTTTCCATCTTTTACATTCCATACTCTAAGGGCCACTCAACAAACATTTATTAAACACCTACTATGTGCCAAAGAGACAGTTATTGCCAGTTTGCAAGAAGTTTATGCCTATTAGGAGAAATAATAAACATATATAGACAAATCAAATACATTGTAGAATATATGAGTATTATTGGCAAGACAACAGAGAGGAATCTCTTAGTATTAGAAAGATCAAGGACGGTTCTTGGAAAGAGGTGAATTTGACTTGGGCCTTGAAGAATACTATTAGTTCAATCCAGAGAAGTGGGGGAGGCATGGGAGCATTCTAAGTTTAAGGAAGCATGAACTCAACAGGCAGCAAATATTCTCTTGCATGGAGCCATGGGGTACATGAAGAAGAGTATAACTTGGCTCCTATGCCTACTTGCTTTGGTTTATAGAGTGAAGGACTTGGAGTCAGGATGACATAGGTTCAAAATTTTGCCTGGTAGACTAAGGCTAGATTATTGTTGTGTCTGTTCTTCTTTTTCAAAGAGGACATGACTTGCAGTTGAC
>CM053770.1:524145321-524399021 GCA_028658325.1 Potorous gilbertii
GAGATTCAAATGCTGCTCCCCAGCCTCAGGGCTTTCGGTGGTGGGTGGGGCTGCTATTCAATGTGAGCTTAAGTTCTGGTGCTCAGGTGGGGGCAGGGCTGCCTCCCAGGCTCAGTTCCTTCAGGGGTTTATGCAGAGACCTTCAGTAATGGAGCTCCTGCTGAGCTCCTGCCTGCTCTGGGAGCCTCTGGCTGCCCACTGCCTCTGCCGCTGCCTCCTGCTGGGGCCTGAGTTATGGAGACACCCTACTCCCCTCTCAGCCAGTCCAGAAGTCTCTCTCACTGACCTGTAGCTCCTGTGGGTGGAGGGACCTTCACGGCCGCCAGAGATTCCATCCCTGAAGCCTACTTGGATCTGTTCCTCTCCGTGCAGCACAGCCAGGGAAGGGCTGGGCTCCGCTCCTGTCCGGTGCACGACGGACCTTTGGGATTGGTTTCTCAGGGCTCTCTGAAATGGAAATCTCCTTCACTCCATTGCTGTGCAGCTTCCACTGATCCAGAATTTGTTGGGAGTTCTTTTTACATGAAATCCATGGGCTGTGGGTTCAGTGCTAGCAAATGTGAATCTTTCTACTCTGCCATCTTGGCTCCTCCCCCTGTAGGTTTTTTTCTCTGGGAAAAGATGAGGGTCAATCATGTGGCAAGAATGAGTTTGACAGCACTCAGGTTGCTTGTGCCATATACTGCTATCCTCAACAAGTAGAGAAGACAGCACTGGACCTGGAGGCAGAAAGACCCAAGTTCAAATCCTGTCTTGATACTTAGCTGATGATTGACATTCTTAAAGCACATGATCAACAGGTCAAAATCTACAATAATATTTTTGGAAAGTATTGTTTGTTATGAGGGGAAGCTAGGTGGTGAAGTTGATGAAGTGTTGGGCCTACAGTCAGGAAGACCCAGCCAGTCTCAGGTCTTTATCAGCTACGTGACCCTGAGTAAGTCATTTAACCCTGTTTGCTTCATTTACTCATCTGTAAAATGAGCCAAAGAAGAAAATGGCAAACCACTCCAGTATCTTTGCCAAGAAAACCTCAAATGGGGTCATGAAGGATCAGACATGACTGAAAACAACTCAACAATAACAACATTTTTTTAACAACATTTGTCAAATGGGATGTCTCTCTGGAAAGGGGAGAAATACTGGGGAAAACTATGGTGATATTAAAAAATACATCTATAAAACTTGTAAAAATATATTTTTGGAACAAGCAGACACAATTTCATCATCAAGTAAAGGAATGTAGCATGTTCATACTGTCACAAGAGTGGGCTACCTCTGGATGGAGCCTATGTGGTGGCTAAGATCCAAAAACAGAACCAAAATGGCAACATCCCCATGGACTTAGCCAATAATAGTTAGACAAAGACATGTTGAACAAATGTCTAAGTCATGAGGATTTGTTTGTATAAACAGAAGGATTTATGATGGCAGTTCATGACCCAGGCCATTGCCACCAGAAATTTCAGGAGGGTTGTCCTTGAAGAACACAGGCTTAATGGTCAATGTAGATTATACAAGGGAATGGTGGGAATCAACTAACCCATCAGTGCAGTATGTAAAAAAAAATCTTGCACCTACCAAAAACCTGGCAAAGACATGAACTATTGGAGAGCTCCATACATCAGAAACTCGCTATCTTTCATGGGCCAACAGACAACAGATTCCCAGGTTACAAATACAGACCTCAATATGTCCTAGAACAACTCAATCAATTAACTCAAGTGCACCTGGATGATTACCACTGCAGACTGAGTTGTTGCCCACAGTGGTCCAAATAGAACATTTATTCATAAAACTTTTCTTGTTGTTTAGTCATTTCACCTGTGTCCAACTCTTAGTGACCCATTTGGGGTTTTCTTGGCAGAGATGCTGGGGTGCTTTGCCCTTTCCTTTTCCAGCTCATTTTATGATGAGGAGACTGAGGCAGAGTTAAGTGACTTGCCCAAGGTCACACAGCTAGCAAGTGTCTGAGGGTAGATTAGAACTCACAAAGATGTCTTCCAGACTCCAAGCCTAGCACTCTCTCCTCTGCACCACCTCACTGTACTCATGAAAATTTAAGAATTTTATTTGGAGGTATCCTAAAAGTCTTAGCACAGCTTTAATAGCTTAAAGCTTCATTAACATTTTTGAGACACCTTGTAGATATCACCATACCAAATACTAACAATATTCCAAGCTAAAAGAACAATAGGAGATACCTATGATGTGCCAGGTACCTTCCAGAGTCTCACTGGAGCAGCAAGACAACCCTAGGGGGTAGGTGCTTTTATTATTCCACTTTACAGGTGAGGAAACTGAGGAAGATGGAGATTAAGTGGCTTGCCTCAGATCACATAGCTAGTGAGTATCTGAGAGTGGATTTGAACTCAAGTACTCCTGATTCCAAGTTCAGTGTTCTGTCTCCTATGCCACCTAGTTACCTCAAAATGGAATGGAAAACTTTCCAAACTGATAGGTCAGTCAGGAGAGGTCAAAATCACGGGGGAACAAGACGAGGTGCGTAATAATCTCCCTGTTGTTGGAGCTGGATCAAGAATGCTTTTGGGGAGCCTATGGCACATGATACTTTGGCACATTAATACTATTAGTCAGCTACAAAAGGCAGTTATTTTTATTAATCTGTACAGTAATACATTGGACATTTACTACAAAAGAATAACAGGAGAGCAACTTGTCCCAAGATCATTTTTAACTGAACCCCAGGAGAGGGGGAAATGAGATGAACAAGATAATTACATCTCCCCAGTCGAGGGCTTGGAAGTTTTCAAGGCACTTTAGAGATATGATTTCCAGCATTATGGGCTAGAAAGTCTTAGTGGAAGAGAAAGGAAAGAAAAAACTCTGATCTGGGCTATAAATTCTGGCTGTGCTGCTCTATGATCTTGAAAAGGTCTTTTCCCCTCTTTGGGCCTCAGTTTCCTTTTCTGTAAAATGAAGGGGGTTGGACTGGATAGTTACTCATATTTCTCTGATATGCTGAGGATAAGAAAGCATTTTCCTCACCACAGTCCTGCAAGGTACAAGTATTTGGGGGAGGGTACTATACCTATGATTTTGTTGGAGATAGTGTGTTGCAATAGTTAAATGTTTTCCCTAAAATGTCCTGGCAGTGTGGGGGGAGGAAGGGACCCTGGGCAAGACATTCAGCCTCCCAGTACCCCCAGACAATTATCTCAAACTGTGAATTGAAGAAGCTTGCATTAGGAGAGTGGGTACCAAGGAATCATAGCACAGATATTATCACCGCAGATTCTACAGAGAAGGAAACTGAGGTTTCCACAGAGAAGTTGCCATGGGTTACACATAAGTATTAGGAGTCAAGATAAATTGAGGTCTTCTGACTCTAAGACAAGAACTCGTTCTCTGACTAAGGACCCTTTCAGCTCTAGTAATACCATAATTCCATGACTGTGTCACACATAACATGGAGCTTGAGCAATCCTTGAAGAATGGGAAAGATTTGGATTGATAAGGGAAGAGGGAAGAGCATACCAGATGAGGGGAGCTGAGTAGGCAAAGAGCTGGAGGTGGGAATGAGCCTGAAGAATCTGGGCTCAGGGAACTGAGCATGCCTAGAGGAGAGACTGCTGACTGAGAAGGGATAGAAGATAAGGTGAGTGAGGGAGGTAGACTGGGACCATACTGTGGGAGACCTGAAAGCCAGGATGAACTCAAATACCACCTTACAGAGGGTACACAGTGCTCCTTCTATGTAGCTGGGTTTGAGCTGCCTACCCCTGAACAGGACCAAGCCCTACCCCATAAACAGCTGCAACTCCCAGGACTGGGAGGGGGGCCAGTCGGGAGGGGCAAAAGGGAGGCCCTATTCCCTCCTGCCTGAGGCCAGGTTTCAGCCCATGGCTAGGACTGCAAGGGGTGGAGAAGGCTGGTGAGAGGCTTGTGAGGGGGAGGGGAATGGGAAATAAGGGCAGCTGGCCTCTGGAAGGACAAAGCCACCCTGTGTGACACCTGGGACATCCCCACCCTCTCCCTCCAGTCCCCTCCCAATACTGTTCTGGACCTGAGATTGGGAACAATGACCCTATTTAGGCCTCCACCCCTAGGGAAATAGCATCTTTCTCCCTCTGGCTGAGCTGAGCCAAACAGGTGAGCTGGGAAAGTGGAGGTGGGGGAGGCAGAGACAGAGAGAGACACAGAGACAGGCAGACATAGAGAGACAGAGAAAGAGACAAATAGAGACACACAGAGAAAGACAGAGACGATAGAGAGATACAGAGACCAGGACAGGCAGATACAGAGAGACAAAGAAAGAGATAAATAATGAGACTGAGAAGGACAGACACAAAGACAGACACAGAGACAGAGAAGGGGATAACAGAGGGGGAAAGAGGAAGATAAGTCTTGGAAAAGGCCTGAGGAGTCTGATCCAGCTACTTTCCCCCATCAGGTCTGAATGAAAGGGGCCTGAAGCTGTATCAGGAAGGATGGAAATTAGATTTCCTAAAGAATAGGGGAATCCACCATCCAGTTTCCATGTGCATTGTAGATGCTAGCAAGGTATAAGACATGGCCCCTGGCCCCAAGGGACTTTGACTGAGAAAGACAACAAATGCTGATTACATGCTTTCTCTTTGCAAAGCTCTGGGCTAGGAACTGGAGGAGAAAGAAAGTTTAGATGAGGCATCTGGGAAAGGAGAGTGGAACCCAATGTAGCTAAACAAGAGAGCACTCCAGTCTCTAAAGATCTGAGGTTAGAATTCACTTTCCTGAAAACTTTAATGGTCTAAAGATTTCCTCGATTCTGAATGTTCCTGCTTTCCAGTTGAATGTTGAAAACCCTTTCATCCCACCTCACAAAACACTGTAAAGAGATGGGGAATGGACCCATGTTCAAAAGCATAGGGAACTCCCAGGTGAAGAAATTCCCTTTTTACCAAAGCTAGGGGACCCCTTCTCTGCAATTTATAATCTCTAAAGGAATTTTTAAAAAATTATCAAGCATTTCTCTCGCTCCCACTCCCTGTCCCAAAACTTACATAATACACACGTATAATTTTTAAAAATTGCCATATTGACCATTCCCACAAATGTATATCTTATCACATCAAAGTCAGGAGATGGGGAACCCTCTTCATCATCAGTCCTCTGGAGTCATGGTTGATCATTGCATCGATCGCCATTCTCATTTTGTTGTTCTTGTACAAATTGTTCTCTGATTTGCTCACTTCCCTCTGTATCAATTCGTACAAATCTCCCCAGTTTTCTTTTAAATCATCTCTTTCATCATTTCTTCATAGCACAATGGCCTAAGGGGTCCAAGGTCTCCCAGTGCATCCTGGGTCATCTCCAGTCATCCTGAGGAATATCTGGTCTCTGGATTCAGATGGCTCAGGAGGAGAAGTGAGGCTGGTGACCTGCACAGCCCTCCGTCACTCAAAACAAAGTCAAGTGCAAGTCATGTCATTATTTCTCTGATGGCATGGTCTTCTTTAGCAACGAAGGATGAACACAACAGCACAATGGCATTGCAACATATTCATTTAATAGAATTTGTTCAGCTTTTCCCTTGTTGGTGAACTCCTCTTTAGTTTCCAGTTATTTACCACCAGAAGAAGAGCCATTTATAAATATTTGTATACATAGAAGGCCTTTCCTTTTTCTTTGATATCTTTGGGGGTATAGACCTACTGGTGATTATCAGGATATATGCAGTGTAGTAACTCTTTGGACATAGTTCAATATTGCTTTCCAGAATGACTGGACCCAATCTCAACTCCTCCAATAAGGCATCAAACAGCCTGTTTTCCTGAAGTCTTTTAAAAATTTTTCATTTTCCTTTTTTGGTCACTTTTGCCAATCTGAGAGATAAGAGGTTATGTGACTTGCTTAGGTCAGACAGCTATGTGTCAGAGATGGGGCTCGAAGCAGGGTTTCCTGGTGCCTGTGCTAACTGTCCGTCTATTATGTCACATGCAGAGTTGTAATGCCTAATCTAAGCAGGAGCTCTTTGGGAGTGAGGGGGCAGTAGTTTAATTTTAGGTACTTCTTTTTAAATGAAACCTAAGCATACAAATGCACTGTTGATGAAACTGAATTAGCCCAATCACTCTGGAAAATAGAAAAAAATTTAGTGCAAAAAGTTACTAAGATGTTTATAGCTCTTCAATACAACTTTCACCACTGGGTACATAACATAAGGAAGCCATCAGTCAGTCAGTATTACATTTATTATGTATTTGTTAGGTATTATATGTTCCAAGTAGTCAAAGACAGAGGAAAAGCTGTGTGTGCATGTGTATGTGTGTGTGTGTGTGAATGCTTTTTGTGGTAGCAAAAAATTTAAATCAAAGTAGGTGCTCATTGATGGAGGAGTGGCTAATCAAAATGGGCTATATGGGGATAGCTAGGTGGCTAGAGCACCAAACTCTGGAGTCCGGAGGACCTGAGTTCAAAGTCAGCCTCAGCCACTTGACACTTACTAGCTCTATGACCCTAGGCAAATCAATTAACCCCAAATGCCTCACCAAATGGTCTGTATGAAGGGAATGAGATGCTGTTGTACCGCTAATATGTCAACAAATAGGAGGAATTCAGAAAAACACAGGAAGACTTGTATGAATTGATACAGTGCAAAGGGCTCAGAACCAAAAGAATGATATCTATTATTATTACAATAATATAAGAGAAAAATAACAAAAGACATCAGAATCCAGATTAGCTGATAGTTTATCTTGATCTCAGAGGATTGATAATAAAATATATTTACCTCCTTTTGATAGAAAGGTGGTAGACTGTGGATATGGGGTTCTGCATGCATAGCTGGACATGGCAGGTGTTGGTTTTGCTCAAGTTTTAGAAATTTGTTCCAAAGGAGTTCCTCTAGGGGTGGTTTTGGGGAACTGAAAATGTATTTATTTTATTTACTATAAATAAAGAAGGCCTGAGGTGGTATGAGAAAGGAAAAGGTTATATGGTATTGGGGGAGTAAGTTTTTATATTTGTGATTATACTTTTTGAAGCAAATATTTCTGTGTAAAAAAGCTAAATATGTGAATGAATGAATGAAAAAAGAAAGAGAAAAGGAGAAAGGAAAGAAGAAAGGAAGGCAGGAAGGAGGGAGGGAAGAAAGGAAGGAAAGAAAGGAGGAAGGGAGGAGAGAGGAAAGGAAAGAAAGAGGGAAGGGAGAAAGGAAGGCAAGCAGGCCTAAGGAAGTATCATAAGTGGATGAGCCTTCAAGGTATCAATCAATTAACAAGTAATTATTAAGCACCCACTATGTGTCAGGTGCTGTGCTAGAAAATGGGGATACAAATGCAAAAGTAAGGAAGTTCTTGTCCTTGAGGAACCTACATTCTATTAGAAAAACATGTGTTCACAGATCACTAAATCCAGGACATATAGGAAATAAATCCGGTAATATATGTGATGTGGGTGGGGGTGGGAGAAAATGGAAACGGCAGTGCACCAACAACTGGGAGAACCAGGAAAGGTCTCTTGAAGTAAGGGCCTTTGAACTGGGCATCGATGGAGTCCAGGTTTTCAAGAGTTGGAAGTGAGGGAAGAGAGCACTGGAGGCTCAGATGATATCTTCCGTAAAGGTGATGGGAGATACAATGTTATGGAGCACAGCAAGGAGGCCTGTTACCAAGATATAGAGATGAAAGGGGCTGTAGCAACAATCCAACCCAGTTCTCTCATTTTATAGATGAAGAACCTGCCCAATCATTGCCTCAGTCAGCTTGACTGATTTATCCAAGGTCTTTCAGATGGTAGGAGTAAAACTGAGAGTCAAATCCTGGGCCTCCACTGCCAAATCCAAAGCTCTCAAATATTTATCTATTGATCCTATAAGCCATAGGGAGCCATTGAAGCTTCAGTAGTGGAGGAAGTTTCTATCAGAACCATAGAACCGTCAGAATTGTAGGATATCGGAGCTGGGTCATCCAATATAACTGAAGCTCAGAGCACAGAAGAGATATGCCCAAACAGAGGAGCAATGAAATAGGAAAAGTAATCTGGCAGTGGCAAACAGGATGGGCTGGAGAGGGGAGAGAAGCTGGAAGTGGGAAGACAAGGATGCAATAGTCCAAGCAAGAGATCATGAAGTGATTGCATGTATATAACTTAGATCAAATTGCTTACTGTTTTAGGGAGGGAAGTGGGGAAGGAGCGAGGGAGAAAATTTTGAACTCAAGTTTTTTTAAATGAATGTTAAAAATTGTCTTTATATGTAATTGGAAAAAATAAAATACTATTTAAGAGTAGGGGAAAAAAGGGATAATGACAGCCTGACATTAGGATGGTGCCAATGGGAGTGGAGATGAAGGGGCAGACTACACACAGTGAGCCTCTGATGGACGTAAAGGGGAGGGGAGAGGAGTCCAGTGTGACTGAGATTTCAAGTCTGGGTCACCTGGTCAATGATAATGGTAAAATCTCCCCTATACATACATGTACACACATACACACATATAGACATGTCAACACATACACATATATACATATACACATATAATATATACATGCATACATATGCACACATATATAATGTACATGCATATATACATATATACATGCACATGTATATCGCATGTGTATACACATGTAAACACACATGTATGTGTGTGTATGGGCACAGGCATAAATATGCTTTCCTCACTACCACCTGTGTGGTAGATGAGTCCAAGTATTAGTACGTCCATTTTATAGATGAGGAGGACTCCTAGAAGCTAGCTTCTCTCCTTGGCTAGTAAGCATTTTATGTGGTATTTGAGATGCATTCTTCTGGTTCTTTGTATTATACAATGAAACTATTAATGGCCACGTAGTTAGGTGGCACAGTGGATAGCTGGGAGATAGAGTCAGGAAGATTCATCTTCC
Source organism: Potorous gilbertii (assembly GCA_028658325.1). Lineage (NCBI taxonomy): Eukaryota > Metazoa > Chordata > Mammalia > Diprotodontia > Potoroidae > Potorous > Potorous gilbertii. The sequence goes on from CM053770.1 coordinate 524,154,169, forward strand.
TGAGTTCAACTCTAGATTCAGACTTTACTAGTGTGTGACCCTGAGCAAGTCACTTAACCCTGTTTACCTCAGTTTCCTCATTGGTAAAAATGTACTGGAGAAAAAAATGGCAAACCACTTCAATGTCTTTGCCAAGAAAACCTCAAATAGGGTCATGAATAGTTGGAGATAGAAAATGGAAATGAAAAATGACTGAATGACTGAACAAATTGATTATTGGAGGGAAATGATGAAGCCAGATATCAAGTACGTTGAATTCTTGTCTCCTATATGGACCTCAACTTCTCCACATGTAAAATGCAGGCCCTGGACTAGATGATTGTTAGGGTTCCTTTCAGCTCTGACATTCTAGAATCCTATGAAGTTGAGATGAAGTAAACATGTCCAGCAGGCAGTTGTAAATATAGGATTGAACCTCAGCACACAAATCAGGTATGGAAAGATGTGTTATCCTTCCCTTTCCTGTTCCTTAAACATGGACTTCCTGAAAGATTTTTACCTGAATCCTGTTCTCTAACTTCATTCTCTCCTTTAATGGTCTCATCAACTCCCTGGCATTCAATTATTTCTACCACAGGTGATACACAAATCAGTATACCCAGTCCCAATTTGTCTCCTAAACTATAGTACTCCTTCAGCAATAGCCTGCTGGACCTGGATATCCTGTAGGCATCTCACAGTCGACATGAAGAAATGAATGAATAGGTGGAGGGATGGATGGATGGACAGACAGATGTACTGATGGATGGATAGATGGGTGGATGAATGGGTGGATGGATGGGTGGATAAATAAAGTGGTCTAATGGATGAAATTCTGGATCTGGAGTCATGAAGAACTGAATACCAGTCTTCCCTCAGACACTCACTAGAGTGTGACCCTGGGCAAATCACTTAACCTGTCTGTCTCATTTTGTTTTTCCGCAAAGGCTATAATAAAGCATTTGAAGTATATAATAATAGCACTTACCTCCCAGAGTTATTGCCAAAATGAAATGAGATAATATTTGTAAAGCACCTTGCAAGCCTTAAAGCACTATACAAATGCTAAGTAGTATCACTGATTTTGAATCGATTATCTTTCCTCCTAACCCTTCCCCACTTTGCTATTTCTACTGGCACCTAGTCATTCACCTAGTTTCCTTATCTCAGAGTCATTCTTTACTCTTCCCCTTCCCTCATTCCCTACATCTCAGCAATTACTGAAATTGTTCATTCTACTTCTATTACGTTTTCACCTCCATACTCCTTTATCCACTCACGTGACTACCACTCTAATTTCTAAAAATTAATTGTTTAATAATTTTTAAAAAATTAAAAAGAACAAAGACAAAACTCAGCTTAGGCTCCACCTCCTCCTTCAAACTTTCCCATATCTCCCTCCAATTATTCTCCAAGGTCAAAGAATCAGTTATCTAGGCTAGAAGGGAAACTGAGGCCAAGAGAGGTTAGGTAACTTGTCCTAGGTCATGCAGATAGTAAACATTAGAAGAAGGATTTGAACTAAGCCTCTTCAACTCAAAACCCACTACTACTCTTTCCACCATAATACACTATATAACTTAATGACTTTTTAAAAAATATAATTTCAAGTAGTTTTTGAGAGATAATGGCCCAATTCACATAATTCCATCAACAATGCATTACCATGGCTGTCTTCTTATACCTATAACATTTATCAGTTCTCTTTTGTGATCGTTGTGAATTCGATGGGTATGACACAAAACCTGAGAGTTGTTTCCTTATTAGTTGTGATTTTGAAAATTCTTTCCTGTGGTTGTTGATAGTTTGCATTTCCTTTGTCAAAAACTGCCTATGAATATCCTTTGACCACCTAGTCATTGGAGAGTGGCTCTTGTTTCTATATATTTGTATCAGGTACCAGTATATTATGAATGACATCTACCCCCAGGGTGCTAGGAGGATAACAATTGTGGTAAAGTGCTTGGCACAGTGCCTGGCACAGAGTAGGCACTTAATATTTCTTTTCTTCCTCCCTTCCTCCCTCCCCTCTTCCTACCTTTGACTTGGAATCAGGAAAAAATCCAATCTCAAGTCCTGCCTCAGACTTTTATTGACCACATGACTCTGAGTAAGTCTCAATTTATCTCAGGTTCATTTCCTCATCGACAAAGCGAGAATGATAATGCCACCTACCTTACAGAGCTTGGAGGAAGATATGTAAGCATTTATGTAATATGTACATTATGTACATAGATGTAAGTTACGTGCCAGACACAATGCTTAGTGTTGGAGATAGAAAGAAAGGCAAAAGACAATCCCTACCTTCAGGGAGCTCAGAATCTAATGGGAAAGAGAATAAGCAAACATATAGGATGAAAGGAGATAACCTATGTAAAGCATTCCACAAACTTAATGGGATATATATGTATGTGTATATATATATATATATATATATTTATATATATGTGTGTGTATATATATATATAAATATAAATATATATATATATATGTGTGTGTGTATATATATATAAATATAAATATATATATATATAGAGAGAGAGAGAGAGAGAGAGACAGACAGACAGACAGACAGACAGACAGACAGGCAGGCAGGCAGAGAGAGTCAGAGACAGAGAAACAGAAAGAAAGAGAGAGACAGAGACAAATGGAAGGAGGGAAGAAGGGAGAGAGAGACCGACAGAGAGAGACAGATAGAGGGAGGGAAAGAGGTAGAGATGGAGATATAAAAGAGACAGAGAGAGACAGAGAAACAGAAAGGGAGAGACAGAGACAGATGGAAGAAGGGAAGAAGGGAGAGACCGACAGAGACAGATAGAGGGAGGGAAAGAGAGGGAGAGAGGGAGATATAAAAGAGACAGGAGACAGAGAAAGAGACAGAGAGACAGAGAGAGACAGAGAGAGAGAGAGAATTACATTCCATGTTCCAGAAAGAGGAAAGAAGAAAGAATTAGTTAGCTATCACATTAGACTTTTATCAGAGTTCTTGACCGTGAAGACTTTTTTTTTCTTCCCCAGTCAATAGCTTCTCTCATTCTAACTATACTGATTTAATTCGCTGGCACAGCCTTTCAGAACCCAGGGTCACCGGCCAAGATAATGGATCAGAGGGGATCTTTAGTAGCAAAAAGTTGTCATATTCAATTATGAATAGACTCACATGCACTTACACGGGTCAACATATGTTGATGTGTAAATCCACGGATCATTTTCAGATATGTGTAGAAGCTCCTTAACCCCAGCATTAAGGCTGGAGCTAGGGGCCCAAAATTCTGGGGTTCTGCTTGCTGCCTCTCCAGCTGGCTTCCCCCTCAGGCTTTACAGGGCTATAAAATGGGGGTAATGAACCCCTCCCACAGTGGGGGAGGGGGAGGGGCAGAGGAATGTTGGTGAAGGACTTGAAGATCTTCAGATGAAAGGCAGGGAGACATGTGAGGAATTTTTATCCTCCTGCTGAAGGAGTCACTTCGGACCACATACACACACCCTGTCACCTGCTGTCCACTCTCTTTCCCCATTCCTCTACACACTCCTCATCCTGTCTGCCTGGAGATGCTGAATTGGGGAATTCCAGGAGACAAAGATGTTTAGGGAAAAGAACCCTGGGTTTGGAATCAGAACACAGTGGTTCAGATTCCAGCCCAACTGCTTAAACTAGCTGGTATTTATTGTGAGTGCCTGTTAACCTCTCTAGACCTCAGTTTCCCTCTCTGTTAAGAAAAGGGTATCGGACCACATGATATTTAAAGACCCTTCCAACTCCAGATCCTACTAAATCTTTATGGGAAAAAGGAGGGACCCATTCTGCAAAACTGCTGACAACTTGCCCACACTTCCCAGCTTCTCTCTTTCCCTTCCACGTTCTTAGTTTTCCATGGTAATGGAGGAAATTTGTGACACAGAAATAAATAACTCCAAATAATTTATGACTCTAAAATATGTTTCGGTCTTCCCATGTGACTTGGGGGTGGAGGAACTCTAATGTTCTGAGGGTTTACATATTATTGGGTTAACAATAAACAGACAGGCTGATCTCTTAGATTCAAAGTCCCAGCAAGACCAGAACTTCCCCCTGCCCTCACTCTAAGAGTGAACTGGTTCACAGCTTCCTTGGGGTGGGGGGTTGGGGAGGAGGACAGGGGACAGAACAGAAGATGTGGGTATCTGGTTGAGCTTTGGGGAGGCAGGGAAGGGAGACTCGAGTGAGAGTCTTCAAGAGATGGTGTGAACAAAGGTTGGATGATTGGGTCAAGAAAACGTTGAAAGTAATATCAGTCACATGTTATACCTAAGACTGGACTTTCTCCCACCCACTCCCTGGATACATTTCTGTGTCTTGGCTTTTTCCCCTGTTCTGAGCGCCCCCTGTGGACACTCATCAGGGCACTGAAGGACAGAAGAGAGGAAGATGGAGATCTGGTCCTGATGAATGAAGGAGCTCTCAGACACAAGCACCTTTCCTCCCAGGGGCAACTTGGCCCCTTCCCTGGGATATTGTGCTATAGACTCTATCTAAACAGAAAGCACTGGTCATATCAGAGAATGCAATGCAACTCTTCAAGCTGCCTGAAAGCACTGTGTCCTTTGGGGATGTCTGAAGCCCTACAACCCCTGAGGGAGTGAAGCTAGGGGACTCTGGAGGAAAAGAGCAGATGTTCACCTCCAGCTGTTTGCTTCTAATCAGCCCAGAGAGAGATGGGGAGGAGGAGGACTAGTAAGAGAAAGGAAGAAGACCAGTTTGAGACTGGAGACAGAGAAAGAGAGAGAAGGCAATAGTTTTAACTACAGACAGGCAATGAAGAAGCAGGAAGAATATTAGATGTGAAATGAGGAGATTGGCACTTACTTAACTAATTACTGGTATGACTTTAGGCAAGTCACGGCCCCTCAATGAGTCTCAGTCTCCTCTTCTGTAAAATGAAAGATGCCCTCTTAGAAAAGGATGATACAACTATAGAGAAGAAACCTCAAAAACCAGACAATTCAATCCCTTCACTTTACAGATAAGGAAACTGAGGCCCAGGAAATGTTAATGACTTGTCCAAGGTCACACAGAAAACATCACATGCTGGATTTGAACCCAGGATGAAGTAGCAGTGACCTGCCCTCCTGGACACTGTTCAGTACCCTGGCACTGGATGTATGTTGGAGTGTTCTGTTCTCCTTTTTCTATATACCTCCTATAGTGAGGTATATAAAGTGAGACCACTTTCCATTTTCACTCATTTTCATGGAATGTACTTCCCTCCTGTGTCATTTAGGAAAAAATATCCTTCCTCATCCTCTTCTTCCAGGAAGCCTTCCTGAATCCATCGGAGGAGAGAGGACATTGGTATGCCTCTAATCTCATCCTATTTCTTTCCCCATATCTCCCCAAAGGAACCTTGGGCAGTATCTGATGGTACTACTGAAGACCTTCCTATCTGTCCTGATTTCCTTTCCCAAGTGTGTGTTGGTCTCTGACTACCCCTTCCCCACCCTGGAAAGCAGAGCCTGGGTTGATTCCTCTGGATCTGTTCATCATCTAATAATCATGCCCTCCACACACACTTCAGCCCTTTGATTGGACTTTTTTATGGGTGTGAGTGCACTTATCCTATACCTTCTGGTTCTCCACTCACGCAGGGATAACACTCCCCGCACCCCCTGCCTTGTCTCTCAAGGTTCCTTTCTGTGAATACCAGTACCATGGGAATGGCCTCAGACCCTGAACTTTGTTAGTTGTGGTGCCAGAGGTGACTGGAGAAGGAAATGTGAATGTTGCCCTACAGGGAAAGAGAGACTCAAGTCAGTCAATCAACCAACAAGTATGGATTAAACCCTTAATGTGTGCCAGGTATGGTGCTAAGTGCTAGGGCTATAAAGACAAAAGTGAACCGGTACCTGCCCTCAAGGAACTTACCACAAGAACATATTAGCCAGCTAGCACTTATATAGCTCTTTACAGTTTGAAAAGGGCTTTACATATGTTATCTCACTTGATCTGTTGGACGTGAATGCATAGGTAAGTATACAGCCTATTCAAAATTAATCCAATGTTTTTGTAGTTTTCAAAGGGTAAATAGGCACCAGTAGCTGGAGAGATAAGGAAAAACTTTATATATAAGGTGGTCTGTGAATTGGGTCTTGAAGGAAATCAGTGATTCTAAGAGGTAGAAGTTAAGTGATGCATCTCAGGTATGGGCGTCTTGGCCCCAGGAAGGGGCTTATAGCCTGGTTAGCAAAAAAAAAAAAAAAAAAAAAAATTTGGTCCCTGCCAGGTCACTCGGATGAATATACCAGTGTGCTCAACCTTAGAAGATCTGGCTATGGGATCATGGATCCTAGATCCATAACTAGAAGTGACTTCATATACCATCTTGTACAAACCCCTTGTTTTACAATTGGGGAAAATGAGGCCTAAGAGGTTAAGTTGATATACCTAATGTCACATGGATGTGAGAGGCTGGATTTGAACTCAGATCCTTTACTCAGACTCCAGAACCAGTGCTCTTTCATCCTGCCTCCTTATGGGAAAAGAAAAATATGCTGCCTCTCCCTCCCCACCTCCATCTTTTCCCTGAAGGTTTCCTAGGACTTCAAACTAGAAGGACCCCTACAGAGTGCCTAACCCAGGCCTCTCATTTTATAAAAGAGAATACTGAAACTTGAAGAGTTTAAGAATGTCCCCACCCTTGGCAACAGCACCAACCACCCTCTGGGACTATATACCAAGCAATGTCCAAATTCAATTTAATTCAACAAATGCTTTTAAGGAACTCACTCTGCCTGGAGACCTTTACTGGGTGCTGGCAGAAACAGATAATTTAGTTAAAAATTCCTGCCTTCATGGAGTAATAAAGAAGTAATGGAGTTTAGTAAAGGGATAAGGGGCAGCTAGGTGGCACAGTAGAGTTAGGGGGATGGACTCAGGAAGACTCATCTTCCTAAGTTCAAACCTGGCCTCAGACACTTACTAGCTGTATGACCCTGGACAAGTCACTTAACAGGTTGCCTCAGTTTCCTTATATGTAAAATGAACTGGAGAGGGAAATGGTAAACCACCCTAGTATCTCTGCCAAGAAAATCCCAAACAGAGTAAGCAAGAGTCAGACACTTGATGGAAATGACTGAACAGCAAAGGGGTAAGATACATAAACAGATACTTCAATGTCTTAGGGTGTGAGAGCTCCCTCCACAGGTGGATCTCAACCCCTCTCTAACATAAGCCCTTAGTTGCCCAAGACTCAGGGAGGTATGTGGTTTTCTGACGTATCCAAGCACTCACTTACTATGTGCAGCAAGTAGAGATACGAAGAAAGGTTTAAAAAAAAAAAAGAAACCACAAAACAGTCCCTACCCTCAAGGAACTCACATTCCAATGGTGGAAAAACAACTATGAACATACAACCATGTACAACAAGGAACTATGTACATACAAGATAGACAGAAAGTAAATTGAAATAATCTCCAGAAGGAGAGCATTAATATTGAGGGAGGGCTGAAGGGGCTCTCTGGTAGACTGTAAGACTTGAGTGGTCTAGAAGGAACCCAGAAGGCAGAAGAATAGTCCAGGTAAGAGGGAAAGCCAGAGAAAATGAATGTGGTATGGAAATGGAATGCTGTGTTGGAGGAAATGCAAGAAGGTCGGTGTTGTTGGATGGGAGAGTAAACGGAGGGAAGCATAGTATAAGACTGGAAAGGAAAAGGGGCCAGGTTATTGCAGCTCCTTCCTGGGTTCAAGTCCCACTTTTGCTGCTTTCTACCTGTGTGACCTTTAAAAGCCAAATGGAGGGCTTTATATTTGATCCTGGAGGTAAAAGGGAACAGCTGGAAATTATTGAGTAGATCATGGACATAGTCAGACCTGAGACCTGGAAAGAACAATCTGACAGCTGAGTGGAGGATAGGATCGAGGCAGGGAGATGCCTCAGCAGGGGATTACAAGAGACCGCACGTGTGGTGACAAAGGCCTGCATCAGATAGTGTCAGAGGAGAGGAGGAGAGAATAGATGAAAGATGTTGCAAAGAACAGGATGTGGCAACAGTGGGATGGGAGGGAGTTAGGACTCAAGGATGAATCAGGAGTCAGAGTGGTTGGGAGGATAGTGGTACCCTTGACACAAAAGGTAGGGGGGAAAAGATGGGGCTATATGAAATCAAAATGGGGGAAGGTCTTAAATAAGGGCAGATTTGGGGAAGATTATATGAAAGAGTTGGGGTTCAAATGGGACAATTAGGTGGTGTACTGTGCCTGGAGTCAGGAGAACCTGAGTTCAAATGTGGCTCAGAAGCTTGCTAGTTGTGTGACCAGGCAAGTCACCTAACCCTGTTTTCCTCAGTTTCCTCACCTGTAAAATGAGCTGGAGAAGAAAATGGCAAACCACTCCAGTCATTTTGTCAAGAACAAAAGGGATCGAGAATTGGACAAGACTGAAAATGAATGAACAATCGCAACTGGCATTCCAAGTGGGATTTATAGGATAGACAATCATGTGGGAAGAAATGTCCCCTCTCTTTCTCCCTGGTGGAATGAAATTTCCTTGAGGCCTGAAACTGTGTCCTTTTTCTCATTTGCTGCTCAGGCATCTAATGTACTTAGTAGGCCTTTAAAAGTTTATTGAATTACTAAACGCCACCTGGGGCCAAGGAACTTCAACAAGTTTCCCCAGCTTGATTCCCAAAAGACTCTAAGCACTTAGAATTTATGGATGACTTTATCTCCTGGGCAGAAGTCAGCTTCTCCCCACAAATCAAGAGAGTCTGAGATGGTGTTCCTTCACCAATACCCATCTTTTCTTGATGAATACTCTGTAGAAAATGGGCCTGGAGGGGCTACTGGACGACACCTCAGATAGAGAGATGATACAAGTGGTAGAGATAGTTCACAGTCTAAAGAAGGCCCAGAAGCTGGGAGATGTCCTAGGAAAGCATCAGACTCAGTACTAAGGCTGGAAGTATGGACTCCTGGGTTGAAGCTTGGCTACTGAGTCATTATGTGGTCTCAGAGAAGCCTCCACCCGTCCCTGGACCTCAGTTTACCTCTTCAATAAAATGAGACGTTACTTCAGTCACTTATATATCACCCAAAACACCCAAGGAAAAGGGTGAGGAGTGGGGAATGTTGTCAGCCAGGCTAACTGATTTGATATCTTCAAATGAAAAGGGTTTGAGCAACATAAGAATTGCATTGTAACTGATTTTTATGGTGCAGGGAACTAGAGCATTCAGATTCCATGGACCATCCCCTTTGTTTCCCCACCTTTACTACCCTCAACTAGCTGCCTACACTTGTATAGGACATGTAACTTCTTCCTTGTCCCCAAAGGTGGCTTACAGATGCCCACATCACCCCTCTCAGACCAAGGGCAGTGAGAGCCTCCTAGTGTTTGCACAGCTCCCAGGTTGGGAGAGTAGGGTGTGGTGGGGTGGGGGTGGGGGTGGCACAGCCCCAACCAGTCTGTCCATTGGGCCAGATGATGTAACACTGGGAAGTGACCACCCCCAGGGCTCATTCTTCTCCCACAGAATCACCACCTTATGCCCGGCTGGCAAGGGCACGGGACATGCCAGGGGGATGAGTGAGCTAGCTAGATTATTTCTGCTACTGTCCAAGCGAAGAGATCTTTCTTAGAGCAATAGGCTTGAAAGGAGTAGGGAAGGGAGGGAAAAGGGAAGAGGAAATAGAGGGAGGGATTGGCAACTCTCTTCCTCACCTTCCCTTCCCATCTCCGCTCCAATCATATTGATAACTCTCTCATTTGTCATTTGCCAGGTAAAAGTAATTCCTTATGGGACACTCCATGGTAAAGGCCCCCTGGGGAGGAGACTTAGTTCAGAGGTAACCTATGTGGGAAGGAAAGGGTGGAGTGGGAATTCTACCTGCCTCCCTCTGAGGAGTCTGCTTCTCTCCTTTCCACACTCTTCCTCAGGGTTTCTCTCCTCAGTTTTTCCCTTCCCCAGTTCATCATCTGATGAAATTCTTCACTCTGTCCCAGTTATATTTTCTGAATTATTCCTAGGATTTAGAAGGGCCCTTACAGATCGTCTAGCTGGCCCACTTAACTGATGAAATGTGACCATAGAGCAGAATTGCTCGTCCGAAGCCACACAGGTAGCAAGGAGGATTAAAATTCGAATCCAGGCTCTTCTCCCTGGAGATCCATTGTTTCCTTCCCAGTCCTTGAAGTTTCCTTCACGAAGCCTGTCGTGACTCCCCCACACCTGTCTCTGTTTCCTCCCCTCCCCCTTCCAGGTGCATGGCCAGATCTGGAGAGTTCTGCATAATTCCTGGGCTTGTCTCTGTATGTGTGTGTACATGGTGGGGAGGGGGGAAGATATCCCTGTCTGCATTCTTAGTGGATGTTCCATCTCCTTCTCCCCTCCCCATCAAATTGAGAGCTACCTAAGGACAGGAATCAGAGCCATAAACTATTCCCAGATGCACCTGTGACACATTTCATTAGGGGATAAGTAGTAACAAGGACTGTTTCACCTGTGCGGAGTCCTGGAGCCTCCCCCTCCAGATGCCACTGCACGTGGAATTGTCTTTGCCAACACTCTGTGCCCTCAATTTGTATGCACCCTCCAAATCCAGAGGACCTCAAGGCAAGGAACAAGGAGGGAGGAAGTCCTCTCCCTAGGAAATTATTCCCCCCCACACACCATGTCAGTGTTCTAGGACAGTGCTCTACTCACCCCAACTGGTTACATTTCTGGCAGGGATTTTATCTCTCCAATCAGAAAATCTTTCCCATCAAATTGGGTATTGTATAACGCTGAAGAGTATGTTTTCCTTTCTCAGAATCTGTCACTCCAAATCCTCAGCAAACAGACGACTCAGAAAGAGATTGAACTTCTAAATGGTAGATCAAGGCCAGAGCCTAGGAAACTCTGGTCAGAGCTCTACCATTGTGAGAACTTGCCCTACGAGAGGGAACAGTGATTGAGCCTAGATGCCCACTGTGTAACCCATGTGCATCAGAGAAGCATAGTAGAAACAATGGCAACCAGAAGGACAAATAGGATGAAATTGGAGGGACGGGTAGAAAGAGATAGGGGGGAGAGAGAGAGAGAAAGAGAGAGAGAGAGACAGAGACAGAGAGAGAGAGAGAGAGAGAGAGAGAGAGAGAGAGAGAGAGAGAGAATATGAATTTCCCTGGATGCATACTGTGGCAAACAACCCTCTCTCCTGAGTCAGGCCTGAGGCAACTGCTGTTAGAAAGGCATCGAAGGAGAAAGAACACAAGGCCCCCTCCCTGCACCTGGTCCCCAATATTCCCCAAGGGAATGGCCTCAGGAAGCTCTCTGGATCCTAGGAGGAGGGACTGAGTACCTCAGAGACAAAGGAGCAGCTGGGGGCAATGCCCAGGGCAAAGGGAAGCTTTTTCACTTCACTTCCCTGGGGATGATAGGTACAGAGTGAGGTATATCTATTGCTGACTACTATCCAGATATTCCACTCCCCTCATACTCCCTGGGCAAAACTGAGAATCTTCTCTATTCTGTCCTCATCCTCTTTCCTCATCCCCACTCCCTGCCCAGGAAAGCCAGGATCTGCTTCAACCTAACTGGGATTTAGCTCGTTAATCAACAGTCATTTACTAAGCACCTACTATGTGCCAGGCAGGCACTGTGCTAATTACTGGAGCATATAAAAGAATTTAAACAGTCCCTGATTTTAAGGAGGTCAGATTGTATGGGGGAAGCATGTACACAAATACACATATTCAAAACAAATTCAAGAGACTTTTTTGGGGGGAGGGGAGAAACTACCTATCACCTTTCCCTGCTCTGTTGGTTTCTTGCACCTCTGGACTTCACACCAGTTTTCCCCTCTTTCCAAACCCTAAATTGTCTTTTCCTTATATCTTCCATAACAACCCTCTTGTACATCTTCTTCCTGCCTTCATGCCTTACCCTGACCCTTACTTCGGTCCCTAAGTGTGCAAATGAATGGGGATACAGATAAAGGATGCCTCAATATGGAGGGGACACCCATAAAAAGACCAATTCAAGCCAGGAAGTGTTCATCAGGAGAGGGGACCTATGAGTGGGAGTATGTGAATGTAACTGAAGGTTTGCCCACCTCTAGTGGAATATCCAGGAAGGAAAGTATAGAAAGAGAAGAGAGTGAGATAGAAGGATAGTGAAAATCATGATGATGGAGCTAAAGGCACTGAGGCAACAACTCTTCCTGGAGAAAAGGTTGGAACATTAATGCTTTGGCCACCATTTTGGGGAATCAGAAGAGTAACCATGAAGTATGGCTCTCATCAAGGACCACAGAATTAGAGCTAGGGGGGAAGGGAGAGAGAGGAAACCTGTTGAAACCATCAAGTCTCTCCCATCTTTTAGGGGAAACAGCACACAGACAGAATCAGCTAGGAATCAAACCTAGATTGTCCCACTTCCAATTTCTCAGGTTATGCATCTCTCTAGCCCACTGACTCCCATTCATCTTGAGCAGAAGTCTCAGCTTCTCTTCCCACACTACCCAAAATGAATTGGCAACCTGGCCCTGAGTAGGTATGGAGGACAGAAGGACCGCTGGGCTGTCTCCACTTGCTATAGGCCCCTCTGAAGAATGGTCACGGAACAATAAGGTCCCTGTGTGCCTGGGCTGCTCTCCCCTCCCCAACTCTCCCTGCCTCATCCCCTTCTCTCTTCTCCTTTCCCCTCCCCTTCCTCTGCCTGCAAGCCCATCATTGTCCTAGCCACCACCCTCTCCCTCCTGAAAGCTGCTTTCAATTTAGACGCCTCCAACAAGCGGGTGCTGCCCGCAGGGGGGCCTATCTGACCACGATGGAAGAGAGCCTCTGTAATTTCCGAAGGGAGCTGACCGGCTCAAACGTGGCCCTGAGATGTCCCAACCGCAAGGCCCCAGCACCAGAGACGGCGCCGAGACAGCCATGCCCGGGTCGTGGGAGTTCTGCCATCCCTCCTCCTCCTCTCCCCCCACCCCCAATCCCAGTCCCGACCTTTCCCTCCTTCAGAGTTTGGCTCCACAGTCTCCCCTCTCAGAAAGTCCCATCAGACTCCTATCCCTTGGTACCTTCTCCATCCCCAGCGCCCTGCTCCACCTACTGAACTCTGCCTTGGCTGGGTCTCCCCCTATGACACTGGAAGCCCTCCCCCAGGACTGAGACTGTATCTGACCCATCAGATTGGGGTGGGAGTGGGGGGGACACAATCTGAGGACGGAGACCATGTCAAAGGACTTCAAGCTGAAAGAGACTTTAGAGATCATTTTATCCAATCCCCTCTTTACAGATGAAAACTAGAGGCATAGAAAAGTAAACCAGTCTAAGAGTGGTAAGTAGCCAAATTAAGATTTAAGCCTGCGTCTCCTTTATCAATCTGGGAGCCCCGCTGAGGGCAGGATGCTTCCTGCTTCCTCTGCATCTCCCTCTCTCCCAACCCCAATACAGCTTTGTTCCCAGAGGACATTGAGATGATGGGGCCCAATCCCTCTTTGGGATCTTAAGAGACAAGGGGATGGCATCAGAGGTCCTGGATTTCTTGTTTATCCAGATGAAGTCTGGAGGAAAGGAACTGGCCTCAGTAGGATTAGAAAATGAGGTTCCTGATATGCTTTTGCCCTCAAGGCAGAAGACCAAATTACATGGGGCGGGGGTTGGGAGGAATTCTCAATAACAGTATTCTATAGTTTGGGTCCTTGCGTGGTTTTCACTGGGAACAGCAAAATTTGATTCATGTTTAAGGAGAAGCAGCAGGGATTTGGGGGATAAGGAAGAGGACAGAAGAGAGGGCAGGCCGGGTCTAATCAGTTCCTTAGATTCTTAATAAGCACACTCCTCTGCTGAGACCAGGACACAGGAAAACTACCGGAGGAGGAAATTGAGGCAACCTGGAGGGATTCCTGAGATGCTGCTAGTGGTAGTAGGGAGAGGAGGGGGCCAAGGAAAGGTTGTCTGGAGTAGAGTGACGCCTAGGGGAGGATCCCAGTTTAGAGATTATCCAGGCACTGAGGGGTTAGAGCTGGGTTGGGGGGTGGGGCTGGGACTTGCCCCAGAGAGTCAGGGGTAACATGACATGGGGGAGGTGTGCTTCCTCCCTCTGTGGCCTTCGGGCCTTCTTCCACCCACCCTGATATTTGTGCCTTTGAAGTCCCCCTCCAGCCCTCAGGTTCTGTCTCCATGACATTTCTCTCCTGAGGCCCAGCCTACCTATTCTTCTCAACTCTATTTGCCCCAGGCCTCAGAATTCCCAGTTGGGCTCTCCATCTCCCAACAATCTCCCCTTCCACAGGCTCCTCACTTTACAGATGAGAACACAGAAACCAGGAGAGGTGAAATGATCTGCCCAAAGGTCAGAGAGGTGGGATGTAACCCAATCTGGATCTGAATTCATGACTCTAAATCCAGCATTTATCATTAGGTTGGGATTATGAGAAAGCAGCACAATGCAATGAAAAAACTATTGATTGACTCTAAAATGTAAAGGAAAATAACCTGCAAAGTCATCAGAACACAGAACAATGCAATGGTCAACCTTGATTCCTGATCCTCCTCTCTGGAGCAGTGGTAGACTACAAATCTAGAATGAAGTAGATGCTGCCAGCTAGGATGAATTTGTTGGTTTAACTTACTTAACCATACTTTGTTACATAGGAGAGTTCTGTTAAGGGAGTCACAGGAAAATGACAACAACATTTGAAAATCATTAATCAAAAGGAAGAAAGGAAGGAGGGAGGGAAGGAAGAAGGAAAGGAAAGAAGGAAGGAGGGAGGGAAGGAAGAAGGAAAGGAAAGAAGGAAGAACAGAGGAAGGGAAGGAAGGAAAAAAGAGAGAAAGAGGAAGAGAGAAAGAAGGAAAGGATTTATAATCCGAAATGAAAGGGAACCGACCCAAACCTTGCCCTTTATCGGTTCTGTGAACTATATGAATTGTGCATTTTCAGGTGAGAAAAATCAATTCTCTGTTGACCCTGAGCTCTTTTCCCACTTGGGTATTTATAAGCCCACAATGATGCTATGACTATACAGGTTCTTGTGTGTGTTATATATATACACATAAAATATGTATGTGTATATGTATATATTTATATGTGTATGTATATATACACACAGATACATATGTGTATATGTATATACACATATAAAGTATATGTGTATGTATGTGTATGTGTGCATATGTATATGCACACATATGAAAACTTCCAAAGGTCTATAATAACTATTGTTCAGCAAAATCTTTCCTAAGAGCAGGGAAAAGGATTAATTGACTTCTGAAAGGTCATAGGACCATAGCATTAGAGTTGAAAGGGACTTAGAATTCATCTAGTCCAAGCCCTTTGTTTTTCAAATGAAAAAATTGAAGCCCCAAGTGGTTAAGTGACCTATCCAAAGATTCAAGGGTAACTAGAGCATCATTGAATAGGTAGTGGAACTTGAAAACAGTCCCTGAGTTCAAATACCATCCCAGACACCTACTTGTTGTATGACTTTGGGCAAGTCACTTAACAGATCTGGGCCTCAGTATCCTCATCTGTTAAATAGGGATAGCCATAGCACCTCTCTCTCTCAGGGTTGTGAGGATCAAATGAGTTTTTGCAAGCTTTAAAGTGCTATGTAAGTGGTAGTGATTTATGATTATTAAGTGACAGGTAAGTCAAACCCAGTTTCTCTGACTCTGTATCCAGAGCTCTCTCTGTTCTATTTATCCTACTTCTTTTAGACCAGGGGTCATTTTCTCCTTTACTACTTTTTCTCCATTCTCCCCTGAAGTCCTCTGGTTGAGAAGATTCGACTCTAAATTATACTGTCTGACTTCTTTGGATCACTATTCATGCCTACTGTGGAATTATCCAGGCCTTATACCCACTTTTGCCCTCACAAGCTTTGATAGGAAAGACTCAGGCTGAGGGAATTCAGAGGAAAGGGATTGTGGTGCTAGACAGGATGGTCTGAGGCCCTCCTTGGTCAGGGCCCTTCAGTCCTCTGCCCCACTTCCTCCACAGTCCTTTCCCATCCTGACTTTCACCTCCTGAGAGAGCCCAAGCAATCCCTACCCTGGGTTCTGTGGCAAAACCAATCAAGGTTAATTGCTGGGGAGGGACCCCACACTGAGACCACCCCACCCTCCTGGCCCAGCATAGGCTCCATCCTGCACTGTGGAAGGAGGTGACTGAGAGACCTGCCTTCTCCTTCCACTAAACCACAGGGATGGTAGGCATGTCTGGGTTTGCTCCCCTTTCACCTTAGGGATACAGCTATTCCATCTTGAGCTGGAGGATAAAAGATTCCATCCCACCCCCACCTCCATCCCAGTGCCTTGGACAGCCTTGGGCACCCTCCTCCTCCCACCAAGAAGCTGGTCCCAGGAATGCAGGACATACCCCTCTAGGATCCCAAACCATTACATGGGGGTGGGAGGAAGGAGAACAAATCAAAGTCCAATCTGGATCTCTTTCTTGCTCAGGGTTAACAGCTGGGGCTGGAAAATGCCTATACAATCGATTGGGAATCTAAGTCTCTCCAGGCTAAATTTCACCTTGGTGTCTGGTATAGACCTGGGCTCGGAGGTCAACGGATTTCAGGGATGTGGCAAGAGAGTGCCTATCTTACCCATCCACACTAATTCTTAAGCCCTGCTTTCTCATTAATCAAACCCACCCATCTCTCCCTCCCAGCCCTGTGGCCTATAAGTCTCCAATGCATCCCTTTAATCTTACAGATAAAGAACTGAAGTCCGGACAGGCAGTTAGGTGTCAAAATGGATAGAAGTGAGTCTGGAGTCAGGAAGGCCTAAGTTCAAATTCCGCCTCAGACACTTACTAGCCATGTGACCCTAGGCAGGTCACTTAACCTTGACTAACTTCAGTTTCCTCATCTGTAAAATGGGGTCAAAAACAGCACAAAGTGGGTGATAAAGATCAAATGAAAGAGTTTGTGCAAAGCACTTGGCAACCTTAAAGAACTGTATAAATGTTGGATGTTACATTGTGAATTCCTTCAAGACAGGAATGATCTTTTACCCCTTTTTGTGTATCAGTACCTGGCACATAGTAGGTACTTATTGTTGGTCAGTCTAACAGCTGACAACTAACCCCCATTAGTTGTTAAACATTTACCTACCAGACACAGTCAACAGGTAACAATGATTTTGCTGTTACTCGAAGTTGTCACAGTCCTGTCCAACTCTTTGTGACCCCATTTGGGGTTTTCTTGGCAAAGATACTGGAGTGGTTGGCTATTTCCTTCTCCTGCCCATTTGTCAGCTGAGGAAACTGAGGCAAACAGGGCTAAATGACTTCCCCAAGGTCACACAGCTAGTAAGTGTCTGAGGCTGGATTTGAACTCAGTCTTTCCTGAATCCAGGCCCATTCCTCTATCTACTCTGCCACCTAGCATACTTAATTGTTTACTGTTTATTGATTGCTTTGACTTCTCAGGAAGTCTGACTGATTGAGCTGACTGACTGATATTATTATGTGTCCTGTCTCCCAGGAAGTTCTTCTGGGTTAACATGAACTGATGGTTTTTTATTCCGTATAATCCTTAGCTTTTTATAAATGTTCTGAAGTCATCAAATTACACTCAAAACTGGAAAAGACTAGGGGTCACCTGGTCCACCTTTCTTATATTACAAAGAAGAACATTCATCCTCAGAGATAGGAAGTCATTTGCCAAAGGTCATATGGTAAGTTAGTGGCCAAATTTCTAACTCAGGGAATGAAACCCAGATTTTCCAATTCCAAATCCATTACTTTTTATATGTGCTTCTGGCCACTCTCTCCCACTGAATTGTGAGAGCCTTGAAAGTATTCTCTCCATCCTCTCTTTTCTCCCTCCCACGGTGCCCGGTACCAGGATCTGCTTGTGTGCGTGTGCGTGTGCGTGTGCGTGTGCGTGTGCGTGTGTGTGTGTGTGTGTGTGTGTGTGTATGGAGGGGCACTCCATCCTGGGTGGCAGATGAGCTTGTGAGGCTGCCTCCTCTGACACCAGTTTTCTTGGTCCCAGGCCATCCTAGGCTCAGAGCTGGTTGTGGGAACTAAGCTGAGGGTCTCTAATTTGCTTCTGCAGCTCACCGTCTGGGGCAGAGGATGCATGGCGGAGTGGGCCAATGGGGAGCAGGGGGCTTTCTCCAGAGTCATTCCCAAGTGTAAACAGAGGTCAGTCCCTCATCCCCCACGGAGGTGCCAAGGTGGTAATTAGGTTGGAAGAGGGTGGGGGGTGGGGGTGGCCTGGAAAGATGGGGGTTGGGGGTAGCCATTATCCCTGAGAGCTAAGCTGATGAGATGTGTGGTCTAAAGGCAAATGGGTGGTTTGTAGGTGGTCTTGGGAATGAATAACTGAGTGTTTGAAAGAGAGAGAAAGTTGAACAAGGAGGTAGAGAGGAAAGGGAAGGGGGGGAGACATTTTGGGGGTCTGGGCTTAGCACTTCCTACCCTGTATTTCCCACCCTAGTTCAGTGACCCCATCAATGGCTAAGTGGTGTACTCACCACCAACTCCACCGGGCCTCTATCCATGCCCCAGGAGCATGATCAGAGTGGGAGGTGGGGAGAGGGAATGGGATTTGAAAAGTATGTAAAGACTCAATCTGTGACTGTCGGTGTGGTATCTATGGATTGTCTGAGCTGTGGCAGGGGCGAAGATGGGGAGGTCTTTTCTTAAAGGTTAGCTGGTTCAGCTCCAGGCCAACTCAAAGCCAGTCTCATGCTACTGACATACCAGTCACAAAGGAGGCCTCAGGTTAGAACAATATGGGAGAGCACTATGGATACTATGGGAAGAGGGACATTATGGAACAATATGGGGGAGCACAATGAAACAATATGGGGGAGCACTATGAAACAGTATGGGGGAGCACAATGGACACTATGGGAGGAGGAACACTATGGAACAATATGGGGGGATGGAGTGCTGTGGAGCAAAAAGACATCCTGGGACTGATTTTCTAGAGGCAATAATGGATAGAATCCTGAAGAGCTCAGCTCACATCCTGCCTGGGAACTTTTTTTTACTACGTAACCTTAAGCAAATTCTCAGTTTTCTCATTTGCAGCACTAGAGGTTGGATTCAATGACCTTTCAAGCCCCTTCTGGTTCTCAATCTATGATACCATGATTTTTTTCCCTTAGCTTCCTTGTATGACCCCAGCTCCACTGCTGATAGCTCTTGCTCTCCAACTTCCACCCTAGAAGTAGGTAATTGGGGATTGGGAAGGAGATTAGATGCTAAAAGGAGAGAAAAGAAGCTGAGGAGGTTGGAGTATTTGAAGCAGGAGCCTGGGACTAGAATCTCCTCTGTCCTGTCATTCCCTGTGATGCCAGAGAAGTCATTCACCCATTCTTGGTCTCAGTTTTCACATCTGTCCTCCTGTAGGGAAAGGGGAAAGAAGAATCAACCATACGTCCCTTCCTACATCTAATTCCACTCAGGAGCAGTTAAATGACTCAGTGGATAGAGCAACAGCCCTGAAGTCAGGAGGACTTGAGTTCAAATCTAGACTTAAACACCTACTAGCTGTGTGACCCTTGGCAAATCACTTAACTCCAATTACCTCAAAAAAAAAATCCACTTACTGTTGGGAAGCTTTTCCTTCAGTCTCACTGATTTCTTTTGGCTCCATCTAGTCAAAGCCCTCTTCTGCTAACCCTACTCTGGAAATCTCCATCCTCCATCCTCTTTCACCCTTCTTATATTCACCCAGAAAATATATATTCAATTGGGCAGCTAGGTGATGCAGTGGATAGAGCACCAGTGCAGGAGTCAGGAGGACCTGAGTTCAAATCTCATCTCAGACACTTCGAACTCACTAGTTGTGTGACCTTGGGCAAGTCACTTAACCCCAATTGCCTCATCCTGGGTCATCTCCAGTCATCCTGATGAATATTTGGTCATATGATTCAGATGACTCTGGAGGAGAAATGAGGCTGATGTCCTGCACAGCCCTCCCTCATTCAAAACAAAGTCAAGTGCAAGTCATGTCATCATTTCTCTGATGGCATGGTCTTCTTCGGTAATGAAGGATGAACACACACACATATTCAATCAATCTCTCTTCTGTTCTAGGTCCTGTTCACAGACAGAACTTTCTTCTTCCACCTTCTCAACCAAAATTTTACTCAGACACAGCTATAAGGAACCTAGAGAGGTTGAACTGTGAGCATCTGGATGGACAGAAGGATGTTCCCCTTGCAAACACATCATTGAGTTGTCAGAGTGTGGATATAGTTGGAGGAACCCTGGGAAAGGGAGATCATGGGAGAGGAGTAGAGTTTAAGGTGGTCATGCCAGGGTTGTCTCGTCAATCTGGGTCATCTTCCTGGAGCAGTTTGGTCTGATGCAAAGAGACTGAGGTTCCAAGTTCTGAATCTGCCCCCTGACACCTACTAGCTGTGTGATTGACTATGGGCAAGTTTCATGGTTTTGCAAGTTCAGATCCTGGTTCTGCCCCATTTTGGGTGATCCTGGTTATGTTACTTAAACTCACTAAGCTTCAGTTTGATCATCTGAAAAATAAAGAAGGTTGGATTAGGTGACTTCCATAGTCCCTTGTAGTTCTATCTATGCTCATGTCTTTACTTCTCTGGACCTGTTTCTTCATCTGTAAAACAGGAATAATACATATATTATTACCAACATCACAGAATTTCTGTGACTCGGTAAAGCTTAAAGCGGGTAATATGAGTTATTATACTAGAGAGGGATTTCAGAGAGTAGCATGATAGGAGATAGGCCAGTGGGAATTGTGACCCCTGGAATGTGGTTAGCCTTAGGTGAGGTTGTGGAAGTGGGGGAGGGGAGTTCAATTTGACAAGGTGGTACCAGCCCTGGCTGAAGGGCACATTCCTCCTACCTGCACTCCTCCCTACATGCCAGATGATGTCTGACTCTGCAGATTCTCCATCTCTGTGCTCAGCTTTTTGTCACCTTTTTGTCTTATGTGTGTATTAGGCCACAAGTCATGACTTCCTAATGGTAAATGTGACAGAATGCCCGAAATCACTCAAGGAGCACTTTGGGGTTTAAAAAGCACTTTGCCCAGATCTCCTTCAATATTCACAACAGTGGGAGATAGATGTTATTCTTATCTCCATTTTACAGGTGAGGAAATTGAGACAGAGAGAGGTTAAGTGACATGCTCAAGGTCACATAGCTGGTCAGTGTCTGAGGCCCAATTTGAACCCAAGTCTTCTTAGTTCCAAGTCCAGTCCTCTGTCCTCTGAACTGCTTAGCTGTCTCCTAGAGAAAAGAAATGATCACCCCTTTCTGGATGCTTTAGCTGACTATTATCTACAAGCAGAGGGTGGACATGATAAGCTTGAAGCTAACTCCTTTAGGATTCAGTGAATATTAATATTTATTAATTTTATTTAAATTATTAAAAATAAATAAATTATTATTTACTAATTAATATTCAGTGAATACAAATAATTACTATAGGGATTTAAGATTTACAAAGCACTTTCCTTGCACTAACTTTGTGAGACAGTTTACTTATTAATCCTTCTATTTTACAGATGAGGAAACCTTGGCTCAGACTAATAAGATGTGAAAGTCTGGGTACAGGTCTCCTGGGTGTAAGTTCAGGGCTCTTTCTCCTACATCATGCTTCCTCTCAGTTCTATCCCCTCATTAGTTCTGCCTGTCCTTTCTCCCTTGTTAGCCCTTGGCTGTTGTCCTGGTTATATCTCCTTCCCCCTATCAGACAGGCAGCAACCTGAGGGTGGGAAATATTTCTCTTGCTTTTTCAGGATTTCAGCACCTACCATTGCATCCAGGGACCTTGTCTTGTAGGAGTGAACAAAGAAAAGGTCAGATAGAGAGAATCTGGTGATTTTAAGAGAGTAGGATTCTAGGGATGGTTAGGTGGCACAGTGGATAGAGCACTGACCCTGCAGTCAGGAAGACCTGAGTTCAAATTAGGCCTTACTAGCTGTGTGACCCTGGCCAAGTCATTTAACAGAGAGAGAGAGCAGGCTTCTGAGAGTGAGAAAAGACCTCACTCTGGGCAGAAATCACAGGGGGTCCAATTGTTTAGGTCTTATCCTCAGGTTTATCTCTAAAGGTTTTTCTCAGGTCTCCAGCTCCCACCTGACTCCAAGAGTAAAGAAGTTTGTAAGTAAAAGCAATGTGCTTAGAGATCAGCTTTCCCCTCCAGCTCCTCTACCAGCCCAGGATTTTTTATTCAGTTAGGAGTTAGTGGCCTGAGGGGATGTACTCTGTAAGATTCTGGTTTTTATTTCAGTTCAGACCAAGATCCCTCTGCAGGAGTGAGGTGAGGAAAGGCAAACTTCGGGTCTGGGAAATATGATGCTAACAAAGACCTGGACCTGATAAGAGTCACAGGATTTACAGTCAAGAGCATTAACCTGGAGGTAGGTGCCTACTCCTATCTCATCTTCTGCTGGACCTTTTTCTGGACAATCTACACCTGCTCAGCTGCTTTCATGTTGCAAGGCACTGGCTACACCTGCTCAGCTGTTTCTTCATGCATAGGTGGTGTCTACATCTGCGGGGGGTGGGTCTGTATGTCTTAGAGGTAGCTATACTTGCTTACCCCTGAGAGGTGAGCTGGGGAACTCCCTTTCTGGGCTCTATAGATATTTGACCTGTTGATGTGAATGTTACCAGCCTAGATGTCTATGTGGATACATCCTCACTCATCTAGTCTGCCCTTCCTGGGAAGGAGAAGAGAACATCCCTCACTCTTATACCCCACTGCCAACCAATTCCTTTTCTCCTGGGGGAATGTGGCTGGGGAGATACCCCAAGGAAACTCAGAATCTTGAAGTTTGAATGGAGGAGAGAAGTTCAACATTAAATGCTCCCATACCCCATTCCACCCCTCAACACAAACACTCAGTGCTCCTCCTACCTCCCTGACCACATTAACTTCTTCCTTCCCTTTGTGCCCTGGGCAGGATCAGTTAGGAACCAAGAGTTGTTAATGGTGGGGTAGGCTGTTGGGGCAAGCAGGGGAGGCAAGAAGAAAGCTATGGGGTTGCTTAGACCCCGGCCAGAAGAATATCCTCAGGGGAGAAGGAGGGGGAAGGGGTACTCAGTGGGTGGTTTAGGAACGATTGATAAAGTGGTCTCTGACCACAGGAGACACCAACATCCGGACTCCCAGTGGCTAATGCAACAGGGAGAAAAAA
This sequence comes from Potorous gilbertii, assembly GCA_028658325.1. NCBI lineage: Eukaryota > Metazoa > Chordata > Mammalia > Diprotodontia > Potoroidae > Potorous > Potorous gilbertii. Next base: position 524,177,256 of record CM053770.1, read on the forward strand.
CCCATGGCCCCTCCTCTTTGCAGCCTTACCCCTAAGCTTCACTGAACCACATTCCCATTGGGCAACTGCTGATTGGCTGGGCTGAGGCATGTGTGGTCAGAACCCATGTGAACCCCCTTCAAAACATCTGGTTCCCTAAGACAGGCACCTTGGGTGGTGGGCACTTTATATGACAGAAGACACAAACTTGTCTGGGGAGATCAGTTGGCAAATTTAAAAAAGGGGTGGATTTTGTGAGATCACTTCATTCATTCCTCTGTCCCCAGGTCAGATCCCACTAAAACCCTCCCAGGCTGAGCAGCATGCTTCAATCCCCCTTCCCCGCCCCCCCCCCCACTCTATCCCTATACATAGGTACACCACTACTCTCTTTTCCTTCTGAGCAGATTTCATAGACTTTCTCCACTCATAAATTTCTCCCAAATGTCAAGCTTCAGTTTTAAGTCCATTTTCTTCCTATTCCCTTGCACCCCTCTCAAACTTAGGTGGCATAGACAGGCTTAGGGTACTCATGCCCCCTCTATTTGTAAGAGGATGGGTAGAAAGAGAAAGTCAGCTCAGAGAGAGGGTATGAACATCTTTTCACTCCTTCTGGCTCCGACTCTCCCCTGCCTCTTGGTTTGTCCTTTTGACGCCTTCTCTGTGAGCTTATAGGTACCCACAAGGGGAGGAGGCAGGAAAGGGGAAGGAAGGATAGTAGCAGGGTGGATGCTCTCAGGACTTGACCCAATTTTAAGGTTGGGGGGAAGGAATGAACAAAATCAAAGCCTTCTGATCTCAGAGATGATTAGCTTGGGGTCTTGTTGTTGAAAAGCAAGGGGTGGGGCGAGGAGGTTCTCCGAGTCCTGGGAGAAATTGTGTCCCTGGAACTCCAGAGCTCTGTCCACAGGAAACATCCATGTTATGAAACAGGGAGGAGTGAAAGAACAGAGGAGAGGAAAGGAGAGACAAGGAGAGGACAGGAAAATAGAAGAGAGGAAAGGAGAGGAAAAGAGAGGAGGGGGGAGGATGCTAAATGGTGGAAGGAACTTTATCAATCATCCAGTTCAACCCCTACATTTTGTAGTTGATGCAACTGAGTCCCTGAAAGAGGAAATAACTTGTTCAGAGTCAAACAGAAGGTCAGTGGCAGAGTCAAGGCTAGAACCCAAGTCTCCTGACTCCCAGTCAGATGCTCTTGAGAACACAGAGCAGCGACCACAGGAGTATAAGGCCAAAAGCAGAGGTAAAAGAGGATGCCCTGAGGCTGTCCACCTTATTAACTCTATCACCCAGAGATCAGAGTACCCTGGCACTCAGCTCCCTCTCATCCTCCCTTTCACCCTCCAGCCCCTACGACCACCCTGGCAGGCAGGGAGGCAAGGGCCAGGAAAGGGTTAATCTGGCAGCTTCTTTTCATCAGCCTCCTTGGCGGAATCCCAAAGCCCACAGGCTGGGTACCTGGGCGCCTACCTCTGTCGGTGGGGTGGAGACATAACCACAGGGCAGCCCTGCCGTCTGCATTCCTCGGGTGTGAGTGAGTGAGTGACAGCTTCACTACAGCCCCCCCCACCCCGCCCCTGCTGGGCCAAAGCTGCCTTTTGCTGGTGATTGGGTGGGGGAGGGCTGTGCCCTTCAAGAAACTGCTAGGGGCCCACCAGGAACTCTCCCTGACATTCCCTGTGCCAGGCGTGAATTGGGATAGAGATAGGAACCATGAGGAAGGAGAAAGAGGGACCCTAGACCCCTACCTGTACTAGGGATGAAGGCAGTGAAGCAGTAACCACCCTTTCTGAATGTTCCTAATACCCAAAAATCCTACTCTCTGTGGTCTGTGGATATTTCTTTTTATGAATATCTTGGTGTACAGGACAAAGATTGGGTTTGGAATGAAAGAACCTGGTTCAAATCCATGCTTAGTTCCTCAGTTAAGACTTTTAGACTGGTCAGGTCGCTGAGCCACAGTTTGAGCTTAACTCTAAATTCTCCTCTGCCTTTGTGTCATGATTATAAATCCAATTCCATGACTTACTGTAGACTCAAAATATCTAAGGGACAGTATCACACCTGGGGCACAAATGTCAACCCTTTTCCAGGGTGCAAAATCTGCCTTGTCTTTTGTTCTGCCTGAAACTAAGCTAAATTTTCCCTGTGGTCATTTGTGCACATCCTTGGACCAGAAGAAAGGTCTAGGTCATTTGGGGGAAGAAGGTATATTAGAAGGTGAAACATGGCTGAGATGGATGAGAAGAGAAAGGACTAAAAGTCAGGGATCATGCAGAAAAAGATTATAGGATTTTAAGCTAGAAGGACCCCTAGACATAGTCTTGGTAGCTGGTGCCATGGTGGATAGAGTGCTAGGCCTGGAGTCAGGAAGACCTAAGTGCAAATGTGGCCTCAGAGACTTAGCTGTATGACCCTGGGCAAGTCACTTGACCAAAGTCTGCCTCAATTTCTTCATCTGTAAAAAGGAGACAATAATAGTAGTATCTATCTCCCAGGGTTGTTATGAGATTCAAATGAGATGATATTTGTAGAGCGCTTTGCATACCTAACAGCACTGTGTAAAATGCTAGCTCTCATTGTTTTTGGCCAATTCCCGAATTGACAGAGAAGGAAACAGAGACCTAGAGAGGGTCACACAGATTGGCAGAGACAGCAAGGTCTCCTGGAATCCTTTGATTAGACCCAGAATCCAGAAGGTAGGAGAAGGGAAGTCATATCTGGGGGGAAGAGGATGGGTTTGGGGAGGATAGAGACAGGTAGGAGGGTGGAGTAGCAGATTCAGAGCATCCCAGGAGTTGAGAAAATAAGATGTGGGAGATCATGGAGAAAGCAATCAGCCCCTTGCCTGGCCTAGAGTTTGGATTTTCCTTTAACATCACCTTTGATAACCTGTGTTCTTGGTCTCTCAGTTATTTTTAAACCTTCCTATTAGACAGAGGCTCATACCGGCTGGCCCCAATTCTTTTGCTCTGAACTCATCCTCTGCCCCGTTTGATGTCTCCCTGGCCCTGTTTATAGCAACAGGAAGTCACATTTGGCTTGGAGCAAGCCAAGCCCGAAGTAAACAGGCAGAGAGAGAGCTTGCCAGTCCCTTTGCCATCCCCTAGGAGGCAGGGCTGAGCTAGGCTGGACATACAGGTGAGAGCCAGGAGGAGGGAGATCGGAGGTTGAAAGCAGGTCAGAAATGGGGGGAGGTTGTTGATTGGGGAGGGGGGTTAAGTTTGGTGTTTTGTTGTTCCAGAAGAATGCAGAAGGGAGGGTCTTTTTGCAGCTATGGTGTGGAAAATGCACTTTTTCTTCTACCTGCTGGGGTGGGGGATTTTACAGAGATTCTGTCCCCTAAAAATGGGATTCACACCCAAAAGAGAGCCTTGGCCTCTCAAAGCTGCACAGCTAATTCTCCAATAGCCCTTTGTCAGATCTCTACATCTGTGAGTCAAACACTTCTGAGAGGTGACTTCAAATGTCTGGTACCTCCAGCCTGAGCCTAGAAGCAGAGCTGCTCTTCAAGAAACCTAGAACAGTGGCCAGGAAACCCAGTCACATGCTCACTACGTGACCACTTCTCTGGGCCTCAGTTTCCTCATCTGTAAAATGGAAACAATGCCTGCAGTATCCGTGGCAGAGTAGATGAAGTGATAGACTTGGGATCTGAGAAGACTCCAAGCCTAGTTTAAAGCACAACCCTCTCCCACCCCCACACACACATTACCTGTGTGACTTTAGTCAAGTCAGTTAACCTCTCTGGGGATCAGTTTCCTCATCTGTAAAATGAAAGGTTGTGATTCAATAACCTCTATGTTCTCTTCAGCTCTAAATTTGTGATTTCAAGACCAAATGAGAGAAGACTTGTAAAGTGCTAGGAGAGTGCCGGTTGCTATGATTTGCTGCCTGATTTTTTTTGGGGGGGTTCTTTTTACCTAGTTTCGTAGTTATGTTAATCCTCCCCAAAACACACACAGAGGCACACATGCCTAATTTGCAATTAGTCTGCCGCCCGGTTTTTATTTGGCCGGACCACTTGGTTTCTTTGAGATATCTGACTTTTATTTTTTCTGCCTGGGTCCAGATTTGGGGGAGTGAAGAGAGGAAAAGCAAAAATACCTGACAGCCTCAAATAAACCATTGGAAAACCCTCAGCAATGTCAGCAGGAATCATTATCCCATTTGACAGATGGGAAAACTAAGATTAAGCCACCAGCCCCGCAGCCAGACTTGGGGAAGGGTACAAAAAAGAATCTCAGAGACTTTCTTTTCCTTTCACCTGCACCAAGTCCCCAGTGATTGTATGGTCAGGCGGGGAGAGGAGGATCACAGGTGAAAAGACCCCATTACATGGCCAAGGGATGGACTGTTTCCATTCTCCTTTTTTGATGAGAGAATTGGCTGTCTTCTTTGCTAGTCTCCTCAAACACTAATTAAACGGGGTAAGTTTATTCATCAGAGCTGTAGCCAGAAGACTGAAGGTAAAATTAATCTTAGTGACCCTAGACCTCTAGTTATTGAGATGAGAAGGAGGGAGTGACTCGAGAGTGGGGCAGTGGGGAAGAGGCAGAGTAAGCCAATCAGCTTCTAAAAGACTCAGGTGACATTCAGTGCCCTAAACCTATAGCTGGATGACTTTGAGTTAGACACAGGGAAGGAGTTTCTTTTCTTTCTTTCTTTCTTTTTTTTTGAAATTTATTAAGGTAAGTATATTTGATCAATTAAAGGGAATAAATAATGTTGAAGAGCTTAAATTTTTTAGAAAAAATTACATCTTTATTTTCACTAACTTTTGGTTTCCTTTGTAATCTTATGTATTTTATCTTGTGCATTTTTATTTTTAATTTATGGGATAAAACAAACATTTCCATAACATAGTACAATAAAAAAGATAATTGTTTATCAAACTGCAAATCTACTATGTACAACTTGCTGTTTCTTTCACATTTCTATAATGCTTTCTGATTTACAAACCACTTTATAACTATCATATCATTTGACTTGACTTTGAAAGGTTGTAGATGGAGAAATCCCTGGGTACACTTCTGTGATGTCTTCACCCCTCCTAACCCATGCAAACAATACTCAGACCCTCCTCTCCCTCCTCTGTTTATATACATGTGCAGAGTCCCTCAGAAACTGAACTCAGATGAACCTTGGAAAAGGACAGAGTTATTTTCATAGTTTAATCAAATGCCTGTTTTCTAATATTCTGAATAGACATCAGAGGCAGGATTCCAACTCACACCTTCCCTAGGACCAAGTATACTCATTCCACTCCAGTGTTCTCCAAATCATCTTGACTCAAAGCCTGATTTATTTTCTTAACTGGGCCTCAGAACTGAGATTAAGTAGAAGAGACACAAGTGTCCACATGCTGGTGGAACCAATGAAAAGAGTGGAAACAAGAGATGTCTTTGAAACATATTATTGTGCAATAAGAAAAAGATGACTGGCCAGGTGTGGTAGTGCGAGCACACCTGTAATCCCTGCTACTGGGGAAGCTAAGACTGGAGGGGCAAGGCTTCTGCTCCACAATCTATATGAATCTATATGGCATCGATATAATGAGCCTGAAAGAGCAGGGGGTGTCAGGTTGTCTAATGATGGACAAACCTGCCCAGGTCAGAAATGTGCTGATCAGCAGTGGGAAGAGGCCCATGAGTAGTTACTAACTTCTAGCCTGGGCAAGATAGGGACACTCTATCTTTAAAATGAATGAACAAAAAGGATCAAAGAAATATCAGAAGATTTATATGAACCAATGCAGAGTAAGTTAGGCAAAAATCTGAAAAATACATATAACTCCTACAATGTAAATGAAAAGCTAAAAGATCACTAGAAACGAGATTACCTCTGGGTAACTAAAAAAATAACAATCCTGGATAAGGAATAAAGTACTATACTTTCCATCTCTCTGCTAAGAAGCTGGCAATGACAATGGCAGAATGTTGCATATTTTATCAGACAGCCATTTCGTTGGTTCTTTTTGCTTGACTGCCTTCCTTTGTTAGATGGAAAGGTTCAATTCCAGGGGTGGAGGTATAACCAAAAATGACTAGTAGAAAAACAAAAGTCATCATTAACGCTTATTTCCAAGAAAGAAAGAAAAAAGGGAAAGGCGGGGGAAGGAAGGAGGGAAGAAAGAAAGAAAAGGAAGGAGGGAAGGAAGAGAAGGAGGAAGGAAAAGAGAAAAGGAAGAAGGGGGGAGGGAAGGGAGGAAGTCAACAAGTCAACAAGCATTTATTAAACACCTACTATGTACCAGGCCCTGTGCTAGGTTCTAGAGATATAAAGAAAGGCAAAAACAAGTAGCTTGCCGTCTACTTGGGGAGACAGTTTGCAAATGACTATGTACAAACAAGAGATATACAGAATTTCTTGGAGATAATCTCATAGAGAAGACACTAGCATTAGGCGTAATGGGGAAAGGCATCTTGTAGAAGGTGAAGTTTTAGCTGAGACTTGAAGGAAGAAGCCTTGGAATCCTGTAGATAGAAACAAAGAGGGAGATGATTCCAAGCATGAGAGAAAACCAGTGAAAATGCACAAAGTTCAGAGATTGAGTTTCTTGTGCAAGGAAGAGCCAGGAGGCCAATGTCACAAGATTGTAGAGTTTCTTATTTGTTGTTGTTCGTCCTTCATTTTCAGAGGACCAATGATGTCTTGACCCTTGGATGAACTGGATTTAAGTAAGACAGAGTTGCACCATCATCAGGCTCACTCTCTCTTCCCCAGCCTAGTGGCAGAACCAAAATCAAGATGACTGGCAATGACCCAGGATACAGTGGATGACTTTAACGTCTTCCATGTATGACCAAGCTCTAAGTATGCCTGCTTCGGTCACCTTTATGGCCGTTGGAACAAATTGTTCTCATCTGCGTTTTCCACCAGGGGAAGTTTTTGCATGCTTGGGGTAGGCACCCCTCTAACTCACCCATGGGTCTGTTTTAGCCCATCTGCCAAGACAGTTTATCAGAGTGTGGCTGATGTACATGCTACAGGTTCTTGGAACCAGAGGTGAGAGTTGAGTGCCAGGTAGACACCAAAGGTGGATGGGCAACCTTAAAGAGGTCTCAGCAAGACCTCACACTAGAGGGCTTGATCCTCTTTGAACACCCTATGTAGAGTAAATAGATGGGGAGCAAAGTGTAAGAAAACTGGAAAAGTAGGAAAGAGCCAGAGTATAAAGGGCTTTGAAAGCCAAACTGAGGATTTTATATTTGATCCTGGAGGTAATAGGGAGCCACTGGAGTTGATTGAATAGTGACAAGGACAGGCACATGTCTTTGGACGATCATTTTAATAGCTGAGTGGAGAATTAACTAGAGTGGTAAGAGACTTACTACAAGAAGACCAACCAGAAGGTTATTGCCATAATCTGGGCGTGAGGTGATGTGAGCTCCCACCAGGGATGTTAGAGGAGGAAAGAGTCAGTCTATGAGAGAGAGATGGTGAAGAGAGAGCCTACAGGACTTGACAATAGCTTAGGATGGGGTTAGGTTAGCGAAAGTATGGAGGAGGGGAGGGAAGGAAGGAAGGAAGGAAGGAAGGAAGGAAGGAAGGAAGGGGAAGGGAACAAAGAGAAGGTAAGGGGGAAGGGGAGGGGAGAGGAGGGAAGGGAAGGGAAAGGAAGGGAAGGGAAGGGACGCAGAGGGGAGGGGAGGGTTCTTTAGGTCCTCTGCTTATTAGTGTCTGTTTACTAATCAGAAATTCTCACCAACAAAGCTCAGAATCCAAATTCCAAAAATTCTACACTTTTCACAGCTCTTCAATGTCCCTCTGTCAAGAGTGAACACTACCTAAGAAAATGCAGTCCTTCTCCCCAGCTGAGCCCCTCTCTCTGCCTGGGCCTAGACCCATCCCCCACAGAGAGATGTGAGTTTACTCTTCTCCCTGCATTACCCCCAGAGTTGAGATGAGGCATTTCTTGGCCCTAGGCAAGCTTTGACCATTGTCCCCTCCACTCTCACCTCTTTTGTGTGACTGTCTATCCAAGGCTTTGATCCTTCACTGTAACATACAGGACTTGACTGATCACAAAATAAATGCCTGTTGGTCATAGAGAGTATAATTTTCTGTACCAAAACAAAACAAAACAAAAAGCCCCAAACAAACCCAGACTATAGAGCTGGAAGTGAGCACAGAACAGAGATCTTAACCTCTTTTCTGAAATGGACCCTTTTGACTGCCTAGGAAAGTTCGTGGAGTCCTTCTGAGAAGAATGTTTTAGAATGCACCAAGTCAAATACATAGGAATACAAAGGAAAACATTTATCTTGAAATACAACCTGTAGAAAAGAAAACTGTGGTCATATATGACCTAGCAGTGGGTCTAATAAACCACAGTAATTTCAAAGTTGCAATGAACATAAGCAGCATTTCCAGATATCTCAATGATTTCTTCTATCCAAAAAGCCAAGGGGATTGCTGCTATAATTGTGGTCTACATTCACAAATTGAAGGAAATGCTACATTTCAATAAGAGATTAGTGAAAATAAGGTGTCATATTTTTCCCATCTCAGTTGATGGACCTCCTCTGAAATCTATCCATGGACTTGGGAGAGTTCATATACCCCAGGTTTGGAGCCCCTGCCACAAAGATTATCTAGTTGGACTTTCTCTTCATAAGAGACTCAGAGTGGCCAAATGAGTTGCCCAAGATTACACAACTATTACATAGAAACAGGCTTCTAACCCAGGACTGCTAACCCTGAATCCAATATTCATTCTTTCCATCAAACCAAGTTCTAGCCTGTGCACAATTATCAAAAGCAATTTGTGTCTCTTGTCATAAATGGAAAAATATAGCAATTTTAAAGCAATGGAAACTGAATGCTGGGGAAGTATGATGACCAAGCTTAGCTCCAAAGAAAAGGTATAAGAGGGTACTGCTTACCAGGGAGAGAGAGAGGAGGGAATAACCCTTCATGAAGGACCTCCTATGTGCCAGGCACTGTACTAAGTGCTTTGTTTGATTGAGGGAGGAGCTATCACCTGCATTTTAGATGTGGGGAAATCGAGGCAAACAGAAGTTAAGTGACTTACCCAAGGCCAAACAACTAGTTAGTATCTGAGTTCATATTTGAACTCAGGTCTTCTTGACACCAAGCCCAATTGGCCAACTGCCTTCCTCACTTTGGCCACCCCAAGCTCTTCTTTGCAGAGGCTGGGAGGGATGGAGATATAGGACATTATATATAATGTCAGGCTTTTTCAGCATGTTTGTTAGTTTTTCTGAATTGTTATTTTGTTATTTGGTTTTTTTTAAACTATTTTTATTCTTTGCTAGAAAACAGATGGCTCTCTAGGAGGTAAGGAGGGGACAAATTAGAAAATGTAAGTGATATACAAAGAAAAGATATCAATAAAAAATCTTAAAGTGCCCCTTGAAAGGCTGAAAGGGGCATAATCTAGAATTTACAGGAGGCAGCTTGATGCCATGAAGAGAATACTGCAGGTGAAAAATAAAATAAAATATAAATTTAAAAAAAAAGAGTACTAGAGGTGGAGTCAAGATCTGAGTTTGAATCCAGATTTCAGACATCATTTTACTACCTGTGTGACCAGGAAGGGAGAGAAAGCTCACTAGGCTTAGTTCCAATAGTTTCACTTAGTAGGAAGCTTTACTTTATATTGAGCAGAAATCCACCTTAATTTCTCTGTTCTATATCTCAGACCTAGAGTATGGGAGTAAGGAAAATCTGAGTTCAAACTCTGCCTCAGATCCTTATTAGCTATGACTCTGGGCAAGTCATTTTATGATTATAATGTGATATGAAATAGTAAATAAAATAAATAGAAATAGAAAATAAACTATTATTAATGATTTAATGTTAAATATATTGTGATAATTTCATATAAATAGTAAATGAAATTCATAATAATAAGTAGCATTTATTCAGGCTTTGAGGTTTATAGATGTATTCCCATTTTATCCTTATGACAACTCTGTGAAGGTGCTCTTATTATCATTTTACAGATGGGGAAACTGAGGCTAGAGAAGATTAAACGACATGTTCACATAGCTAATAAATGCTTGAGGCAGGATTCAAACTCAGGTCTTCCTGACTCTAAGTCTAACGTTCCATGCTCTGCACCACTGAGCTGCTTCTCAGCCTCAGTTGCCTCCTTTGTAAAATAACTAGATGGTTTCTAAGATCTGGTCCAGTTCTAAATCTACAATCCCCTGGATAGCACAACAAAAGCTATTAATGAAACTCTAAATGAAAAAGGATGTCCATTGGAGTGCTCTCATCCATGGTGGACCAGGGGTGGCTGAATCTCTTTACTACTCCTTATCCAAGATCAGCTGTACTCCTGACTCTCCTAGGAGCAGGTTCAAGCTCAAGGGATGGAGCCTCTCCCAGGCCAGGGCATTTTGATAGCTGGAGAGAGGTAATTTTCAGGTTGCCATCTGGTGGTGATTCTCCAGGGGAGAGGAATCCCGCCAGAGTGACCCCTGGGGTCAGTGTTTCTTAAAATAGACCCAAATTGCATTTGACACACTAAGGAGTTGGGGGTCACTTGCTTGGGGAGGGGAGAAGAGAGACCTGAGGCAAGCTTTTAATGGACTACACCTTCAACGCCTCCACCCCACCCCCACATTATCAGCTACCTTAGGGCTTCTTCTGGGGAGAGAGCCGGCAAGTTCCCAGACAGCTGTGGACTGGCATTCTGAGCTGGGTGTGTCTCAGAAGTCCCCAATTTTTTTTAGCACCAATGACTCAAGAATTCTATGAAGGGGTGAAGGAAATGAGAGGATGGCCTCTTCCCTCAGGGGTATCCAGCTGTTTTCCCTTAGGACTCCATCTGGAAGCTTCAGCCCTGTCTCTTCTTATCCCACCCTGAGCCTCTGAAGATCTCTGAGCCCATTCATGGTTCTTCCCACAGCCTTCCAAAGATATTCAGATGCTTAAATGGTGATATTGGTTTAATGGTTCCAAATCCATCCCTCAAAAATCTATCACCATCTCCAGCTAACAAAGAGGAAACTGAGGCTGAGATGTAAAGTGACTGCCCTCCCCCCCCCCTTAAACAGTGAAATTTAGATTCAAACCCAAATATCCTGACTCCAATTCAGGACTCTTTCTGGAATGCAACACTGGGCAACCTCTTGGTAGCTCTCTGCTGAGGATCATTAAACAGGCCCCTCACACACCAGACTTCAGCAATACCTCCCACCCCCAGGCCCCATGGAAGTCTGGAGAAAGGCTGGAGTGGCAAATCTTGTCTTGACTCACACCCAACATGGAGAGGGAAGGAGAGGAGAGGATCAGGGAGAGGAGGGGGACTTATGGTGCTGGAGACTGCCTGGCCTTGGCCTCCCCCACAGGGTGGTCAGGGAGCTGTCAGGCCCCCACTACAAAGACAAATGGAGCCATCAGTGTAAATAGCTTCTAATAGGGAGCAGGAGCTGGGCTGCTAGGCCGGGAGGGGAACTGCTGGCCAGATGTGAATTCTTTGCTAATCACACCAAATTGTCCCAATTTGTTCTTTGACACGTGGAGGTTGGGAGTGGGGAGGGGGAGGGAAGCAGCAGCATCCCACTTAATTCTTTGCACTGAGCTCAGGTCACTTTGTATGTCTCCTTCAGAAACAGAGCAGTGTTCTTATACTAGTAGGGATCAGAGAGGGGATCAGAGAGGACAGAGAGGACAGTGGTTATACCCCCACCCCAATCGTACTCCCACCCTTGCCAGGGCCTCAGTTATTTCTCAGTAATCTCTAAAATCTCTTCTAAACTGAAAATCCAGGATCAACTCCATACCTTCCTCTCTAATATATATTCTTTCCACTTCAAAAAGTATCTCGATCAGCTGAGTCTTTAACACAGCTGATCACCTTCTCCTCCTAAATAGTCATATCTTTCTGGATTTTCATGCCTCTCCTCTCTCCTGGTTCTCAGCTGTCTGACTCCTGCTTTTGTTTCCTTCCCTGTCTCTTCATCCAAGTCAAGCCCACAAACAGTGGATGTCCCCGAGGGCTCTTTTCTGGGCCCTCTTCTCTCTCCACTCTCTCTTGGTGATCTCATCAGCTCCTGTGGGTTCCATCATCATCTCTACATAGATGATGCCCATATCTATACATCCAGTCCCAATCTCTCTCCTGAGATTCAGTCCTACATCACTAACTCTCTTCTGGCCATCTCTAACCAGATTCCCCCTAGACATGTCAAACTCAACATGTGTGAGCTCCTTCTTCCTGACTTCCCTAAGGCATTGCTGTCTTCCCCATCACCTAGGCTTATAAGCACAATGTCATTCTCAACTTCTCACCCACGTTCACCTCACATATTCAACCTATTGTCAATTCTCATTTCTACCTTTAGAACATCTCAGGATGTGCCCCCTTCTCTTCACTCACACAACCACCCACCCTGGTATAGACCCTCAATACTTCTTGGTGGCCTGGATGCTTATAGTCATCTCTTAATTGATCTCCTTCAAGTCTCTCCTTACTCCAAACCATCCTCCATTCAACTGCCAAAGTGACTTCCCTAAATCTTAGGTCTGACCATATCATTCCCATTGTTGTTCAGTCATTTCAGTCGTGTGTGACTCTTTGTGAACCCATTTGGGATTTTCTTGGCAAGGATACTGGACTGGTTTGCCATTTCCTACAGCAAAGATTTTTTCAGTCATGTCCAACTCTTCATGACCCCATTTTTGGGGTTTTCTTGGAAAAGATAACTATAGTGGTTTGCTATTTCCTTCTCCAGCTCATTTTACACATGAGTAAACTGAGGCAAACAGGGTGCCCACAGTCACACAGCTAGTAAATATCCGAAGCTGGATTAGAACTTAGGTCTTCCTGACTAGTGAAACCTAGAGCTCTATCCATTGCACCATTTAGCTGCCATTCCACTACTCCCACTATGTCATCCCACTACTCCCTATTACCTTCAGGAACTTCCTTTGGTACTGAAAGCTCTGCAGAGCCTGGCCGTTGCTCTTTTATAGAGCTTTTACACAGTTTATGATAGTTACCCCAGCCTTCCTATCCTTCTCTAACATGCCTTTGTACTGGCTATCCCTCACATCTAGAATACTCACCTTCCTCACCTCTGCCTCTTAGTTTCCCTGGCTTCCTTCAACTCACATCAAATCCCGTCTTCTACAGGAGGCCTCTCCTATTCCTGTCTTCTCCCCCTACTTTACCTCTGAAGTTACCTCCCATTTGTACAGGATATATCTTGTATTTATCTGTTTGCCTATTATCTCCCCCATTAAAATGTAAGCTCCTTGAAGACAGGGTGAATATTTTTTCTTTCTTTGTGTTCCCAGCCTTACCACAGAATTTGTTACATAGTAAGTGCTTAGTAACTTTATGCTTGCCAACCGACTGACCGACTGATTTCAAAACACTTTCAAGGTTGGACCTTCTTTGCAGAGCTAAATTAATAGCATCAAGGTCTGCCCAGCGTCCAGGAATGGAAGGAAAGATGCTGTGGCTAGAGCAGAGTAGATAGGTCGAGGTGAGAAAATGAGAGGTGTAGGGCTGGGAGACCCTAGGGCTTAGGATATGCATGAACATTGTCTTTGAAGTCATGATTTCTCAGTGAGACCTTGGGTAAATCTCTTCACTGCTGTGGATCTCAGTTTACAGGTCTATAAAATGAGACTGACCTCAAAGGTCTGGAGAGGCTATGGAAATCTGTCTGAAAGTAGGAGAACAAAGTCCTTCTTTTATTTAATTTAATGTCATTCTTTGAATAAAAAGCCCTGTGCTAGGAAATACATACGGGGCATCTAATCTCACTTTCCTTGCTCTGTGTAAACCAAAATAAAGATGAGATAACATTGGGAGGGATGACCCTTGGGTAGCAGGAATAAATATCTGAACCTTTCTCTTTTTGGGAAGAGGTGGGAGGCATAAAGAGCTGTGCTGAAGAGGCAGTACATTTAATGGAAGATTTGAGAGTGGAGAGAAGGGAATAAGCATTTATTAAGCTCCTACTATATGCCAGACATTGTGCTAAGTGTTTTACAAATATTATTTCATTTGATCCTCACAACAACCCTGGGATGTGGGTGCCATTATTATTTCCATTTTACAGATGAGGAAACTGAGGCAAACAAAAGGGTAAGTGACTTGCCCAGGGTCACACAGCTAGCAATATTCACTGTGCCACCTGTTATAATTGTTTAGTCATTTTCAGTCATGTCCAACTCTTTGTGACCCCATTTTTAGGATTTTCTTGGGAGAGATGCTGGAGTACTTTGCCCTTTCCTTCTACAGTAGTTTTTCTCCATTGTGAAAAACTTTGTGACCCTATTTTGGGGGTTTTCTTGGCAGAGATACTGGAGCAGTTTAGCATTTCCTTCTCCAGCTCATTTTATAAGTGAGGAAACTGAGGCAAACAGGGTTAAGTGACTTGCCCAGGGTCACACAGCTAGAATGTGTCTGAGGCTAGAGTTGAACTTGGGTCTTCCAGACCAGGTACTCTATCCATTATGCCACCTAACTGCCTCTAGACCTAGATTTAAGACCCCATTTCTACATTTACTAGCTGTGTGACTAGAAACAAGTCAATCCACTTCTCTCAGTCTCAGTTTCCCCATGTAGGATACTTTATTGACCTGCCAAACAGGCTTGTTGTGAGAAAAGACTTTGTAAACTGCAAGAAGCTATAGGGAAAGGCAATTGGCCTTGAAGCCAGGAAGACCTGGGGAAGTGACTAAATCTCTCAGCGCTCTAGGCAACCCTCTTAGACTAAAAAATGGAAGGGAATTGCTGAACTGCATTATTAGAGGGAGTTTTCTTACCTGGGAGTTCCCCTGGCAACTGATATTGCAGGTTCCCAATTCCCAATGAGCTATCATAATGTGGGTTATTATTTAAATGCAAAAGGCATCCTGGAAAGAGCAAGAGATGGAGTTCCCAGTTCGTCTTGGTCACTGCTGTCATTTGACAGGTGACATGATTCAGGTGGAGAAAATAAAAGTAACTTGCTTAAGGTCACTCAGGCAAAAGCAGAGTCAGAATTTGACCCTCATTCCTCTGGCTCTTTGTAGCATACCCATAATGCCTCTTGACTCCTGCCTCTGACCCTGGGTAAGTCAGTCAGTCTTTCAATTTCACTTAAACCCTGAGACAGCTAAAAAGCATGATGAATACAATAGACTTGGAGTTCTAATACAACCTCATACACTTACTAGCTGTGTAACCCTGGACATGTCACAGCTTCTCTTTACCTCAGGTTCCCCATCAGCAAGATAGAGATTATGATACAACCTTCCTCTTGGTATTTTTGTGAGGATCAAATGAGATATTTGTAATGCAGTTAACACAGCACTCAGCACATAGTAGGTACCTACCTCCTGGGGTTGATGTGAGGATTGGATGGGTTAATATTTGTAGAGCATGTACCCCCAGTGTCTGGTTCATTGTAGATACTTACTAAATGATTTTTTTCTTGTTCTTTCCTTCACTTTCTGTAAAATGGGGTTGCTGATACCAGATTCATTTAGTCCAGAATCAGACTTACTGAAAAGGTTTTGCAGAGGTCATTTGGTCGATCTCCTGCCTCCCATTCAGTAGAATGACTCTAAAGAAGCCTCCTTGGTCACCTTTCACACAGATCTAGGGGCCTTCCCAAAGCCCCAGTCCTGTTGAAATCCCTTCTCCCCTGGAGGGAATTCCATTTGAGGAAGTCTGGGGTAGAGAGGGACAGAGAAGGGCTAGCCCTTGGGGAGAAGGCAGGACACCTGGGTCTGATTTTCACATGCTCAGAAGTCACCTGGTGTGATAACCCAGAGGGCACCAGGGCTTCAGGACAGAATGTCCAGGGTACAGGTAGGGTGTGTGTAGGAAGAAGATGTGAGAGGGGAGAAGGAGGGAAGGAAAGGGGGTTGGAATAACCAGAGTTACAGGGGGAGGGGCTGCAAAAAGTTTCTATTCAGGAAAGATGGGGACTTTGCCCCCAGGAAAGTGGGAGAGGGGGCAGGCAAGGGGGGGAATGAGGAAGGGAATTCAAAAACTTTGCCTTTTCCATCCAACAAATTCAAATCATCAAACATTTTAATGTATCTGCTGTGTGCAGAGCATTGTGTTACATGCTAAGCAGGGAAGATGGAAGCAAGGTTTAATTAGGATATATTCCCTGTCCTCATGGAGCTTATCATCTAAGAGGAGTATAAAACACATTAACTGATACCCACAATGCAAAACAATTGCTGAGCACATCTGAGAGGGAAGGTTGCACAGCAGATAGACCACTGGTTTCAGATATCAGGAAGATCTGGGTTCAAGTTCTGCCACTGACCCATACTGGCTGTGTGGCCCTGGGCAATTCCTTTTCTGTGCTCTGGGCAACTCTCTAAGTTGCAAAACAGGTGCCAACCTATATTGGTGGAGAGAATTTCCTCACCTGGAAATCACCTCTGTCAATGAAATTCTAAGTCCAACACCTATTCCCTATTCTGTGAGTTATCTGTCCATCTACATCCCCAAACTATGGACGGAGCCCAGTGTTGGAATCTGTTGGGGTGGTGGAGAAGGAAGGAAATAAATACTAAGCATCTACTATGTGCCAGGTTTTGTGTACTTTACAAATATCTCATTTGAGCTTCACGACAACCCTGGGAGATAGGTGCTATTTTCTCCATTTTATAAATGGGGAAACTGAGGCAAGCAGAGTATAAATGACTGGCCCAGGGTTACACAGCCAGGAGGGATCTGAGGCTGAGATTTGAACTGAGGTCTTCCTGACTGCAGGCCCAGTTGTTCTTTCCACTGTGCCTCCCAGCAGCTAGGGGTGCGGGGTGAGGGGTGTCTGGGGTCCCAGGATGCCGAAGAAGGCACGGCGCACACATTGAAGGCTTAGAGTCCAAGAGAACACACTCTCTCCAGCAATGGTTACAAAATGGATCGGGACAGCGGCACAAATTGTCCAGGTCTAGCTGTTCCGCCAAGCTTCCGTCTAGGTTCAGTCCATTGGCCACCTCTACCGCAAAGGATGTCTTTCCTGGTGTTTCTGGCTGTCTGTACCCTCTCCTTTCCCAATTTTACTTGGACTCAGAGCAGGTGTAGACCCATCACTGGAAATGGAATTTCTCTGAAGTCAGGGACCATTTGGTTCGTGTTTATAACCCCACTCCTGCCCAGCCCCACCCCCTTTCCAAGAATAACGTCTTTCTTTCCTTTTGTTGTTATTCAGGCTGACTCTCTGTGATGCCATCAACTATTTTTCCCATGGGGCTTTCTTGGCAAAGATACTGGCGTGGTTTGCCATTTCCTTCTCCTGTGGATTACCATTATTTTTGGTCAGAGCTCTCCATTATGACCCGGATGCCTTAGCTAAATCTGAACAGAGTAGCTCAAAATTTCATTGACCTACATAAGCTCAATGATCCAGGAGGGGCTTTTTCAGGCAAACAGTCATCCAGTTACTACTAAGTGTCTGAAGCTGGATTTGAACTCAGGTCTCCCTGTCTCCAGGACCAGCGTCCTATCCACTTCGCTAGCTGGCTGCTTCTTCTGCTGGTAGCAGTAGTTGCTTAATAAATAAATAAACTGAATTGAACTCCTCCTTGCCTTGGCCACACCTCCTTTGTCTTCGACTCCCCAGGTCTCAGCTCTTCTTTAAGAACACATTTCCCTGCAGGGAGTAATAATAACACACGAAGCACTTTCCCCACAGTGGGTAAGAGGTTAAAGGATCTGCCTAGGATCACTGCGGTGCCTGGAGTCAAAATTCAGGCTCAGGTCTGAGTTCGCCAAACATCGCTCTTTTCTTCCCTCCACCGAGCCTATGCATGTCCCGACACTCTCCACTCCACATTCAGAGCATCCACCAGTCTTCCTCCCACCCCTAACACCCTCCCGCAGGGCACATGGGTAGCTGAGGAATCTCCAGTTCTTTTAGGTTCACTGCCTATTTTTTTTTAGACAACCTCACAAAATTCCCTGGACATCAGTCCCTGGATGTCATATACCATAGTGGGATGGGACTAGGGACCCAACCCGGCATTTTGTTGTTCAGTCGTTGTCCGACTCTTTGTGACCCATTTAGGGTTTTCTTGGCAAAGATACTGGAGTGGTTTATCATTTCCTTTTACAGCAAAGATTTTTTTCAGTCATGTCCAACTCTTTCTGACCTCATTTTGGGTGTTTTCTTGGCAGAGATGTTAGAGTGGTTTGCCATTTCCTTTTCCAGCTCATTTTATAGATGAGGAAACTATAGCAAATAGAGTGAAGTGACTTACCCAGGGTCATATAGCTAATAAGTGTCTGAGGCTAGATTTGAACCTGGGAAAATGAATTTTCCTAATGCCAGGCTATGCACTATACCACCTAGTTGCCCCATAACCTAATACATAGAGATATAATATATCCATAGGATATCCCAGATGAGGAGGTACCCTTTACCAATGACAGTCAGCACCTTCTGCCATGTATATTCTCTTGGGAAAAGTTGTCCAGAACACAGAAGTCAAGTGGCTTACCCAGGGTCACACAGCCAGGATGTGTCAGAGGCAGGATTTGCTCCCAGGTCTTCTTGCTTCCAAGGCTGTTTCTCATATCATCAAAGCTTGCATTTTATGTAGCCCTTGACAATTTGTTTGCTCCTTGTTGTTATTTGCGGTGCCCATTCTTCTATCTTTACCTTCAATCTAATTGCTTCCCTTACCTTACACTCTCCTTTCCTTCCTCTGTCTGTCTGTCCACAATCTTATCTATCCTTCACGATCCTGCCTGTCACCTCCTCCAGGAAGGCTTCCCTGACTTCTCTGGTCTATGTTAACTGTACCTGTTTCTGAACTGACTGCCTCTTCTGGTGTGCTCTGGGATCAGGAAGGAGCTTGGTCAGACTGGAGCAGAAGGTTCAGGGAGGGGAGTAATAGAAGATAAGTTTGGCTAAAAGTGGGTGGGTCTGGATTAGTGGGAGATCTAAATTGGGGGCTGAGGAACCCAGACTAGACTCTGAGGTAAGATTTGCAAAGAAAGACTTATATGAACTGATGCTGAGTGAAGTGAGCAGAACCAGGAAAACATTGTATACAGTAACAGCAACATTGTTCAACAATCAACTTTGATAGTCTTAGCTCTTTTCAGTAGTACAATGATCTAAGACAATTCCAAGACTCATGATAGAAAAGTTTTTCCACATCCAGAGAAAGAAATGTGGAGTCTGAATGCAGATTGAAGCTTGCCATTTTCTCTATCTCATTTTTCTTTCTCATAATTTTCCCCTTTTGTTCTGATTTTTCTTTCACAACATGACTAATGTGGAAATATACTTAATATGATTGTACACGTACAGCCTATATCAGACTGCTTGCTTTCTTGGGAAGATGGGAAGGGAGGGAGGGAGAAAAAAAAATTTGGAACTGAAAATCTTATAAAAGTGAATGTTGAAAACTCTCTTTACATGTAATTGGAAAAAATAAAATACTATTAAGTGAAAAATATAATAAAAAAGAGCTTTTAATCCTCACAACAACCCCATGAAGCCAATGCTATGATGATTCCCATTTTACAGATGAGGAAATTGAGACTCGAAGAATTTAAGTGATCTGTCTAACGTCATACATCTACTAACTGAAATAGATTTAAACTCAAGGTCTTCCTGGCTGTAAGTACAGCATGCTATCCAATGAACAATGCTTCCTCCTTGGGGAGGTTCAATACATTGGAAAGCACATGGCATTTTTATTCAGGAGAGACTAAATTCAAATCCTGCTACTGACATTTCCTAATGTGTTACTGTAGGCTATTTTCTCGTTGTCTCTCAGCTTCAGTCTCCTCATCTGTAAAATGGGGGATATTCATTGCTATTGTACCAACTAATCACCAAAAATTTATTAAGCACGTAATAAATGCTAGACCTTGTGCCAAGGTCCAAAGATACAAAGGCAAAAGTGGAACAGTCCCTGACCTACATTCTTTCTGGGGAGACATCATGTGTTTATACATATATATATATGTATATGTGTATATATGTATGTATATGAATATGTGAATATATGTGTATATACGAATGTGTGTATATATATGAATATGTGTGAAAAAACATACAAAATGAATAAAAGGTGTTTTGTAGAGGACACTAGAAGCTGGGGTTGGGGGAGATGGTGCTTAAGCTGAGGGATTCCAAAGAGCTAGTGATGAGGAAGAAGGGCACACCAGGCTTGGAAACAGATAGTGCAAAAACATGGAGGTTGGAAATGGAACATCTTGGGTGAGAATCAGCAAATAGGACAGTATGCACTGTGTGGTGGAAAGATTGGAATTAGGTCAACTTGTGAAGAACTCTTAAACGCCAAATAGAAGAGTTTATTTTTGAAACATGGACAAAGGGAGACAATCAGTGTATGTGTAGCCCTTTGCTAACCAAAGGGCTATAGATGTCAACTCTCAGTATTTCATGGATGTCTTTCTGAGCCGTCAGAATCGCTGGGCTGGAAGGTCACCTTGTCCATCCTCCTGTCTCAGAGCAGAACCCCACCCTCCTGTCCCTGATCCTCTTGTTCTGCAACTCCAAGGAAGGAAATGCCCCGGTATCCAAAAGTCATCCACCCTACTGCACCACACGCCCCATCCACCCACCTTTCTAAAAGCAACAAGCCCTTCCCTCAGCCTGCCTTCCATCACCTGGAAACTCTTTCCCCGAGACTTAGAAACTCCCGGCAGGTTTCAGGTTCCAAGGAGCCTGCCGGGCCCCACCCTGAGGATAAGAAGGGAGCTGCCCCACCTTCTGCCCCCCCACCCCCTTCTCCCCTGCCTGAGCTTGATCCCTCCCCATGTCATGGCCTTGTTGTCAACCAGTGACCTCCTTCCGCACTCCCCACCCCTCCTCACCCCTCCAGGCTGGGATTTGGGGCTCTCTCTCTTGGGTGGCATGTGGACCGAGGTCAGGAGCCGGGGACTTGGGCCGACAGGCAGGCGGAAGGAGCGCTGGTATGTGAGGGCCAGCCTGCGCCCCGGGGCTCCCGCACCAGCCCTCCTGCTCCAACCTGCTGTCTCCTGGCCCCTTTGGAGACACACTCATCCCTGACTCCACCGGGAAACATTTGGCTCTGAATGCCTTGGGTTAGAAACCAACTATGCTTCCCTCCCCCAGTGCCGAGCCAAGTTTTCATCCAAGTACGTCCTGGGTGCCTGATGACCTATCTACAGTGGTCTTCCTGGCCCATCTTGCCCAACCCATATCTTTTTTCGGTGTGAATCATCTCCAGGACGGTGGGAGGAAATGTGTTATTGACCAGGGGGAGAAATCAAAGTAATAAGAACTGACATCCACATAGCGGACTCTAAGTACAGTATCTCACCCAATCCTTATGTGACGTAGGGGGTGTGGGTATTGTCAGCCCCATTTTGCAAATGAAGAAATTGAAATGAAGAAGGGTTAAATGACATAACCATGGCCAACAGTTCATTAGGGTCACAGTCAGGTGTTCAGCCATCAAACCCAGAGTCGGGAGAAAGGCAGATGCAGAATAACACAATGGTTCTTGTAGTGCTGGTGCTGATGTTGGGTAAGAAGCATTTGCACCGCATCCCCAGGGATGGGTGAAAGAAAAATACTGCAGCATGCTTCCCTTTTCTTATTTCACAGAATTTCAGTTGAAGGGGACCTCAGTGTTCAATATTTTACAGAGGAGGAAACTAAGGTTCAGAGGGAGGCAGTAACTTCATAGGAACATACATCAAGAGCTAAAAGGAATACCACAGGACCAATATTTCAAACCTCCCCTATTTTACAGATGAGGAAACTGAGGCCCAGGCAAGTGATGTGATTTTCCAAAATTCATACAGCTAATAACCAGCAGAAGATTCGAACCCAGGTCTTCTCATTATGCTGGTGAGCAGCACAGCTGTTTAACTATGCTGATCCTTTCCCCCTATAAACTCCCCCTCTCTGGCCTTCAGTTCCTTCACCAGTAAAATGAGAGGATTGGATTAGATGTTCTAGGATTCCAGGAGAGATGAAGAAATAATCATTTCTAATGTTTTACATGATTGCACATGTATAAACTATATCAGATTGCTCAGGGAGGGGAGGGAGAGAGGAATAGAATTTGGAACTTAAAACTTTTTCAAGAAAAGCTTAAAATTGTTTTAATATGTAATTGAGGGAAAATAAAATATTACATATAAAAAATAAATAATCATTTCCAGGGTCTGCTGTCATCCCTGAGAGGGGAGGGTTATATGGATCTAGGCTCAGAAGACTTGGGTTTGAATCCTGACTAGACGACTTTGGGAAAGTCATTCTCTGGGTCTCAGTTATAGCTGTAATAAAACGATGGCCCCTGAAGTCCCCCAGTTCTAAATCTATGCTCCTATGAGTTGTATCAATGAAGGTCAGCTGACTTTGCTCCATACAGAAGCCCTGAACCCACTTCAGGCAGAGTCCTGTCTTGGGCATGAGAGTTGGGGAGGGAGCAAGGAGACATAATAACTATTATCCCTAGGAATTTCCTAGACTATCTGAGGAAGTAGGACTCAAAGTCTTGGATACAGCCAGCAGGATCGAGACCAAGCACACTTGCCAGAGACTCAGTTGTGGCCCCCAGTGTTGAAAATGAGCTGAGTAGGCAAAGTCAGGCTCAACTTCTTGAAGGAGGGAACCCTGGAATGGGGGATGAGAAGTGAGAGGTATTAGGTTTGAGGAAGTGAAGGGGAAAGGGGCAAGAAAAGGAGTCACTGTGCCTTTAACTAGGATGCCACTGGCTACAGGGGAAGAATGTGGCTGGGTTAGTTCCCATGGGCCTCGGGAGAGGGAGCCAGCGCATCCCTTTGATTTGACAGCCTGGGCTAGGGTGGGGTCCCCAGCACAGGTAGGCAGCTGCCCCACCCACCCCCATTCCCTCCCCTTCTCTGGTCCTGCTGGCTCCAAAGGAGTTTCAGGAATTCTGTGGGAATTCCCAGCTCCCTTTGACTTCTATGCAGGGAAGAGGACTGTGGCTCTGTCCCCATCCTCTTCATTTGTACCCCAGGGCAGGACACTTTCCCAGCACACTGGGTCAGCCTGGTACAGCCCTCTGAAGCCAAACCAGATGCCAGAATTGCCAGAGGGGATCAAATCACTACTGTTCCCTGTCACCCCACCCCCTGAAAGAGCAGGTCCCCCAAGGGCCCCTGGACATGGGCCAAATCTTATTCAAGGAGTAGGTCCCTTAAGAGGTGAGTGGTTATTAGTTAACGTAAGGGGAGTGTGATGTGCCAAAGTAATTCAGGACCGAGTCCAGAATTGCAGGCCAGGAGAAAGAAGCAGCTTAGTGTGGTAGATAGGAAGCCAGGAAGACCTGGGTTCAGATCTTGACTTTGATACATACGCATTGTGTGGCCGTGGGCACACTCTCAAGCCTCAGTCATCTCTCAAATAAGAATGTTGGGCCAGGTGGCTATGACATGGATTGTGCCACCAACTAAAGGCAGGGGGACCTCAAGTCAGAAGAGATCTGGGTTCAAATCCTGCCTCCAGCACTTTCAAGTTGATTATTCTTGGGCACGTCAACATTTGGAGCCTCCACTTCTCCATCTGTAAAATGGAGATCATAAGACCTATAGAACCAACCTCTCCGAGCTGGTGTAAACATCAGGTGAGCTAGTGCAAACACCTTCTGCATGAGCAGTATGCTGCTGACCTCATCGGCCACCAGCCCCAATTCAGTTCTAGGTTTATAGAAATGTCAGAGCCCAGAGGAAGCATTGGTCAACATTAGGCCAGGTTGGAATATTTTCCTCCCTGTGTGTTACTGTTCCCCAGCAGGCTTCACTGTAACAGACCAGTTGAGCTGACTGCAAAATGAAAACCTTTGAGTCACAGAAAACAGAATTTTTGAGCATTAAAAAAAAAGCATTGATTTAAAAAAAGAAGAATGTCATTGGGTCCTAATTGACTACTAACCTTGTCTACTGCTAGGCCTGATCCAGGTCCAGACAAGAGGGACTGAACATCATGAAAGAAAGAGGAAGGGGACAGGGTGGTCAGGATCTTACTTTAGAAAGCTCCTTATCCATTGGGATTTCTTTAATGACTAATTTTAATGGAAACCAGGCAGTAGTAGTAAAACAAAGACTTCTCTCTGTGTCTAGTTTTCAGAATAATGGGATATTCAAGTCAAAATGACTGAAAATCTTCCCTTCAAAACCTTTTATTTTACAGAGGAAGAGAGAGGGATGACTTGACTTACCCAAGGTCACACAACTAGTTATAATAAGTAGTGGAAAAGGAGATAGGACTCAGTTGTGCTGATTCTGTTTCTAAGGTCTTTGACCTGCTTTGGTCCTAGAGAAGGAGTCTGGGTATGTCTGCAAGCCAGGGAAGACTTAGAAATATATAATTTTAGAGACTGAGGGTCTTTGAGGCAGGGGCCCCATGAACAAATGTTTGGAAGATTAAAAAGGACCTGTAGAGGGGCAGCTAAGTAGCACAATGAATAGAGCACCAGCCCTGGAGTCAAGAAGACGTGAATTCAAATTTAGACTCAGACACTTACTGGCTATGTGACCCTGGGCAAGTCATTTAACCCTGATTGCCCCTTCCCCAAAAAGGAGTAGGTAGGACAGGAAAGATCTCCCTATCCCATCCTGGGTGGGGTTTAGTGGGTGTGGAGTAGAGCTTCTGTCAGTGCTCCTTAATGGTTTTCTAGGATTAGCTATCCTGTATACTGAGCCAGGTGTACTGGCCAGGGCAGGAATGGTAGGACAAGATGCTTCCAGGCAGTGTAAGAAAAGAGGAGGGAACAGGCTTCACAGGAGAACAGAGTGAAGAAAGCATTCAGGAACTAGATAGATCTTTTGGCTTGGTATCCAGCCAAATGAAGTCAGAGGGTAGTTACCCTCATACCTGACAATGAGCCCCCATTTCTGACACTGAGGGCTCTTTCCTAATAATGAGTCCCCTTCTCTGACACTGAGTCCACCACCTCTGATGCTGTGTTTCTTCTTTCCCTATCACTGACTCCCTCCAACCCCAATGTGGAATCTACCTCCCTATACCCATCCCCCATTATCAAGAGCATCAATTCCACTTCTCCCTCAGGAGAGGCCCAGGAGCAGAGACACATAATTCGTGCTAAGATACAGGGAAAGGAGGAGTCTTCATGTGAGTATCCCAGTGCAGAATGTCCTTCCCTTTAATTCTTTCTGAGGATATAAAGATGCAGGAAATGGGTTCTCTCCTCCCCCAAAGCCTAAAGGACATCCCACCTATTTCTGAAGAGGTATTGGTGGTGGGTCTATACAAGGTGGGTGTCACCCCACTTCAAAGGGCTGTGGGTGGGGTTGGTGACCAGCACAGGTGCCATTCGGGGCGCGCCAACCTGCCCAACCTGGTCAGGCACTGTGCCTCGCCCAGGACATCACGACACAGAGGGAAAAAAGACAGGCAGACTTGACAGCAGCCCCACCCACCTGGGACTCCCCCTGGGGGCACAGTACAGAAACCTGAGACTCAAAGGATTGAGACTCAGAGGGCCCATCAGGTCATATCATCCATCCATATGATGCCTCCATGCACAGATATCCCTGTCTGTGTGTGTGCGCATGCTCACATACACACACACACACACACACACACACACACACACACACACACACACTTTCCTAGCCAACTGTGAATGAAGTCTGTGTTCCAGGATGTCTGCCGAAGAAGTCAAATCTAACCCTGTAGTAAAGTTTCTTCTCATATCTAGCTTCAATGCTTTGGGAAACCCACAAATGTTATACTACCAGGGCTCTTTTCCCACGCATGTCCCAGACCTCTACGGGTCCCTTCCAGAAGTCTGTCACCACAACCCCCAATACACATACCTGTCCCAGCCTTAGAAGTTGAGTATGACCCATCCATTTGACTCTCCCCCTTCTACTACCTAGGAGACAAACCACCTCATACCAAAGTATCCACTCTGCCAGCACTCCCTCTGCCATGGTTGGCCAAAACTCTCTGGGCAAAGCAAACAAATATGCCCCCTTCCCCCCCCCCCCCGACACTCACTTGAATCAGTTTCACTTGGAACTCAAGGCTTTATTCCCATGAATCCAAAACTAATGCAACAAGCATTTAATTTATTTATTATTTTTATTGTGTATATATATTATATATAATATATATAATAATATATATAATATATTATTATTATTTAATTTATTATTATATGTCAGGCACCATGCTGGGTTCTAGGGATACAAAGAGAAATGAAAAATCTCTGCCTTCTCATCTACTGGGGGAGAAGGAAAGAGAAAAGGGAACAATCCATAACAACATCATGGTGCAGCAGATAAGGCACTGGATTTAATCCTGAGGATTGGGTTCAAATCCTGATGCAGAAATTTACTAGCTTTGTGAGCCTAGCTAAGGCACTTACTTAGCTTTTTTTAGCCTCCAATTTCCCCATTTTCAATGCCAACTATTCCCCAAATGCCCCATTTGAACTTTATAGCCTCTAAGGTCCCTTTTAGCTCTGAATCTATGGTCCCATAAAACATAGATCAGAAAAGGCTTCTCTAGGGAGTAGCAAGGGCTGATTCTTAAAGAAAATTAGGGATTCTTAAGAGGAGGAGGTCAGACCAGTGGGGACAGTTTGTGTAGAGGCACATGGAACATAAAGTGGATCAGGAAAGGCTTCTCACAGGGTATTGGAGTTGGGGTTCCCATAGGTTAGCTCTGAGCCTAGCAAAGATGTGCTGATTGGGGACCCTATATTCACCAGATTGTGTTTCATCTAACTTACTATGTGTTGGTCCATAATCTTCCATAGCTTAGTTGATGAAATGGTCTATACTCTTCTTCCACCCATTAGACCCTTGCCCAGTTTCTATCCTTAGCTCACTCCCCATCAGAACACTTTATTTCTTCCCCTAACCCCACATTTTCCCAGTCCTTCAACACAGACCTAGGCCAGTCCTCACATTCCTTCTTTTTCTTTGTCCAAAAGCACACACATTAATGTTTATTGCTGATATTGATAACACCTATAGCCTCTAATGGACGGACCTGAGTTCATGTAAACAAGAATCTCAGAGAACAGAGATATACAAAGGAGATGGGAGTGGACTTGGAGGCCGTTACTTTATATATGGAGGGGAGGAAGGTCCTGGTCAGGGTGTGCCTGGTCAGGGAAAACCAGAGAGTTATTCTCGTTTCTACTGCTCCAACTAAGATGGCTTGCTAGAGAGGGGACTTCTAAGGGCCCCAGAATGATGGGAGGAAGATGATTTTTTGGTCTGCTGGGAGGCGGAGTTAGAAAGTCAGAAAATTGATAGCAAGTTGAAAGATGAGCAGTGAAAAGGGAATGAGTGGACAGAGACTGGGCCTGAGGGGGTGGGGTTTAAGATAAGTAGGAGGGGAGGAGTGACCCAGAGGAGGGCACTGAGTGAGCCCTTTCCCAGGAGAGTGGATGGCAGGAATGATTGGGGTATGGTTGGGGGGTATAATGGGGAGGAAGCTTGTAAACGTGGGATCTGAAAGAATATACATCAGTGGTTATCTCAACACAAATGATTATTTTTTTAAATAAATGTTGCTGTTATCTTTAATTTTTACATCATCCATTCTTCCCATTAATATTCCTTACCCTCCTAGAGAGCCATCCCTTGTAACAGAGGAAGGGTGGAAAGTTTAGAAAAACTGTTGTTCCATCATGTCCGACTCTTCGTGACCCCACTTGGGGTTTCCTTGGCAGAGATACTGGAGTGATTTGCCATTTCCTTCTCCAGCTCGTTTGACAGATGAGGAAACTGAGGCAAACAAGGTTAAGTGACTTGCCCAGGATCACACAGCTAGTAAGTGTCTGAGGCTGTATTGGAACTCAGGAAGATGGATCTTTCTCACTCCAGGTCCAGCATTCTATGCACTGCACTGCCTAGATGGCCCTCAGAAAAACAAATGCATCAAAAAATAAATAAAGAAAAAAAGAATAAATAAATAAATAAAATTCCTAACATTACAGTGTTCCATACCTTAATTCCCCAGCTTTTGCAAAGAGGAGGGAAAGAGTTGTCTTTTAATATCTCTTCTTTGGAGTCAAACTCAGTCACAGCATTCAGTTTCAATTTTTTAACGCCAACTATTAATTTTTTAACCACCAATTCTTAATCATTCTTACTAATTATTAATCTACTAGAATATGAGCTCCCAGAGGACAGGAATCAAGTTTGACTTTATTTATCTTTGTGCCATCCCCAGGACCTAGCACAGTGTTCTGTACTCAGTATTTGTTGAATGATTGGATGAATTACACCTCACATTTATAGCCTATACACACATATGCATACATAGATGATAGAAAGACAGACAGACAGACAGAGAGAGAGAGAGGGAGAGAGAGGGAGAGAGAGAGAGGGAGAGAGAGAGAGAGGGAGGGAGAGAGAGGGAGAGAGAGAGAGTTCTCCCTCCCAACAACCTTGGGAGAGAGGAAGTAGAGGTGTTATTAATCCCATTTCATAAGAAAGAAATTGAGCCTCAGAAGTGCTAACTAAATGGTTTGTCCAAGGTCAGTCACATAGCTAGCAAAGACAGGAGCCCATGCTGAAATCTGGTTCTTAAGACTCTCTGTCCAGTGTTCTTTCTCCTGTCCCCTTCTGCCTCCTTATGAATGAATAGAGGTACAGGTTAAATTAAGGGGATGGGTAGAATTGGTGGAATCTTCAGTCCAGAAGGATTTACTGGAGAAAGGGGTAAGGCAGGTGAGCTGAAGGACAGAACTAGGGAGACCTCTTTTGCAGGTGAAGGTCAGAACAGTCTCTCTAACCTAAGGTAAATCTAAATGTGAGGAGGATCTTATAGAGGGTTAAAACAAAATCAGCTTTTTGGTGGTAATGGCAGCTAATGAATGAACCAGGGGAAGTTTTTGGATGTTGGGAGATAGGTATAGATAGGTAGGGGCTCTGTGAACCTGAAAAAAGCTGACAACTGTTCCTGGGAATGTTTCCTTACCTGCAGCTGTTTAGATGCTCCCCATATGCACACTTTGTAGCTTCTCCCTCCTGTTTCCCCCAGTCCCTCCTTCCCTCCCCTCTCCTTCCCATGGGGGCTAGTGAAGCAGGCCCTGGGGGCTCCAGCTGCCTCCAACCTCAGTTGTCCTTTGGGCCTGGAGCCGGATAAGCTGCATTCCGGGGCCCTGGTTACCATCTGGTGTCGGAAGAGCCCCAGGGAGGCCAGGCCTCCCCTCCATCCTAGGGCTGGAAAAACTGGTCCTCTCCCTACCATCAGGCCTTGAGTGCAAGGAGAGGGTGGCGCCTGGAACAGGAGGTTCCAAATGTCCTGGCATCAGAACCATTGGGGTGGGGGTGGGGAGAGGTAGGATAAGGAGCATATTAACTGGCTCTGAACAGGGAGAGGCACATCTGGGACTTTAAAGCATTGGCAGGGTGGAGGTGGAGGAGGAGTGTCCTAGCAGAGACCTGTCCTCAGAGTAGGAAGGTCCATGTTTAGATTTCACCATAGTCCTACATGGGAGGTAACTTTTTTTTCCCCACACTTCAGCAGGGTGGACAGCACCTCCACCATCATCTACCATATTACCAACTCCATTCCCACATGTGATTCCCTTCTCAAAAGCAACTGTATCTGAATACAGGTGAGAGCACTCTTGAAGCAAGAGGGATTGAGGTTAGTTATCTGAATAGACTTCCCTTTATAATCAAAGAAGACATGTTGGGATGGATGACTGAGACAATGGGTGGAGTCCCTTCCTCTAAGGTTTCCCAACAGGGGACAACAGTCTATAGACTGGAATGGTGTGGTCAAAGTTTTTTGTTTCCCCTAGAAAATTTTGCTTATTGTCCCTAATTTTACTTTATTCCTGAACTGTACTTCGGGTCCCCATTACTCCTGCCCCCCCTCAGCTAAGTCTTCTCTCTCCCAAGCTGCTCCCCAAACCTCATCTACCTTGATCAGTAACCATTAATCACCTTGCACTATGGGCCAGGATCAACAATGGTCCCTTCCTCTTGCTCCCCTGCCCGCCCTGCCTCTGCCCACTT
Source organism: Potorous gilbertii (assembly GCA_028658325.1). NCBI lineage: Eukaryota > Metazoa > Chordata > Mammalia > Diprotodontia > Potoroidae > Potorous > Potorous gilbertii. Next base: position 524,207,167 of record CM053770.1, read on the forward strand.
ATTCCTGACCCCACCCTTTCTAGGACAAGCCAGAGCAGGTAAAATCCCTGATCCCATTAACCAAAGTCAAAGAAAAACTATTGGGCTTGTGTCACAGCACGAAGAATGGCTAGCATTTCAAGACCATTTCCAAAGGGGAAATCAAGTCAGAGAATAACAGGCCTACAGAAGTGTCCAAGATGGGAGGAGTCTTCCTAGTCTCTCATAGATGAAAACACTGAGGCTCAAAGAGGAAAAAGGACTGGCCCAAGGCCACAGAGAAAGTCTAGAGTAGACTCTGGTTCTCCAGGTTCCCAGCACACCACTTTTCATTGCTTCACCTAACTAAGTTGGCTTGGTGAAATAGAAAAGATATAAAATGGTGCTCTGGATCAGAGACTTGGCCTAATGGGGCATCTCATTGGCCTTAAAATTGCCGCCATCTTCACAATCAGGACAGATTTTAAAAAGTCTCCTTATCAGCAAATTACAAAATTAAAAACTGAAGCTGAATTCCCTTCAACAGCAAACAAGTTAGAGTTCTTTTCTAGAACAGGCAATTAAGAAAAAGAGAAAGCATTTAGGACAATGCTCAGGCCCAGGGATGAAAGGATATAACCTTTCAAAGTCACTTGCAAATATTGCAGTTGTTCCTCCATGTCTGACTCTTCATGACCCCATTTGGGGTTTTCTTGGCAAAGATGCAGGAATGGTTTGGTGTTTCCTTCTCCAGCTCATTCTGCAGGTGAGGAAACTGAGGCAAACAGGTTAAGTGACTTCCCAGAGTCACACAGGTAGCGTCTGAGGCCAGATTTAAACTCAAGGAATAAGTCTTCCTGACTCCAAATTTAGTACTCCATTCACTGAACCACCTTGCTGCCAAATAATTTATAAGAAAGTTTTAACAATGCCTTAATAATCCCTTACAGGTATATAGTGATTTACAAAGTACTTTTAGTCCTGGGAGAGGGGTAGAGAAGATATTATCATCCCTATTTTACATACAGAAAAACTCTGGTTCAGAGAAGAAAAATTATTTGCCCAAGGCTGTTGAGATAGTCGCCTAGGCCTCCTGATTCTCAGCCCAGCAGCCTTTCCACAAAGTCCCATCAAACTCTGCTTATGGGGTTGGAATTTGGAGGCAGGAAGGGAGCAAAGGATTGGGGCTCCCCTCAAGGAGAGACTCATTCTCCATTCTAGCTGGCCAGGAGAGGAAATGGGTTTCAGCAGCACTATACTTTGATCTCAGGAAAAAACTTTCATGTCAGAAATACAGAGTAAGGCTTTCCTTGTCTATTTCATCAGGAGGAACAGCTACCTGTCTGCCAGCTTCCGTCATAGGTAAGGGTTAGGTTTCATGTAGCATCATAGATTTTGAGATGGAAGGTATCTCAGAGGTCAGGGACTCTAACCTCCTCATTTCACAGATGGGGAAACTGAGGTTTAACAGGGCTGAATAACTTGCCTATGGTGTCAGAAGTGGGATTGGAACCCAGATCTTTCTGACTAAAGTCAAGCACTCTAGGCTGGACTTCATGCATCTAATTCCATAGACTTTCTCCCATACAAGTAACCAGCTTAGCTGAGATCAGAGGAGACCTGTTGCATTAATTGGGTTACAGTTATAGGCTTGAAACACATCGATGGGAGGAGCAACTCATGTGGTGCCTTAGGATGCAGATGTCTCTCTAGGTCCAGTTCTCAGCACAGAGTCCAAGGTCCAGCAGTCAGATCCAGACCAAGCTGCTACCTCCTAGAATCACTTAATTGGATCCTTTTCTAATTCCTGCCTTCTAAGGAGCCCAGCCTTCATTTCCCACTCCCTCTCCAGTCTGGGGTCTCACTCTGGGTTATTGGAAAGTCAAAGCAGTGGAAGAGTCAATTAGGGTTAATTGGGCTACTAGAGCTTGTAGACACTGATGGAGGCAGTTTCTAATCATTGTTTTCACCAGGGCTCCTCATGGTGCTGTCCTGTTCCCCTGTCTGACCTCCTCTCTTCCTTCCTTCCTCTTTGTCCTCAACACTGGGTCCAAAAAGATCTTCCTGAGCTCCTTCTGCTCCATTTCCTTAGGTTGACATGGTCCTGCTCACAGCCCAGACTATTCCTTCCTTTTCTCTCTATCCTCCATCACCATTATCTTTTTGTCTCTGTCTCTGTCTCTCTCCCCCGCCCTACTTCCCCTCACCCCTGCCTTGAAGCAGCTGCATAGTTCAGTCGATAGAGAGCTGGGTCTGGTATAAGGAAAACCTGAGTTCAAATACACTCCAAACACAATGACCTAAGACAATTCCAAAGACTAATGATGGAAAATGCTATTATCCACATCCAGAGAAAGAACTAAGGAGTCTGGATGCAGACTGAAGTATGCTATTTACTCTATTTTTTTTCTTTCTCTTGGTTTTTCCCTTTTGTTCTGATTCTCCTTTCACAATGTGACTATTGTGGAAATATATTTAATATGATTATACATGTATCGCCTATTATCAGATTGCTTGCCTCTTAGGGAGGAGGAGGGAGAGAGGAGCAAAAAAATTTGAAATTCAAAATCTTATAAAAGTGAATGTTGAAAGCTAATTGGAAAAAATAAAATACTACTAAGTGGGAAAGAAACCCTGACACTTATTAATTGTGTAATCTTGAGCAAATCATTTAGCCACTATTTGCCTCAGTTTCCTCAACTGTAAAATGGGGATAATTATAGCATCTACTTTCTAGAATTGTTGTGAGAATCAAATGAGATAGTAGTTGCAAAAGTACTTATGACTTAGTATGTACCTAGGATGTAGTAAGTACTGTATAAACACATAGTAAGTGCAACCGTTCCCTTCTCCCTTACCCCATTCCCCAGGTCTTTCTGTCTGTCTGTGTTCATCCTTTCCCAAAGGATTTATAGAAGGAACCTTCTTATATGCCCAAATATCTAGTCCAACCCGCTGTGAAATGAATGCTATTGTTGTCTCAATTTTGTAGATATGGAAACCTGAGAATGAGATAATGAAGTCATTTGTCCAAGGTCATGCAGCCAGTGAGTGTCTGAGATGGGAGTCCAGTTGAGGTATTCCTGACTCCATGTTCAGAGTTCTATCCATTATGTCAGGATGTCTACCCTGCTCCCTCTTCCCCGCCAGCTAGTCAGTAAGCTCCCTGAAGGGATGGAGCTGTGTCTTACATAGCTCAGAATTCAGAAATCATCTAGTCCAACTCCCTCATTTTACAGGGAAGGAAACTGAGGCTCAGAGCAGGAAAGTGACTTGTCCACAGTTATGCAATTAGCAAGTCGTAGAACCAGAATTTAAACCATGATACCCCCAAAGCTGATGACCTATCAGTACTGTGCCCATGGTATCTGCTCAGTAAGTTTGTGATTGATCAATGATTCAGGCAAAAGAAATTTAAGATTGTTGTTCAGTAGTTTTCAGTCGTATTTAACTCTCCATGACCCCATTTTGGTTTGTTTGTTTGTTGTTTTTTTTTTTGCAAAGATACTTGGAGTGGTTTGACATTTCCTTCTCCAACTCATTTTGCAGATGAGGAAACTGAAGTAAACAGGGTTAAGTGACTTGCCCAGGGTCATGCAACTGGTGAGTATCTGAGGTGGGGGACATGACTCAGGCCTTCCTTATACTAGGCTCCATCCACCTAGAAAACTACCTAAAAAACCAGTGAGAATTTGTACTGGTCTCTTTGCAGATCTTGTCCTACAAAGCTGTTCAAACAGAAAAGCAAATGAGATCTTACCCAAAAGCCTTTTCTTCTCTGAGCTCTGTTTCCTTGAGTACAAGAGTTTCCATTAAGAGGGTTGGACTAGAGGCTTTTTGAGGATGACAGCCTATGAGAGGCCACCGTACCAGCCTTTGAAGAATTTCATCTGCTAGTAAGTGTCATCAAGTGTTTTGAGGTCAAATTGGAACTCAGGTCCTCCAGACTCCAGGGCTGGTGCTCTATTCACTGCACCACCTAGCTGGCCAACAGTTGACATTTCTATGGGGCTTTTAAATTTACAAGTGATTTCCTACCCTTCTTCCTCCAACCCAACCTCAACCACGCCCCTACGAGGTAAGGAATGCAAATGTTACTATCACCCCCATTTTAGAGATGAGAAAGCTGAGGCTCTGAGTACATTGTATGTGCTTCCTCCCCTCTCCTTGAGATGTCTGTCTCTGATCCCATCTTCCCAAAAATAATTGTATATATTTGATCCCCTAAATGGGCAGTGAGGAAGAAAGGAAGAAAATAGGGATTTAAGCACCTACTATGTGCCATGCATTGTGCTAAGTGCTTTACTTATTAAAATATTATCTCCTTTGATCCTCACTACAACCCTGGGAGGTACGTCTGGGGGGAAATGGAAACAAACAGAAGTTAAGTGACTTGCCTACAGTCATACATCGAGAAAGGCACTGGGATCCCAAGGAGCCCCGAAGAAAAGCAATCTCAGCTTGTCAGTGCCTCACCTCTTCTTACTACTTACAACACCCGCCCTTCAGGGAGCTTACTCTCTAGCTGGGGGAGAGACATCCTGACATAGTGGGTAGACCTCTGGGCGAGGAATCAGAAATCCCTGAACTGCACTCCCATCTCAAACACTCCCTGGCTGTACGACCTTGGACAGATCACTGCATTGTCTCATTTCCTGGTTTCTGCATCTACAAAATAGAGAGATAGCTCTAACTATACAGGGTTGTGTGGGGATTGGATAAGATAGTCGGGATTATAAACGCCATAGGTTAAAGAAATATATAAATATGAGCGATTGTTATGCAGGGATGGCAGTGGATAGAGAACTGGACTTGGAACCAGGAAGACCTTAGTTCAAATCCTTCCTCTGACACATACTAGCTATGTGACCCTTGAAAAGTCACTTAACCTCAGTTTTCTTATTTATAAAATGGGTATAATGCTAGCACCTACCTCCTAGGTTTGTTGTGACTTTCAAGTGAGATATTTGTAGAGTACTTAGCATTGAAACGCTTTATAAATGTTGGTTACTATTAGCCACTAATCCATGTCACCTATCCCTATAATATTATTATTAATGGTAATAGTTCTCATTAATAATCTTCCTTGAGATTCACAAAGTACTTTTTTGGTTTCTGGGTGAAATGTCAAACCTGCACAGTGTATTAGAAGTTTCTTTGGGTGATTCAGATCACTTTGATGGTAACAGTAGTAATAGCTAACACATGTAGGACTTTAAGGTTTACAAAGCACTTTGCATAGACTATCTCATTTGAATTTCACAGCAACCTTTTGAGGTAGATGCAATTATTATACCAATTATACAGATGAGAAAGCCAAGACCACCGAAGGCTAGGTGACTTATCTAGGGTCACACAGCAAATATGTGTCTGAGAGAGGATTTGAATTCAAGTCTTCCTGACTCAAAAATCCAGCACTCTACCCATTAAGCCACCTTGATGCCCAATAAAGCCAATGAAATGTTACTGTTAACTGAGTCTGATGGTTCTGTCCCTCTCTCAAGGAAAGAAATCATCATCTAGTGTCACAATTTCATCCCCTACATCTCTCCCTGCCCTTGTCATCCCCATTCCCCCCTCAAAAAAATGTCCTGCCAGGATGGAAGAGAGAGAAGCATAATACCCCCTGGCTGACCCTTCTTGTCTGAGATATACTTTGATGTTCAACTTGTTAAATGACTTCTGTAGTTGGGGATCCTCTCTAACTACCCCACAAGCTGCAGTCAGTTCAAACATCTCGGGGGAGTTGGTTGTTAAATTTTTAGTGTGAGCATTTATAATTTAGAAATCAGTAAAGTCACAAATCATTGATTTATTACCTTGGAAATTGTTTTATTCACTGTCTAGATTTAAGAAAGTAATACAAAAATATTAATAATGAAAAGTCATATTGGTGACAGTGGATGTACATATTTGTGTCTAATGGTAGCCATCTCTAGGGCAGGGAGTGGGGGAAGGAAGAAAAAAGGGGAAAAAAAGAAAATTACAGAACTTTATTACATGTTTAGAATAGAAAGTTGTATATAAATTGTCCATGGATTTGCAGTTTCATGTGCAATCGTTGTTTTCTTCTACTATGGAAATGTCTGCTTTATTTCTTAAGTTCAAAAAAATAAATAAATTTTAAAAAATAATCATGCAAACTAAACGTAACAGTGTGTCTTGATTACATTCCCCACCCCACCTCCAGTTAGTTGTTAAACCAAACAGCACACTGCTGAGTATATTTAACAGTCACCAAATATTTTGTTACTGAGAGTTGTTTTCAGTGGTGTCCAACTCTTCATGACTCCATTTGGGGTTTTCTTGGATACTGGAGGGATTTGCCGTTTCCTTATCCAGCTTTTTTTACAGATGAGGAAGCTAAGTTAATGGGGACTTGCACAGTTAGTAGGTGTCTGAGGCCAGATCTGAACTCAAGAAGATGAGTCTTCCTAACTCCAGGTCCAGCACTCTATCTACTGTGCCACTTAGCTGCCAAAATGAGATGGTATAAAGGAAAAAGAGAAAAGAGCCCAGGACAGAGTCTTGAGGAACATCCATGGTTTGTAGGCATGGCATGAAGAAATATCTCACAAAGGAGACTGAGAAGGAGCAGTCAGATCGGTAGGAAGAGAAGTAGAACAGAATAGTATCCTGAAAACCTAGAGAGGAGAGACTTTCCAGTAGAAGTAGCAGAGATCACAGAGAAGTCAAGGAGGATGAGGATGAGGGAAGACCATGTGGTCTGGCAATTAAGAGATCATTGGTAACCTTGGACAGAGAGTTTCAGTTGGACGATAGGATAAGAAGCCAGATTTCAGAAGACTGAGAAGAGTATGAGAGGAGAGGAAATTGAGGTTTCCATGACAGATGGCTTTCTTCAGGAGTTTAGCTGAAAGGGGGAAGAATAATAGAGGATGACAGCTATGGGGGGGGGTGATAGGATCAAGTGTGGAGGGTTTTAAGGATGGGTGTGTTGGTAGGCTGCAGTGAAGGACTTAGTAAAAACTGGGAGATTTTGAAAAATAGAGGAGAGTAGGGGTGATAATGGAGGCAGTCTGCTGGAAAGACTGGAGGAGAAGGGATCAAGGATGCTGGGATAGGGATTTGCCTTGACTAGGAGAAGGGTAACTTCATCATCAGAAATGGAATGAGGGATAGGATAGTGGGGGATGGTGTCTGAGGGATGTGATGTGAAGAACTGGGGCAAAGAGTCAAAGGACCTTGTCAAAGGACCTCCACGGTGTTTTGTGAAGGATGAGGCAAAGCCCTCAGCCCAGAGGCTTTCGTGGAAGGCTTGAGGAGAGAAAATTTGGGAGAATGGCATTAGAGAGGAGTGGAAGGAGGACCCAGTTGAGACTGGATAACATACTCTAGTCTAGGAGTGGGGAACCTGTGACCTCTAGGTCACATGTGGCCTTCTAGGTCCTCAAGTGTGGCCCTTTGACTGAAACCAAACTTCACAGAACAAATCCCCTTAATAAAAGGACTGGTTCTGTAAAACTTGGACTCACTCAAAAAGCTGAACCCAAGGACTTAGAAGGCCACAAGTTCTCCACCCAGGTCTAGTTCAAAGAGGGCTTTATTTCCCCCTTCACACACACACACACACACACATGCATACACATACACAATACGCACACACATACACAAACACCCATACAAACATACATATACACATATAAACACACATGCACACGCGTGCACACATGCACACACATACATGCATACGCATGCACACACACGCACATATACATGCACATACACACATAAACCCACACATACACACACATATACACATGATGCTGACTCAGTTTATCTGTTATCCAATGACCAGCCTAGCTCAGCATAGAGAAGCTCACTAGACTTATCACAAGGTTATATATTTTCTGGTGGTAGTAACTCCCAAAGCTCATCTTCTAAACTCTGGAGAGGCTACAACCTGCATCAGCAGAGGGAAGACACCCACTGCCAAAGAAAAAAGTCCTAGAAATGTGAAGGATCCATGGGATGCACACAAAATACTGGGCATGGGGTAGGGGAAGGGGAGATACAGTGATAAAGAGAAATATGGCAAGCTGCTCACTTGCAGAGAAAATAATAGCCTAGCAGAATATTTACACAAACCCACTAAGCCATCTCAAATGACAATATGGGTGAATTAATGGATGATATGGATAGAGAGCCGAACTTTGAAGGAAGAAAGAGGAAAAAAGGAAGGAAGAAGGGAATGAGGAAGTAAAGGAAGGCAAGAAGGGAAGGAGGAAGGAAACAAAGGAAGGAAAGAAGAGGAAGGAAGAAAGGAAGGAAAGAAAAAAGGGAGCGAGAAAAGGGGAAAGAAGGGAATAGAAGGAAGGAAAAAAGGAGGGAGAGACTGAAGGAAGAAAGAAACGAGGGAAGGAAGGAAAAGGAACACAAGAAGGAAAACAGGAGGGAGAGAAGGAAGGAAAAAGAGGAAGGAGAGGGATTAGGAAAGAAGGAAGGGAAAAAGGAAGAAAGGACTTTTTAAGCACTTTCTATGTGCAAATCAGTCAAGGAATTCACGTTCTGTTAAAGAAGATACTATATGGAGGAGGTTTCAGCTGCAAATCAGATGGCCCTTTGCCATTGCAAAGCAGATGGTAGTGCGTCTTCTCCAAGGTTTCCATCTCATAAAACCTTATCTCTTTCTGATGTTGAACCATTCAAAAGCATCAAGAGTGAGAACTTGCCTTTACAAGTCTTCAGGAGCTGCGGTAGCTGAGGGGGCAGACGCTGCAGGACCTTTCAAAGCAGTTCCTAGGTTTCATCTCCACAGGGTTTGCCAGCCTGGGTGATGATCGTAAGGGACAAGGTGGAAGCAGAACCAGAGTCTTGAGGGGCTCTTGGGCTAAGATTCTGGGCTCTCTTCATCAGGGTCTGCGAAGAGATAGTGGTTGATGTGGTGGCCATGTTTTGAGTCACCTGGAACGTGTGACTTCCTATGTCTCCCCTGAAGGATTTTTGCTTCTTCCAGTAAACCTGAGTTTTAAATCCTGCTTCAGATATTTATCAACTATGTGGCCCTAGACAAAACATTTTATCTCTTTCTGCCTCAGTTTCCTCACCTGCAAAATGAAGGTAATGATAGCGCCTAACTTGTGGGGTTGTTGTGAATTGTAAAGTCAATTGCAAATTATAAAGCCTGTGTAAATACTAGCTTTTATTATTTTCCAGTGGATTGTAGTCTCCTTGAGGATAAGCACTATTTTTCATTTTATCTTAATAGCCTTCCCTCTTAACACTTAGTAAATGTTGATTGGATTCAGTTGGATTGCATTGAGAAAGAACTGGGGTGAAACATCAGTTCATCTTCACATACATACGTCCACATACCTTGACAAAAACATATACATATTAATACATAGTTTGGATTTTGTACTATCAGTTCCACGAGAACCATGTCTTTTCTAAGCTTTGTCTCTCCCCCAGTGCCTAGCATAGTGTTCTACACACAGCAGACACTTACGTGGTACTAGAAATTGATTATTCCATTTGAGCTTCACAAAAATCCCATGATATTGGCATCAAAGGTATCAGTATCCCCCATTTTACAAATGAGAAAGCTGAGGCTTTTAGATATTGTGACCTACTGTCATATACCACTGTCATATAGCTAGTGAATGTCAGAAGCAGGGTTTGTATCCCAGTCTATCTGATTCAGGGCAGCTAAGTGGAACCACAGTGCGCAGAGGGCTGGGCTTGGAGTCAAGAGGACTCTTTTCCAGTTCAAATCTGGCCTTAGGCACTTACTAGCCGTGTCACCCTGGGCAAGTCACTTAACCCTGTTTGCCTCAGTTTCCTCATTTGTAAAATGAACTGGAGAAAAAAATGGCAAACCACTCCAGTATCTTTGCCAAGAAAACCCCAAGTGGGGTCATGAAGAGTCAGACATGACTGAAAACAACTAAACAATTATCTGATTCTAACTCCAGCCTTCTATCCACTCCAATATACTGCCTCATTCTTTTGGGTGGTGAGTGTTGAATGAATTATTTTTCTCAGACACATCTAACCTCGTTAGCCAGCAGAGACAGACTTACATAGGTACAGGCAGTCTCACATCCATTTCAGATTCCCTCAAATACAGCCCTTGAGGCAAAACTGTAATAGGAGGGAAGGTGGTCCAGCAGAAGAGGGAGACTGGACAGATAAGAGAAGAGGGAAGAGGACCATTCCTGCCCAAATAATATAATTCCCAACCGATCTGTCCAAACCACCTAGCAGGTATGGGGAGGTGCCACTCTACCACATCTCCCAAGACCTGGAGTCATTCCCCTCCCATCCTCTGAATTTTGTCTAGGCTCACCCAGTCCTGGCGGAGGGTCCAAAAGAGTAAGGAAGAGGACATAGCCTGTGATGCAGTAGTAAAGAGGAAGAAAAGAAGGAAGAGGGTTCTCTTTTCAATCTTCTTATTTTTTAAATTAAGCGTTTATTTCTCCCTATCCCCCCATCTTTCTACCCCCCACACACACACTGTTAAAAGAAAAGAAAAAAATGACCATTGTAACAAATAGGCATGGTCAAGCAAAGCCAAATTCCCACATTGCCTGAGTTCGAAACTGTATGTCTCATTTTGGGATTTGAATCTATCACCTCTATGTCAGGAGGTGGGTAGCAAGCTTCAGCATCAGCCCTCTGGAATTGTAATTGGTCATTGCATTGAGTAGAGTTCACAAATCTCTCCAAGTTGTCTGTCTTTACAATGCATTGTTACTTGTGTGACCTTTTCTCCTGGTTCTGGTCACTTTAATCTGCATTTCTAAATCTCTCTGAAACTGTGCCTTTCATCATTTCTTATGGTACAATAACATTTCACTACATTCATATACCATAATGTGTTCAGCCATTCCCCAAACCATGGTCATTTCCTTAGTTTCCAGTTCTTTGACATTGACAATAAAATTTGCTATATTTTTTGTTCGTGACTCTTTTTCCTCTTTCTTTGATATCTTGGGGTAGAGGCCTGGTGGTGGGATTTCTGGGTCTGAGTTTAGTAACTTAGGGGGCATAGTTCCAAACTGCTTTCCAGAATGGCTGGACCGATTAACAGCTGCCTTAACAGTGCGTTACTCCTCACTGGTCTTAATTCACCCTTGATGCTCCAGAATTTCAAATCTTCAAGAGAAGGAAATATCATAGCAGCATTGACTTTAGAGCTAGAAGGTGGTCTTAGGGATGATCTAGTTCAACTCCTTCATTTTCCAAATGGAGAAACTGAGGCCATGAATGCCTAAGTGACTTAGTGACCGCATGAGTGAAAGGGGAGCCAGAGTGTGGACCCGGTTTTTATCTCTGGATTCAGTAGTGTTCTTTCTTTCTGTTATGCCATGATATCTCTCCTATTCTAGGGACTGCATCCAATGACCAACATGCATCCTCCCCCATGGGGAATGTTAAAGATTAGAATTGGGTAACTCATCCACTCCTGTCTCCCACCCCTACTCCCTGCATGTAAACCAACTCATCTTCTACAGGATTTTCCAACCAGTTCTGCCTGCATAGGTGAGGACAGCAGGCAAGGAAAGAGCAGGATCCGGGTCACCGTCAGGATTTTCTTGCCTAATCCCTGCTAGGCTAAATTATGTGTCTTTGGTGGGGTGAGAAATGAGTCTCAGACTCAACTCAGACAGAGCTGGGGACCAGAAAGGAATGATCTCACAGCTGACCAGTGACATCTAGAGGCCATCTTGGGAATGCCAGCCCCCACTACATCCCGAAAATTACCAGAGACCAAGCAATGAGATAAATGCAGAAATTCTGTTTGTTCATCTGCACCCTGCATTGCATGCCCTCCGTGCCACAGAGCTTGGATTCAGATCCAGGAAGGGGTATGCTGAAGGTGGAGGGAGAAGGGAGAAGCAGGAGACAGAGCCCAGACCCTCAGGGAGCACCCATCAGTAACACAGACTAGGTCAGAAGGTCCCTGGGATCCAGAGCTGAGGAAATGGAGAAAAAAAAATGGAAGGAGTCAAACCAGAAAAAGGGAGTCAAGGAAAGCTACTCTGTAGAAGGAAAGGAGGAGACAAAAATGAGGAGATAGAGGGGGAATAGTGTGGTAGTGAGTGATATCAGGGAAGGCTCAGAGATAGACGATAAGGGGTGGGGGAGCTTGATGGCTTGTATTAGACAGTCTACTCCAGGGAGTCCAGTCTGGAGAGAGGGAGATGGTAGAGTTATTGGAGCTAAGGGACCATCAGCAACAGAAAAGTCATGGCAGAACTGGAAAGAGAATGTCATCCATCCCACCACCTCTGTGCTTCCATGGTCCTCGTCAGAAGAGATGCTTGTGTGAGAATATGACTAAAACATATTCCAACTCTCTCCCCTCTGCCCAAGGGGTTTCTTCCTGGGTATACTTCTTTTGGAAAGTTCTTCCTGGTATCTGACTTGTATCCCTCCTTCCCTTCCCTCCCCTCAACACCAGGTTGGGGATGGGGGTGGGGATGGGGGGGGTGAGAGTAAAACCACTGCCTTAGTCAAGCCAGATAATCACCTCTGGTCACTGTCTGGTCTCTCCCAGGGAGAAGCTCAGGGTATCTCTAGACATTATCTCACCGACACAGTCTTGGGAAGGAGGAAGGGAAGGGAACAGGGAATGAGGAGAAACCAAGGCCTGAGCTCTCTCTAAACTTTGCCCCACTTGATAGAATTATTACCATAGAATTTATAATACTACATAGAAGCATCATAGATTTATAGCTACAAGGAGCATTACAGAGTACGGACTATATCTTTTCAACGCAGGAGCTCTCCGCACCCCTCTAGGGTAGGTACCAGACCTCTCCCATCAGAGGAAACCTTAAGGAGTCTCCCAGATCTAAACTGGAATAATCTAGTCCAGGGGTGGGGAATCTGCTGCACTTGAAGATCTAGAGGGCCACATGTGGCCTCAAGGCCACAGGTTCCCCACCCCTGATCTAGTCCAACCCTCTGATTTTACAGGTGGGGAAATCTAAGGCACAGAGGTAAGCGTTTTGTTTGATCAAAGTCACAGCTAGCAAGCAGAAGAAGCAGGCCTCATTTGGACCCTGATCTTCCACATCCATTTTCCCAAGAGATGACCAGAGAAAAATCAGTAAAAAGACTTCCTAACAAGGAAAGTAGAGTACAAAAGGGGAGAGGGGCTGGAGCATTCTTGAAAGCCCAGAAGAAGCAAAGGTTTTTCCAAGGAGAGAATGAGGGATGAATGAGAAACCTCCATGTCTGTCTGAGAGAAGTAAGGGGCAGATATATAGCAGGCAGACACATCAGTGACATTTGTCTATATCTCCTGCTGCCAAAGCCCTAGTAAGTGGAGAGTTAAGGTTTTCCAATCCTTGGACATCAGAACCGATGGTCAAAGTGACCCAGCGTTGGCCACATTGGGTGGGGAATAAGCCAGGCCTTCAATGATTTTATCCCAGGGCAATCAGGGGACAGTGAACTTCAAAGGCAACCTGGGGTGGGGAGAAGTCTCAAGGAAGGCAGCTCTGGCCTGCTTCGACTGTATGGGAATGGTGAGAGACTGTCCCACCCTTTTGTCTTGGTGATTGGGAGATGGGTTGCCATGTGCTGATGGCATGTATATGAACCTCAGGTATTTTTAGCATCTCGTGGTGAAGGCTCTAGCTCTTCTCCCCACGGCCCCCTTAGCCATGAGTCACTGCTCAGCTGCTCAAAGGTTGACTTTCCAAGGAGGTTGGTGGCACATTGTGCTGAGCCAGGAGTCAAGAAAAACCGAGTTCAAATCGTGCCTCGGATATTTGCTGCCTATGTGATCCTGGGTGGGTCACTTCTGCCTGCCTCAGTTTTATTAAATGCAAATTCAGGCTAAAAATAGCACCTACCTCACGGGGCTGTTTTCTGGATCAAATGAGATAATTATTTGTTAAGTGCTTAGCACAATGTCTGGACTCTTCCCCCTCCCAAAGTAAATCCAAATCTTCCAGCCTCAGACAGGCAAGAGGATAAAACAGAGGTGATGCTAGACGATGATGCGTGATGGTCTCACCCCTTACCTCCCCCAAGCACCCACATTCTTTGGACCTAAGCTAAACTTCCAGAAGGAATGGAAGATCTGCCAGATCTGTTGTCCATTCTCTCATATCTCCAGAAGGGAAAAACCATTCAATTAAATTCAACAAGTTTTTATATTCGGTACAACTCAGGGATCATAGAGGAAAGGAAAAGAAGCATCTGCTTTCAGGGAGGGAATGCAACATTCACAGAGACAAGTAAATATAATAGAATTTGGAGATCAAGAAAACACGAGTAACAGGACGAGCACTCAGGTTGCACCTGACATAGAAGCCCAGAGAGGTTTAGCTACTCCCCCAAGGTCACACAGTACATCCCAGCCAACATGGGTAGACAGGAAAACTGCCTGCCTCTCTCCCAGCCAAGGTCTCGACCCACCTGTCTCCCATGCTGCGTCCCTCATTTGAATGATAAATACACATGAGTAAGGTATTATCTGATGGGAGCCCTATGCCAACTCCCCTCTCCTTTTCCTCCCCCCGGAAGAGCCTCATTACCAGAGACTGGGCCCCTTGCTCTTCCTTACACTATTTATTTTGTGTCATAAGAATAACACCTCAGCAGGGAGCTTCAAAGCCAGGGCCTGCTGATGGCTGGCGTTTGTGAGGGAGGGGGCCAGAGATAGGGAACAGAGAGAGCCTGGGGAGATTGCACCCTGATGCTCGTCATGGCAAGGGCGAACTCTCATGACTGAGGCATAGATTGGGAGGGGAGAAATTGATGCACAAAGGGCACAAGGCTGAGAGTTCAGCATAAGGCATCACAGTACTAGAGATTTAAAATGGAAAGGGCCCTGGGAGGCCACGTAGCTCAACTCCCTTGCTACAAAGAGGAGAAACCTGAGGTTCAGAGTGAGTATGTAACTTGCTCAAGGTCACTCAGATAATAGCAGAAACAAGATTAGATCTGACGTGCTCTGACTTCAAATTCAGGGCCCTTTCTTAAACATGATATGTTCAAAACTGAACTCATCCACCCCACCCTCACCTGCCCCAATCTTCCTCATTTTCCTATTACTGTGTTTATTTCTTAGCCATCAAACTTTTCTTTTTAAATTATATTTTATTTTTTCAAATTACATGTAAAGACAATTTTCAATATCCATTTTAAAATAAAATTGTGAGTTCCAAATTTTCCCCTCTCCAAGACAATAAGCAATTTGATATGGAATTTATAGGTGCAACCATATAAAACATATTTTCATATTAGTCATGATGTGAAAGAAGAAATAGGCCGAAAGAAAAAACCATGGAAAAAAATAAAGAAAGTGCAAAAAGTATGCTTCTATCTGCCTTCAGAGTTCATCAGTTCTTTCTCTGGTTGTGGGCAACGTTTTCCATCATGAGTCCTTTGGAATTGTCTCAAGTCCTATTACTGATGAGGGTACTGCCATTCTCCCAATCAACCAAGATAGAAACCTAGAGCATCACACTTGACTTTTCACTCCTTTGTATCCCATACCCAACCAGTGGTCAAATTCTCTCCTTTATACCCTAGTAACATCTCTCACATTCGCCTTCCCATCCCCCAACCCCTTTCTCATTTCTGACACTACTGTTACCTTGGGGCAGGCCATGATCACTCAGGCCTAGACCACTACAGGAGCTAGCTGGTTGGTCTCTCTACCTCCTCTCCTCTCCCCAGTCTAATCCATCTTCCACTCAACTATCAAACCAATTGACCTAAAATATAGATCTGACCATATCACCCTCCTATTCAGTAAACTTTGGCAGTTACCTATCACTTCCGGCATCAAATATAAAATGATCTCTTTGGCTTTCAAAGCCCTTTATACGTGGTCCCTTTCCACCTTTCCAGATTTCCTTTCCACTTTACTCCCCTCGATATAATCTGTGATCTAGTGATGCTACCTTCGTTCTGTCCTCAAACAAGATGCTCATCTCTAGACTCCAAGTGTTTGCACTGACTGTCTCCTGTCCCTGTAACATTCTCCTTCTTCATCTCCACTCCCTCACAGTCCTGGCTTTCTTCACCTCTCAGTTAAAGTCTGACCTGCTGCAAGGAACTTTCCCCAGTCTTCCTTAGTCTTAGTGCCATCCTGAGACTAGCCGCAATGTATCCTGTCCCTATCTTGTTTGTTCACAGTTGTCTGCATGTTGTCTTCCCCATTAGATTGTGAGATCCTTGAGAGCAGGGACTGATTTTTAGGATCTGTTTAGTTTTTGCCTTTCTTTGTAGCCCCAGTGTTTAGCAAGATACCTGTAACATGTCAGGTTCTCAATGACTGACTGACTGGGTGGACTTCCTCTATCATCCTGAGTTCTCACTCCCAGCTCAGTGTTGACTTGTTCTGCTGGAATGAGTATCCCCATGAATAGAGAGCCCTGAACTGTGGGGGAGATTCACAGCCATGTAACATTAGATGTCCTAGTCCAACCTTCTCCCCTCATTTGACAGATAAGAGAAAAAGGCACCAGACAAAGAGATTTTCCCAGGCATTATTCCAGTTAATACCTAGACAAGCCAGGGATTCTTTATACCTCTCTGCCCTCAGAGAGTCCCCCAGTGTGATGAGGGAGCCCCCATCTGGCTCTGTCCTCAAAGAGCTCTGGGGGTTAGGAGTGAGGCCGTCTCTGAACATAGGCTCTGCCAGCCCAGTTCAATGAGAAACATACTGGGTTTGGATTCACAGCTGGAGAGAGGGTTCATGAGCAGCAGAGGGTGAGGTATAGGTGTGAGGACAGGTTTGCCTGGCTGGAAGAGACCAGGGTACAGGCGAAGGAGTAGAAGAGAGGAGCCAGGCAGGCTGGGAGATAGAAAGGGATCGGGGACAATAAATGACATTACAAGAGTGACTGAGACTGAGTCTGAGACATGCCCCATTCACAAGGAGTTCTAATCCTTTCTGGAGCCAGAGTAGGAGGTGGGGCCTGGTTCTCATTTTTGCCAGGGTTTGGGTGGAGCCGAGGCCCGCAGGGGGATCAGCCTGATTCACCTTGGCCCCTGCTTCCAGCTCTGGGAGAGATGACGATGTGCCATCAGCAAGGGTTAATGACTTCTCTAGTGTCAGGCCCAGAAAGGAGGGACCATGGAGAATAACTAATATAAGCACCTTGTTTTGTTCAGTCATGTGTGACCCTTTGTGACCCCATTTGGGGTTTTCTTGGCAAAGATGCTGGAGTAGTTTGTCATTTAATTCTCCAGCTCATTTTACAGATAGGGAAACTGAGGCAAACAGGATTAAGTGACTTGTCCAGGGTTACACAGCTAGTATGTGTCTGAGGCCAGATTGGAACTGGTCTTCATGACTCTAGGTCTGGTCCTTTGTCCATTGAGCTTAGCTGTTCTTGTTTTATACAGGAGGAAACTGAGGCCCAGGGAGAGTTCCACCATCACACACCTAATAAGTGGCAGAGTCCATATGAAACCCCAGGCTCTTTCCACTATAGCACAATAGATTTAGGGGTGGAAGTGTTGTTCATATATTTGTTTTTTTCATATGGACCTGCAAGTTCATCATTGTAGGGAACATCAACTGAAACTGAAGAAACTTCCTCTGGCAAAGTCAGTTCCCTCTACCAATAGAGATCACTAATTGTTTATGATTTATAGGGCCTGATTGGTTGATTTCTAAAGTTCCTTCTAGCTCCAGGCTAGCAAACATCTATCTCTTCCACTCTTCAGGTTCTCTAGGGAAAAGAATCCTCAAAGTTCTTTTATTCCATTTGAGTCAAATTCTTTCCCCCAACCCCAAGTATCCCAGACTTTTTCAAGGTAGGTGCTTGATCATTCTTTCTGCAATCCCAGAAAGTTATCCTGATGTGGAGCCACTGGGGAGGAATTCTAAGGAGTAGGTGGCTGGCTGAATCTCTAGGTGCGAGGCTGGTGAAACAGAAGCTAGAGGGCTTACCTTCTTGCCACCCACTGCAAGGGAAAGACCCAAATGCCCTTGTAGTAGTCTAACCCTGGGGTCCTGTGCACAAGGGGGCAAGACCAGACATCATCCCAATGGGCACCCCTGCCTGCCTTCATTAATCCCAAGTGCATCCTGCCCCCCTGCCCCCTGGGGAAAAGCTACCCCCACCCACACATTTACCAGGGGCTCCTCTCCCCACCTGCCTTCCCCCCTCCCAGGCCTCATTAACAGGTCGGTTAACCTCAAACGAGAGACAATTAAGGCCAAGGAGCTGATCAAACAGGAGATGCCCAGGGGGTACAGAGGCTGTATGCCCAGCTTCCCATCGCCAACATCCTGCCTCTGCTCTCATCTCTGGGTGTTTTTCTTCCGGAGTTTGGAGTGAAGGGAGAGGGGGATGGTGAAAATGTACAATCTGGTGGGTTTATTGGATTTCTGGGGAGGAATATCTCTGGGAAAGGCTCTCATGGAGGCACCCTTCACTTACATCACCCCTCACTGATAATACTCACATAGCCATCCACCTCCCCACACATATGTAGCTAGGTCATTTCATTCCTCTGCTGAGAAGTGTTCCAGGCCTGCCCAAGGCTCAACTCAAACATCACTTCTCCATCATGGGATCATAGATTTAGAACCAGGAGGGGACCATAAAGAGCATCTAATCCAACCTTCTCACACCCTTACCATATTCAATATCGTGTCATTCAATTTCATACCAAATTCAATATGATCTCTGTATGTTTCCAATCTCCCTTTCTAGAAAGGAAATTTCTGTAAGGACAGGAATCAGTCCAAAATCAATGAGCATTTTATGAAGCGTTTGTTGTACACCAGGGCTACGCTAAGGGCCAAAGTTGTAAAGTCATAAATGAAACAGTTCCTCCCCTCAGAGGTCTCCAGTCATTCTATTGGAGGAGATGACATCTATACATAGAAGTATGTCCCTAATATGCTCCCATTGAATACAAGATAATTCTAGGAGGGAGAAGCTAGGCGACCAGGAGTCTTGAAGACTCATCTTCAAGAGTTCATGTCTCGTCTTGGACATTAGCTATGTGACCTTGGGCAAGTCCCTTCACTCTGTTTGCTCAGTTTCCTCATCTTTAAAATGAGCTGGAGAAGGAAATGGCAAACCACTCCAGTATTTTTGCCAAGAAAACCCCAAATGAGGTCATGAAGAGGCAGATATGACTGAAACAAGTGAACAACAACCATGAAGTTCTAGAAGGAAGGGCACTAGAGATCAAGAATATCAGAAAGGATCCCAAGAGGAAAAGGGGAGGAGGAAGTGGCATCTTTGAATAGGGCATGGAGATGGAGGCTGAGAGGGACCTACGGGCAGAACAACAATTAGACTAAGACCCATGCTGGGTACAGGGGTATGGGAAAGGGGATAACGAATATAAAAGAAACCAGTGAAAGGCAGAAAGTGTCCTGGTTGGGAAGAGCTTTTCTATCTGACCATTGAGGCAATAGGGAATTACTAGAGTTGATTGAGTAGGACAGTGATACGGATCAAACGTAAATTTTTGAAAATTACTTTAGTGGCCATTTGGAGCATAGATTGGAGTGATTGAGAGAGTGAGACAGGTAGACGAAATAGGAGGCAACAATAACAGTCCAAGGAAGAGGTGATGAGGGCTTAGCTTCCTGTGGTAGCTGTGTGAGCACTGAGAAGAGAGGATTTATACCCAGGTGTGTGTACTGGAGACAGCTCAAACCAGTTTCAAAGAGCTGATTGTTAAATTTTCATTGTAGGCATTTATACCTTGGAAACTGGTAGAAAGCTACAAATTAAGGTTTGATTGATTGATTATCTAGATGTAAGAAAGTGAAGGGGAAAATGTTAATACAGATTAAACTTAAAAGTGTGTCCTGGGTGCATCTTTTTTTTCAGAAGGATGGTTTTTAAACATTTACCACCACTCTTCAGAGTTATGTATGGAGTATTGTTTGAGGCTAGAGGAGAATAGATAAGGTTGAAATAGTGAGGGTTCAGCTGAAACTGGATCTCATAAATTTATAGAGGACCCCAGCTCAATTGGGTGACTTCCTCCTTTGGCATTCAATAGTCTATATGTAATAATAGCAGAGAAAGTAGAGGGAAGGAATAATCCAGAGTTGGGTTTTGGAAAGGTACAACAGGACAAGAGAGTCAAGAGACTGATGAGTAGAGAATAACAAGGGAAGAAGTGAATCCAGATGGGGGGGATGGCCTGGGAAAACAGGAAAGAATAGACTGACTGGAGGTTTGAGTGAAGAAGGGAAATGGGTTTAGGCGAGGGTAAGGAGGCACAGATAGAACTGGAAGGATAGAAAGCTTGTTCTGGTAGAGCTCATGGGCAATAATGAGAACAGAGCATGATTTCTCTTTTGTGTGGTTGAGGTAGGGTAAAAGGACTGAAGGGGGCAGCGAGGTGGTGCAGTGGATAGAGCACCAGTACAGGAGTCAGGAAGACCTGAGTTTAAATCTAACTTCAGGCAGTTACAAGTGGTGTGACTCTGAGCAAGTCACTTTACCCTATTTGTCTCAGTTTCTTCATCTGTCAAATGCGCTGGAGAAGGGAATGACAAACCACTCCTGTATCTTTGCCAAGAAAATTCCAAATGGAGTCATGAAGAGCCAGACATGACTGAAAAATGACTGAACAACCACAAAAAAGGGGGCAGGTCATGGGACTTAACAAAATCAAGTAATTTAAAGGGACTTGACATCCCTTTAAATGACTTTAAAATGACTCATCTAAATTGATGGCCCCATTTATTAGGCCAGGAATTGGCATAGAGAAGATGATGATGAACCAGGTAGAGAACTTATACTTACCCCTACTGTATTCATTCATTTATTCAACAAGGATCTATTATAGGGCAACTAGGTGGTGCAGTGGATAGAGCAACAGTGCAGGAGTCAGGAGGACCTGAGTTCAAATCTCACCTCAGACACTTGACACGCACTAGCTGTATGACCTTGGGTAAGTCACTTAACCCCAAATGCCTCATTCTGGGTCATCTCCAGTCATCCTGATGAATATTTGGTCACTGGATTCAGATGGCTCTGGAGGAGAAGTGAGGCTGGTGACCTGCACAGTCCTCCCTCATTCAAAACAAAGTCAAGTGCAAGTCATCTCATCATTTCTCTGATGGCAAGGTCTTCTTCAGCAACAAAGAACGAACATACGCTACTATTATAGGAAGCACTGTACCAGGTTCTGGGAGTACAAATACAGGAATGAAAAAGGCCCTGACCCAAAAGACTTTACATTCTATTAGCGGGAAGCAACATGTACAGAGTCAAGTACCTAGAAAATACATACAATGCAAGAAGTGCAGAGGATAGAGTGCAGGACCTGGATTGAGTCACGATTGAGTTCCAATCCCATCTCAAATGCTTACTTAACCTCTGTCTGCCTCGGATTCCTGAACTGCCCAAAATGGGAACAATAATAGCATTTACCTCCTAGGATTATTGTGAGGACAAAGGGAAATAATATTTGCAAATCACTTAGCAGAGTACCTAGTACGTAGCTCTTTTTTTTTTTTTTTTTTTTTGCTTTTTACTTTTTGTTGGGAGGCAATCAGGGTTAGATGACTTGCCCAGGGTCACACCACCAGCAAGAGTCTGAGTCTGGATTTGAACTCAAGTACTCCTGACTCCAGGTCTGTTGTTCCAGTCACTATACCACCCAGCTGCCCCCACAGCTCTTAATAGATACTTGTTTGTTTCCTTTCTAAATACAAAGCAAAATGGGATAGAGAAAAGCTCTAACAACATTGGGGATGAGGAAAAGGAAAAGCCTTTCTCAGGAAGAAGGCCAGTGAAGAGAGATATATATTCCCAGAGACAGAGGTGAGGAGGAAGAGCAGTCCGGCATGGGGAACAATCTATATAGAAGTCTGCATGTGGGGGATGGTATGTCAAATGTAGGAACGGTCAGTGGGTCCATTTGGCTAGAATATAGAATGTGTGATAGGGAATGATATAGAAATCAATCTAGAAAGATAGTTTGGAGTCCGATTGTGAAGAGTTTTAAATATTAAACAGAGAAGTTTATATTTTAGCCTTGATGCAATAGGGAACCACTGAAGTTTCTTCTACCTGTATTATATCCTTCCCCCAACTGAGAGGAGCAGGAAGCACATCCATCATACTGTCATCCAAAGGGTACTCGAGTAACCTTAACTCTCAGCCTCTAAGTCATCACAAATGGTAAACCTGAGGACATCCAAGGTATTGGGAAAGGAGGAGGCTACTTTGACATCCAGGGACTCTGTGATGGGGAGCTCAGGGCCTGTACAACATTCACAGCATCTTCTGATACAGCTCATTCTATTCCATCATGGGGTAAGGCATCCCAAGATGGAGTAAGATGGGGAAAAGGTCAGCCCATGATTTTCTTCTTCAAGTGACTTCAGCCACTCATGGCTAAGTCATACCTTTGCTCTTACCCATAACTGTCTTATTTACATGATCTAGAATTTTTAAATTGTTCTTTCAAAGCCATAACCCCGCTAATATTTCAATCTTTCCCCTTTCCTCCTTTCTCCTATTTTTGGTCCTTTGACTATTTATTGTATGATGTGTTTTCATGTTTCACATTTTAATCAGTTCCCAATATATTTTGGAGAACAGAATTCTATAAAAAAAAAACTTGTAGCAAAGATTTTTTTTCCCTTTGAATTTCAATTACAATGACTTTGTGCAAAAGTTTTCAATTTCATGTAATCAAAATTGTCCATTTCATTTCTTTTGATCTTCTCTGTCCCTTGT
Organism: Potorous gilbertii; assembly: GCA_028658325.1. NCBI lineage: Eukaryota > Metazoa > Chordata > Mammalia > Diprotodontia > Potoroidae > Potorous > Potorous gilbertii. The sequence goes on from CM053770.1 coordinate 524,229,792, forward strand.
TTGGTTAAGAGAGCTTTCCCTAGCCATAGTTGTGAAAACTGTCTCCTTCTCTGTTCTAAGTTGTTCATGATATGACCATTTTTGTCATTTGGTGCTTATGTGGCATGTGGTGTCAGATCCTGTTCTGTTAGGTCTAAACCTGATTTCTGCCAGATGAGTTTTTGGTTTTCTTGGTAGTGTTTGGAGAATAGTGAATCCTTATCTAAGTACTTAGAGTCTTTGACTTCAACTGTACTATTATTTTTTGTTTCTCTATCTTACGTACCTGAACTGTGCCACTGATCAACTGCTCTATTTTTTTTTTTTGACATCGTGTAGTTTTGGTGATTACTACTTTGTAGGATGGTTTGAGATGTAGACGTGCTAGGTCCCTTTTCTTCTTAATTCTTTTTCCATTATTTCTCTTTAGATTCTGGATCTTTTATTTCTCCAGATGAATTTTATTATTTTTTTCTTGCTGTATAAAGAAACTCATGGGTAGTTTGATTGCTACAACACTGAATTTTTTAAAAGATTAATTTTAGTAATATTTTCATTTTATTATATGTGCATTCCTCAACCATGATCAATTATTATTTCTAGAATTATTTAAATATGTCTTTATTTTTATAAAAAGATTTTTAGTTGTACTCATAATTTCTGTGTTGGCCTTGGTAGGTGGACTCACAAATATTTTATGCATTCAGTAATTATTTTAAATGACATTTCTCTTTCTATTTTTTGTGTTTTCTTCGTAATATAAAAAGGCTGATGACATACATGGGCTTATTTTATAGCTTGCTACTTTGCCAAAGTAACTCATTTTTAGTTGAATCTTTAGGGTTCTCTCAGTAGATTACTATATCATTTGAAAAAGTGATCATTTTTACATTTCAGTCCAGATCGAAATGTATATCCAAATTTTGAGTATTATTATTTGAAATTGACTCAGAATATTGATCACTGGTTTTAATGTATTGGAAAGATACACACATGTACACACAGAGCTTCCTTATAAACTATCAAGATTAAATTAGTTTAACCAGTGTTCTGCACATAGTAGGTACTTAACAAATGTTTGCTGAATTGAATTGGACTCACAGCTTATTTTTTGTTTGTAGTAAGTCTATCAGAAACAGTCCTCACACACTGTGGCTGTTACTATGTATAATGTTCTCCTGGCTCTGCTCACTTCACTCAGCATCAGTTCATATAATTTTTTCAGGTTTTTCTGAAATCCGACATTCATCATTTCTTAAACCACAATAGTATTCCATTACATTCATATACCACAACTTGTTCAGCCATTCCCCAATTGATGGGCATTCCCTCCATTTCCAGTTATTGGCCACCACAAAAAAGAGCTCCTATAAATATTTTTGTACATGTGGGACCTTTTCCTATTTTTATGATCTCTTTGGTATAAAGCCCTAGAAGCAATATTGCTGGGTCAAAGAATTTGCATATTTTTATAGCCCTTAAAAAACATCCTTTTTATATATGAGATCTTTCCTTTTTTTTCAACTCTCACATCTTCATTTTAATTCAACTAAAATATTAAGAAATCATGTTTTTCCTCCCCATAATCTTTTCTAGACTTTCCTCTTTAGAAAAGTATATAGAAAATCAAAAACAAAAAACTAGGGCATTAGAAAAATGGATTAAGGGTGGTACTCAAATTTGGAGCACATGCATTTCTTATGTTAAGATGTTGCCTTTCTGGTTTCTAGGAAATTAAAATATGAATCACAGATAGGAGTTTTCAGTCCTTGGACAAGAGAGGTCAAGGCAGGAACTGAGCAGTTCTACTTAAAGATTAAGTGGTGATTGCTCTAGAATTTGAATCCCAAACAGCATTTTGACGTATTATGATCTTTTCCTTATTTAAGATTGCTATAAATGTTACTTCAAATTATCTTGAGGTTGAGAGATGTCCAAGAGCATGAGGAGACTGTGTCAATTTGGACATTTCTCTCTCTAAGCTAGAAATGTTTGGATTTATAATAATGTTAAGTTAATAAAATTGTTTCTGGCAGACTTATGCTTGAAACATAGATTTCAGTATTAATATATTTTTCTTGAATACTTTCTTCACCCCCTATCTCATTGCGTAGGCCTCTGTTGTTTTTCCTGGACACTAAATGCTGGTTCTCAGTTTTAGAGACATACTATTTGCCACATTAAGGAAAAAGTACATTTGTTCCTTTTTGTTTGTTTGTTTGTTTTTAATAGAAATCAATGTTGTATTTTGTCAAAAGTATTTTTCTTCATCTAGTGATATAATCATGTGGTTTTTATTGTTTTTGTTATGCATATGATCTATTTTACAGTTTTGTAAATATTGAACCAACCCTAAATTCCTAGTATAAATCTAGCTCAATCATCATGTGTATATGTACATACCCAATACATACAATGTATGTGTATGGATACATAAATATATTTAATATGTTGCTGTAGCAGTTTTGCTAATATTTTATTCAATATATATGTGCTGATATTTACTAAAATATTGTTTTATTTCTTTGTCTTGTCTCTACTTGCTTTAGAACCACATTTGCATCATAGAATTTGGTAGGATCCCTCCTTTTCCTATTTTTGCAACCAGTTTATGTAACATTAGAATTATAACTACTCTCTTCACTTACTCTATCTTTTTTCTTAAATTCCTCTTTCTGTCCCCTCCAATTTCTCTATTTAATTGAATGTATTTCTACCCCAAACTCTTTGAGAATGTGCATTTGTTTAACTCTCCTTTGTACAGTTCAGAAAAGACTGAGATCCATGTGATACACTTTCTCTCCACCCTTTCCTCCATATTTATATACTCTTCTTATGTACCCACATTATGAGAAGTAGGAGGTGCTATTCCTTTCTTCACTTCTTCTATAGTGTATTCCTCTTTCCATTCTTTTTATTTCCTCTCTTAAAACTGCTGAATCAAAATAAAACCATATTCACACCTTCTATTTATCATGTTTAATTCTTTGTGACCCTGGAAGACATAGGATTCTGAAGGAAAAATTGCCTCTTCCCCACTCCCCATTAGAATGTAATATGTACTTTAACATCATTTTAGTCTTTTTCAATGGGTCAAATGTATTAACTTTTCTATGTTTCTCTTGAATTCTATGTTTGCATTTCAAAGTTTCTCATCAATTCTGGTCTTTTCATCAGGAAAACTTTAAAATCATCTGTTCCATTAAGGATCCACTTTGCCCTTTAGGATTATAGTTAATCCATCAAGATAAATGATTGTCAAGTGTTTACCTTTTGGAATATTTTATTCCAAGATTGTCTCTTCTTTATAGTAGCAGCTGCCTAGTCTTATATGATACTGACTATGGGTCCTCAGTAATTGGACTCCTTCTTTCTAGCTGCTTATAATATTTTTTCTTTGACCTGAAAACTCTGGATCTTGGCTATGATGTGCTTGAGAGTCTTCATCTTTGGGTTTCTTTCAGCAAGTAAACAGTAGATTTTCTCTCTCTCTCAAATTAACTTTGCCTCTGCTCCTCATAGATTTAGACAGTTTTCTTTTATGGTTTCTTAACATATGATATGTAGGTTTTCTTTGGTCATGATTGTTAACTTATGTCTCCTTGTTCTATTTTCTAAGTCAGTTGTTTTTAAAAAAAAATAGATATTTTACCTTTTCTCCTATTTTATTCTTTCTTTGGATTTTGTTCCAGTATTTTTTATTGTTGTCTCATGGAGTCATTGAGATATGTTTGCTTCATTCTAATTTGAATGGAATTCACTATTTGGGCAAAGTTTTTCATTTTTCTTTCTAGATTATTTATTCTCCTTCAACTCTTTCCTCTAGAGTTCTTATTTCACTTTTAACTTCATTTTTTTTTCAGTGTATTACTTTATTTTTTTCTAAGAACTCATATTTCTTGGAGCTAAGCCTTTTTTTCTCTGAAAGCTCTCCTTATATAGTTGTGAAATTACTCTTTTTTGATCCTATCTTAGAGGAAAAACTCTTGACCCATAGTCTTTCTTCATAGTATTTGGTTATCTTTTTCTTTTACTCATAATTTTAGCCTCAGTTTCTGGTTTGGGACTTTGTGTCAGGGATACATTCTATCTCCTGTACTTTTAGATGATTTAATCAGATGCTTTTTGGTCTTGGTCTCCATTTCCTAGGCTTCAGTCATAGGTTTCCACTTCCCCTGGTGTGTCTATGCCTACAGTCCTATTGGCAGGTTTTATTTTTCCCCTGGATCACCCAAAGTCAGAATATTATAGTATTTAGGGTCCTCTTCCCCAACCACCATCACTATCACTGCTATCTTGGTGTTTCAGTCAGAACACTACCAGTTCCTGGACCATCTTCATGGTCAGAGTTCTGAAAGTTTCAATGAAGCTCCCTGAGCTTCCCTGCCAAATTTCTCCAGGTATCCTAACCACCTGAAACCAAAATGCTATAGGGAATGCTCTGTAGTATCAAAGCACAGGCTCCTGGATGATTTACCTGTACCCATGCTGGCTTTCCTGGTAGATCCCTTTCTCAGTGTCTGTGAGATTCTGGTTTCTTTTCTTTTCTTTTTTTTTTTTTTGCATAGTCCTGAGCCAGGTGAAAAGGCTTACTGAGTAAACATGGGTCAACGGTCAACCCTAGCATTCTCCTCCCTGGCCTATAGAACAATCCATGCTTCCCTAAGGTGGAACCCACCCAACGTGTTATAACTTCCCTGGTGGCTGTTTTGCTATGACACAATTAAAGTTCCCTGTATGTGGTCTAAGGATACTCTTGTTGATTGGTTCATATTGATATGGGCCAATCCCGGCCCCTGCACTAGCCCATAAAGTCCAGCTTGGCCTCTGCTTGAGGCCCGGGCACACTATCCCACTGCATGATTAGGCCACCTCTTGCATGCTTATCTAGAGAGGTTGAGTTGGGCACAGGGGACCCCATGCATTTTACGTTCCTGAGTTGTAAATAATAAACTTTTGTCTCCAAACCCTCCAGTATTCAATGCATTCTACCCATTCAAACTTCTATCAAATACTTATTGTTGTTTCTATTTGGGTTTCTTATTTGGAACATTATTTGCTCAGGGGTACTTGTTGGAGTATGCATGGTAGATCTGGTCTTCTCTATGACCTTCTACACCTCCATTTTACCTGGATATCCCAGCCTATCTTTTTAATGCCAATAGTCTTTTGGTATGTGGCTAAAATCATGGAAGACCACAATCTTTGGAGAATTTAAGTTGAGGCTCAACCAAAGGGCAATGAAGACATGCATGCTGGACATAAACAGTTTGGGACAGATTACAGACTATGAAATACCCAGAAGTAGCATAGAGAAAGTCATAAGATGAGGGGGAAAAAGGACACAATGCAAGGGTAAGGGAGAATCAATGAACAGCCTTCATACTACAGGGATAACCCCATAATGTCAAAAGAACTCAAGGAAGACCATGTTGAGTGGACTTCCTACAATGGACTTATGGAACAGCATGAATAGGGGTTGCACAGGATGGGGAGACATGGATTGGTTACAATTTGCATCATGGAAGGGAGTATATGTCTCATTGAGATCCTAGATCCACTGGGTAATGGGATGTCTCCAGCACCTGCAACAGTGCTTGACACATGGTAGGCTTGACAAGTGTTTGTTGAATTGAATTGAATTAACGAATCTGTATAAGCCACAAAATCCAGACATTTTTCAGATTTGCTTATAAATCTTCTATAGGTATCTGAATCTTTTTGTGAGCAAACAGGTAGCAGAAAGGCAGGAAATTTTTAACTTATATTTATATAATAATAGGTTGTGTTTATCCTTCATTCTTGAAGAGGACAATGACATCAAGATGATGACATGACTTGCAGTTGACTTTGATTTGAGTGAAGGAAGGCTGTGTAAGGTTACCAACCTCACTTCTCCTGAGCCATCTGGGTCCAATGGCCTGATATTCATAATAAATAATATAAAATACTTTAGAACCAACTAAATACATGCATATTCCAAATTACCTCATTTGTGATTTTACCACACTTCCCCTGAGATCAGGGCTACAGAAAGAATTATTCCCCTTTTTACAGATAAGGAAAATGGCCTTTTGAAAAGATAAAAGACACATCCATGGTTACACAACTGACATGGATCTGGAACAGAATTTGAAGCCAGGTACCTTGACTGCAGGTTTAGCTCTCTATCCTCTATACTATGGAAAGAAAAGAAAAGGGAGGGAAGAGAGAAAATTACTCTTCAAAGAACTAACTCTGTGTAGACTACCTGACTTAGTGCCTCTTCTTTTTTCTAAATCTCCTTACTGCCATTCCCACCCATGATAGGCACCACTTCCAACAGAAGGTTCCCTGGGCTGACTAACCACTACCACTGTGAGTTTCTAGCAGGTGTCCACTTCTTCCTAGATTAATCCTCCAGTGACCTCGCCTCCCTCTATTTCCATGGAAGCCAGGCCTTTGAATTGGAGGTTCTGTCTAGGCTTAGACATCTCACCTCCAACGGCTGTCTTCATTTTTCTTTCAGTTACCCACAATGAGGAGGGGGGAAAACCCCAGTAGTAAGGAGTGATGGGAGTCACAGGACTTTGGGGAGAATGCCCCCAGCCTACCCAGGTGGGAGAGGGAGTTAAGATTATGGCTTAGGATCCATTACAGGCTCTTTCATCTGTCTACCTGTCAAGCATTCCATCTTTGTCTCCACCTATCTGTGTAGGGTAGACCTGTCCTCTCTATTTCCTAGGCCTGCTCTATCTACAGGACAATTTCTACCACTCCATGCTTTGACTTCAGATATCATTCCCTCAGGAATTCACTCTCCCTACTTTTTTGTCACTTAGTCTATCACTCCCCTTTTCAGTCTTGCTCCATATTTCCCTCTTTCAGGAATCCTGCCCTGACTTCCTTTATCCAGTTCTGTATCCCACCCCACCATCCCTTTCCACTCCCCCAGCTCTGATATTCAGGGCTCTATATAGCTGAAGAGTATAGTGTTCTCTATCTATTTCAATCTGTGGTTCTATGTCCTGTGTCTCCCTTTATATTTGGGAGTAGGGGAGGTTTCTTTAGAGCAAATGGTTTATCCCTCATCAACCTGGTAGGTCAAAAAGGAGAAGGAAGAGAAGAAAAGGGAAGAAGAGGAGAAAGAAAAAAAAGAAGATGATGGAGGAGGAGGAGAAGAAGAAAAAGAAGGAGAAGGAGGAAGAGAAGGAGAAGAAGGATAATCTATGGATGAAGAAGAGGAGGAGGAGGAAGAAAAGAAAAGGGAAGAGGAGGAGAAAGAGGAGGAGAAAAAGAAGAAGAAGAAGAAGAATCTATGAATGAAGAGGAGGAGGAGATTACCTCAAGAAGCAAGGAATCTGGGCAGATCTCAATTCCACATGGGCTTTCCTCTTCCTTTTCTATTCAGTGCTCTACCATTCACCATCATGCCTCCCTCAAAACTCAACAACTCCAAAACCTGTTGAGGTTCTGTATCTCACCCTACTCCTCCAGTTCTTGCCTAGTCTTCCAGGGTTCTCCTATTCTCCTAGCCCCTCCTGACCTAAGTGTGAATCCCTTCCTCTTCCTCTTAGAAGAAGGCTTCTTAACCTGAAAAGAGGGCGGGGGGTGTCTGTGAATTTTTAAACAATATTTTGATAACTGAATTCCAATATAGTTGACTTTATTTTATTTTGTGTGTATAAGAGCATTATTCTGAGAAGGGGGTCCACATTACTAGTCCACCAGACTAGTAATGAAAAAGGATAAGAACTCCTACCTTAGTCCCTCTCTGAGTGAGGTATAGTTTTTCAAATTGGTTTTTCTAGGGCTTAAGAAGTAAAGTAGGTAAAGCAAATATACTTTTTTTCTTCTCCTCCTCCTCTTCCTCCTTTTTCTTCTCTTCCTTCTCTTCCTCCTCCTCCTCCTTCTTGACCTCCCAGGTTGATGGGAGTCTGCTTTCAGTAAAGCCATAGTGGCAGCTAGGTGGCTCAGGAAATAGAGCACTGGGCCTAGAATCAGAAAGACCAGAGTTCAAATCTGGACTCAGATTTACTAGCTGTGTGACCCTGGGCAAGTCACTTAACTTATGTTTGCCTTAATCCACCAGAGAAGGAAAATGCCAAGCTACTCCAGTATCTTTGCCAAGAAAACCCCGTGAACATAGATCATGAGGTCATGAAAGTTGGACACAACTGAATGACTAAATAACAGGCTAGTCATGAAGGCCAGCAGAGCTTGCTGGGTTAATTCCAGTGAATCACAGTTACCAATCCTAATGACATCAGGAATAGACAATGCTCAGTTAAGTCCCTTGTTTGGACTCTGAAAGCAACATACATTTCTATCCTACAGAAGAGAAAGGACCATTCCTTCATAAAGGTCCAAGGGCAAGGTTCTCGATCAAGGAATTCTGTGAGGTAAAGGTGAGATGGAAGAGTGTTCAAGGCATGGAGGGGAGTGGGCACTTGTGCAAAAGCACAGATAGGGGCAGATAAAATGTCCCATAGCAGAAGAGCCAAGAGGTCACTTTGATTGGAAACATACCTTGTAAAGGAGAGTAATGTGAAATTAATCTAGAAAGACAGGGTAGGACCAGATTTCAAAGTGATTTTAAATACAAAATGGATGCAATAGGGAGCCATGGGAGCTTCTTGAGCAGGGGAGTAAGGAAAATGGCAGAGTATTTTATCAAGCTTGCATTCAACTTCTATGATTCTAAAACAAATGTTCTTTTAAAGATATTTTACTGATGTCTTTTGTAATATTGTCACCAGTATTTCTCCCACTTTTACTCCCAGAAAGCCAAATAAGTATTTTTTTAAAGACAAAATAAAAGGGGGGAAAATCAGCATAACTGATCAAAAAGAGTCTGAAAATATATGCCATGTACAACACAGGTGTACTTTTTACCAAAATAAGATGACTCCCCTTTGGCCCACCAGGAGGACACCGGAAACAACCATAGATGAGCAAAGTTTTCTGGAAAGTTCATCTACCCAAACATGGCCATTTGCATGCCCATGTCAAGTTACACATAAGGTCATCTTTTCACCCTGAAACAAATTTTTTTTATTTGTCTTGTCAAACCAAGGAGTGAGGGAAGAGTAAGGAAGGAAGGAAAAGAGGAAAGAGAAGAATTTTTAAAAGGAGGGAGAAGAAAAGGAGGTGAGAAATGTGTTTATTTGTTTAACTATACTTGTTTGTTATAAAGGAGAGTTTCCGGTGAGGGGAGGGGAATTGATGAGAAGTGATAGAGGTGCCCCCCGCAAAATGAACCAAAGAAAACAAAGAGAAGTTCAGAGAGGGGGGAGGGCACAAAAACAACTTTGTTAAGTTTAAATTGCATTTTTTTAAAAATTACCTAATAGAAACTCACGGTCATATTTAATTTTTTTTGCTCTGTATATTTTCGCACTTATGTTTGTTAATGATGGTTAAGTTCATGATATAAAAAATTAAAATAAGAGAAAAATGAAGATGAAAATATAATGAAAAGAGAGGAGAGAAAGGAAAGAAAAAATAAGTAAAAAAAATTAAGTCAAGTCAATAAATACTTACTAAGCATTGCATTTACCCAAGTATCAGGCATTTCCAGAAGGGAAATATGGAAAAGGAAGAAAAGGAAGGTGGAGCTTAGAAGGAAAGGTCAAAGGGGCCATGAAGCTAGTAGGGTTCTAGGACTGGGGGTGTGAACACTTTTGTATGAAGACTCCTGTTCTCCTGTACGGTTATGGGGGGAGGGGGGGTGCTGTCACACAGAAAGGAATGTGCTTTGGAGATGCTTGGCAAAAAGCCAAGAGGGGACCAGCCCCAGCAGGCTCTGGGAGCTCTAAGGGGAGGAGAGAAGGATCAAACAGGCCCCACAGCCAGTTTGGGGTTTGCCTGACACCTCGGCCTTCAAGTCAGATCTGTCTGGGGCGGGAGCAAAGGTATGTAGGAGCTGGCGGAGCCCCAAAGCAGGGGAACTTTGGGGAAAAACCTTGCCCTTCTCCAGCCCCCAGGGAGGAGGGGTTTCCACCATTGCTCTGCAAATCTGAATTCTCTTCGTCCATCTGTCTGTAAGGACAAGGTAAGCCGTGGCCCAGGTGCGTGCTGAGGGGAGCTGCCTGATGCTGGAGTTCCACCAGGAATTCAACCACCCTTTGAGCAGAGAAATTCCAGCCAGGAGAAACTGTCCAGAGGACATCAGTACCTATGTCTGGGAACTTGGCAGGGGGATTAAGAAACAGAAGAAAGGAGAAAGAAAGAGGAAGAGGAGACGGAAGTGTGTGTGTGAGGGAAGGCGGTGAAGCCGAGGATGTTCATTTTCAAACTTTGGAGATGACCGAGGGGGGCTGAATCCCCAGCATGTTGGAGTCCCCAGTGAGCTAGTGGTAGGAGGGAAAACATCCAATGTTGGAGCAGAGGTCCCGAGGGGGCAGGGCAACGTGACAGGTGTTGTCTGTAGAGATCATTTGGTTCACGCGCCTCCAGAAGGCAATTTCATAGGACCGGACTCTAGAACTGCAATTGACCATAGTGGTCATTTAATTCAACTGTCCCATTCTCCAGAGGAGTCAACAGAGGCTCAGAGATGTGATAGAACTTGCCTAAGGTCACACAGGTAGTAAGTAGCAGAACTGAGATTTGTACCCCGGGGTTCTGATTCCAAATGCAGAATTCTATCTATGCCATCCCATGAACCAAGTCCTGGGTTATTGGATACTTTTACCCTTCATGGTTCTAATAGGAATTCTAGTAGGACCAAAGAGTTAGTCTAATAGGGATCACACACACTTAGAGAACAAAATATTTATATGGATGAATGACTCTCAATAACAAAACAGTGTGATGGATTGGAAAGGGTAGATGCTGTTGTCCTTCATTTCCAAAGAGGACCAATAGCATCACAGAACAGCACTTGGAAGCAGGAGACCTGGGTTCCAGTTCTGGCTCTCGAACTGTGTGACCTTGGGAAAGTCACTTAAGCTTCCTAAGATCTCACTTCTCTCTCCTATAAAATGAGATGTTTGGACTAGAAGATTTCCAAGTCCCCTTCTGGCACCCTAGCGTCTCTGACCTCTGACCCAAAATCAACTAGAGTGTCCAATATTCAGGAAAAGGATGCAAAGTCCACCAATATTGTTTTGACACCTTACTGAATCTCTTTGGAATTCTACTCAATAAGCTCGTATGAACCACCTGCTCTCTCGCTAAGCACGGTGCTAGGGAAACCATCCCTGCCCTCAGGGAGCCTACAATCTACTGTGGAGCAAGATGAAATAAGTAAGTAGAAGATAATCTCGAAGATGGGAAAAGCTTTAACAATTCAGGACAAGGGTGAGGAACCTGCAGCCTTGAGGCCACCTGTACCCTTCTAGACACTTGAGTGTGGCTTTTTGACTGAATCCAAATTTTACAGGACAATTAAAATTAAGATTCAGTCAAAAGGTCACACTTAAGGGTCTAGAGTGTGGCCTCAAGGCTGCAGGTTCCTCACTCCTGATTTAGGAGATTAGAAAAGGCTTTGGGGAGGACATGGCCTTTTTTTCTGACAGAATTTTATTTTCTTATATTTTTAACATTCATTTGTTAAATTTTTGAGTTCCAAATTCTCTCTCTTCACTCCAGTCTCTCCCTCACCCATCGAGAACACAAGCAAAACCAATTTCCATATTAGTCATCTTGTAAAAAAAAGAAAAGAAAAAGAAAATTTTTTGAAGTGGAAAAAATACGTTTTAATCAACATTCAGAGTTCATGAGTTTTCTCTAGAGGTGGATAGCATTTTTCATCAGGAGTCCTCTGATACTGTATTCCATCATTGCTTTGATTCTGGACTGAGTTGTTGAAGGAAAGGACTTCTAAGAGGTGTGGATGAAGACGGATCATAGGGAGACAATCTGTTTGGAGGCAGGAGGCTGAAGAGGAAATGACAAGTTTGGGGATCAGTTTGCCTAGAACAATGAGTTATGTAGAGTCTGGAAAGCAGGGTGGGAGCCAGATTGTGGAAAGTTTTAAATGCCTGGCTGAGGAGTTGGTATTTTGTATCCTAGAAGCAATAGGGAGCCCCTGAATGTGTTTGAGAGGGAGAGTGACCAGATCCATGCTTTAGGAATATTAATTTGGCAGTTTTTAGAATAATCAAGGTAAGAAGCAGTGAAGGCCTGAATTAACTTAAGAGTCATGAGAATGGAGGGAAGGGGATAGAGGTGAGATATGGTGTGGAGATAAAATGGATTAGATGAGATGGGGTGGGGCAGAGATGAAAGAGAGGGAAGAAGATTTCTAGTTTCTCAGGCTCTCAAGTCATAAATTCAAGCTGAAACATTCTGCAAGCAAAGGGTACCAGAATTGTCTCCTGACTTATCTCAAAACCAATCCTTTCACCCGGCACCCCCATTCCCAGTCTCTCATGTTTTCTTTTATGGTTGAGGAAACAGTTGAATTGAGCTCTGCCTAATCTGATGGGGAGGTAGTCCCCGACCTTAGTGAGCTGATGAAGAAGGCAGATCAATACACCAAGGATCCACACAGGGTCAGAAACTCTCAAGATGACCAGAGCTCTAGACAATGGTACTAAGGAAACTGAGTCCAATTCAATAAGCATTTATGAAGCCTACTATGTGTCAGCTGTTGTTCTAGGCTCTGGGGAATACAAAGACAAGATAACACAATGTCTGCCCTCAAGAAGCTTAAATTCTATAAAGGAAAACAAGGAGCACACATATAATTACCAGAGGGAGGGGCAAAGTTTAGTACTAGAACTGAGGTTCCAAAGGACAATGGAAGGGTAGAGAAAAGTGGAATAGGGATATTAGAGGCATGCAGTGCTGCAGATGACTAGAGAGAGAAGCAGGGCATGATGGTCAGAGAAGATGAAGGAAAATTGGGTAAAGACTTTTTTGGAGAAAGGAGGGGAGGGTTTTAGGTCCGTACTTCAGGCAAATGAGAGTCCTTAGAAGTCTCCTGATTTATCCTGTATATATCTTGTACATACATAGTTGTTGTCTCTCCCACTAGCCTCTAAACTCCTTGATTATCTTTTGTTTTTCTTTGTAACCCTTGCATTTCACATAGTACCTGGCACATTGTAGGTACTTAATAAATATTAGTTGACTGACTGACTGTGTTATTCCTTTGCATCTTGAGATCTGAGCTTTCCAAGTCAGTCTTTTTTTCTTTGACACCACTTGTGTGTGTGTGTGTCTTTTTTTGTTTCTGTGGCTCCTGGATCCCAAGAAACACCTCCCCAACCCCACTGCCACCCATGTGGCCTTTTAAGAAACTTCCCTGTCCATCCCTCCTCCCTTCAGTCCCTGTGCCCAAAGAAGAGAGGCCAAACCCCAGTCTCCCTTTCTCCCCAATGTCTTCCCATAGTTTGAGGTCAGCCATTGTGCAAAGATGAATTGGTGCCTCCCTTGGGAAAGGAGACCCTCAGTCTCCCATCTGGTATACACATACATACTGCATCCTGTCAAGCAGAGGCTCCATTTTCCCTAACCATCATCCCAGCTCCCTGTAGAGCAGAGGCCTCCCTAGTGGTTGGTGAGCCTGGGTCAGGGAAGACCCAATTATAGTTGGAGCAGCTATCAGACCATCAGTCCTTGACATCCTTCCAGGGTCCTCTTTGGAAACCAGGGGTGGGGGCCAGAAGACCTTCAGATGGGATACTAGGGCCCCACCTACTCCAAAGTGGTGCCCAAAATAGCAACCTCTGAAACTTTCTTCATCTGTAAAATAAGAGGATTGGCCTCAAAAATCCCTTCCAGCTCTAAATCTATAACCCTATGAAATTAGGACTGGAGGCTTAGTTAGGCTCTCTAGTCAATGCAATTCCAGAAGGTCAGTGATGAAACCTGCTACCCACTTCCTAAAAGAGGTGATGAACTTCAGATACAGATACAATTACATTTTTTTGACATAGCCAATATGGAAATTTATTTTGCTTGACTCTGCATATTTATCACAAGAGTTTTGTATTTCAGTAGGGAAAGAGAAGGGGACAAAAAATAAGTACTTACTAATTGAAAGAAAATTTAATAATAATTTTTTTAAAAAGAAATGAGGACTAGCTGGAAATTAAGCAGCAAGATAGATAGAAATTAGACCTCAGGTCACACCTTCCTTTCCTCTTCCATTCCCACTAGTGCAGTGGCTCACAGTAAGCCAGTGTTCCCATCTTTGTGTCTCTCCGTGCCCTAGGTGTGTTAGACTGGGAGCTCCCTGAGGGCAGGGATTGCACCAACACCCTCCATCACATTGGAAGCTTCTGCCTCCTCCTTCCCCTGTCTCTCCCTGAAGTTTCAGCACAGAACTCTACCCACAAAACACACTAACCTAAGGTGGAGATGGAAACTTTGGTGTTACATTGGCCCAGATCTCTAAAACTCCTCCATAGTAGAACAATATGTACAGACAAGTCTCTCTAACAGGGAAGAATCTAGGCACAGCCCAGATCCGTACTTTCTAAAAGCAAAATAAACACACTTTCTCTCTTAATCCCCTTTGGGACATGCTGCCTCCTTTTTCTCTCTAGGTTCTCCTTGATCCTCCTCTCTTAGATCCAATAATCCAAGACCAGCAGGTATTCTGTGAATCAGGCAGAAAGGGCAAAATTCTCTCATAAAAGAGAATAAATGGTGGAAGAAAAGGAGGTGTGGTTCCTCTCTGGGACCCAGGATGCCTGGATTCCCATTCCCCATGATACTAATTGGGGAAGAGAGATGCATACTTCAAGTCACTGTCTCCTTCCCTCTCTAGCACCTCTTCCAGATCCACTCATATAACTGAAGTCAGTGCTGGGAGATTTTACCAAGGCTCTAGGAACCCCCATGGCCTGGCATTGTGAAAATATGTTAAAAAGGCTGAATAGAAATGTCCACCTATCAGAGGATACTTGAGGCCCTTTCCCTTTTCTCTGGGTACCTCCTCTCCATGCTCAGAGGAATTGTGGGGGAGGGAAGAAGAGGAAGGGGGCAGAGAAAAGGGATATTGCTGGGGCAAGAAAGAGTTCTATTGATTTCACAACAATTTCTTGATAATTTTTTCTCCCTAGGGAGGAAGTAACATTCAGGGTCACAGCAGGGAAACTGAGCCACTGAAGTAGTTCATCAAAATAGGTATTAAGTCAGGAAAACTCATTTCAGTTCCAGCTTTTGCCATTAACCAACTGGGTCAGTTTCCTCCTCTTACAGCCACAATGTTTTTTAAAATTTTTTAAATTGATACCTTTTGTTTTTATTTCACCTTCATTTCCAAATATATTCCTTCTCTCTCATCTGCTCATCCCTCATAACAAAACAAAACAAAAAAATTAAAAAGGAAAAAAATGTTTGGCAAAACTAACCAACACATCATGTGAGTCTGAGAGACACTATATGCAATGCTTCACACCCACAGTCCTCCATCTCTGGGGACCATCTCCAGTCATCCTAATGAATAGATCTAGTCACTGGACCCAGACGACTCTGGAGCAGAAAGTGAAGCTAGTGACCTTGCACAGTTCTCCCTCAATTAAATCCAATTCACTTTCAAGTCATGGCATCATTTTCTTGGAGTCATTCCTCTTTGAGAATGAAGGACATTCAACAACAACAAACCTCTACCTCTGCAAAGGAGTGGTGGAAGGGTGTAAATTTTCCTATCTCTTCTTCTGGACCAAGTTTGGTCAGTATAATCATATAGTATTCAGTTCCTTGTTTTTGTTTTTGGGATTGTTGTGGGTTGGTTTGTTTTTTTTTTTTTGCACTTTCCATTTATGTTAGCATAGTGATTGTTTATATTGTTTTCCTTATTTGACTTACTTCATTCTGCATCAGTTCATGTAAGTCTTTTCAAAAAAGATTTATGAAGAGGAAAAGGCAGAGCCAAGATCTCAGAGAAAAGGCAGCAACTCACCACAGTCTCTACAAAACTCCTTTGAACACATTTAAATAATGCAGTAAAACAATTCATGAAGCGGCAGAAGCCACAAAAGAACTGAGTGAAATAATTTTCCAGCCAAATACAACTTAGAAGGTCTGCAGGAAAGATCTGTTGTGCCTGGATGAAAGTGGAGCACAGTCTGGTGCAGACCACACCAGCACAAACTGGACCCCAGGAAACAAGGAGCAGGCCTTAGGAGCCACTGAATCAGCAGCAGCAGTTGCTGCTGCTTCCAGAGCTCTCAGCCCACAAACAGTAAAGGAGTTGAACCATTGATCAGAAGGAGATTACAGGGATCTCTTTACTATCATTGGGGGCAGAGCTCTGTTGCTTTGCCTAAACTCAGATCTGGGTGGCAGTCCCAGGGCAAAGAGGAACACTAGCTTGCAGCTACAGTGGAGCAGGGACCCTCATCACAGTTCCAGCAGGAAAGAGTACTTGTGGTCATAGACCAGGAGAGTGACAAATGCACCTCTCCTTAGATCATATCACCTTGGAAGAACTGAAAACTTATAGATCCCTAGAATTATCTCTGAAAACAGCTGCACAAAATCTCTGAAACTTGGGACAATGCACCCTCCACCCTGGAAGCAGAGTTCCACTTTAACAAAGACTTAACAATCAAGAAATAGGCTGGAAAAATAAGGAAACAACGGAAAAAATTTCTGACCATGGAAAGTTACTATAGTTACAAGGAAGATCAAAACACATACTCAGAAGAAGATAACAAAGTCAAAGCACCAACATCCAAAGCCTCCAGGAAAACTATGAATTGGTCTCAGGCCATGGAAGAGCTCAAAAAGGATTTTGAAAATCAAGTTAGAGAGATAGAAAATGGGAAGACAAATGAGAGTGATGCAAGAAAATCGTGAAAAAAAAAGTCCACACAAAAGATGCTGAAGAGAACAACACCTTAAAAAACAGAATAGGACAAGTGATAAAAGAGGTACAAAAAGCCCATGAGGAAAAGAATGCCCTGAAAAGAAGAATTGGTCAAATGGGAAAAAGAGGTACAAAAATTCATTAAGAAAAAACTCCTTAAAAAGTAGAATTCACTGAAGAAAAATCTCCTTAAAAAGTAGAATTGGACAAATGGAAAAGGAAATACAAAAAGCTCATTGAAGAAAATAATTCCTTAAAAATTAAAATTGAATAAATGGAAGCTAATCACTTTATGAGAAATCAAGAAACAATCAAATAAAACCAAAAGAATAAAAAAATAGAAGACAATGTGAACTATCTCATTGGAAAAACAATTGATGTGAAAAATAGATCTAAGAGAGATAATTTTAAAATTACTGGATTACTTGAAAGCCATGATCAAAAAAAGAGCCTACACATCATCTTTCAAGAAATTATCAAGGAAAATTGCCTTGATATTTTATAACCAGAGGGTAAAATAGAAATTGAAAGACTCCACCAACAATCACCTCCTGAAAAAGATCCTAAAATGACAACTCCTGTGAATATTATAGACAAATTCCACAGCTCCCAGGTCAAGGAGAGAGTATTGCAAGCAGCCAAAAAGAAACACTTCAAGTATTGTGGAGCCATAGTCAGATAACACAAGATTTTGCAGCTTCTACATTAAAGGATCAGAGGGCTTAGAATATGATATTCCAGAGGGCAAAGGAATTAGTGTTACAACCAAGAATCACCTACCCAGCAAAACTGAGTATAATCCTTCAGGGGAAAAAATAAACATTCAATGAAATAGAGAACTTTCAAGGATTCTTGATAAAAAGACCAGAGCAGAATAGAAATTTTTACTTTCAAATACAGGACTCAAGCATAAAAAGTCAAACAGGAAAGAAAAATCATAAGGGACTTAATAAGGTTAAACTGTTTACATTCCTACATGAAAAGATACTTGTAACTCATAAAAACTCTCTTATTATTAGGTTAGTTCAGGGTATATATAGACAGAGAGCACAGGAGTGAGTTAAATATGAAAGGATGGTATTTAAAAAATAAAATTAAGGGGTGAGAAAGAGGAATGCACTGGGAGAGAGGGAAAAGGAGGGATCGAATGGGATAAATTATTTCCCATAAAAGAGGCAAGAAAAAGCTTTTACAGTGGTGGGAGAAAGATGGAGCGGGGAGAGTGAGTGAACCTTACTCTCATCAAAATTGACCCAAGGAGGGAATAACATACACATTCAATTGAATATAGAAATCTATCTTCCTCTATGGGAAAGTAAGAGAAGAAGGGGATAAGAGAAAGGGGTGGGGTAAAGGGCTTATAGAAAAGAAGGTAGATTGGGGGAGGTACTAGTCAGAAGCAAAACACTTTTGAGGAGAGACAGGGTGAAAGGAGAGAGAGAATAGAATAAACAGGGGTGGGGCAATAGAATGGAGGGAAATACATTTAACAATCATAAGTGAAAAAAATTGAAGCAAGTTTCTCTGATAAAGGCCTCATTTCTTAAATCTATAGAGAACTGAGTCAAATTTACAAAAACAGGAGCCATTCCCCAATTGACAAATGATCAAGAGATATGAAGAGTTTTCAGTTGAAGTAATCAAAGCTATCTATAGTCATATGAGAAAGTACTCCAAATTTCTGTTGGTTGGAGGAATGCAAATTGAAACACTTCTGAGGTATTACCTCAAACCTATTATTTTGGCTAATAGTATAGAAAAGGAGAATGACAAATGTTGGAGGGAGTGTGGGAAAAATGAGAAATTAATACACTGTTGGCAGAATTGTGAACTGATTCAAATATTCTTTAGAGCAATTTGGAACTATATCCAAAGAGTTATAAAACTGTGTATAACCTTTGACCCAGCAGTGCCACCACTAGATCTGTACCCAAAAAGAGATTTTTTTAAAAGGCAAAAGGACCTATATGTACAGAAATATTTATAGCAGCTCTTTTATGGTGATAGAGGTTGGAAACTGGGAAAATGCCCATCAATTGGGGCATGATGGAGTAAGTTGTGGTGGATGATTGTGATGGAATACTATTGTGTTATAAGAAATGATAAGCATGGGGCAGAGCAGAAGCAGGGACATGCCTGAGCTCTCTCCACAAGCCCCTCAAAATACCTGCCAAAAATGACTCTAAACAAATTCTACAGCAGTAGAAACCAAAATGACAGCATGAAATAGAATTCCAGCCCAAGACAATCTGGAAAGCTGACAGGAAGGGTCTGTTGCACTGGACTCAGAGTGATGCACAGACCAGCATGGGCCACACTAGCACAGATAAGACTGGAGCAGACCTCAGGGCACTGAATCACTGGCAGCTGTAACACTTTCCAGACTTCTCAGAGGTCAGTGGGAAAGCTCATTCACTTGGGTCAGAGAGGAACATTGTCTGGCCCCAGCCCCAGGGTGGTGGCAACCACTGCTACAGTGGCAACTGCTTCTGGAATGCCCAGCCTACAAATGGTGGGGGAATTAAATGGCTGATCTGGGTTGCAGTCCTGGGTGGCAGTCCTGGGGCAAGGAGGAGTGCTAGTGTGGCAGAATTGGTGATGGCTGTGGAAAGGGAATCCTACTTGCAGTTCCAGGGCAGAAAAGAGTGTGTGGAATATCTCACAGATCAGGGTGCAAGCCAGGAGAGGAGTAAACACCTCTCCTTTGATCATACCACTTTGGAGGAATTTACAGGTCCCTAGAGATATCTCTGAAAACAGCTGCATAAAACCCCTGAAACTTGGCACACTACACCCTTCACTTAACAACGAGCTCAAATGTCAAGTAATTGGCTGAGAAAATGACCAAAAAGAGGCAATAAGTAAGAATATAGAAGGTTACTCTTTGGGTGAAAAGGTATTTTCTTATGATAAGGAAGATGAAAGGATACAACAGGAGGAAGAAGAAAGCATAGATCAAGGCTCCTATATCCAAAGCCTCCAAGAAAAATATGAAATGGTCTCAGGTCATGGAAGAGCTCAAAAAGCATTTTGAAAATCAAGTAAGAGAAGTGGAGGAAAAATTTGGAAGAAAAATAAGAGTGATGCAAGAAAATCATGAAAAATGAGTCAACTGCTTGCTAAAGGAGACCAAAAAGTGCTGAAGAAAATAAGACCTTTTAAAAATAGACTAACCCAAATGGCAAAAGAAGTCCAAAAAATCAATGAGAAGAAGAATGCCTTAAAAAGAAGAATTAGCCAAATGGAAAAGGAGAAAATAATTCCTTAAAAATTAGAATAGAGCAAATGGAAGCTAATGACTTTATGAGAAATCAAGAAATTATAAAACAAAACCAAAAGAATGAAAAAATAGAAGACAATGTGAAATATCTCACTGGAAAAACAACTGAACTGGAAAATAGATCTAGGAGAGATAATTTAAAAATTATTGGTCTACCTGAAAACCATGATATGAAAAAAAGAGTCCAGACATCATCTTTCAAGAAATTATCAAGCAAAACTGCCCTGATATTCTAGAACCAGGGAGTAAAATAGAAATGGAAAGAATCTACTGATCACCTCCTGAAAGAGATCACAAAACGAAAACTCCTAGGAATACTGTAGCCAAATTCCCAGGTCAAGGAGAAAATATTATAAGCATCCAGAAAGAAACAATTCAAGTATTCAGGAAAACATAGCATTTAGCAGCTTCTACACTAAAGGATCAGAGGGCTTAGAATATGATATTCCAGAGGTCAAAGGAGCTAGGAGTAAAACCAAGAATCACCTACCCAGCAAAACTGAGTGTAATACTTCAGGGAAAAAAGGAAATTTTAATGAAATAGAGGACTTCCAAACAGTCTTGTTGAAAATACCAGAGCTGAATAGGAAATTTGATTCTCAAATACAAAAATCAAGAGAAATATGAAAAGGTAGAAGAGAAGCTATAAGGGACTCATTAAAGTTGAACTGTTTACATTCCTACATGAAAAGATATTTATAACTCATGAAACCTTTCTCAGCGTTAGGGTAATTGGAGGGAATATATATATATATATATATATATATATATATATATATATATATATATATATATACATACATATGTGTGTATATGTATGTGTGAATATATACATATATACACACATATGTGCATGTGTGCATGTGTTTATGTATTTATGTATAGACAGAGGGCACAGGATGAGCTGAATGTGAAGGGAGAATACCTAAAAAATAAAATTAAGTGTTGAGGGAATGTACTGGGAGAAAGAGAAATGGAAAGTAGATTTAGTAAATCATCTCACATAAAAGAGGCAAGAAAGAGCTTTTACAATGAAGGGGAAGAGAGGGAAGGTAAGAGGGAATAAGTGAGACTTACCCTCACTGGATCTGACTTAAGGAGGGAAATACATATATTCAATTGGATATAGAAATCTATCTTATCCTGCAGGAAGGCAGCAGGGAAGGGAATAGGGGATGGAAGAAAATAGAAGAGTTGGCAGATTGGGAGAAGGAATAATCAGAAGCAAACACTATTGTGGGGGGACAAGTCAAGGAGAGAATAGAATAAATGGAGGGTAGGAGAGGATAGAGGGAAATGTGGTTAGTCTTTCACCACATGACTGCTGTGGAAGTGTTTTGCATGGCTACACATGTATGACCTATATGGGTGGGGATGAAGGGAGAGAATGTGGAACTCAAAGCTTTAAAAACGAATGTTAAAAATTGTTCTTGCATGCAACTAGGGAATAAGTTGCGCAAGCAATGGAGTATAGAAATCTATCTTGCCCTACAGGAAAATAGAAGGGAGGGGAATGGAGAATGGGGGTGATAGAAGGGAGGACAGATTGGGGAAAGAGGTGGTTGGGTTGTACACTGTCCTGGGATGAGAGGAGGGGAGAGATGGGGAGAAAATACGGAATTCAAAATCTTCTGGAAGTGAACGTTGAAAACTGAAAATAAATAAATTATTTTTAAAAAGATAGAAATGATGAGCAGGATGCTCTCAGAAAACCTTAATGGGCTGAATCAAAGTAAAATGTACCACAAAGTAACAGCAATGTTGTAAGATGATCAGCTGTGAATGACTTAGCTTTTCTCAGGAATACAATGATCCAAGACAACTCTAAAGGACTTAGGGTGAAAAATGCTATCCATCCCCAGGCAAAGAATGGATGGTGTCTGAACACAAATTGAAATATACTTTTTTTTAACTTTCTTTAGTTTTCCTGAGTTTTTTTCTGGTCTATGTTTTTCTTTTACTACATGACTAATATAGAAATATGTGTTGCATGACTATACATGTATAACCTATATCCACTTGCTTGCCTTTTCAGTGAAGGGGGTGGTGAGATAGGAAAGGAGAAATTTTGAAACTCAAAGTTTTTTTTAAAAATGCTAAAAATTGTTTTCACATGTAATTGGGGGGAAAATAAAATACTAAATAATTTTTAAAAGCCTTATAAAGACATATGAATTTTTCATGTTGATCAATTCTTACAACAATAGCTTGGAATCAAAAAAGATCTGAGTTCAAATCTTATCTTGGGACACTGTTCGATCCTGAGTAAGTCACTTAACCTTTTAGCTTCAGTTTCCTCATCTATAAAATGGGGATAATATTAGCATCTAATCTCCCAGAGCTGGTTGTGAGGATGAAATAAGATAATAGATGTAAAGCACTTGGCAAATCTTTCAGTGAAACATAAATGTCAGTTGTCATTATTAATAGTGACAGTCTAGTTAGGCATTCCCCCAGTCAATCCAACTCCAATGTTAAATGACCAGTGCACTACTAGGGCAAAAGAAGAGGAAGGTGTCTAGGAGTTAGGTTTCTTCCGCTGGAGAATAGACAAAGACTCCTGGTGGGGCGGGGGACAGGAGGTCCAGACCAGGAGTCTGGGGCAGGGAGATGGGTTGGAGGGAACAGGTGCAGTAGGCAAAGAAGAAAAGAAAATGGAAACATCTGACCCTTTACAAGCACCTATGTTCAAATGCTTCAATGCACAAATACATGCTTACATACACTTTCCCTCTCTTCCATGCATACGCATAGATATATTTGCACGCACATACACACACAGGGGCATACACACCCCTGGGCCCTCCTCCCCAAATGGCACAGCTCAGCGCAGGGTGGGGCACCACTCTCAGACCTCCCGGCACCTGGAGCAACCACTGGAACCAAACAAACCACTGTGGCTGCTCCAACCCTGGCTCCCTTAGTACCCCCTCTTCTCCTGCCAAGCCACAGCCTCTTCAGGAATCCCACCCATCAGGGTGCTGTAGGGGCTTAAGCTGGCTCTCTCAATGTATCCAGAAACCCCTTTCCTCCCCAGGCTTCTGCTCCTACTTCTCCACCTTCCAGAAGGGTATACTGTATGCTATGTCTTTATGTGCATCTAACCTATAACCCCAAGACTGAGCCTGGTGACTTTACACAGCCCTCCATCACTTAAATCCAATTCACTTGCATATTATGGCATCACCTCCCTGATGTTATGGTCCTCTTCCAGAACAAACAACAATATATGCATGGAATGGGGGTGGGGTGATCCCCGTTCTAGGCATTCACATTTGGGCATAGAAAAGCTTATAGAAAATGCAGGGAGGCCCATGTCTAAAGTCTGGGATCAGGGAACTTAGCCTCTGATGTTTGTCCATTGACAACCAAGAGCAAAAAGCCTAAAGTTTTTTGAGACAGAAGCCTAAATCTGGAATCTCTTGACTTCTGGCCCCAGAACTTGATCCCCTAGGCCGGCCTGGGAGCCTGCTTTACTCTCTGCATCCTGAGTAATTCATTGAGAAGACACCTCCCCCAAAGCACTGCTCTGGCCAGAGGTCCTAAGCTTCTTTGGAAAGGCAAGCTATGCAGGTCCTACCTGGTTTCTGAGATGTTTTCTTGGTGTACAAAGCACTGTGAGCTCCAGGAAGGAAGGGACTTTGTCTCACCAAAACTTTGTATCTCCTCTAGAACTTAGAAAGAGGATCATTGTTTAGCATACAGTAAATGCTAAATAAATGAATGATTTTGTAAAATTTTATTTTAATTTTAATTTATGGGCTAAAACAAACATTTTTGTAACATAGTATAAATAAAAAAGGATTGCACACAAACTGAAAATCTATTATATACAACTCGCTACTCCATTTACATATATAATAAATTTATATATATAATTTATGTATAATGAGTTTTTCTTTTTTTCTCCTCTGCCCCTTACCCTAGAGATGACTATTATTAAACACAAATAGGTATATGTAATTTTTTTTGTTTGATGTGTTTTATTTTTCCATCCCTCTCATTTTTAGATAGACCTAGTACTCATCCTACCACCTACCCCCAAACTCTCAGAATTGAAAATTCTCTGATAAGAAAACAAAACAGCTCAACAGAAAGAATCAATATATTGACTCTGATAAGGTATGCATCATTCTGCCCTCTAAGCTCCCCACCTTTCTACATTATCTGCTCTCAGACACTTGGGGGCCATCTCCAGTGGTTCTAATTTAGGTCTTGCCAGATGGCTCCAGAGGAGAAAGTGAGGCTAGTGACTTTGCATAGCCAGGCTTCACTTAAATCCAATTCACTTCCAGGTCAAGACATCATGTTGCTGATGTTACTGGTCCTCTCCAAGAACTAAGGGCAACCAACAACGGCATGTGCATGGAGTAGGGGTGGGGTTGGTCCCCATTTTAGAACAATCTTTAAGGTTATTACTGGTTTCTTAGATCTTCAGAGTCCCATTTCTTTGGGGGGAATCTTGTCATTTACATTATTGTGGTCAGTGATGAGATTGTTCTTTGGTTTCTGCTTTAGAAATAATAAGATAATATATGTAAAGTGTTTTTGCAAAATTTAAAACACTACATAAATGCTAAATATAGCTGTATCCCTTTAGATATTATGATTTTAATCCATGTTTTTTGCATGAATGATGTTCTGATTTGGGGCTACATCAAGCCATTGAGAATGAATGGTCAGGGGCTAAATTCTTCCCTCGGACCAGAGCCCTGGGGGCACAGAGGCAGCTGTTCTCTCTACACTGCCACTTCCCCCATGCCCAGGCAGTTACTGACCAAGACAACCATTTCTGTCTCCACAGGCATGTCCAAGACCATGCCAGGAAGTTCTTCTCACCAGTATCCCCTTTTAGTGCCCCCCTAGCACTGTCTGCCTCTCTTCATTTTCACATCCACCTGAGCAGAGCCATCACACCACCATCTATACCACTGTTTACACTAGGGTTGAGGGCCTCAGTAGGTGAGAGCTTAACTCAGCCAGAGAAACCAGTCCTGGGCAGAGCTTGAAAGATAAAGTAAAAGCGTGGGAGAACATGAGTCTGTAGAGTAGAAGCCAACTAGTACCCCCCTCTAGGAACCCCAGAGGGCTCATTGAGAGAGAGAGAGAGAGCAAGGTTGGCCTGCCTGACTCTATAACCCTTGGGCTGGGTGGCTACCCTCGGGGTGCCATGCCATGTCACCAAGGTCCTGAGTTCTGCCATATTTGGGGGAGGAGGGATAGTAGAAGTTTGGGACAGATGGTAACATTCTAGGGGGTACCTTAACATAAAAGGAAATAGACACCCCAGAAAGGGGGGAGAGTCAGAGAGAAACAGAGAGAGAAACAGGAGGAAAAGGAGAGAGGGAAAACTCTAATTACTGCCTGGCAGAGACAAGCTCTGTACTCTCCAGACTGTTTGATGTTTCTGGAGGAGGGGCAGCATCAAAGCAAAGAGGGAGGCAGGAAGATGGGGAGAGGAAAGAGCCACCCAGTTAGGACCCCAAATTCCTCCCCTCCCCCCAACTTTCCTGCTCTGTAGTTAAATAGGTCAGGAGGTGAAATGTGGCCTTCTAGAGCCAATCTCTGGATGATCTGCATGAACCCCAAAGCATAGCTGTACCATGCCCCACACCCTGGACACAAAGCAAGCTCTCCCCCTATCCCATAATACCCTAAGCACCAGCCTCTGTGCCTTTCAGGAGAGTCCCAGTTTTAGGTGAGTATATGAAACATGGAGCAAGGACTCTTCTCCAATGATGCAGTTAGAAAAGAGATGGGAAGGTAGAATTCTAAGCTCCCTCCATTGCCCAACCAGGAAGTCCCTCCAGTCAACTGACCTCGAGCACAATGTATTTCTGTTGTTTTTTCTTTTTTTAGTAGAGTGGATGATATCCAGGCAATTCCCCATTATCCACAGAGTAGCTCATTCACTTTCAAGCTCTTATTGCCATGGGTGTTGTTAAATCTTCCTCTCCTGGACTCCTATTCTTTCCCCATTCAGGCTACCCTGTGCCTTTGGCATAGAGGTTATCTATTTCCCAGAGAAGGCATGAACTGATTCTTCAGGCTTAGGCTAAGATTCTGTATTGGAAGGCAAGCAGGGGGAAGAACAAAAAACAAAACTTGTCGGAAGACCTGGGTTCAAATTTTAGCTTTGCTACTTACAATTCATATGACCTTGAGCAACTCATTTCCCACTTCTGGGCCTCAGATTTTTCATCTATAAAATGGCAGGGTTGACCTGGCTGACAGGCTCGAAGATCCTAATGAACTGGAGGCAGGATTGGAATTCGAGAGAGACTTCCTAGTTATGCGAATCCATAAACTATCAGGTTACAATTTAAAATAGAAAAATTGCATTTTACACATTGTTTCATTTGATTGTCAAAACAACCCTGTTAATAGTTGCCATTATTTTCCTTCTTTTATATAATGTAACTGAGGTTCAGAGGGCGTCAGTGACTTGCTTAGGGTCACACAGCTAGAACGTGTCTGAGACAAGATTTGGACCCACTACTCTATCTACGGCACCACCTCACTGCCTTGTTTGAGAATTCTCACTCATTCCTCCATCCCTTTCCCAATTCGAGCCTCCATTTCTCAGCCCCTCAAATCAACTGGTCAATCAAACCATATTTATTGAGTACCTCTTCTGTGGCAAGCCAAGGGTTAAATCTGCTGTCATCTTCTTAGCCTCCTCCACTGAACACTGAGAAAACTCTAGCCCTTTCCCTCAATTCATTCAAGAAAGACTTCCTGGTGACAACCATCATTGAGGTGTGTTCCCATTGAAGAGTTGTGCCTAATTCCAGAATGAGGGATTCTGCTTAGACTTGTAGATGGATACCCTGACTGAGAAGGGAGGGAGGGTTTCCAAGAGTAAGGTCCCAGTCTCATCTGTTTGGCAATTAAAGGAGGCAGGGAATTCATAAGGCCCAGTAGAGTCTGGGGGATGGGCTAGATGACCTTGCTATGGAATTGGGCTGTGACCACAGGGAACCTATGGAGCTTGGGGTGCCAATAGGGTGAAGAACCATCAGTCACCTAGCCTGAACAGTCCTTAGGTGGCTCTTGGCCCCATGCAGTGTAAATCCTACAACTCTGAAGAGGGCAGTATACATTGTACAGATTAAAAAACTCTGCCCCAGAGAGATTAAATAACTAGCCTATAGACACATGGCTAGTAAGTCTCACCCTTGGGTACAAACTCCTGATTCTAGGGCACTTGCCATTACCCCATACTGATGATCCATCCAGCTCCCCTTCCCTTGTCCCCAGACTAAAGCATCTCAGATAGAAGTAGACTAGTCATAGCTGCCCTTTCTCTGATTTTGCTAGCTTACTTAGGGTGGGTGTCGGGAGTTTCCAGGCACATCTTTGTGTGTTGTCTTCACCAATTAGAATGTAAGGTCCTTGAGGGCAGGAACAGTCTGGTTCCGTTTTATTATCCCTCGAACTTAGAGCAATGCTTGGAACATAGTGTGTCCTTAAATGTCCCTCCCTCCTTCTTCCCATCCGCTGTCTCTAGTACTTAATGGGCTTCAGTTAAAACTAAGTAAGAAGCAAGAGTCACAGAGGTCTCCGGCACGGTGCCTCTAACCATGCTGGCTGCCTTACAACATTCCCCGAGGGGTAGGAGAGGAAAAAGGAAGTTAGGGAGAGTGCAATCGAATAGCTTCTGCCTTCATGTCTCCTTTATCCCTGGGACAGGTCTCTTCCTCCTGCTGCCCACTTTCCAATCTCCCCTGCAGGCTGGTCTGCAAGGGAAATCTGTGGTGAGGGCACCACCTCCCTACAGGCTTTGTGTGCTGTTGATGCCAGCCGGGTGGGCTGGCATGGGGTGGGGAGAAGAAGGCAAAGACAGCTAATCCCCCCAGCGTCTCCCAGACGCCCACAGAGACCAGGGTGAGCTCTTTGTCTGCGAGGAGAGACGACAGGGAAGAACTAGTGGAGGTGGGAGGGGGAAGGTTGGGGGGAGATTGGGGATGACAGGGAGGAAGGCTTTCTCTTTTTGTCTGTCTCCCCGCCTTGCTGGAGGGCAGGTAGGAGCCTGCAGTGGGAGGGGGGTAGGTGGGGAGGGGGGAGAGAGGGAGATTAGAGGAGAGACACATGCTCACCAGGTTGGGGTCCCCTCCCTCCAGTCTGCAGAGACTGTGGCTTTGGGGTTGGGACAGGGTGAGACTCCCTGGGAGGGCAGTAGGGCATGTACCAGGGAAGGACCTGCTCTGTTTACCCTTCTCGAGGAGAGGAAAGAGCATCATGGCCTGCCCCCACCACATTCTCCTCTGACCTGGCCTCAGAGTTCCCCAGAGGTTTAGCTAGCCTCATCTCCATGCATAGCCTTACCAAACATAGTCACAATCACACTGGACCATCACACATACTGACTCCTAGGAGCTCAGTTTGTCCAACCACCCATGGTTTCCATCCCAGTCCCCGGAAACATAAGTAGCTTCACGTTAAATAAAAACACTTTTTGAAAAAGAGCAGTGGATTGTCTCCCAGGATCACAGTGATATCATCCCCTATAGTTATAGCCGTGTGCCCCATCACACACAAGTAACCTCACACCACACAATCAGACTCCTTAAAATAGTTGTACCTTGTCTCCTGGGAGCACAATTACACGGTCACCCAAACTCACAATCACAGTCACCATCACATGGAGCCATACAAATAGCTTCACACATGTCACATAGTTGTGCATTGGTATAGTCATACACAACCATCAAAACCACAAGTGTACAATCTGGTATCATTGCAATCGCACCCATCCCAATCCTACACAAATCAAGCTAGTTTCTCCTTGATGTACACGCCCATACAGTCGTGCACAGATAAAATCATGGTTTGTGTCTGTGTCTCCCACAGGATGCCCCCAAATCCTTCTTCTTTGTAGTGAAGAGACTACAAACATATTTGTTTTCTTGAGAAAGGGCAAAGGAATCCCATCCCTCCTCCTGTTACTAGTTGCATCTTGGTTGAGATCTGATGGGGTCACTCAGAAGACATCAAGTGAAATGGAAATAAGATTCCAACGGGGCCCTGCTTGCCATGAGTATGACAAATGTACTGTCCTATTGTCCCCTAGATTGTGACAACTGGATGGATAGAATACTGGACATAGGATCAGGAAGCCCTGAGTTCAAATCCTGCCTCAGACATTAGCTACATAGTGGATAAAACACCAGACCTGGAATCAGGAAGACCTGAGTTCAAATCCTGCTTCAGAGGTTTACTGTGTGACTCTGGGCAAGTCACTTACATCAGCCTAGGTGTCCTCTCTAAAATGGGGGTGACCATAATAAAACGTATTTTGTAGGGTTCTTGTAAGGATCAAATGAGATCACCTATGTCAAGTGTTTTGCGAACCTTCAAGGTCAATATACTTATATTATTAGTGCGTCTCCTCCAGAGCTCTGAGAGAACCCCTATGCTTGTAGCCTCTCTCGAATCTCCGTTCTTCTTGGCAGTTCTCACTTGACAGTTGAAGGACTGTGGACCAGAGAGGGGAAGAGATTAGCCCAGAGTCACACATGTAAGAAGTTGCTGATCTTGATGTCAAACCTAAGTCCTCTGAGTCCAACATTTTTCCCCCACTGTGTCTCAGCCCCAACAAGCACCAGGAGTCATCTGTAGTCTTTCGTCCCTGGAAGGAATGCCAGATCCTTCCCCAGGGCTCCTCTATTCTGCCCACTATCAGACTTCAGCCCTCGATTCCCTTCCAGAAGACAGTGAGACAGCCAGGGACGGTGACAGCCCCTCCTCATCCTCCCTCCTTCCAGCTTCTTCAACCCCACCCCTGCCTGGGCTCCTCGGCGGCTCGTGCCCATCCTGTTTGCCACTGGCATGCCAGGGGCCCTCTCTGTGGCTGGGTCCTAGAGAGGATGAAAGAATTCTGGCTCCTTCAGAAACCATGGCTAAATATACCCCCCTCACTGGCTTTCATGTGCCTAATTCAAACCAGCTGTAGGGCGAGACCCCAGCACTTCCGCCTCTCATATAGTTGGACTCTTCCCCAAACAGGCTGGGGAGGCACTGGAAGGAAGAGATCCCAGGAGGGAGGAGGTTGGGTAAAGGGGAGAGTTATAACCTCCTTTGGGGTCCTGGTAATAGGAAGGAACTAGGGGGTGTTGTCACTCTCTAATAACTTGCTTTTCTCAGATTCTTTAATGTTGACAAAATATTTTCCTCACAAAGACCCAGTGAGATTTTTAGTAATACTTAAAATATTATTATGCCCAACGTACAAATGAGGAAACTAAAGACAGGGGTGATAGAAGGAGCTCTGATTCTGGAGTTGGAGGGTCTGGGTTCAAATCCCACTTTACATACTTTGTGACCTTAGACAGGGTACCTAACCTTCTTCATCTGAAAAAAAATATTCATCAGGTAGCCTAGATGACCTCCCAGGTCCATGATACTACAACAGTCACTTCAGGGCCTCTGGCTAAGAAATGCCTAGGAACCTAAGTGACTTACCCAAGGCTACACAGCCAAAGCAAGCTGAAGTTAAAAGTATTCATCAGAGCCAGCTAAAACTGTCTAGTTTATCTAACTCTGGTTCGAGGCTTTCTTTCCACATCATGATGCTCCTTCCCCATCCTGACCATTAAAATAGGAGGTTCAGGTTCAGGGCAAAGAAATCGGGTTGTGGGACTGAAAAAAAAAATCATGTGGCATTCAAGGGACACTGGTAAGTGGGATGCTTGCCTCTATCCTAGTCTTGACACTGACTTTAGGCAAGCTTTAGATGTAGACACGGTCATAAATTCAAAAGATCTCCTCAATGGGGATGCAAGTCACATATCAAGGGCATGGAGACAAGGCTCTGGACATTAGGGCTGGGGAAGGTGGGGAGGGTGAGAAGCCAACTCAGGTAACTGAGTCAGGTAAGCTTCTTAGAGCAGGGGAATGTGGAACAAGGGTGAGAAAAGACCCCACTCAACTGGGACCAGTTTCCTCCTCAGCCCTTTGCTCCCCCACCCCACCCTGGTCCCTGTGAGAAGCCCAACATCTCAGGCCCCTCAGGGCCCACATCCTAGCTTCCCCTCCTTCTCCCTGTGGACTCCTCCCCTCCACTGTGGTCTGAGCCAGGCTATAGCTCCCACGCCCTGCCCAGTTTAGCTGCGCCCAGCCCAAGGCCCCCAAGGCCTGCCCACTCTCCTTGCTGAGCCCAGAGGCCTGAAATAGGAAGGAAGAGAAGCCTAAAAATATCCCTAATTACAGAGGGGCTGCTGGGGGGTGGGGGTAGGGGGCGGGCGGCCGGCTCCTTTCTGGCTCCTCAGCCCAGCCACGCTCCTGCTCCCACTCTCCCACTCAGGGCCTGGAAGGAAGCAACCCTGCCCCTCCCTGAGAGGCCATAGCCAGGCCTGCCAACAGAACAGAGTGGCAGCCCACCCACCCCCATCAGCACACACAGGACAGCAGGCTACAGGGCAGAGATTCAGGGGCACAGGTCTCTGTTGCTTCCTCTCCTACCTCCTCAAGCAAAAGGACAAAAGGAAAAGGAAGGGTGGTCTTCCCTCTGCCCCTTAGGCCCTTAGGGTCCCACTGCCCTTCAGAGGACCTCCCCAGCATCCAGAATGCACCAAGGTCTGCTTCTTCTCTCTGGGACTTGACTCTATCCATTCGAGCTTTATCCAGATCTCATCCACACTCCCCTCTTCCAGAAACCTCCCCTGACTCCAGTCACCTGAAGCTCCTTCTTTTCTCTTCTCAATTCCTTCTCTCCCCACTGAGGAGAGATGCTCATAGCTACAAAGTCTGGCTCAGTATCTGCTTCTGGTCTTTCCCTCTCCAGTGCCTTCCTCTCATTTACCCTGTATATATCTTACATATACACAGTTGTTTGCATATGAGCTTCCCTATTAGAAGTAAGCTCCCAAGGGCAGGGACCCTGTGTTTGCCCTTTCTTTGTATCCCCAGCACTTAGTTGGATGCCTGGCACATAGTAAGTGCTTAATAAATGCTTGCTGACTGTTTCCTCCACCAGATCAGGCAATTACATGGGCAGCCATGAGCGGACATATAGAACACTCAGGACAGTGACAGAGATACCAACACAGAAATGCCGAGAGTGTGAGAGATTACTAATATGATATCTATCGAGAAGGGGTGAAAGAGCCCAGAGTAAGAGGGCAGTCTGAGTTAGAGGAGTTAATCAGAGAAGGTGTCTTGGCAGAGGGAAGCTGGGGGAGGCAGGGCGCTCTGGAAGAGGAGGTCATTGACAGGAAAAATTATGACCTGTCCTATTAGGTTGGTAACATCCCCTAATCTCCATTAGAGTCCGCTCTCCCCTCCCCAAACCCCAACTCTCAGGCAGAAGGTTACCCTCAGCCCCATTTCAGAGCTTTTGCTCCTTGTCCCCCCAGCCCTAGCCCTTTGCTGGACTAGTCATTACAGCCCCAGGAAAGCTGTAGATGGACAGTTTGGGAAGGATTAGACACCACAGGAGAGCAGGGAACTGGAAGGCTGGGATGAGGAGAGCAACGATGGGGAACTGTCTCCATCTTGTGGCCACAGATTTAAATGACAGTTCTCCCCAAACCTCTGAGGAGGAAAGTGAGGGGAGATGGGCAAGGAAAACAGGGTCTAGAAAGAAAAAGAGGGAAAGGATGGATGGATGGATGGATGGATTTTTAAGCTCTTACTATGTGCCAAGCACTGTGATAAATGCTTGGAAATGGAAATAAAACCAGAGACAGTCTCTACTCTCAAGGATCTCACACTATAATCAGAGACAACACCATAAAAGAAAGTTCATTTGCAAGGTGGATAGAAAGGCCCTGGGGTCCTTAGGCTACTACACTAGGTCAGATGACGGTGGGGTTGTCTGCCCTGGTGGTAAGGCCTTTGGACACAGGGTAAGGGAAAAGAGGGGCAGAGATAAGAGAGGGAAATGAGAGATTGTGCAAGGATAAAAGAAAAGGTGGCCCCCTACTCAGTTCAACAAGACATAGAGCTAGGTTCTGAGAATACTTGGACAAAAAGGAAGTAGTTCATGGTTCCATCGTATTGGGTGGGAAGGGATAAACGGACAATGGAAAATATGCAAAATACAATTTGAGGAGTGGACTAAGTAACAAATAAGTAAGAGGAATCAGAAAGACTTCCAGGAGGAGTCAGAAGAAGGAACAGAAATGTACTGAGGGCCTACTATGTGCCAGGCCCTGTACTAAGCATTTTTTAATTGTTCTCTCATCTGTTCCTCACAACAACCCTAGAAGGTAGATGTTGTTATCATACCCATTTTACAGATGGGAATTGAGGCAGACAAAATGACATGCCCAGGGTCATATACTTAGTGTCTGAGGCTGAGACTTGAATTTAGGTCTTCCGGGCTCAAAGCCCAGATCTGTGCACTACGGTACCATCTTGTTGCTGTGTAGTCATTTTTTCAATTATGTTCAAGTCTTTGGTGACCCCATTTTGGTTTTCTTGGCAAAGATACTGCAATGGTTTGCCATTTCCTTCTTCAACACATCTTACAGATGAGGAACTAAGATAAACAAGGTTAAGTGACTTGCCCAGGGCCACACAGCTATTAAGTGTCTGAGGTCAGATCTGAACTCAAGTTCTCCTCACTCCAAGCCCAGTGCTCTATCCCACTGCACAAGCTAATTTGCTCTAGATTATTTGCCTAGTGACCAAATACTGTCAAATACCATTTAAGAAAGGGGATGGTCCTAGCTTGGATCAAATGAGAGAGAGGCCATTGTGTTTTTTTTTCAATAGCCCCATCTTTCTCCATCCTAACCCCTGACCCCCCAGGTCCGAGGATGGAATCCCCCTCTTCCTTTCTAAAGGGAAAAGCAGGCAGTTTCTAAAGCTTAAACTCTGAGCACAGGCCTTGGTGTCTTTTGGGGAAAGTTGCCAAGCTTTGGCTGGGATTGAAGAGACTCACTAACCCATGTCTCATGTTCACTTCCCTGTGCCATCTCTGCCTGATTTCCAGGTGAGAGAGGGATAGGTGTTTATAATGAAGCTAAATCCTCCCTTAGGAAGTCCCCAGTGGTCTGAAGTGTGGGCCAAGACTGTATTTTAACAAGTTTGGTTTTTCTTTTGAGAAGTAACTACCATGTGCAAGACACTGTTCTAAGAGACAGGGATACAAAGAAAAGTAATCAATCCCTTCCCTCAAGGAGCTTATACTTAGGGGTGGGCAGTGGGAGGAAGAGGTGACATGTACACAGACCAATATAATACAGTAAAGAATGGGGAGTAGTAGAGACAAGAAAGAAATTAGACAAGGTATTCTAGAAAAATTAGAGGACAAAGACAATAATTTGGAGGGGAGACGGAAGAGAGACAAGAAAATGTAACAGCCTCGGAGGAAGATTTGGGGCAGGGTAAGAAGGAAAATCCAGACTTGTGCTCTCAATATAGGGCACTCCCAGTACTCCAATAACGCAGACTGTCATCACTTCTGAAACACTGAGGCTTAGAAGGCTGCCTGAACCACTAAAAGATTAAATGATTAATCCAGGGTCACCTTGCTAGTACAAGTCACAGGATTCCGGATTGCAAGGCATCTCAGAAACTATCTAGTCTAGAAGTTCTCAAGCTTTTTTATTTCAAGATCCCTGTACAACACTTAAAAATTCTTGAGTTCTGCTGCCCCTGCCTCAAAAGAGCTTTTCTTATGTGGATTATAGACATGGTTGTTCAGTTGTTTTAGTCATGTCTGACTCTCCATGACACCATTTTGAAGTTTTCTTGGCAAAGATACCAGAGTGGTTTGCCATTTCCTTCTCCAGCTCATTTTATAGATGAGGAACTGAAGAAAACAGGGTTAAGTGATTTGCCCAGGGTCACATAGCTAGAAAGTGTCTGAGGTGGATTTGAACTCGTGAAGATGAGTCTTCCTGAAGCCTAATTCTCTATCTGTTGTGCCACCTAGCTGCCCTATCTATAGATATTTACCATGTTTTAAATTAAAATATTACAATGAAATTTCTATGAAAATAGTTTTGACCTTGAAGACTAGTAAAAAGAACTATCAGTTGTCCTTCTATTACACTTTGAGAAGCGATGATGTAGTTCAGTCATTTTACAGACAAGGAAACAGGTAGAGTAAGTAACTTGTCCAAAATCACAGAGAGTATAAGTGAGGAACCCAGGTTCCTCTGATTCCAAATCTATTTCTTTTTTTTACTACACTGAACTGAAATCAAATGATGACATTTGTCTGAAGCAGGATTTGAACCCAGGGCTCCCTAACTCTAAGTCTGGCTCATTGTGCTACAATATCCTTCTTAAAGGAACATAAGAATTTTAAAAGGTTGATTGGAGGACAAGGGATGTGGATAAAGGCACAAAATGTTAGAACAGGGACACAGATGGATCCTAGATAGCCATAGGATCTACCTACAGTAGGGTGGCCAATTATCCCAGCCAACTCTTCTTCTATTTCCCCAGGGACATCCCCAGACTAGCTCTCAATTTCCCAATTCTAGTCTATCACCTTGTTTTCTGAGCTTAGGGCTTACCAGTTCTTGGAACTCAGAAGGGGAACTCTCTTCCAGCTGCATCCCAGGACTAATCTGAGACGATCCATCTCCCAAATCTAAACAGGTCAGGTCATGGTGGTTGGTGCCTGCCTACAAATATACCTGCATGGGCAAGGTGAATAAGATGGTGAAGGCAGAAATGTAGACTCATTCCCTTTATTTCTGACTGTTTCCATCATTATCACATACATACAAAGATACTTTACACTATACCTTGGCAACTGAATGATGTGCCTGGTCATCTGGGATGGGGGGGGGGGAGGGGAGAGGAGAAAGCATCCCACCCATGAAGAAAGTAAGAGGTCTGGGTCCCTCAGCCTCACCTTCTTTCCACCCACCCCCAGTCCATATCTCACTGGTTGCTTCCTTCCAGGGGTGGGAGGTTGGGAAGGCAGACTTGTTTACTGCTTCTCCTCAGGGCAGTGGTGATGAGCTCAGGTTGGCAGGGTGCCTTCCCCCTGGGCAGGACCAGGCTTGAGTCATGGGGGTCAGATGACTACAGAGGCTAAATCTGGCCCCATCCCACAGCCCCCAGGGAGTAGCCTGGACACCCCACCCCTAGCTGGGGTGGGACACCATCCCCAAAGCTGGTCAGATACCCCTGCCAAATCTAGGCCATAGGGTAGAGTGTCCAGCAGCACAGATCATGACTGCTCTCTTTCGCCCAAGGCAAAGGGTGGGGACTGGTTTCCCCATTGGCACCTGCATCCTTCCTCTTACCCCCTAAGGAAGCCTCATCCATAGAACCCAATGATTGCACTCTAGGAGAGTATCCATACCTCTATATGTTGGATTTTCAAATTGTAAAATATACCTTCTTTACTATTCAGTCATTTTAAGTTGTGCTCAACTCTTCGTGACCCTATTTGGAGTTTCCTTGGCAAGGATATTGGAGTGGCTTATCAATTCCTTCTCCAGCTCATTTTACAGATGAGGAAATTGAGGCAAACAAGGTTAAGTGACTTGCCCAATAAGTATCTGAGGCCAGATTTGAACTCATAAATATGAGTTCAAACCCAGCTGTGCCACCTAGCTGCCAAACTATGCTTCCAGCCATATTCAAAGTTCCATGTTGTCTTGGAATTAACCAGGAGTTTAAAACCAACTGTCTGAACTTGGGCTAGTTACCTCCCCTTTGAGGACCAGAATGGATTTCAAAGGACATCTTATCCAACCTAGGCATAAAAGGAAAAGAGGGCATTTACACTCTGCTTAAAGACCTCCAAGGAGAGGGAACCCACTACCCTCCTAGGTAGTCCTACTCAGGTATGGACATCTCAGGGTTAGAAAGTTGATCCTGGCATCCAACTTAAATGTGCCTCTTTGCCACTTTGACCTATGATTTTTGGTTCTCTCTTCTTGGGTCACACAGGACGAGTCTAATTACTCCCCCAATAACAGCCTCTCAATACTTGAAACCAGTATATCATATTCTATACCTCATCCACCTCCCCATTCCGAATCTTCTCTTCCCCAGGTTAAACATGTTGTTTCAACACGTTCCTTATAAGATATGGACTCAAGGTCCTCCACCATCCTGACTGACATCCTCTAGACTCTCTCTAGCATATCAATGTATTCCTTAAACCTAAAACTAGGCACAATATTCCTGTCTCTTAATGCAGTCCAAAATTATATTAGGATTCTTTTTGACTGCCACATCACCCCAGCTCATGGAACTTATAGCCCACTAAATCCCCCAGAACTTTTTCTGAACAACTGATGTTTCTCCATAGCTCCCCTGTCTTAAACTTATAAAGCATAAATATGGTTTGTATATATATAGAGATATATATATACACATATATATTTATAAAGTTTATAAACTTATAAAGTTGAATGTTTGTACCCAAGGGTAAGACTTTACATTTATCACTATCGTATTGCATCTTATGTGATTTAGCCCAATGACCTAAGCCTGTGGAGATCCTGTTGGATCTGAACTCCATCTTACACTGTGTTAGCTCTCTCTCCTAGCTTGGTGTCACACATTTGTTAAACATGCCATCTATGCCTGTTCTTTTTTTTAACATTTAATTTTTATTCTATATTTTTTCAATTACATATAAACAAAAAATTTTAACATTCATTTTTTAAAATTTTGACTTCCAAATTCTCCTCCTTCCTTCAGAAGGCAAGTAATTTGGTATAGCTTATACATGGGTAGTCATTATGCCTTTGTCTTTTAATAGTCATTTATAAAAATGTTAAAGCAGCACGAAGTCAAACATAGATCCCTAGATAATCCACTGGAGATTTCCTGCATTGATGACATTGAACCATTAATAACAACTCTAACTGAAGCCGTCCAACCCTATCTGAATCCATCTAATTATATCATCATCCAATCTGTATCTCTCTATCTCCTCTGCAAGAATGGCACGAGATACTTTGCTTTGCTAAAGTCTAAGTAAACTAGAGCCATGGCCCTCATTCCCCTCATCTACTAGTTTAATAATGCTGTCAGAAAGGGAAATAAGGCTAGTCTGGTGTGTCCTGCTCTTGATGAAACCAGCACCCCTTTGAAATCTCTGCTTCCCTCTCTAGATGTTTTACAAGATCTCTTTAATGATCCATTCTAAAATTCCCAGGTATTGGAGTTAATACTCAAGGTCAAGGTCAATGGCCTATAGTTTGTAACTTCCGTTCTCTATTTCAAAGTTTCAGGCAACACTTGCCTCTCTCCACTTCTCCTTCAGTCTACATCCTGTCCATCTTCATGCCATCTCCATTGGTTCCATTCTAGCCATCCTCCCCACCTGCTCTTCAAAAGAACCTTGGATTCTGTTCCCTGGAACCATCCTGGGCTCTCACAGGTCTTGAGGTTGAATTCATCATGGGTGGTATCTTACTCTCTCTTTACTTAGCTTGGGTATCAACTCCCTATTAATTATTTCCTCCACCACCACCCCCAACATTTCTAATGTAAAGATCATCTACCTTGGTAGACAAAAAAGAAGCAAGAGAAGAAATTAGCAGCTTTCTTTTATCCACCTTTTTCCGCCAATATAGCTTTTTTTTTTAATGGCTGTTGTTCTTTGCCCTTATCCTTACTCACTTCCTTACCTCACTCTGAGCTTTAGCATTTTTGGTCTTTTTTTTGTCTTCCGTACATTTTTTAAAAACTATGAGTTGGTGAGTGAGTTCCCTGTGCATCCACATGGATCTTGTAAAAAGAAATCCATCTTCTTCTTTAATGGAATTGTTTCCTTTTGTGTCTTCAAAGCCTTCTCCGTCCATCTTGTTGATGACATCTTCTGTGGCATTTAAATCCCCAGAATCCTACTTAACTTTTCTCTGAAGCCTCTGAAATTTACTTCCTCAGTCCAAATTCTAGGGTGCATGTCACACCTCCATTACAAACTCTTGGAGGGAATGGCTATTTTTCCCATCCTCTCTTAGGATCCTATCACTTCTTCCTTGTCAGTGAGAGGTAAATCCAGGGTAGAATTTTCCCCTTGTTGGCTCCTCTATCTTTTGAAGGATGAAATGGTCCTTAAGACAAGTCAAGAAATTATTAGTCATCTACTTTCAGGAGAGTTTCAGCAGCTATCTGAATAATTGAAATTTATACACATATATGTATACTTATTCATATGTTATGTATATGTGTATACACATATTTATTTTGTGTATATGATGCAAGTATATGTGTGTATGTATATGTATGAATATATCATATATACACAAATCTATACAGAGGGATATGCCATGCCTCTGTGCCCAGCTTACGATATATTTCCCAGACTCCTCATCCATTTCCTTTTTCTGGTCATGTGGTCTGCAGCAGATGCTCCAAACACTAAATCACTTTTCTCCTCCTTCATTGACCTTTGTTCCATCATGCTTTTCCCCTTGGGTTCCTGGATTTCCTCACATGATTATACCTCCTTTCGATAAGTACTAACTCCCCACCCTTTTTACCTATCCTGCTTCTCTTTAATAAGGTGTACCCTTCTAGAGTCACATTCCAGTCATGGGTTTCATCCCACCAAGTCTCAGTCCTACCTATGAGATCAAATTCACCTCACTGTGTTAAGTGCTTTAGTGTTTGTTGCCTAAACTTTAGGCATTTGTATGTGGACATTTGAGGCCATGGGTTTTTACCACTTTCTCATTTCTTATATTTGAGTCTTCTGTTAACTTCTGGGTGTCTCATCACTCTTTTCTTTCTCCACAGTAGCTACTCTTGATGGTATCTGACTTGGGGTGGGGGGAGTGATATACACAGATGCTCTTCTACTTCCCCTCTCTCTATTGTTTTTATGATCTCAGACATGGCTGCTGTGTCATTTAGCTTTATTTAAATGTTTTCCTAAGGGAAAATGACTATGCTGTAAAAGAAAAAAGAAGAACAACAAAAAGTTTTAAGATTTTCTTTTTTATTATTATGAACTTGAAAAACTTCCATCAACACAAACATTTTTTTATATTAAAAAAAAACATAAAAAGAAGATTGCCATCTAAGGTAAGGGGGAGATGAAGTAGAGAGGGAGAAAATTTAGAACGCAAATTTTTTTAATGATTTTTTAAAATTGTCTTTACATGTAATTGGGAAAAATAAAATATTATTTTTAAAAATGCAAAAAAAAGAGGATTGGATATATATGACTCTCCATGTATAGCTTTAAAAAAAAATAGTAGTTCCAATACTGCCTTACTTTTCTGTATCTCCTGAATTTCTTCCTGTTGCTTTCATGTATTTTAAAAATATTTCATTCATTCTTTTCTTTTAAAAAATAAATTTTTATTGATAGTTTTTGTTTTTACATTCCCTAACCTAAACCTTCTAAATCCCTAAAACCCTAACCTTCTGCCAATATCCTTCCCCATTCTCAAGGCAGCTGGTTTATGCAGTGGATGCTAGGCCTGGAATCAGGAAGACCAGAATTAAAATCTGACATCAGAGACTTACTGACTACATGATCCTGGGCAAGTCACTTAACCATTCTCTGTCTCAGTTTCCTCAAATAAAATGGGGATCATAAGAGCACCTACTTCATAGGATTATTGTAAGAACTGGATAAGATGATATTTGTTTGGTACATTGTAGGTGCTTAATAAATGCTTATTTCATCCCACAAACCATCTATTATATAAAAAATATATTTTAATAGAAAAAAAGAAGAAAAATCAGGAAAACCTATCAATACCTCAAAAAAATTTTTTGAAAATATATGTAATGTTCCACACCAATAGATCTTCCACTTTTGCAAAGGGGTAAGGGGTGGTATCTTCTCATATCTCTTCTTTGGGGCTATGCTTGTTCTTTGCAATTTTGCAATATTCACTTGTATTTGTTTTGGGTTTGTTGTTCTATCTATTTAAATTATTAAAGTCACTGTGTATGTTATTATCTTGGCTCTGCTTAATTCATTCTGTATCATCATGTAAGTCTTTCTATGCTTCTCTATATTTATCGCATACATCATTTCTTACAGTATAGTAATATCCAATAGTAATATGTTTAAATATCACAATTTGTTTAGTCATTCTCCAATCAATGGAATTGTTTCCAGTTTTATGCTACCAACAAAAAAATGCAGCTATAAATATTTTGGTGTATTCTTATCAATGACTTCCAAGAAGTATATGCATAGTAGTAGAATATCTAAATCAAAAGGAATGGCCATTTTAATCACTTCATTTTCATGATTCCACATTAACTTTCCCAAGTTGTTGTACTGATTCACTGTTCCACCAACAATGTACTGGTGTGCCTATCTTCCCCAAACTGCTCCTACATTAATGATTCCCATCTTTTTTTTTTATCTTTGCCAATTTGCTGGATAAAAAGGTATACCCTAGTCCTTTTAGTTTAAAGTCTCTTCAGTTCTCAAGTTTCAAGTTCCTCCTGAGTCCAATCTTGGACATGACAGTGTCTAAGGTCCCTCCTAGCTCTAAAAGTGTAGCTTCTGTAGTTCTGCAGTCTATGGATCACATACAGCTTTCCTCTACGTGAGAGTTGACCACAACACAAATAGGATTTTGAGCTGGAGGGGAACTTTGACATCATCTAGACCAACTAGAAAGGACATATGACTTACCCTAGGTCAATCAATAACAAGCTATAGAATCAAAATTTGAATCTAGATCCCTTGACTCTAAATAGCAACTTCTGGATCACCCATCTTCCTGCATCCCTCCATTTGCACGGATAACTGAGGATCATAAGATCATAGATCTGCAGCAGGAAGGGACCTTGGAGAAGGACCATCGAGAACAAGCTCATCATTTAACAGAAGAAACAGAAGCCCTGAGATGTTACATCTTAAGACATTAAGTGACTTTCCCAGAGTCACATAATGGAAGAGTTGGGATTTGAACTAAGGTCCTTGGACTCCAAATACAGTACCCTTTCCATTGCTCCATGCTGTTTCCCCAAGCATAGTCATCATATTCTAATTTATACTATATTTTATGTATGACTCATCAATCCAAGCAAGTCATAATCAATCAATCAACAAGCAAGCGAGCATTTATTTTAATACTTATACTTAATAATGCTTACATTTAATAAATATTTTATACTTAATAAATATTTTGATAAACACTCACTGTGCCAAACACTGTGCTAAGAGCTGAAGATAC
Source organism: Potorous gilbertii (assembly GCA_028658325.1). Classification (NCBI taxonomy): domain Eukaryota; kingdom Metazoa; phylum Chordata; class Mammalia; order Diprotodontia; family Potoroidae; genus Potorous; species Potorous gilbertii. The sequence goes on from CM053770.1 coordinate 524,271,886, forward strand.
AATGAAAAGGCCCAAACAGTAACTGCCATACAGCAAGATTCTTGACAGCAGAGACCCTTGGTGACTTATTTATTTCCTCTAGTGCCCAGCACTTAGTCTTTATTTTATCAATGAATGAATGAATGACTAACTGGAATTTTAATACCATTTCTGCCACTAAGTAGCTTGAGTACCTTGAGCAAGTTTTCCAGGCTTTAACTTCTTTGTCTTGAGGGGCTTAGACTGGAGGGTTTAAAAAGTCCCTTCCAACACTGACATTCTGTATTCTATAATCTAAAATCCCTCCCAGCTCTAATTTTCTAGGTTCTAACACCCCTTACAGCACTAACAGTCTTGGTTCTCTGTTCTAGGATCCTTCCCAACTCATGTTCATATAATTCTGATAGGCTATGCTATATGCTCTAATCTAGGTGGTACAGCAGATATAGCACCGGACCTGGAATCAGGAAGACCTAAATTCAAATCCAAGTTGTGTGACTCTGAACAAATCACTTAACCATGTTTGCCTCAATTTCCTCACCTGTAACATGAACTAGAGAAGGAATCGGTAAACTACTACAGTATCCTTGCTAAGAAAATCCCAAATGAAGTCTTGAAAGAGTCAGACACAACTGAAACGACTGAGCAATAATATACTTTAAAGTCCCTTCCAATTCTGTTTTATTTTTTTTATGTTTTCTGTTCTAAAGCCCCTTATGGCCCTGATATTGTTATCATCTTTAAAGGCCCTCCTAGTTCTGACATTCTATATGTTCTGTCTTCTAAAGTCCTGCCTGTCCAGCTCTCACATTCAAGAGTCTAAGGGCTCTTCCAGTACTAACATTCCTTTATAAGTTCCCTTCCAACCCTGTAATTCTGTAATCCAGACAAACTGATGAGCTGGTAGGTTTTTTGCTGTAGATAAAAACAGGGAGCAGAGAAATGAGAGACCTTCATCCTCTCGATTTTTATGTTCTCCCCAGTACTCAGCTGGTACTCAGTCTTTGTTCTCATGGTTCCTTTGGCCACATCAGCGTCCTTCACTGTCATGCCTCTCACTTTAGTATCCCCCTACACAAACACACACACACACACACACACACACACACACACACACACACACACACACACACACACACACACTGTTTCTCTCTCTCTCTCTCTCTCTCTCTCTCTCTCTCTCTCTCTCTCTCTCTCTCTCTCTCTCTCCCACTCCCTGTCTGTCTCCTGCTTCAAGCCCTGACAGTGCCCACTCATCCTTCTCTCCACCCACTCCTTCAGATCTCTGGGCTCTGGCATCCCCCTCTCTCTTTCTCAGCTTGGCACTACATCTTTCAGCCTTCAGCGTGCCAAGTTTCCCCCCTTTCTCCATGCCTGGGCATCCTTTCTCCTTCCCCTTGGCTTTGGTAGTCTTTTCAAGCCTCAACATTGTCCTTACCCACCTGCCCTTAGGTTCTGGAGACTCGAAGGTTCGTGTCCAAATCAGTTTGGCCATCCTCTTGCCTCAGGGCCAACCCAAGCCTCCACTGGCCCACAGACTATCATCTTCTCTTCTGCTCTTAGAGCTCTATAAAAAGAAATTCTGCAGCCTCCCTTAGGCACCCATTCAGGGGATCAAGACTCCTATTCACAGAGCACTAGGGCCTGATTAAAACTAACCTATTTCCCTCCTGCTGCATACTTAGGGGGATACTAAAGTGATTTCCATTTGATAAAGAGATGCAGACAACTCAATCATCAGCAAATAGAGGCAACTCTTGATTCTCTGGCTCATGGCCAAAGGAGGGTCAGATAATCATCATTTCTTAAAAGTAAATAATCCAAAAACATATAATCCAAAAATGATTCTATTTGGCTTTGGAATGAGTCACACACATAAACACACACATACACACCCAGTACCAAGACCCAGCTGGGTAGTGGAGAGGAGAAAGAGGAGGTCACAGATAATCTACACATAAAATATTAATACTATTACTAATTCACATTCAGATGGTACCTTAAAGTTCACAATGAACATCAACCCTGTGAAATAGGTAGGACAAAATTTACAATCATTTATTTCATGTGTGAAGAAAGTGGGAGTCAGGAACAGCCCAGGTCTCCTGACTGAGTCCAGGACTAGTCAGCCACCAATCGTTCAGATCAATTCAGCAAACATTTATTAATGTATGGCCTCAGACACTTACTACCTGTGTGACCCTGGACAAGTCACTTCACGCCTCAGTTCCTCAATCTGTAAAATGAGCCACAGAAATAAATGGCAAACCAGTCCAGTATCTCTGCCAAGGAAACCTCAAATGGGATCAGGAAGAGACATGACTGAAAAACAACTCAACAACAATATGTAAGGCATATGCCTCAGCTCTGGAGATACAAAGATAAAATACCATAGCATTGGACTGCTAGCATCTAACAATCTACAAGACTGGAAGAATCAATAGTAAGATCCCAGCACCTATGATTTAAAAAATCAGTTTTACTGATGTCTTTTGTTTTTTACATCACAGTGTTCTCTGGATATAAAACCCCTTCCCTGGCTCCCCATTTCACATCTCCAGTCAAACCTTCTCTTAGAACACAGAAAGCAATTAAGCAAAATCAACCAATACCATGCCTGGCAACGTACGAGTCATTCTCCCCTCTCTGCCTTTATGCTAAGATCTTTTTTAAAGAAAAAAATGTAAATAAAAAATGGGTTTTTCTTTATACAAATTTTCTTTCTTATTATGATTAACTTGACAACCATGATCTTTCTACATGCAAAGAAAACAGAAAAAGAAGATCGTATATAAAGGCAGAAATCTCTATTACATACAGCTTGGGTTTTGTTTGTTTTTTAAGTATATGATATATTTAATACAATAGTTCTAAAGTTGTTTTCATTGCTGTTCTCTTTCTGAACTTCCCTTCTACTCTCTTCTGGGTATTTAAAAAAATACTCCTTTCTTTTTTTGGGGGGAGGGGTTGCAGCGTTATTATTTCCTCCCCTCCAAAAAAAAAAACTCTGTCCCTACATACACACACACACACACACACACACACACACACACACACACACACACACACCAAACTCTCCCTTGTATCTCAGAGATCTTTTATTTATCTTATAATTATTGCCAGTATTCACTTCCCAAAATTCTTAGCAAAGCTCAGAGCTAACCTTGGTCTTGAGATCACCTTATGCAGCATTACCCTTGTTCAGGTCAAAAGTAAAACCTAGCTTTCAGACAAAAAAAAATTGACAGACATTCACAGATAATGGAGATTCCTCGATCTCCCTTTGGGTTTTAGCATTTATGTGATTTTTGTCTGATACATTTTCTGATAAATTAAGTTTTAGTCTGCTTTCTCAACCAAAGACCCTCTAAAAGGACAGAGAACTATTGGTCACAGCTGAGTTGAGAACTGACAATGTCAGATCTGGAAGGAATCTTAGGGTTTATCTAATCCAACCCCCTCATTTGATGGGGAAGAAAAAGAAAAGGGTCCAACATCTCACAGCACTGGAAGAAAAAAAAGTCAATGAATAAACACATTTGGGCTAAAAAGACTGGGGTTATTGAGAATGTAGAAGGAAAGTCTGAGAAAAGAGGGTCTTGGATAACAGGTTTCAGGGAGGGGCTGTGAAGCATGAACCAAATGAAGATTATAACCTCCCTAAGGGTAGAAGCTGTATCCCACCATGGCATGTTGTTGTTCATTCGTTTTCAGTCATGTCTGACTCTTTGTGACCCATTGGGGGTTTTCTTGGCAAAGATACTGGAGTGGTTTGCCATTTCCTTCTCTGCTCATTTTACAGATGAGGAAACTGAGGCATAGCCAACACTTCAAGGGGGGAGGTCACTAAAGGTCTTCATAACCCAATTAGCTTCCTTGAGACTTCAGCAATTTTTCAACAATATTTCTTAAAAATTAAGCACTTTACTCTGTGCCACACAAAGACAAAAGTGAATCAATCTCTGCCCTCAAGAAGCTTACCTTCTACTGTAAATGATATTGGCAACCTAGACTTGGTTCATGGCCTAAACTTCCTACACTTCCTTTATCTCCAAACCCCAAGTAGAGGGAGCCAGCATCCTGATCTTGGCCCTGAGCCTTCTTGGTTGCCTTGGTTCAAAGAGTTGCCACATCATGACTTATTACATGAATAATTAAATATTGCTATAATCCCTTATTACTGTTTTGTTCTTCTTCTCCCCCTTCTTTTCCTCCTTCTTCTTCTCCTCCTCCATGTCTTTCTTCTTCTCCTTCTTTTCTTCCTCTCCTTCTTTTCCTCTTTCTCCTTTTTCTTCTCCTCCTCCTCCTTTTCTTCTTCTTCTCCTTCTTTTCTTCTTCTCCTTTTTCTTCTTCTTCTCCTTCTTCCTTTCCTTCTCCTCTTCCTCTTCCTCCTTCTCCTTCTTCTTCTCCTTCTTCCATTTAATTTCTTAGTGACTAATAACTAGGTACTATCCCTTCTTTGACCCTCAATGGGAAAATACTTTTTTTTAAACTTATCACATTCAAATAAAGATCTTTTTCCCTCATTCAGAGTCAATCAACAAGTCTTTATTAAGTGCCTAGTATGTGCCAGGCACTGTGTTACAAGCTTCTAATACAGAGAAAGGCAAAATATTGTCCCTGGTCTCAAGGAACTCACATTCTAATGGTGGAGATAACGTGCAAACAGCTATGTACACACAAGATAGATAATGGCTAATGAGGAGATGAGGAAAGGAATAGAATAGTTCAGTTACATGTCCAGTTTATTTCTAAAATTCACAAAAGACAGCACCTTTTGTTACACCTACCTCACCTGGTCCTCCTTTTGTTAAACCAGCATTTGTTTGGGCCAACCCAGATTGGAGGAATAAGATATTTGCCTGATGTGGTTAGGATGATGGGTATGTAGATAAGTGTGGTGCTAACGCTATGTAGCATGATGTATAGACCTGGATTCAAGTCCTGACCACTATTACACCCTGGTTGTGTCCTGATCAAGTCATTTAATCTTTCATTGCACTAGGCAACTTCCTGTTAGCAATCAATCAACAAAAATTTATGAAGTACCTACAATGTGCTAGGTATTATACTAGGTGCTAGGGACACAAATATATATTTATATTATAAATGATGAAACAATCTTCATGTGAAAGGAGCTAATGAGGGAGACAAGTATTTACAAAATTATGTGCAGCATTAATAGAAAGTTAATAAATGCAAATATAAACAAACTAAATGCAAGGTAGCTCTGGAGAGAAGACACTAGCAGCTGGTGGCGAGAGTGGGGGGGGGGGGGAACTGGAGAAAGCTTGGTGCTTGAGCTGCATCTTTAAAGAAGACAGGGACTCTAGAAGGCAGAGGAGGAAGGGACTGCATCCCAGACACAGAGAACTTTGTATAGATTGGTTTGCATGTTGTCTCTTCCATTAGATTGTAAGTTCCTTAAGATCTTTTTGCCTCTTTTCATATCCCTGGTGCTTATTGCAGTGCCTGACACACAGGAGGCACTCAATAGATATTTACTGAATTGAGTTGAGGTGGGATATCAGGAGTGAGGAAAAGAAAGAAGACTGGTCTGGTTGACTGGAAGAATTTAGGAGGGAGAACATAATGATCAATGAGGATAGAAGATAGTACAGGGAGTTTCCTACCTGGGAGTTCCTCATCCTAGCAAAACCCTTTCTCTGTCCCTATGTTGTTGGGGGTTAAATCCTAAAGGTCAGCCTCAGACAGCTGGTTGCCCTGGGGGAGGAGTATAGAGGATGGGACAAAAAAAATACCTGAGAAACTATAAGGGGTTTGTGAGAAGAAGATCCATTCTCTTCAGTTCCAGAGAGTCCGCTGGTTAGAGAAGATTGTCAATGAAGTATAGATTCTACATCCTAATAAAGCATTCTGCTATACTACTGTCTCTGAGAGAGACCGTGCCCCTAGCTACAAGCTAATTGTATCCCCCATGTGTTATTGTTGGGGGGAACCAGGAGAGCTTGGGGAAGTGTTTGGCTCCCCATCACTTTCAGACTAGCAGCAGAGGGTCAGAAGGGTCCTTGTCATCAACCAGGCACAACACATTATAATTATCTTTTCAATTAGTTATTAGCCTTCTCTGACCAATATCCTGGGAAGGAAACAGTAGACTTTTCTAGTTTAAGCTTTCCTTCCTTAGTTAATGGGGTCACATTCATGAAGCCTTTATTGAAACACACATAATCTGGGGATACAAAGAACTCATCCTTCAGGGGAAAAAAAAATCTGTCTAAGTAGCAGTAGTATGGTGCCTGCCTCCTTCAAGCTCAGAATCTGAGAACAGACTCCCTGGAGAGTCCCCAGACTGATGTGGATGGTGTAAGGAATGCTTAATACATTGATTGAGGAAAACCAATGAGATACAAACAGTGAGTCTAGAATTTGCTCTGAAATTAAGAAACTGCATTCTGCTCACGTTCCTTCCATTTCCTTGCAGTCATGGCAACGTGGCTCTCTCCTGAAGACAATGCATCCCTAGGCAACCTCCCCCTGTACTGGCTGTGCTTTTCCTCATGTTTCCAACATAGTGAGCAGGAGGAGGGGTAGGCATGCTCCTCACTCCGAACTGCCTCTTCCAGGGTCTCTCCCTCCCCACCTTCGCTCAGTAACATCCTCTCCTTTGACCTTCACTCCTTCCACCATCCAGATTCCCATGGCTGCTACCTACCAACTCCCATGTTATTTCCCCTCTCCTTCCTTGAGAAATGAATTTGTTTTCAGTTAACAGGTATTTGTGTTCTCTCCTTCCCACTTCCTCCTTCTCTTGAAAAAATAAAAAAGAAAGAAAAACAGAACCCTTGTCACAGCTATGCAGAGTAAGGCAAAACAAATTTTAGTTAGCACTGGGCATGTCCAACAACCCCTGTCTTGTTCTGCACCCTGAGACCATCACCTTTCTGTGAGGAGATGGGTAGCATGTTTCATTGTAAGTTGTCTGGAATCAAGGCTGGTCACTGTGTTGATCAGAGTCCTCAATATTCATTCAGAGTTATTGGCCTTTACAATGTTGCTATTGTACCAATTGTTCTCCTGGTTCTATTCTGCTGTCCATCAGTTCATATGTTTTCTCAGCTTTTTCCCAAACTGTTTCTTCTCTTCAGAGGACAGATCCCTAAATCCATCCTCAGGAAGCTTCCAGTCTGATGGAGAAGTCACTGAATCAGCCCTACGTGGCTTAGTTTGATATTAGAATGAGTTTAAACTCACCCAGCAGATGCCAAAGGTAGGTGACCTCAAAAAGTACTGGGTCCAAAGGCTTCAATAAAATATGACTTTGGGTCCATGTAGGAATAATCAAGGATTGCCTAGTAGTGAATTGTTGGAAGAAAAAAAGCCTCAAATGATTTAGATAGATACCCTATGGGTGATTCATGAAAGAAATGGAAGGATGAAGTATGGATTAGGAACCCATTAAAATCAAGTGTCAAGGGAAGGGACAGGTGGCTCAGTTTCCTTCTCCAAACTACGGGTTTGATGGGAGTATGTTTTCCTAAAGCATTTCCTAAATACATATGACCTTAAAAGATCTGGGCGGTAACATCTTTCTTTTTCTTTTTCTTTCTTAAAGTTTTCTGCCACCTGAACTTACTGCATTCAGAACACAAAGGTCCAAAGGCCAGTGGATCTCCTATCCCCATAGAGATTCCATAGAGAAAAGGACACCCCTCTACCAGTGAAAAGCTCAAAATGCCTCAGTTGTGGATCAGATCCAAGCCCCTTTCTGAGAATCTCTCTAGAGGGTTTTGAGACACACATCAAGTGGCAAGGAATTCTCGTTGCCCTCATCTTTTACTTCTTATCCCTCTCTCCTCCCTATTTTTTTTCATTTTTCATTCCTCTTTATTTCTCTCTCCTTTTGTTTCTTACTCTCTCCCTCTGTTTCTTCCTTCAATCATTTCTCCCTCTTTTCTTTCCTTCACTTACACTATTCAGTAAGGCCATGTTTACTTGTCAACTAAAGTCACATTTCTTGTATTTCCATTTTCCTGGGGAATTTCATCACTAGTCTCATCCTCCCTTTTCTGATTGGTTCTCATCTCTGACTCCCATGCTTCATTCACCTTTCCTAGCTTGGACCTCCCCTCTCCATCTCTTCTGGGGTTGGAAGGGGTAGGAGTGGGAAAGCAGATAAAGCTCCGCCTCCCCTCTTCTTCTCCCTACTCTTTCTTTTCCTTCTCCTCCTGCCTCCTCTTCTTTCCTTTTGCCTCCTCCCTCCGGAGGGAGATAGGACATTTCTGGGGTGTGGAGCCCCTATTTCCCAATTTTTGCTTCTGGGGAATCTGTCCCCTTTTAATTAAAGGACTGACAGACTGGGCACTAGGAGGTGGAGAGAAGATCCTCCGCCTTTAGTTTCTCTGATTTGCACACTCTTCCCCTCACCCCCTGCCGGCTTCATGGGCACGGAGGCTTATGCCCTCATCTGAATCCTTGACCCTTGCCCGGCCTGCCCTCTGCTGCCAGCCTCAGTGCCCAGGGCGTGGGCGGGAAGGGGCCAACAGCGGGCTGCGGTAATCACAGAGCGGCGCCGACTCTACTACAGCCGGCCCAGCTTTGTCTTTCCTGCCCCGGCGAGATGCGGTTGGCCGGGGGCAGTACCCTGGTGGCAGAGGGCAGAGAGGACTGGCCGAAGGCTCGGCCGCCCAGGATGGGTTTAGAAAGCTGGAAACTCTGGCCAAGACCACAATCGAGGTGGAAGCGACGGAAATAGCCGCAGTTTCCATCCCGTGCGACCTCCCCGCCTCCCTCTGTCCTCGTCTTGCTTCCCTCCTTCCTCTCTCCTTCTGGCCTCTCCTCCCTCTCTCCCTTCCCGCACTCCTGGCTTGGGTTTTCCCCTCCCTTCCTTTCTGGCGCCTTCCCTTTTAACTCGTCTCCACATCCCTCTAGCTCCTTGCAGCCTCCACCCCGGTCCCCAGCCCAGGGGGCGTCTGCATGGGCGTCCCCACCACATCCTGCCCCACACTAAAGAAACAGAAGAGGCCAAATCAACCAGGCTCCCTCTCATGAAGTCAGGAGGAGTAATCCTAGGCGCAAAGGGACCCACAAACTGTGAATGTACCCCCAAGGGCAGTACACCTCCAGCGTCTTTCAGGAAAGAATTTTCTATCACTGCCTTTTCCTTTCCACCCCACCCAAGCTGATCGAGGATCAGAGTCCTTTTTGGGGGGTCTAGATATCGCAGAGAGCACCATAGGAGACATTGTTCCTACCTTTAGGAAGCTCCTAGTCAGGTGAGAGAAAAGAAGAAATACAGAATCTGAGTTGGGATATCAGAGGTCAGTTAGTCTTAAGTTGTGCTTGAATAGGTGCGCCAAGTCTGATCCAGGACGAGGGGAGGGGACATAGAATCACAGAATCTGAGTTGGCCTTCCAGAAATCATTTATTCTGATTTACACTTGAGCAGAATTGTCCTCAGAATTATCCTTCTTTAAGAAATCCAAGCCATCTTTCATTAAAAGACCTCTAGTCATGAGGAACCCACTACATCTGGAATCAGCCCATTCCAACTTCGGGGCAGCTCGGAATTGTTAAGAACTTATGGAGACCAATAATCCTCTCCAAAGTCTCCAATAATTATCTCCTGGTCTGCCTTCTGTGGCCAAGAAGAATAAAATGAATCCCTTTTCCACACGACGGCACTTCAATCTCTTGATGACAATCGTCAGGTTGCCCTTAAATCTTTTTTTTTCGGTGGGTTAAACACCATTCATCACTTCAAAAAATTCATAGTTTCCAGTCCTCTTATTATTTGGTCCCCCCTCTGGATGTCAGTTTATCAAGACTCTTCCCTAGCAGGTGATGTCCAGGATTGAATACAATATCCTAGATGTGGTCTAACCTGAGAAGAGTACAGAGGACCATTTTATTATGTACAGATTGTCCCTAGTAAGGCAGCTGAAGACTGTTAGCTATTTTTGGATGACATGTCATAGGACTGACTGAGAGTTTGCAAATCGCTAAAATTCCCTTGTCTTTTTTCATGAAAACTATTATCTACCTCTCATATTATTCTAATGCAGTTGATTTTTTTTAAACCAGAGCACAGGATTTTTCATTTCTCTATTCATTTTCATCTTCTCAATTCACCCTATTACTCTAGGTAAAAACATATTTTTGGTGGGCCAGTAGATTGAGCACTATCCTTGGATTCAGGAAGACTCATCTTCCTGAGTTCAAATCCAGCCTCAGATACTTACTAGCTGAATGACCCTTGGCAAGTCGCTTAACCCTTAACCTTAACGAATGAATTTCCTCACCTGTAAAATGAGCTGGAGAAGGAAATAGCAAATCACTCCAGTATCTTTGCCAAGAAAACTCCAAAATGGGGTCACAGAGTATTGGACATGACTGCACAACAACAACCGATTCTAGAGTTGGTCATCCCTCCCAGCTTAGTGTCAACTATAAGTTTAAACTAGGATAACATTTGTACATCCATCTAGCCAACTCATCGACAATGTAGAGAAAGAGTATATCTATATATGTCAACAAATCAATAAGCATATATTAAAGGTTTCTATGTGCCAAGCACCGTACTTAAAGCTGGAGGTACAAATACAAGCAAAAAGAGAGTCCTTATCTCAAGAAGCTTGTATTCTAATGGGGGAAGGCAACACAAAAAAAGTAAGCTGAAGGTGAGGGTAGGGAGTGGGAGTAAAAAGGTAAGCTGTGCTGTAATATTTGAAGGAGAAATGAGACAGAGACAGTAGAATGGAGGACAAGAAAATGGGAAGATAAAATTTTCCTCCCCATCCTAGAAACAGACTTTGATAATAGCACCAGATTCCATAAGGTGGAGTCAGACTCTGAGTGGTCCACTCATCTGCAGAACTGAGAGGGAATAGTTGCTACTGTATCCATAAGCTAAAAAAACTTTCACCACCCCTTACTCTTCTACTCCCAAGGATACTGTATCCAGGCTACCTGAGGGTAAACTATTCCCCTTGTCCAATCCCCATTTCCTGCCCTTTCATTCTTATTTATCTCAATCTTACTGCTTTCATGTTCCATATTTGCTCTTCCTATGACTTCTACTGTGCCCTCTGGAATTCCTGTTTTATCATTAACAAAATTCTCTTCATTTCAGAACTTTTCCTATTGTGTTCCTTCCATCTTCTAGTACTTGAGTTCTAGAGCCTGGTTGATTCCAGGAAACACCAAATCCCAGGTCAGCCTTTTCAGCACCCAGCTCACAGTCCAATTCCTTACTATATTTGTTGACGTTCTCTCAAATATCAAAGCCTCCCAGTTCTTCATTCTCATCTTCCATGATCTACTCCTTCACTGCACACAATCACACACAGGGATGGTCACCTTCCCAATCTCAAACCTTGGACTGTTCCCCTGCATCTGCCGCCTCTATTCCTACCCCCATGTTGCTGAAAGGAGCTGAAGGAAGTCATGAAACCCCATTTTCTGGCTCTGACGGGTTATGGGCCCTGGAATTCCCTTGAATTCTCCTTGAATTTTCCCATGGGGTCAAGATTCTGGAGTTTACCTGAGGCATCAATCCATCCCAGTAATCTTCTCAGCTGACCTTTCATTGTGGCCTATGCCCAGTCTCCCAATTCTCTTAGCCCTAATCTAGCTCAATCCTACATTGTTTGTTACTTCCAGATTGTCTGCTACTTCCCTCCCTTGACCCTATCTAGACCCCATTCTCTAATGGCCATTTGGCCATTTGGTCCAGGTCCTTGGTGTTCTCCCAGGACACCAGTCCTTCTGTTACTTTCTAGTCACCCCAGCCTTCTGAAAGAAGGTCACTCCCACTCAGATCTTTTTCCTATAAAAATAGTCTAGTCTACCAAAGAACAGAGTTTTAGAATTATGCCCACCCTGACCAGTGTTCTAATAAATCTTGGTTTTGGTTGAAAGAAGGCTTGGGTTGAATTCACTGGAAGCAGGACTGTCTCATCATTATTTCGGGGTCCCAGCACCCCTAAACCTCAATAGATCCATTACATACATATATACATGTTATTTGAGGTCAAATGGAACCTGTACTACCTCAAGGAAATCCTTTCAGGCTTAATTGACCTAATTAGGGGCAGCTAGGTGCTGAAGTAGATAAAGTATGGGATAAAATGGACTCATCTTTTCATAAAGACTCATCTTCCTGAATTCAAATCTGGCCTCAGAAACTTACTGGCTGGGACTTAGGCAAATCACTTAACCCTGTCTGCCTCAGTTTCCTCATCTGTCAAATGAGTTTGAGAAGGAAATGACAAACACTCTGGAATCTTTGCCAAGAATACCTCAGATGGAGTCACAAAGAGTCAGATATGATCGAAAACGACCAAAAAAAAAACTTGAGAGCTAGGTAGAGCTTGCTCCAACACACCCTTGCCCACTCCCTTCCAGAATATTCCCCATATTCTGTACCAGATTAATCAATACTGGTTTGTGTTCTTCACAGTTGATTCATGTACCTTAGTCTTGTTTCTCCAATCCAACTGAAAACTCCTTGGGATTTCTTCTCAATATTCTAGACTTCCATACTTTCAAATATCTTCAAACCCGGATGGCTGCAAAAGGTGCAATGTGCTCAGGGTCAGAAAGTTCAGCATCTAGGAAGGGGTTCAGTGTCAGATATGGGGGCTTCAATATTGACCTCGTGCTATGGGGGATGAGATGTTTGATATCAGGACTAGGGAGCTCATTGGCATGGATGGGGGCTCAGTGACTGGAAGAGGGTTCAGTGTTAAGTTATGGGGAACTCAGTATTAATGTTAAGGAGGGGATGCCTAGTATAAGGCATGGAGACTCAGTATCAGGGATAGAGTTTATTTTCATGGCTGGGGATTAGTACCAAGGATTGAGAAATACATTGGCACAGACTGGAGTTCAGTGTCTGGGAAAGGACTCAGTGTCAAGGATAAAAGTTTTTGTCATTGTCAATGTCAATGAAGCTCAGCATCTGGAATAGAAGGGCTCAGTATCTAAGATGGGAGCTCAACGTCAGAGTTGGGGGAAGGGGATCGTATAAGGATCAGGGCACTAAATAGCAGAGCCAGAGGGTCTCAAGTCAGAATTGGAAGCTGTCATTTGTTATATGTTGTGACTTCATCTTGTTCCCCCTTGCTACTACTTAGTCACCTTTCTGAGGCAGCTGGATGAAGTCACAGAACACATTTGACAGCCTCAACACTCTCCCTATTTTACAGGTGAGGAAATGTAAGCCCAGAGAGGCTGGCCTGCTATTCCAATCTCTCAGTAAGGTTCTTTTTCAAACCCAAGCTACAGACAGTACTTCATTGTGAGCCTAAAGGGGAACCTAGCCAACGGGTAGAAGGAGTGCCATTCTGGGAATTTGCATTAGCCAGCTAAGCTGATATCAATACCCTAGGTGATCTAATTATATTGGTAGAATAGGAAGACAACCTCCCCATTTACAAAACCAAATCCCTCCTTCTTGGGGATCTTTCTTTGCAATCATTGGTCTCGCTTTACTTTGGGAGGGAAGCTGCTAAGAGATTGGTCACCAGTTTGTCAGATAGAGCAAAGGAAGATCAGGAGACTGAGAACCCCAGAGTTGGGTGAACCAGTCAACCCACTGAGAGGTTCAGGGAAGAACTTTCCCTCTTGTGCCCATTCTTGGACATTCAGCCAAAGAGCCTAGAGCTTAGAGGAAGAAGGGACATCCCCAGAGTGGAACTGAGGTCCCAGATTGAGCAAAAGAATCGAACGTCAGTCACCATGCCCTCCTGCTTTGCCATGCTTCTCCTAATGTGTCTCTCTCTGAAGATGGTTGGTTCTGAGACAGAGGAGCCTGCTTTTCACTCTGGAGATGAGCCCTGGTTGGTCTTGAGCCTGAAGGTACTGTCAGGAAAGAGGGTTGGGTTTGGGTATTGGGGCCAGGTAATGGTGACCTCGTGCTAGGGATTCTTGAAGTCAGAAGTAGGCAAGAGGTGTTAATAAATGCCATGGGGTGAGGAGGGGCAATGAGGGGGAGCCCTGCCCATCATCTCATTTCCTACATTCCCAAACCAGGAGTGCCATCTGTGAGAATAGTCTGAGGATCCATGGAGGGCAAGTGAGGGGATGACTTCCCCTGACTTAGGAGCTTTTACTCTTTCATCACTGTTCTATTTTATGCCCAAGAGGAGCAAGGATTCTGAACCTTTTCTTTGTCATGGACTCCTTTGGCAGTCTGGTGAAGCCTATACACACCTTGGAATGTTTGGAAATACATAAAATAAAACCCCCAGGATTACAAAGAAAAACAATAGTTCTCCAATTTTTAAAAAGAAAACAAGTTCACAAAAACCATGCTAAAAATAGCTGAATGGGACTCTAGCCTGTCTGGGGATCTAGGAGCTGTCTGTGTTCTTTCAATAGTTTCATAAGACAGAACCCTAGAGCAGGGGCTCTTAATGCCTGGATTCAGGTGCCCTCAAGGGATGCCATGGATAGATTTTAGGGAGCCTGTGAACTTAGATGGGAAAAAAAATTACATCTTCAGTCTCACTAACCTGAAATTTATCTATTTCCTTCACTTGTTTAAAAACATGATTCTGAGGTATCCACAGGCTTCACCAAACTGTCAAAGGTATCCATGGCACACAGAAAAAATTCAGAAACCCTGGTCTAGAGGAATTCAGTCCTCACCTCAAGACTTGTTTACAGTGGATTGGGAGAGCAAGCCCTTTATATTTCAAAGATGCTTCAAGGAAGTTTATGTGTATATGTGTGAATGTATATGATGTATCTGGATGCTGGTGCTGTGTTGCTACAGGTATAGATGTGAGAGTGAGCGAGTGTGTATGTATTGAGAAGTCATAGGATCATTTAGGAACCTCTGAGACCATCACATTGAACACGGATGAGGAAATTGGAGCCTAGATGAGTAACGATTTGCCCAGTGTCACGCTGGTCCTAAGCGACAGACCTGGGATCCAAATGCAAGTCCCCTGTGCTCTTTCTTCCCAATCCTACTGCTTCTGAGCATGTGCGCGTGCGTGAGGTTACGGCTGTGATGAATGTATGGTAAGTATCTACCTTAAAGAGGAGAGCCTTCCGCAGAGGAACAACTTAACTTCAATGTTTTATTTCTTGAACTGACTGATGGCCCATTATCTCCCACCGACCTTCAGACTAAACACCCTCCATTGGTCATTTTGGGTAAAGCCACAAAAAAGAAGAGGGGGGATTCTGTTGCTCCCCCAGGGCGGGCAAAAGCAAATGCCGATGAATAATGAGTCCAGACTCTGGGCTTGTTTGAGGAGGGCATATTCTAGGGAGCAGGAGTCAGGGAGAGTTTCCTAGAGGTCAAGAGAAGTGAGGAGCAGGGCAGGAAAGTCTAGAAGAACCACTATCTAAGACCTGTATCTTGGAATATTTGCACATAGGGTGGTAAAACTGAGGCCAGCTCAAGCATCAAGAAGCCACCATCATTCTAACTTTTTAAGCCAGAATACTTGGAGGAGGTCATATTCCCCATAGAAGCAGCGTGGAAGAATATTGGACCAAGTGTTAAGAGTTCTACTGTTGTTCAGTCATTTTTCAGTCATGTCCAACTTTTCACGACTCCATTTGGGGTTTTCTTGGCAGAGATACTGGAGTGGTTTATTTCCTTCTCCAGCTCATTTGACAGATGAAGGACTGAAGTAAACAAGGTTAAGTTACTTGACCAGAGTCATGCAGCTAGTAAATGTTGAGGCCACGGATTTAAGAGACCTGGGCTCAAATCCCAGCTCTGTTGCTCATCTGTGTGATTAGGAAGTGAGTCACTTCTCTTTCTGGATCTCAGTTTCTTCATCTGTAAAAGGAAGTTCTTGGATTTGGTGATCCCCATGGGTCCTTCCAGCCCAGATGTTCTGTGGCTCCATGATTCTGTCAGATACAACATACTCACGGCCCTGATGACACCCACCAACATGCTGAGGAGCAGGGAGGAGGTCAGCTGGAGAAGGATGTGGCTCTCCATTTGCTGTGGTGAGCCCTCAAAGCCCAGATGGAGAGTTCATCGTCAATGACTTAAATAAATTAATAAATAAACAACTAAGTCTGTAGACTTGGCCAACATGAGGAATCAAGGAAGTGATTCCTCAGTATCAGCATCTTGTGCTACAGCTTAATCCATTCCCAATTCTTTTTTCTCCTTCTTGGTTTTGGGACTTGGACCACAGTGGAAGGAACTAAAGTCAGACTTGATGAAGGACTTACACAGTAGGTTGTTTATCCACTGATAGTGGGGAGCTGAAGAGGCAACCCAGGGCTCCTTCCCTGGAAGGATGACTTCTCTGTAGTCCTACAGGGAAACAGGCAGGATAAAAAGTTAGCAAGCATAATAAGGTAAATAAAACAGAACATTAAAACAAAGGGAAATGCCAGGTAATTATACTGACCAGTTTGGGCTCCCGAGAAGAGCTATGGAAGCAATACCCTAATAGTAGTAAAAAGTGGGGTTACAGGTGCATAATTCTGCATAAATTGTCTGATGAGGTCACTGTGTCAGCTGGATTTGTTTTTCATTTTCATAAAGATTTGTTACTGTTATCATTAATAATGTGGGGGCAGGTACATACAGAAATGTAAATGTAAAAACAAGAGTACAGAAAAATTTATTTTAAAAACTTTTTAAGGGGCATTGTAGTTTTGGAGCCAGGAGACATAGGCTCTGATACTCATTAGCCCGATGACCTTGAGCAAGTTAATTTCTCTTGGCTTTAGTTTCTGCCTCTGGAAAGTGGATGGAGTGGATTCGATGGTCTCTAAGGTTACTTCCAGTCCTAAAATCCCATTATTTCACTGGTTAGCAGATTTTTTCTGAGACATAGAACTGAAGACTCATGGAACCACCTGGTATTCACACTGGAACAAACCACTCCATTTCCTAAGCTTGTCTTTCAAGGGTTAGCCTTTTCCCTGGGTTAAGTGGTTTGCAAAGAGCTTTTCACAAGTGGGTCCAAATCTCCAAAGTGACTTTTCAGGTTCTCTGTCTGGCTGAGAAACTATAGCCCTGGAGACAGATGAATTGGATCTGACCTTCTTTGGGAGGAGGAGACTGATTGGAAGTGACTGAATCAGCCCAGGGCTTAGAAAACATCCCACTTCCTCATCCCTGAGACTGCTCAGAAAAAGACAGGCTGTGAAAATCAAAGGTAGTTTACATAACCTACCTCCCCAGCCCCCATCCTGATGTGATCCCCACTGGTCAGTGGCATCTCTCTCTACGTGTTTCCCTGATACACTTCTGGCACAGGCTTTCCCGTCATATCCATCTCCCTCCCCTAAACTCACTTCTAGAGGCCATCAATCCTGGTCTCAGAGGAGGCTCCCACCACATTAGGTAGGGCAAGTCATGAGGAATTTCATGGCTTTTAGAGCTGGAACTTAAGAAGCTGTCCAGCCAACTCTCTCATTTTTACAGATGAAGAAAATGAAACCCAATGGGTCGCTCCCTCTCTACTGCTGAATCCCTGCACTTCTTTTTCCACCGTGCCTGGTATGGGCACCTTCTCTCCCTGGGCCTTTTCATGTGGTATCTTCCCCCATTAGACTGTTAGTTCCTTGAAGGCAGGGACCATCTTTCTTTTTTCTTGTATCTCTGACACCACAATACCTTGAACAGAGCAATCATTTAATAAATGCTTTTTGATTCGACTCACAAAAGCTGAGCAATTTCTCCAGGACACAGCTGGGATTTAAGTTCCCATTCTGAATGGGGTCCTTTCCATGACTTATTAGCCTAAGGCTGATAAATGGCTTGCATGGACCTTGCTCATATTCTCTCTCCCCAAAGGTGATCAGTCCCCTCTTGGTAAGTGGGAAGATGGAGAACCTCTGAGATGATGAAGAATTTGGGCCCCATCACCTCTCAGGGAAGAGAAATTAGAATTTGAAGCAAGGCTTTGGGATCCATCAAGGAACAGAACAGCTGTTTCTATGTTCCTGGCAATATCCCAGACCCCCTCATCCTTTATCCTTAATGTGGGTCCCTGTAGGGGAAGGTAAGCCCCATTTGGATCACCTAACAATATGGCAACAGAAACAGGAACATGGGAGCATGAGGGATGATGAAGATAATAGAGAAGAAAGAGGCTGGGGGAGCGGTGGGAGGAGAAGATCATGCCAAACTAAACTCCTTAACTTCTTCTTTGTCAAGGTTGGAGACATTCTCACAATTGGTTGATCTTAGAGCCCTGATGTCATAGGGCTTCACCACTGAGGCCTCTTAACTAGTGGTTACAATACTGGACTTGGCCATCAAAAAGACCTGAGTTCAATGGCTCTGTGACCCTGGGGCATGTCACTTAATCTCTCTGTGTTTTAGGTAACTCTCTAAGACCATAAATCAGAGAAAAGGTGCCAACCTGCCTTGGTAGAAGGAATTTCCTCACCAGGAAATCCCTACATTAATGAAATAACTGGTTAAAAAAGCAAACAGCAACTACGGTATAGCTGTAAAATGGGGATTATAATACTACCCATGGTTCCTGGCTCGCAGGGCATGTGATGCTGAAATACGAAAAGGCCTAGAAAGTGGGTTTACACATTTTAAAGTGCTTATGGGAACTCTAGTTATTACTGTTTCTTTACCCTCAATTCACTTCTGGCTTTTCTAGGAAGGAGAATTGCCAAGGATCTTACTCCAGCCATTGATGCAGGAGATAAAAAGAGGAAAGACAAGCCAGTTCTATGGACTGATGGGGAAACGAGCAAGAGGTGAGTGGGCCAGGGCATTGGCGGTGGGGAGGGAGGTGAGAAAGGGACCATTCAGAACTAGTTCTCTAAATCTGTAGAGAGCAAAGCCTGCTTGGGTTAAGGGATTCTGGGGCAAGAAAAGGCATGTAAAAGGCACTAGGACTCTCAAGACCACCTCCAGTCTCACTCCAGTCTTCTCATCCTTAACACTCCAAACAACAGACAATTGTCTGAATCCCATGGGCTGAGTCTCCACTAAGTGCTGTAATTTCCTCAAACCAGGGCTGTCAAACTCAAATAGAAATGGAGGATACTCAGAGACTCCCATGGACCACATAATGACTTAATACAATCACATATTAATGTTATCTATATTCTACTCTATTTTTAGTAACTTTGTTAAATATTTCCCAATGACATCTTAATCTGTTTCCAGGGTCTATGTTTGACCTTCCTGGCCCAGACCACAATATCACTGATTTTACACAGTTCTGGTATATTTGTTGTTGTTCAGTCGTTTCAGTTGTGTCTGACTCTTTGTGACCCCATTTGGGATTTTCTTAGCAGAGACAGTGGAGTGGTTTGCCATTTCCTTCTCCAGCTCATTTTACAGATGAGGAAACTGAGGCAAACAGGGTTAAGTGACTTGCCCAGGGTCACACAACTAGTAACTAAGTGCTTAATAAATGCCTGTTGACTGACTGACTTGGATTATATTGGGGAGTAATAACACCAAAAATCCAAAGTGGTGATTAAAAAATAATCAGTGCTCTGTACTGACTTTGGGATTCCATCAAAGACCTCTTTGTATTCAACAGCAAATTTTCCTTCATTAAATTAAATAAAAGACATCTAAGTAGCACACACTATGTGTGGCAGAAGAGGAACTTGTGTTCTAATGATGACTCTCCCACTTACTTACGCTGCCTTTGTGATGTCAGGAAAGTCACCTAACCTCTCTGAAGATTCCAGTGTCATCATTCGTAATAAATAAATAAATGAATGAATTAGTTAAGAGATAAATAAGTAAAGAAATGAATTAATGTATAGATAGATTGATTCATTCCTAGACAGACAGATAGATAGACAGACAGATTCATTACCTGAATAGATGATAAATAGATGGATGGATGGATGGATGGATGGATAGATAGACAGACTGTCAGATAGATAGATAGATAGGTGATAGACAGATAAATAGATCCATTCCCTGGATAGATTAGGTTAAACTAGATTGAAGAGAGAGAAATTCATTCCCTAGATAGATAGATACATTCCCTGAATAGACATACATACGCACATAAAATGGTATGACTTCTAACGTCTTTTCCAGCTCTGATTCTGTGATGCTCTGAGCCTGTAGGCACTAAGTCTGTTTCACTCAGACAGACCTTAAAATATGCCTCTTACTCCCTGAGGCTGTTCTTGCTTGTCACTTCACATACTAAAGGAAAGTCAACCTTAGAAAGTTAAACCCTTTCATATCACAGATCTTAGAACTAGAAGCGCTTTCAATAAGCTAACTTGGTCCAGTCTCCTACCTTCAGGCCATAATGGCATTATCATCCCTATTTGACATATAAAATAACTCAGGCCCAGAGACAAAAAATGACTTGCCTGCCCAATGTTATACAACTAGTTAGTGGCAGAATCAGAACTAGAACCCAAATTCTCATCTCTCCACGAAGCATCCTTTCTTCTATATCATTTCTGGCATCTAAAAAGGAGGACTTCAATTTCTAAATAAAAACCAACATTCCTATAGCCTTCTTCAATTTGCAAAGGTCTTTTCAACAATCTCATTTGAGCCTTACAATCCTATGGGGTAGAGACCACAGGTATTAATCACCTTCCCTATTCTACAGTTTACAGGAGTTTACAGAGGTGTGATTTACCCATGGTCACACAGCTTGCAAGTTTTTTCTTTTTTGAGGCAATTATTGTTAAGTGACTGGCCTAGGATCACACAACTAGTAAGTAAGTGTCTGAGGTCGAATTTGAATTCAGGTCCTCCTGACTCTAGGCCCAGTACTCTATCCACTATATACCACTTAACTACCTAGCTTTTAAGTTTCAGAGGCAGGATTTGAACCCAGATCTTTCTGATGCCCTATCCAGCATGGTTTCCATTACATAGTACAATGCTTCTCCAAGGTTCCTTCTATCTTAAAGTCAAATAATCCATATATAAATAATTATTCACAATCAGAGTCCTTATAATTGGGACTCTGGACAGGGAATTAAAGGAGACACTGAGACCTCCTTCCTCACCTACTCCACCTCTCATCCCACATATAACCTTCTAAAGGGGAACATGGGGGAGAGTGAAAAGTCTGAAGTTTGTTTTTCTCTCTTTACTTCCAGGGAAGTCACTGACTCAGTCAGGGGAGAGCAAAGGTAAGTGATGCTTATACTATTCCCCTCAGTGCCTCTTTCCAAAGGTCTCCCTGCCCAAAACATATAGGAATAGAGGGGAGGCATGCTACCAGAGGCCAGGGCAGCCAGCCAGGCAGGTCTGCTGTATGGTGGGTAGAGCAGGGCACTCTTGGCCCTTGAGAGGTTTATTTTAGTCAATGGGTAACAATGGATGGGGTTAAGACAAGATCGACGTGGTGTAGTGAAAAGTGTGTTGTATGTACTTGATATCAGGAAAAAGATGAGATTGATTGCTTATCCCAGACACAATCTATGTGATCTTTGGCAAGGCACCCAACCTCTTTAGTAGTATTTTTCTCATCTGCAAAATGATGATAGCAATACCTATTTCACAGGGTCAAATGAGACGAGAGAAAGGTGGGGAGAAAGGAAGGAGAGAGAAGAAAATTTCCTGCCACAGATAGGCTGGGTAATTGAGGAGGCTTGTCACCTGGGATTTGAAAAGTAAACATGCAATGATGGGAAGATGGGAAGACGGAAAGAAAAGATTTTTTATTTATTAAATATATTATATAATTTTTTAAAATGAATTTTTTTTAAAAGAATAGTAACCATGAATGATCAACAAAGCCACAATTCTCTTTCTCAAATGCTGGAGAACCAACAAGTAACTTTTTAGAAGACACAGGCCTCCAGCCCTGTCATGGCTCTTAAGAAAAAAGCAGTCTTTCTGTCTCTCCTTTTCTCTTTCTACTTCCCCACCTTCACATTAAGGAACCAAGGAGACACGTTTATAGGCTCATGGGGAGATCAACTAAAGTGGGTGACACTCCCTAGCTGATCCCCAATGCATCTCAATAAAAAAGCCCCAAAGTTTCATCAAGCCAAGGAAATGGCACCCCTTGACCAGGTAGGACATCTACCCCTCCAAGTCAGGTGGGTAAATTCCAACAAATCCAGGATGCTGATCGTTCAGACATGTGCTACCTCCATTTCTTCATCTGTAAAACAGGGATAAATAGGGATATCTCTCAGGATTGTGGTGAGGACCAAAGGAGATCCTAAATATAAAGTGCTTAGCACAGTGCCTAGGACATAGGAAGACTCATGTAAATATTATATTATTACTATTCCTGGAGTAAGCAGCTCCCACTCAAGCTCTAACCCTATTTCCCTCTGTGAGACCCTCCGTGGACCCTTTCCAATGGTAAATGAGGTAAGGGAGTGAGTAGGTGAGAGAAGAGAGTAAGTGGGCCCAGTAGTAGCACCAGGAACATGATCTGCTATGAAAAGGACTTGTCTGCCTTCTAACCCCAACTCTAACATCAGCTCAGTCTGTGGGAGAATCACTTCACTTCTCTGAGCCTCAAGTTCCACACATCTGTAAAATGGGGATAATACAACCTATCCCAAGACGCGTCATGGTGCAGTGGAGAGCTAGCTTTCAAATCAGAAGACCTGCGTTCAGACTCTGCTTCTGACAATTAACAGTTGTGTGACCATGAGTGTGCTACTTAACCTCTTAGTTGCTACTGGCAATTAATTTAAAACCGTAAGTTACAGTTAAGCCCCTGCAGTTTCCAAACTGGAAAACCAAAAAGTGTTTTGACAAATGCCTGTCCTGTCCACCTCACAGGACTGTTTCAATAACCTAATCACATAAAATTGTGTAAAGAGGCTTTGTAAATTCTAAAGCACCATAGATATGTCAGGAGTATTATTGATATTTGAAAAAAGAATCTTCAGGATATCCAAAAAAGTCTCTGCTGTTGCCTATTTCAGAGCCTGAAATTTCACCATTAGAGATTCTTTCTTTTGGCTCTCTAGGGTTCTCCAAGAAATGCAGGGATCTCTGGAAGGAGGCATCACTTGCCAAGACCTTGAGCAGAATTAGCTGACATGTTGGACATAGAATTAGGAAGATTTTGGTTTGAATCCTGTCCTGGGACTTTATCAAAGTGACCTAAGGCAAACATCTTTAGTAAGAGAAATCTATTAGAAGAATAAAATACTCTAATATCAATTTTATACTTAGAGAGAAATCATCAAATGTCATAACTGGGATAATGTAACCCAAGACTCTGACATCTCAAACCTAGAGAGAAGGGACTTGGGGGATTAACTTGTGTTTGGAGATCCTTTGGAGCCACCACTTCCCCTCTATTCTATTAGTTCTTTTTATAACTGAGTCGACTGCAGAGTTTTAGTAGAGTTCCTGCTGTCCAGAAGCTTGAAATTTCACATTAGATATGGACAGGTGAAAACCACCACATAAGCCTACAGGTTCAATAACTCTGGAGTTGACACAGGGTTATAGGGAAAGAGCCCTGAACTAAGAAGCGTGGAGATGTATTCTCTGCCACTTTCTTTTTTGTGATCTTGAACAATACACACAACTTCCTTAACCCCCATGTTCCTCATCTGTAAAATGGGGGAGTTAACCAACATCATCTCTCATGTCTTTTCTGCCTCTAAAATTCTATGATTCCAGACTCTCAATCTTTTTCAATTTTTTTTTTCATTTTCAGCCCTCTCTGTGGATTGGGAGGATAAGAACAGAGTGTCAGAGTGGGAACCCTGACCCCACACTACCAAGAATGAGAGCTCCCTGTATCCAAATCTCCCTACCACCTGAAGATCATATCTTATGAGGCCAACCTTTTATCCGTGTGTTTGCTAGCCTCCCAGAATCTCCAAATATAATCTCCCACTGGCATTTGACCCCGGCCTTGCACTGATACCAAACTGTGTCTTTTTTGAGTATATGGTACTCTCCTGTCAAATTGCTGCTATGTTAAAATGTGTTGACATCTTGTTGGACAGCCTGCTTTTTTTCTTTCAAAAACCCCAGGGGGCTTCTCCCTCAGGCACAAGATGCGGGGGTGGGGGGGGGGGGTTGGGTTTGTTTGCCAAGCACTACCACCAAAACCTGGCCCCCTTTGCCAACTGGCTCCATTGTTGCTGTTCTCACCTCCCACTCCCCACCTAAAAGCAATGGAGCCTCAATTCTGTTTCCAAGAAAAAAGGAAGAGAGGAAATTCAAATGGTCCAGATATCCTGGATACTACTCAGTGACTTGGCAGAGTCATGGACGACCAGACTTCAGGCTAAAAGGAACCCTAGAAGTCATCTATCTGAACCCCCTTATTTTACAAATGAAGAACTAGAGCCCAAAGAAGTTAGTAAACATTTAAGTGTCTGCCTTACAAGTCTAGGTGAGCTTGGTTAGTTGTGAGCCTGGGGTAAGCACTGTAAAAAGAATTACTGTATGATCATCACACTCAAAGGAGCATTCCAAATCTGATCAGGGAGCCCAGCCCTCCCCGCTCCTATCTCCACCCTCATGGAGCCCCTAGTCTGGTAAGCAAGACTGTCCCCAATCTCAGGGGCTAAGGTGAGGTGCCAGATCCTGTCCGCAGAACTGTCAGTCTAACGGGAAACTATACACATGAAACAACTCCAAAACACGTTGTATAAAAAGCAACATATATGAATCAGCAAGAGCAAAAGGGTGGGTCACGGAATGAGTGCATGGATGTTAAGGTCTTGAGTGTCTGGGTGAGGTGAAACGGGGAAGATTTGCTAGGAAGGGGAGAATCTTAAGTGTCAGACTGGAAGAAAGGGAAGGACACAGATCAGGGATGATAAAAGGCAGTTCATGTGCCAGGAATAGTGTAAACAACAGTGCAGAGGCAAGAAGGAATAAAACACATGGGGGAGGACACAGGACAGCCGGTGGCCCTGCCCTCCCCACAGTTGGCAGGTCTCCTCATTGATCCCATGAGAAAGCAACCCAGGTGCTCTACTGCTTCCTGCCCTGAGACATCTATCGACTGTGCCCTTGGACTCAAGATATCCAGAACCTTCTTTTATTACCATGCATCCTGGAGTAGGACATATTTACATTCATAGCTTAGCCTTCCCTCTCCCCCAATATTGAGATGGTTGGAAAAGATACATAAAAGTTGGAAGAGGAATTCCATTCCACTTGGGCATATATCTGAGGGGTGGTTAATGATGTCTCTCTCCAGTCTTAGCATTATTCTCTAAGGTCTCTGAATGGTCTCTCCTTCAAACCAAGACATTTTATTTGACTGGCACCCAGTCTGTAGAGAAGGGGCTGGTTTACTTAGGCAGTCAGGTATAGGGCCTAGGGCACCAGGGAGATCATGGGTATAACTCCTGACTGGGCCAGTTAACTTCAGAGAAATCCTAACCTGGATCCCTAATCCTAACTAGCCATCTCAAATGTGCTGTAGATCCCAAGAGGGCCTGGGTCAAAGTGGAGTGGCACAGTATCGGGAAACACTCAAAGCATGACCTGCTGAAGAGGATCACAAGCATTATTTTGGCCTATGGAAGATGATACTAAAACCAGTTCCATAAACATTCCCTGCTTTGTGTCCAGCTATATGCTTAATAGGCATTGGTGTGTGAAGGAGAGTACAAAAGATGCAGAAAGTGTACTCTGACTTTGGAGGGCTTAGTTAGGGAGAAAAGGTTGAAGAAAATAGAGAATGAAATGTGGCAGGATAAAATAAAGTGCAAAAATGAAAAAAATAAATAAATCACTCTTTATGTTTATTATGTTTCATGTATTAAACAGATAGTGTTGTAGGGAGTCCATAGAAGGAGTTATTGAGGAGAAATGTATAAGAGAGGAGATTTGAACTGGGTTTTAAAGTGAATAAACTTGCTTCATATTACAGAAGTAAATTTTGTGGAATATAAAATATGATGGGTAGCTAGATGGCAAAATGGATAGAGTGCCAGGTCTGGAGTCAGGAAGATTCATCTTCCTAAGTTCAAATCTGGCCTCAGACACTTGCTGTGTGACCCTGGGCAAGTCACTTAACCTTGTTTGCATCAATTTCCTCATCTGTCAAATGAGCTGGGGAAGAGAATGGCAAACTACTCCAATATCTTTGCCAAGAAAACCCCAAATGGGGTCATGAAGTTAGACATAACCAAAATAACTCAACAATAGCAATATGAAGTAAGATTGAATAGAAGAAACTTTTGAAACTTTATATATACAAAATGTTACATGGGATCAGATTACAGAAGACCTTGTATTTGAATGCTAGTATAAGAACTTTGGACTTGAGCCAACAAGCAATGGGAAATCATCACTGGTCTTTGAGCAAAGAAATAGAATATGATCAAAGCAGAGTCTTAAGAATGAATGGCTATTCTGCCATTTTGCTTTAATGACTTCCAGAGCAAAGGAGGAAGGAGTAGATGGGGAAGTTCTCAACCAGAAAACAAACAAAAAAAAGCCCACAGGGCTAAAAACTTGTCACCTCTCATCTGGAAGGTTCCCTACTAGAGGGATGGGAACTAGAAACAAGAATTGTTCCCTGGAGCAGATTGGGAGGGATGTTTCTGGGCTGAGACACAGCTTAGTACAAGGTAAGAGATAGAAGAGGGACAGTCAGACAAAAGAAGCTTTGAGCAGCTGCGTCTGGCAGGAGCAGAGTGGGCGGGCTGGGGTGCAGGCCTTGTCTTCTTGCTGGCAAGGTGCAAAAACCTTGAGCTGAGCCAACTCTGGACACACCTTGTCTCCCATTACAGGTGGCCAGCTAATGGAAGCCAGTCTTGACGTCTCCACATGCATTTCCATAAACTAAGAGCTGGAGATTTAGGAGAGCTTTGGTATATGAGGAAAGTGAGGCAAGATGCTTTCAGCCACAAACACAGAACTAAAAATGACCGCACACTTGGCAAGACTCACTGCTGGCTGCCTGGGAGGCGAGTTGCTTGTCGGGCTGAAGTTGTCTATATTTGATCTTAGGACATTTGGGAGAAGCAGTGGAGTTCAAATTGTGCAAGAGCCTGAGCTATTTTCTCCATTCTTGGGCACAGATAAACAAAGGGTGACACCACAGCATTAAGCTTTGGCATACAGATTGCACAAGGTGGAAAGGGGCAGGGAGTCTCTACAAAGAACATTTTTTTGCCATGGTGTACTCATTTCTTCCTTTTCTCAGGGCATCTGTGTACCTTCATCAGCACTTGCTAAAGGATACCAGAGAATTTGGACAGTCGGATTGCCCCTAGCAGCAACGACCTGGAGGAGGCAATAGAGACTCCCTCCTTTCAAGTCTGGCTTAGGCAATGTGGTACATGGAAGAGGGAGGCTGGAGGATGTAAGAGCTCTGTTGGGGTTTGTTTGTTTTTTCAGTATTAAAACTCCATGGTTCCCATCTTGGAATTCCTAGGCTAATGAACTCTAGCACTTGTCAAGAGTCCATTGCTTGGCAAAATTTCCAAATTTTATTTCCCCCATTTTATAGTTTCAATGACCAGCCCAAGGCCAAATGGTAGCAAAGGAAGGACTGAAATCCAGGTGATTCCTGTCTCCTTGCTTAGCACTCTTTCAATTAGACAATGCTTCTTATAACTGAAGCCTCCCCAAAAAGCGTAGTGCCACTGCCATTTGTCTTCCAACTTAATAATTTTTCAAGAAATAGCTATTGGAGGGTAGTAAAAACTAGTGAAATGAGCCCTAGATTTAGCTCCAAAGGTTCAGATTTCAGTTTTGCCACTTACCTGCGTGACCTTAAATAGATCATTCAATCTCTCTTGGCTCTGACATGAGGGGGCTGGACTTGACAGCAGTACCATTCAGCTCTGAATCTACAATTCTAGCTATTCCCAGTAGTCCAGAGAATTAAAGAATCAAAGCTACCTTTTAAAATAAGCACACTATCATAATAGTATTTAGAAATGGAGAGGACCTTTACAAAGGCATCTTGTCCAAATCTCTCATTTTACAGAGGGGAAAACTGAGGCCCAAAACGTTGTCTATGGGAGAGCTGAAATTCGAACCCAGATCCTAATTCCAAAACCAGCATCTTCTCACTGCATCACACTCTGCCTTCCTCCTGAAACAGACAACTTTAAAGGTCTGCTCCTGAGTGAACTTTAAGGGATAGTATGTGTTTTTTTATTCTTTTCTTGTACTCACTTAGGAATGACATGTAGCACTAAGACCAAGAATACAGGATATATTGTGAAGTGGGCCATCCAAACCCATATAACATGGTAAAAACCAAAAAAACCCCAATGATTTAGTACTGTTCCCTGACCAAATCAAGGTCACAAAACTTGGGAAAACTATGGTCCATGGGAATTAATTGATTTACTCAAGATCACAAAGTTGGTGGCAGAGGTATCCTGCCTCCCAGCTCTAGTCCAAAGTTCCCTTACCTTGAGGGTCCATGAATAAATTTCAAGGGGCCTATTAATTTGGATGGGAAAAAAAATTACATCTTTAGTCTCACCTCTAAAATGGAGGTTCATTTCAATTATGAATTATAATGGTATTCTAAGAAAGGGCACATGGGCTTCACAAGTCTGCCAAAGGGATTGATGACATAAAAAAGGTTCAGAGCTAAAAAAATGCTACTTAGTTCAGGGAAATAAACAAACAAATAAATGAATAGATGTAGGGAAGGAAAGAAGGAAGGAAGGAAAGGAGAAAGGGAAAGGGAAAGGAGGGATGGAGGAAGAAAGAGGAAGGAGTGAAGAAATGGAAGACAGAAAGGAAGAAAAAGAGAATGTTTCCCTGTTTGCTTAATATATCACTTTCCTTTGCTCCATTAAGTCCAAGCACTAAAAATCAGTGATCTATTTTGGAGAATGGGACTCTGTGTAGTATTATATAGCAAAGGACAAATGGGAAGACCCATCACAGAATCCAAACAGCTTGCCTTCCTCCTAAGATAGACAACTTTGCTAATAGGTCTAACTTAAAAATCTCAATTTAACAGTCCTTGAATTCTGGTGTATGGGGAAAAAGTTCTGAACTTGTAATCACAAAAGACTCAGAAAACTTGAGCCCTGATTTTGCCATTTATTAGCTATGTGTCTTGAGACATGCATTTCCCTTCTCTGGACCTATTTTCTCATATAGAAAATGGAGTTAGACTAGATGATTTTTTAAGTCTCTTCCAGCTCTAACATTTTTGCTCTAACATAACCTGTGAAATTCAAATTACTGATTCTTTGAGAGTCATTCTCTCATGCAAAAGTGAAAATGGTGTCCAGCTTTGAAGATGACAAAAGGAGATGAAACCACCACTATAGAGAGGCTATGAAAAATAGAAAAACCTTGTTTAGGGACAGATACAGGAGGCCTAGAGGCACAGCACACAGAGCAATGGCAAGAAGACTCTTACTTTTCAAACACTGCCCCACATCCCAGCATTAACAGAAATCTTCCTGGCCCATATCATCTACGCATTTAAAGAAGACGCAAAATGCCCATACTTGTTGGAAAGTGGGGAGTGCTGGCAACCTCTTTCGTCTTTTCCAGGAGAGAGAGGCAATGATAACACCACAACGACTAACACGTATGTATCATTCACTACGTACCAGACGCTGCGCTAAGCACTTTACAATTACTGTCTCATTTGATCCTCCCAACCTTAGACAAAATGGATAGAGGAATAGGAGGCACTTCAGTGGAAAGAGTGCCAGAGGCCTGGAGCCATGGGTTCTAGGATCCATTCTCAACTCTGCTACTTTCTACTGGTGTGACCATGAGTATATCACCTCTCTTTGGGCTTCCCATCTACAAAATGAGAGCGGTTGGACTAGATGACCTGAATTTCTTCTACTCAGCTCTAAATCTATGCTTCTATGAGCAAAGTGGTGGGATGGGTAGGACCTATTCACCCTATTCCACCCAGATTAAACTAGTGAATTTCAATGAAGAGGGCAGAAATCAAAGAACTAAAAACAATCCTACCCCACTGGTCACAAGGAATTTTATCTCAAGATCATTAGGACATGGTGCTCAAGTCATGGTTCATTTCCTATAGAAGTCAGTCACACAGGGAAAAAGAAAAACACAAAAACTTGTTTTCATGGTCATAGACTTGACTCTTCCACACTTGTCAGACATCTCCCAGACGTGGAAAGCTAGGTGAAAGGATACACAGTCCTTGGCACAATCTCTACCACTGGAAAAACAACTGAAAGTGTGTGCTCTGCCAACAGGAGACTAAGTACCATCACCTTCAATACATAACACATCAGTGACCCCCCCACCAGCCCATATGAAAGCCTCAAAAACAAAGAAGACTTTTGAGCAGAGAACATGCTTTATTGAGAAATAGATACAGAACTGCACATTCTACCACATGTGGAAAAGGGTTCAACTTCTGTATAAGAAAGGCCTATACCCCTCAGGAGAAAATCCCCAGCCAGCTTGCTTCAGTAATTGACATTCTACAGTGACAGGGAAGTTTGGGGCTGGGAGGGGAGGGAGGGGAGCCACCACTGAGCATGCTTGAAACCAGCCCCCCACAAACCCACGGTGATTATAAATAGTGTATAGAAGTGACAGGAGCAAGGCACAACTGACCACAGGTTAGGGGTTGTGGTGAGGGCTCCACATCAAGACAACAGTATTGCAGGAGACCAAGTTGGTAAGGGGGACATGTCAAACATCAAAGGCTGCTCTGAGATAGCACATATGGAGACTGGTGAGAAGTGAGCCAGAATGTCTCATCCTCTCCCTGAATCACTTTAACAACATCAAAAACAGAAGTGAACTGTAGACCAGAGAAGGAGCAGGGGAAGGGGGTAAGGCTGGGGAGGGTAGTATCTGGGAAGGGGAAAAAGCGCTTCTGTTCTCAAAGAGTATGAGGTGCTGCCACCAGAGGAGCAAACTCACCGTATGCTGGAGAAGGCTGCTATTACTTTGACTGGCACGGCCACAATGGCGGCAGCAGACAAATGATTGTTTAGTCATTTTCTCCTCCTCTGTGGTTGTTGTGACAAAGTTAATGCAACCAGTGTAAAAGGAAGGGTGTTTTGCACGTGCTCCCACTAGCATTTGCTATGACCCTACAAAGAAGGGCAAAGAACTGTTCTGGGCCCGAATGGTACTGGGGGGAAAAGAAGTGCAGAATAAAAAGAATAAGCTAAGACATGATGTGAAAAATGAGCACTGGAAATGGTCTTGGGGACTGCCAGCATGAAAGAGGGCAAGGTCTGGAAAGGCCATTGTTTCTGCTTTGTCCCAGGGAACTTCCCTGACAGTGTGGCAGGGAGGCCAATGTTCCCTCCCCTTCATCAAAACAAGTCACCCTCCCTGGAAGTGGTCCCAAATTAGAGCACAAAATCACCATGCGCTGCTAACCTTGTCCTCTCCTCCATCTTGCACTGGTGCTTAAACTAACCCCCAGCCCTGGTCAGCCTGATGGGGATTTCTTAAAAGAGGGGGAGGTGGAAGTGTGTTAGAAGTTCTTAAATCAAAACAAAAGAGCTAAGAAGGTCAAAAACAGGGTGAAAATTCAATGTGACTTAACCGTGGTCATCTCCCCCACACTCTGCATCTTCACCTCCTTCCTGACCCTCTGAGAGACTGGGGAACCGTCAAGGTGAAAGTGGGAGTAACCAGGTTCAAAGGGGAACAGGAATGATCCTGCTCATCAACCTGAAGGGGAACTATTACAGACAGTTTAAAGGACACAACACAACCCTGCAGGGCTTGAAACATGAGGGGGGAACCAGTGACTGGACAGGTACAGTACCACATCCGAACTCCTTGGGTCAGTGCTTATGTGGGAGCTTCAATCGAGTCCAATACAGATGCATTCCAGGCAACCTCACTGAGGCCGAAACAATAGTTCCTCAGAACCAGCGTCTGCATTTTACACAAAGGGTTGGAGCCAAGACAGTCCCAAGGGGGAATGGCCTTCCCAAAGGATACTGTACCATGCCAATCACAATAGCAACAGAAATGGACAGACAGATCCCAAGGGGGCTTCCTACTGCAGGGGTTTGCTGGCTCAGGGATCCACAGCCAGTTTAAGTTCCTTTGGGAGGGGTCCACTTCAAACAGCTGGGATCCATGGTCTTATTGGTGTTGGATCTCTTTGCCTCTTTGGCTATCCACTCATCAATCAAGTCCTGAAAGAAGTAAAGAACAGAAAGACACAGGGTTACTGGGGGCTTCCCACATACAGCGCCCACAGTTCAGAAATCACCTCTAAAAGGATTCCGATACTCAACACGTGTTCAGACTTTCTGCTTTGTGCAGCACTTTCACAACCTTCATTATGTGGGGTTGGTAAAGTATCATCCCCACCTTACTAATAAGTCAAGAGGTTTCACAGAAGTTAGGAGACTTGCCCAGTGTCACAAAGCTGGTCATGAATAGAGTCAAGTGAGACAAAAACCTGGGTCTCTTCACTCCCTCCACTTCCCATTCCAAAGCTTATTCAAAACTTGAGGAGAAGTCCCATAAGTATAATTAGATTCTCTCTTGTTAATTTAAAACCATTTTTTCATGTTCTGACCTCAATGAAGACAGAAAAAAAAAATCAGTCACCTTTCATACTAAATTAAAAGTCATGGATGAGTAAGGACAGCAAACTAAACCACCTCGAAGAGCCCAAGGGTCCATGGCAGACAGATTCCCTGTCAAAAGATGCCATCATTCAAGAGCAAAGTTTCCTATCTCTATGAGATAGAAATTCTCCCAAAGCATAGCCTGGAGCTGTGTAATTCATACCGGTCAACACACAGAGGGGCCTAACAAAAAGGGAGGAGGCAAAAGTCAAGAACCGTAAGCTAAAGAAACGAAGATTGAAAGAATCTCTATGTCTCTCCTAAGGACAAATCCGGCTACTGTCAGGTAAAATTCCACAACTTGTCCCACTGAATCCCAAAATACAGACTGCTACACCCAAGCAGGTGAAAAGAACAAATTCTTACCTGTCTTTTTAGAACCAAGTGTTTCCCTTTCCAGTACTTGAGCATCTGAAGGGCCTGCAGAGTACTCACAATGTCCACAGGGTTCACAGCAGTCTCCTGACTTATCTCTGTAACATAACACTCCATCAAGGACATGAGCACAGAGAGAGAACCACTATCATCATCAACATCCCCTCCCCTTCCTTATACCTCAAGTGTCATTCAACTGGACTCAGAATCATGCCTTTCATACTGAATTCCAACATGTCTAAAGAACAGAAAGTTGTGGCCTTCATGTGAGTTCTAAAAGCTGGTACAGGAAAGAGTGGGCTACAAGTGAAAGCCAACAAGTGAGGTATCTCAACCTTAGCATCACTATCTGGGGACTACTATACTTTATTTTCTCACCACTATTAGCACATAGTTCATGCAGTCACAGAAGACTGTGTTAGCAGATCTGAACAACAGGAAGAAAGAAATCTACCTTCTAGAGGCTTTGAAAGGATGATGTGCACAAGTGGCTGGCCATCCAGATATGGAAAAGCGACTCATGCAACCAACAACCTTCACAAAGAACTCCAAATGTTGGCCCTTAACTTTACAAGTTTATAAACCTCCTACGGCCTGGGCGGAGGCTGAACTGGATGGCCTGTAAGGCTCCCTCTGTTACAAAGCTAAGATCCCATATGCTCAGTGCTTACCTCACCTTCCTTGCTTTAAGGGAGACTCAAGCACAGTGGAATCTGTGACCTTCCTAGGGTCACATGTGTGTTAGATAAAGATTAGGACAACTCTGCTGTCAGTCACTAACCTCTGCTGCCTCCACACATACCAGAAGCCTACCTTTTATAGAGATTTCTTTGCCTTGAAAATTATGCAAATATCGAAGCAGCACTTCTTTCCAGTAACTCCGGTAGCTGATGAGGCCCAAATCAGACAGTGGGCGTTCTGGGGAGCCAACCTTTTCTTCTACTTTGGAAAGCAAATAACCTGTCAAGGAAAGTAAAATCTGTATTGACTGACTTCCTAGACCTGAATTCCCCAGTAATGACACCAAGAGACAACATGATGCCTTGGAACAAATTTATGAATAATAAATACAGTCAACCCAATCCCTCACAGAGGGTGGGGGAGCAGGGAACCATCTTTCTGACTGTTCCACTTAGACAGAGATAAAATAATCAGGCCCTGGTTAGCCAATTATAGGTACCTACATTTCTGACCAAAGAAAATCACTTGGTGGGCAGGGAGTATTATACACCATTATGTTTAAATACTAATTAGTATATTTAACAAAGAGTTATAGTAGGCCAAAAATGTCACTATCGCCTCACCTGAGCACAACTAGCTGCATGACCCTGGTCATGCCTCTCATCTCAACAGCTCTCAGATTTGTTTCCAAATCTGTGAAATGAAGAGAATAGTACCTACCTCCCAGAGCTGTTGTACCAAATGAGATAACAGATGTAAAGTATTCGACAAACTTGAAAGCACTATACAAACATTAGCTTTTTTATATTAAAACACCAGAGCCCATTAATCAGCTACCTTGAAAAAAAGGTTACATAGCCTGAATGCTAATGAAGGATGATCCCATGCCAATGTCCCCAAGGAATAAGTGATAGCAGATACTCTTTGTAGAATACTTTTCCAATATTTCTGCCTTTCCCACCTCTTTGCATAAAGATCAAGTGCTCATCAAATAACTAGATAACATAAAAATCTCTCACAAGAGACATCCCTATTTTAACACTCCTATGTGTATCCTGTCTCCATCACATTGTAAAGATCCTGAAAACAGTAGTGAAGCTGAGAGTGTTGGAAAAAATGATCTCAAAAGTCTCTTCTAGTTCTAAAAGTTCCCTGTGATGCCTGTCTCCTCCAGCCTTTGATCTTAACTATAGCCAGGTCTGAACACATTATGTGCTCAGTATGTGCTAAGTGGACTGACATTTCAGCATTACCATGAATCCAGCAAACACACACTTACTGAAGTCAATGAGCATCTTGCCATAACCTTGTCGCATGTACTGAGGCATGGTGAGGATGCAGGAAACATTGTAATTGAGGAATGAATTTTTTTCCTAAAATCAAGAGAAAATATATCAGAAAATTACAGGAGTCTAAAACTAAAGGAGTCAGCAAGTTGACTCAAGTCTGCCATGCCATACACATGAGGGAAACAACGCTCACCAAGGAAGAGCAATGCGTGTTACCCGGCTAGTTGGCTAGCCCATTCCATTATGGCACAAGTCATTAATCCAGGGGTTTTCAGTGCTTGGAGACTTAAGGCTTCAACTCCATCATCAAAAAAGGGCTGACTCTGGCCCTTTTGCATCATGCAGTGAGTGGGGGTGAAGCCGTGCAGACTGATGAGTCAGCTAGCTACCCTCATTAAAGAGTAGC
Source organism: Potorous gilbertii (assembly GCA_028658325.1). Lineage (NCBI taxonomy): Eukaryota > Metazoa > Chordata > Mammalia > Diprotodontia > Potoroidae > Potorous > Potorous gilbertii. The sequence continues at coordinate 524,307,011 of CM053770.1, forward strand.
TTCAAAAGGAGGCAGCCTACCAGGGAGAAGGCAATACAGACAGTAATTCCTGTAGCCTGGATTTCCCTCAAAGCTGGGAAATCCAAATGTTTGAGGGCTGAATTTGGTTTATGCCCCCTAAGAAAACGATGACACTGTCACAAACGATGACACTGTCACAAAGAAGTCTAAGGCAGTCCAGCTCAGGAACTGGATGGCAGCTCTCAAGCTAAGACCACAGAGAGAGCAAAGACTGAAGAGATGTTCCCTCCCCACCAGCTCCTTCCCCACAAAGATATGCACTTGTTAGTTACCAAGCAGGAGCCCTGGTCCAGTCATAAGCAGGTAACCCTGGCAAGCACACCCTGAAATGAGGGAATGTGGGGGTCCTAATAAAGAAATGGACATTTTTACTACACAACCTCTGGTATGTCTCTGTAGGAAGAGTCGTGACAGATCCTGAGATAGTCCCACAATTCCAAGATTTAGTAAATAATATATGGTTAACATCAGATACCTCCTCCCAATAATCAGACGCATAACTCATACCAAGTCAGAAATACACTAACCTTGGAGAAGTACCCAATCAGGTGACAGCCAGTGTTGTCAGCTTCTGTCATGACATAGAAGAGGAAGGGCTCCACATCGTAATACAGCGTCTTATGGTCCAGGAAGAGCTTGGCCAGCAGGCAGAGATTTTGACAATATATCTGAAAGCAGAGAGAGAGAGATAAGAGGGACTATGACTCATCAGACTAACAGCTCTAAGACTGAAGCTAAGACCCAACTGCTTCAGTTATGCCTAATGAAACAGGAAGGTGGACAGTCCGGTCACATGTCTGGGAAGTGCCTGCTATTGGGGTAGAAGGTCCAAAGCATGATCAATATGGTGAGGAGGAGAGAGCCACAAGCTAGGAATGCCATCACAAAAGACATCTTCATATATCCAGCCCCAGACTCTTTCCTAAGCTCTAGTTCCATATCTCTAATTGCCCAGAGGAAATTTCAGATTAGATTATCTCTGAGATCCACGTCTCACGCTCAAAATAACCAGAAGAGAATTCATGTTTCACCCCACCAAACAATTCCTCTACCAAAGTCAATGTTATCCTTTTCACTCACTCTATACATCCAATCTCTTACCATTTCTACCTCTACACCATCTTTAGTATCCAACTGGTTCTCTTCCTTCAATGGTCACCATCTTTGTTCAGGTTGTCATTACCTCCACTTGGATTACTGCAATGGCCTCCCTATCTCCAGTCTTCCCAGTTCAATTCATTCTTCTCACTGTTACCAAAGTGATGTTCCATAATCATAGAACTAACTGCACATCTCCCTTACTCAATAAACGCCAGAGGTTCCCTATTACCTCTATAATTCCATATAAACTCCAGTTTGACTTTTAAAACCCCCCACAACCTGTTACCAACCTATCTTTCTGGCTTCACTATTTATTACTCCCTTTTCTACACTCTAGAGTCCAACCAAACTGGCTTTATCTCTGTTCCCCATCTCCAAGTCTTTGTATTAGCCATCACACATGCGTGGAATGCAAGACTTCCTCCCTCACCTCTAAATTACTGAATTTCTCACTTGCTTAAAGATACAATTTAGATACTATCTGTTAAAAGAAGCCTTTTTTAAATCTTTCCATCTACCAATTGCTAGTGTCTTCTCTCCCTAACTATCCTGGATTTATTTTCTATACATCCTACTTACACTCCCCTGAAAGACTGTAGGGTCCTTAGGAGTAGGAACTGTTTCATCTTTGGCTTTGTATCTCTAGCACCTAGCATATAACAGACACTTAGCAAATGCTTATTGATTCAGACAAGAAGATACAGTAAAAAACAGGCTCAGGATCTCTAATATTTGGTAATCTTGGGGGCAAAGGGAAAGTATTGAGGTCAAAGATATAAAACAGGAGAAAGAAGCGTGAATATTTGGAGAAGCCTTCCCACACCAGCCCAACCTCCTTCTATAACTGCCGATATGTTCTACAATAACTGAAGTAGGTCTTTGGTATGGTATACCATTTTGTTCATGGGGAAGAGTCAGAGTATCAGAGTGTCTTCTCTGTCTGGGGGTGCATCACCCCATCTCTGTTCCTGACTCAGTCACCTCCCCTTTTACCTTGTTCTTCTTGCCATCAACTTCAAACACAGAAATGGAGCCTTTACGATAGATCTCATCTCCTGGTGGATGTTTCCATACACATTTTGCCTATAAGAAAAAAGAAATTCCCATCAGAACTATACTGCCCTTCCAAGTTTAAAGGGAACACTAAGGCTGATTAGTTGAATTGACTGAGAGTTAAGGTTGGAAGGCAGCTTTGGGAGAACACTGACTGCCCCACAAAATGAAGAGCTCTTTTTTAAGGTAATAGCTCCTGAAGTTACTACAAACACTTTCTATTTCTGCTGCAACATTGACTAAGCTTTCTGGCACCATTTCATCACAGGAGATTAAAATCATCCACTACGTAAATACCAGGTAAATACCCCTGCAATAATATAAGATCCCTCCTGCCAATAGGAAATGCATAAGCAGCTTAGCTCTGGTACTTTAAAGCTGCCAAGTACCTTACTATCATCTTTACCAGCAACTTCTCATGCCCACCCGAGGAGGCAGATTCCCCATTTTTCAATGACGAAACTAAGCCAGAAGGTAATCATATAATTATTAAAAGAAAAAACCCATCTTGGTCACAAGAAGAATTAAAAGCAAGTCCTTTTGTGGCTCTCAAAAAAGGTGACAATCACATACTTGGAAACCAGTTTGGAAATACTTAGGAGTGCCCCTGACCACTAGGGGGCACTAGCCCTCCTCTTTTCTTATCCTGAGTCCAACATTGACCACATGGTTTGGGTACCATAGATAATGGGTCTAAAAAGGTTAAGTGAGAATAGAATTTTTAAAGTTGAACCCATTTTAAAATATACTAGAGGAGCTTGCCATTAAAAGGAAAAGGCATTCTTTCTGCAAAACAAAGCATTGTGCTCTTATTTTTGTATAGCATGGAAGAGAGGAAAGAACACTAGACTGGGAGACAGATCATCAGGCTTCTAGTCTCAGTTTGACCAGCTGTTAAATCTTCTACCTGCTATAACTCTGGGAAAAATCACAGCCTTTCTCCCTAGTTCCTCAACTATAAAATGAGGGGGCTGGCCTAAACGATGTCTAAGGTTTTCTCCAGTTCTAATATTCTGGTTCCAAATCCAAGGTTACTTCTGCTCATATATCCTCTTCCCTGTAGCTATTGTCAGCCTCCTTCATAGTCCAAGAACTGAGCTATGAGGCTCTGGATTATCTACAGTCAGAGAGGGAGAGAAAAAGGGCCATAATATCATCACACTGAAGAAGGGGCTTGGAGGAGGGGATAGGGGGAAGAGGTATGGGTGACAACCAGGAGAAAGGACATCATGAGAAGCAGCCTGGATCTCCAGCATCTGGGAGTGTTTTAGGGGCAGATGAGAAATATCAAAGGAGGGTACTGCCCACCCCATTCAACCTCCTTCTCCCACCTATGAGATACTTTAATTATGTAAAACAGATTTATTGTCAAGACAATACAAAGGCATAATATAATTTCAGAAATAAGAAGACACTCCTCAAACAACAGTTCCCACAACTCTTTGTGTTGCTGGAAATTTCTTTAAAAGGAAGTGCTACTCATGCTATCAACTGCAATTGCTACATTAGAAGGTCTTAAGTTTTTTGTGGTCAAGTACTAGAGATAGATTATTAGGAAAAGAGAGATGTTTCAAAACAAAATGTAGCAATTAAAATATTTAAAAATTTCTTTTTGAAAAGACAAAACATTCTATCCTGGAATTAGAGATGAGAAGTTAAAAACATATAGATACCTGAGTTAATGTAGTCATGTATGATAGTCAGTCAAAATATAAATGATACCAAATCCTTTCCTATTTTTAAGGAAGAAGATGTATAGAAAGAGGCAGGGGAGAATAATAAAACACATTATGCTGATTTCACAGTTTTACTACAATCTGACCCAATTTTTAATATTCATCTGTGGGAGGCACAGATGCTTCAGGTTCAATGCCTTCCTTCACTTGTTAAGGGGATTAGTGAACAGAACACTAGACTTAGTTGGAGTCAGGAGTCCTGCCTCAGGTGAATTTGGTAAGTATATCAGATACTGTGGACAAGTCATTTAACATCCCCTCCTCGGTCTCCTCATCTGGAAAATGAGGGTACTAACAGCACCTAGCTTGCAGGATTGCTGACAGGACACAAGTGAGATAAGTATGAGAAGTGCTTGACAAACCTCAAAGAACCTGAGTGCTACTAACTGAACCAAGCAAAACCAACTGCCATGTCTGTGCTTATGTATGTCTGTGTATGTGTAAGGAGAGAGAAAAGGAAAGTAATCGGATCAGGAAAGGAAAATAAACAATTGTAGGTTATGAGGAGAATAAACGGTTTCCTCAGGCACTACTCATTGGCAACTATGTTACAAACTGCATACTCCTGGGCTCTTATTAGCTACATATTATATTATCTGTAGATTTCAAACGTCCAGACCTTTGATTAACATAAATAATTTAAAGTTGGCTTTAATGCACCTGCAGTCTGCAATAAAGTCCCCAGAAACCACAACCAAAGTTTATAGATTGGTCATAAAGAGGTTTACCATGTGTCGACGAAGTATTGTTTGGCTCTTCATGTATTTGAGACAGAATTCACACATGTAGAGCCGTCCCAGGCGTGCGTACTCTTCTGGGTAGGGTGAGTGGTACCAAGTATCTAACTCGTATCGGCCAAAGGCAATTGTTTTAATCATATTGCTGCCTTCTGTGATTTGGCCCTGCAGCCGCAACTTCTCCTGTATCAAACAAGGAAACAGAAGCCAGAGGAAGATTGGAATTCAACATCATCATAATCATCAATATCAGAAAGTCCACAACCACGCAACTACACTTAGCACTGTGCCTATGCTGCCTGTATCAAGTGGACGTTTGTTAAGTGCAGACAAATTCGCTGACATGGACAAACATAATTGGCTGACTATACACATATGGCATGTGGATATCATCTTTGCATTATACTACTACAAGTATTTTATTTCAATCTGGCATTCCCTGGGCATCGGAATGAAAGGTCCTTGTATTACTGTGAACCAGATGAAATGAACCAAAATGAAATATAAAAGGAGGTCCAATGACTAAAAGATCACCGACTAATCCAAAATCTAAAATGAATCTGGACTCTTGGTTTTAGAATTATCCCCCAATTACTTGAGAACTGACTGTAAAAAATAACTCTCAGGTCCACCCATCTGTATGTTAAGGTCAACATGAAAAGGAAAGCAAAAGAAGTAAAAGGGGAGCCGTGGGAGTTCCACTCCTAGAGAGTAAGGCCTTAGAAAATGAGTACCTTTCCTTTAACAGCTTAAGATTTATTATTTAATGTTGGAAAAGAGAAAAACTCCCCATGTGTGTCTGTTTTGGTTTGGACCTGTGATTTCACCCTTATGGGGAAGTTCCAATATGGAGGTTACAGAGATGGACCACTCCTTTGTAAATGACTGTCCTAGGCAAACCATGATTCCAGAGGGCTGAAGATAATCATGATACACATCTTTTTCCAGAGAGGTGATGGATTTAACATGCAAAATGAGAGTTACATTTTTGGATGTGACCAGTGTAGAAACTTATTTTGCTGGACTATATGTATATGTTATGAAGTTTTTACTGGTCTTTTTTGTTCAATGAGGGAGAGGATGGAGAAAAAAAAAATCACTAAAAATAAAATGAAATTTTAAATTAAAAAAAAACTTCTATAATAAAAAAAAAGCAGACGTAGGCCTTTGGAAAGACTTATATGAACTGATGCTGAATGAAGGGAGTAGAATCAGGAGAACACTGTACACAGCAACAGCCATAGTGTGCAAGGACTGTTTCTGATAGACTTAGCCCTTCACGGCAATGCAAGGACCTAAAACATTTCCAAAGGACTCATGATGCAAAATGCCATCCACATCCAGGAGTTAGAATGCAGAAGGAAGCAGACTACTTTTTCCTTTGTTATGTTTTGTTCTGTTTTATTTCTCTCGTGGTTTCTCCCATTCATTTTAATTCTTCTATGCAACACGACTAATGTGAAAATGTATTTAATAGGAATGTATGTGTAGAACCCATATAAGATTACATGTCATCTTGGAGAGAGAAGGGAAGAAAATTTGGAATTTATGGAAGTGATTGTTGAAAACTAAAAACAAATAAATTAATAAATTTGGGGGAAAAAAGAAAATTAAAATGTTTGCTGTAACACTGAAAAAAAAGTAGTAGGCCATGAGAATAGTATCCAGATAATCAATGTCATTAGGACAATAACAAACAGATCTAGAAAAAGACAATGAGCAATGACAGATAATGACAGAAAAGACAATGAGCAAGAGATGATCATGACAGAAGAAAAACACTAACACATCATTACATAGCAGTTTGGGACCCTCTAAAGGGAAAGGTCCAGTCCTACACACTAACAGTCCCTGCAGCACCACAAGAACACTCCAACTCATAAGGACACAGACACCCCCATTCAGGGACAAGTGGCCCTACAGAGCTAGCTAGTAATTACCCCCCAAAGGCTGGATGTGCCCAGCTTTGATGGTTCATAAAAATCCTGAATCATGAAGGAGGAATATCAGAGATAATTAAACACAGGAAACAGGAACGGTCCCCATCTTACAAAAGACTGTGTTCCAAAAAATTGTAGGTAAATTTGTTAGCATATAAACTTTTTTTTAATAACATTTTTCATCAATTACATGTAAAAACAATTTTTACATTCCAGTTTTTTTAAGTTCTATCTGTCTCTTCCTCCTCCCTCACTTCCCCCAGCTCCCCTGAAGATAAGCAATCTGATATATATAAACTTTAGAAGGCATTTTCCTACAGAAACGTACTGGTCAAAATGTAAAACATTCATAAAGTATAGTAAGATCCTAAAAATACTATGTTACCATTGGTACTTAAAACAAAGCATAATACTTTCTATAGAAAAATACATTCAGAGTTCCACCTACTAAAAAAGTATCTTTCTCTCCCACTGCAATGCGAAGAGGTATTTCTCTTGATATCCTTTCTTTCCCTTCCCCACTCCTACCCCACCCAAGCCTCTAGTCCAGGGGAGTACATTAAATTTAAATTCTTTCAATACATTTTAAGCTTAAAAGTATTTTACGCTAAAATTAATTTGGGGAAATGCAAATTTAAAGGATTAACTGACAGGTATCTGAAATGCCTCCTTCCCTACCTTCTTCTGATAAGTACAGCATTATAATGGCACAAGTTATTAAATCAATCTTATTAATACAAAGTAAAATCACATTAAGATTATGGTTTGGTCCTCCAAAATTGCTTCTATTTGGAATGTTATATATTCTTTTCTATTAGTGACATTCCCAATTTATAAGACCCTATCTTCTTGCAGTGAGTCAGAAAGCAAGAAATACCCCTATTCCACTGGGGGGAAAGTGAAATGGCTGGTATACGTGCATATTCTCCCTGCCCTCTAAGTACTTCTTTGTGCCTTTTCAACCCAAGGTATTTTTGTAACTTATTTTGATGTGTCGCTTTAAGAGTTTGGATAGCTTTTTTTGCTTGAGATAGGACAAAAAAAGGGCACTTGACAGTATCACTAAAGAGGTACAAAAAGTGAACTACCATTAGCTCAGTGATGCTCCTCATTGTTAACATACACTGTCTATAATCATACAGTCATTAAATGAAAAGTGCTAACATAAGGTTATTTAGAGAAATCTTTTTGTAATCAGATGAAGAAATGGTATTTGGAAATAATCCTTTTGGTGTCATTATGATGGCATTTTACCTAATTCCAAGCCAATAACTAGGTCCCAGATCTAGCAAACCTGGGAGCGTAGAAGGTGAAAGCTAGTTCTAGACACTTCCTTGATTGTACTTAGAGACTCCAGAGCTCAGAAACTAATTCTTATCAGAAGATAACTTCCATTCCTGTAAGATGATTCTAACACTGACATGATGAACTAGATAAAAAACTTGAGACTAGCAGAACAAAAAGAGTCCCTTCCCCATTCAAACAAAAAATTTATGGGAAAAGCTTTGGGACTATGGTCAGATGTCAATCATATTGTCCCATATTTAAGAACAGCCCTAAGTACAAGAATCATTTTGAATCAAGTTTTTAACAAGGACAAAACAGGGAAATGACTTACTTTAAGTTCCCAAGTACTTTTCAGCTAAATTACAGTAGCTATGATACAGTAGAGAGGCAAAGACTGGGAATCAGGTGATGCGAATTTGAATAACTTTTTGCTCCCAGCTAGCTGTAGGGCTTTACATAAATCACTTAATCTTTCTGAACTTCTATTTCCTCATCAACAAAACGCTCTAAGGCCCCTTCGTGTGTGGATATTTATAGCGTTATAGATAGAAAAACTCGCCACTAGAATTCACTGTCACAGCCTGACTTGAATACTAAAGTGACAGGAATCAAATGAGGTGCTTTGAAGTCATGAAACCTGAGCTCTGCTACTTACTCAAAGGCTCGAAGATCTAGAGCTAGAAGGGACCTCAGAGGCCATCTGATCCAACCTCTTCATTTTATAGATGAGGAAACTAAGGCTCAGAGAGCCTAAATGACTGACTACTCAAGGTTGAAAAGCTAATAAATGTCAGAGATGTGACTGGCCTTCTGACTCCAGAGGCTCTTTACTACCTATGCAACCTAAATAATTTCACCTCTATGGGCCTCAACTTCCTCAACTGTAGAATGAAGGAATCAGTCTGGATCATCTCTAAGGTCACTCCTAGCTCTAGATATGCAATTCTTAGAGTTGGAGAACCTGTAGCATTCCCCAAGTTGGGGGGATGGAAAAGGCAAGGAAATGGAAAACACAGATGCTGAAATGAGGCAAGAATGTGAAGTTCTGGAAGGATCACTGTACAACTGTGGTCGGGATGGTCCCATGATATGCTCCTACTTCTAGGATCATAGCAGGTAACCACCACGCCATAGGACTGGCTTCCGGATGCCAAAGTGTTGAAACATGAGCAAGAAGGCAAATAAGGAAGCCTTTCCCAGCAATGTGGCTGCTAACACAAAGCTATCTTCTTTACATTTTCAACACAGTCTATTAGGAAATTCCTTCCACTGTCCCCCATCCCCATGAAGACAACAGGAAAAGAGAATTCACTTCACACTAAAGTCAACTGTTGGAACACACCTACTTTTAAAGTATATATTTTTAATCTCCCACAAAAAATAATTATCAGAATTTTCTTAAAACTGCTAAAAATTCTACTTGGAGCATCAAAACTAAATTGTGAAAGGCATATTGATGGAAATCTGAACAAAAAAGTACCTTGGAAATATATAATTCTGTGGCAACAGTAGACTCAGTAGTGATCAACAAAATTTTTATTTTAATAAGAAATCTATTTTTTTGCCAAAGGGGGAAATTCAGAATGTGAAAGTCTGTTTCGGCTTTGGATCAAACAGGCCTCTCATCACTCATCAATATTTCTAAGTACCCTTCCCTTCCCTTAGTGGCCATTCGATTTCCTAGGGGTTTACAAGACTCACCAAATCCTCCGAAGCTCGAGCTTGTGCCCTTCGGAAAAGGTCCAAGTCATATTCGCTGGTCAGGTTTTCCAGGAGAGGCTCCCGGGTGCTTCCATAGGTCTGTCTGTGCTCCTAGAAGACACCAGATGACAGCATGAAACCTCCAGGCTTCTGATACTTGGACCCACAAGCCTTCTCAATCCAAGTCTGCCACAGTCATAAATAATTGAACTTTCTATTTTTCAAGGGCCTTATAATTTTACACCATGAGCTAGCTATGTCACTTCCCCTAAGTGATTCTGGAGAAGACAGACCTAAGAGGCAATCATGGGGGAGAGATGAAAAAAGGCCTCACATAATAGTTCATGAACTGCGCTCTGAAGGGAACTAGGGATTCTAAAAAGCACTGGTGAGGAGGGAGTGTGTCTCAAACATGAGTGAACACCTGTGAAAAGATTCACAGACAAAAGAAAGAAGAGTGTGTGTGTTGAAGCCATGGTGTGAAGGTGTCGAAGCCATGGTGTGAAGGGCTTTAACTGCCAAAGGACAGTGTTTGTATTTGATCTTAAAGCTAATGGGAAGCCAACTTTAGTGTTGATGGAGCAGACTTATTCTTTAGGAACAAAAATCTGACAGTTGTGTGAAAGATGAATTAGAAAAAAGAGAGACAACTGAGATAGGAAAAGTAAATAGAAGGCTACTACAGTAGCTTAGGTGAAAGTTGAGAGTGTCCATTCAAGTGGGAAAAGATAGCCAAAATGTTGTAAAGGTGGAATCAAGCTTTAGCAACTGAAATATATTAAGTGAGGGACTGAAGAGGATTCTAAGCTTATGAGGACTCCAAGCTTATGAACCTGGACAACCAGAGAATGGTAGTGCTCTTGATCACAATAAGGACCTGGGGCAGAAGAACTTTGGGGAAGGAGGAAAATGATGAATTCTGTTTTGGATTGCTAAGTGTGAGCTACTTAGAATAAACAGAATATTTATGTCCACCGGGCAGATAGTGATATGGAAGTGGAGCTAAAGAGAGAAACTAGAGGTGAAAATACAACTATGGAAATCATCTGCACAGAGATAACTGAGTTACCAAGAAAGAAAGTACAGAGATAAAAAGAGAAAGAGCCTAAGGCAGAGACTTGAGGTTAGAGGGCAGCACATGGATAACCCAGCAAAGGAGACCAAAGAGCAAAATCAAGAGAGAGCAGTGTCATGAAAACCTAGGGAGAAGGGAGTATCCAGGAGGAGAGGGGGTCGACGTTGTCAAAAACTGCAGTGAGATCAAGGATAAGGACTGAGAAAAGCCATAGGATTTGGCATGAGATCACTGGTAACTTGGAGTGAGCTGGTTCAGCTGAATGATGAAATGGGAAAGAAGACTGCCTAGTGTTGAGGACAGAGTGAGAGAACAAGTGACAGCAATGAGTTGGGACAGCTTCTTCAAGAACTTTGGCTGTGAAAATAAGAGATAGAGGACGATAGCTTAAGAGAATGACACAGTCAAGAAAGGATTTTTTTTAATGCTAGCAGTGACTTATACTGATCATTCACAGTTCATAAGATCCAAATACCATTTTCACATTGTGTCCCACTCACCTTCTTTCCCACCATCAGCAGCCCTAGTATTGGGTATAATAGTAACTTCTGCTGAGTTTCAGTGGCATTCCATCCACATACTTTTAGGTAATTTCAAACAGAAAATACGTTAAGATATCAAATGTGATCACAAGGTTTTAGTAAAATATCTCATTTAATATCTTACCATATATTTCTCTTTTTGCTCTTTGCTCAATCCAGAGTTCCTCTTCTTCCTGAGCTCAGCCACCTTCTCCTTATACCGAAGCTGTCTTTCTGTTGGTGCCTAGAAAGGAGCAGAAGAAAACTATGAAGTTAAATTCAAATTTGGAATCACACTATACTCTGAGGATATGGAATACACAGAGGTGGTATCCAACCAAGGGGATAACTGTGTATAAAACAGTTAATTTGTGGATCTCTGTGGCAAATTTTAAAATTCTAAACTGATGTACCTGTGCATATGCACACCACACACACACACATATACACACACACGCACACGCATACACACACACACACACATACACGCACATACACACACACATACACACACACACATACACACACACACACACACACACACACACACACACACACACACACACCCTCTCTCTCATTCTTCCTCTCTCTCAATCTTCCTCTACTATCATTTAGAACAATCCTGGACTTCTTTCCCAGCTATGATCAAACGATAACCTTTTCTTCTCATGACTTAAATATTACTTACTCCTGGCTCTCCAGGTAACTCTCTGATAACTGTGGTCTCTGTTCTTTTTCTCTCTAGTTTCTCCTTTGGTTGGATCTAATTCACTCCCACACTTTCAATCATCACCCTTTATATGAAGATGACTCCCAAATCTCTGTCTCCAGTTGTAATTTTCCAAGTACTTGATGGGTATCTCCAGGTGAACTTCCTAGTGATACCTTAAACTCAACATGGCCAAAAGATGCTATCTTCCATTCAAAACATTCCCTCCTAACTTCATACATCTGTTGCATTCATCACAATTTTCCTCAGAACTTTGGGGTCATCTCTGACTTCTGCCTCCCTCTCACTATCCTTCCTGCAATCTTGTCAAATCTACCTACATTATCACTTCTATTTTGTTTCAACCATCCTAGTTTAGATCATCATCACTTCTCAAATTAACTGTAAGAGCAGTCTAACTGGTCTTCCTATTTCCAATCCCTTACCTCAACATTATATCCTTTATGTCAATACCAGAGTAATCTCACAATGTAGTTATCCCCTCCACATCATGGGGGATAGAGGCATGGTGCCCCCACAATCTGGAAAATCTATGTTAAATTTTTTGGCCCTCCCTTTATATCAGAAGTCTGAATTATTATGGTATTAAAAGGTAAAATACGTTGATATTATACAATACTATACACATATCTTACGTATTTATGAGATTCTAAACTTTCTCTGTTGTCTGTTTTTTTGTGTCTACAGCTTCTGCAAAACTCCAAAAAAATTGTCATTTAATTGCTTATGCTGACCCATGATACATTGAAACTGCAATGAGGAAAGTCGTGATGTGGAAAGGATAACTGTGTTTTATATATTTTAATCTCGCTGATAATTTTACTTTCTTGTTCAAAAACCTTCTAATCTCTCTATGGCCTAGTGAACAAAATACGGACTCTTCAGCCCAGCCTTTTCCAATCAAGCTCAAAACTACTTCTATCTTATAGTACCCTCCTCCTGCACGAATCCTTCGTTATATCCAGTCATGCCAGGCTATTTGTCCCTATCACATACATTCCTTCCCTCTTTAGCCTCTGTACCTTTTTCATACTCTGATTTCATGCCTGAAACAAATCCAACACATACTTCCCTACCCCCTCACCCCCAGAACCCCAATCATCTCTGCTTACTGACATCCTTCCCTTCCTTCCAAGCATAGCTCAGCTATCAGGTCTTGTGTGAAACCTTTCTTAATGTTCCCAGTTAGAAGTGATCCAGCTCTCCTCTGACTGCCTTTGTTCTTGCTTTTTAATTTTCTTATACACTTAATCTTTTTCTAGTATGTATTAGTTATTTACATACAGGTCTCATCTCCACTACCAAATTCCAAGGTCTTCAAAGGCAGGACATGCCTCATTTTCATCTCTGTATTCCCAGCTCTATACAGATTAATAAACGTTTGCTGAAAAATCTGCCATCTAGGTTTTCATCTATAAAACCAGGATGACAACACTACTACATTAGTTACTCTATAAAGTTTCTATACAAATCAGATGAGATCACATAAAGTACTTCTAAATTCTAAGGCACTACAGAAAATGGAATTATATTCCTACCTCATGGATTCTACCAGTCAAAGAAAACTCACAAGCTAAATCGTAGTTTTTCTCATAACTGCCTTGTGAGGTAGAGTTGACAGCTGACATTTATACAGTGCTTTACAGTTTACAAAGCTCTTTCTAATGTTTATACATTTCTTAAACAATTCTGTAGCAAAGGGTTGGAAGCCAATCAAATACAAGCACATAGGAAGCAATGGACAAGGGCAGTACCTTGCTCATCAAACATAAAACTGCATCTAATGTAGGCAAGGCCCATACCTGGCTTCAAACATGAAGCTCCGAAGGAGACCTAGGAAGGGTCACAAAGTCACGAGTGGCCGTGACACTAGTGAGGCTCTCACCTGGTGCCTGGTTGCATGCCTATTGTTGTCATCTTGCCTGTGGGATAGCATTCTCTCTTCTATCTGCTTATCCCTGCTCTGTGCTCTCACCTGGAAGGGAAAGAAACCCCCGACTACCATTATGCACACTGTGAGAGTAGGCGTTATAAAAAGTTCAGACTACAAATCATCTGAGTATAGAAATACATTTTAATAAGAGATCCTAAATTTACGGAACACTTTTACTTTCAAAGTGTTTTCAATTCTATTATCTAATTTTATCATTGTCATATGCTTGTGAAATCTGCAGGGCAAGGGCCTCTTTTATTTTCCAGACAGAAGAGCTGAAGACCAAGGGGGTAAAATGATTAGAGCACAGTCACACAGCCAACTGGGAAGACTCAACAGTAAAGCGTGTCCTCTGACTTGTGGTCTAGTGCCCTTTGCATCAAAAAGCCAGAAGCCATTAACAGCAATGTAGCCACCTGCTTAAGCTGGCCTCACCTCCCTGCCCCCACCCCAGAGATTGGAATAGGGAATACTGAGCCATATGCATATACCCATTCCCTTCTCTAATATCCTATAGATATTAAGAGAAAAAATATCCCCAGGAAAATTCAAGGAGAAAAACCCTTTTTTTCCAATTTTTTCTTACTTCCCTTCCAATAGAAGAGCCAAAAATCTGGAATAGATTGGTAGGGAAAAGAGGAGACAATAAGGAGGAGAGGGGGGAAGTGGAGAATGAAGAAAATGTTTCAAGGACGATTTTTATATTATTATATAGCCTTTACTGCCCCCATATAATTTTGGAAACCTGCCCAATAGGAAGGCTAGAATACATAAGAGCCACAAAGGGTTTCAAATCATCTAATTCAATCCTTTCCTTTTATAGGCACAGAAACTGAAGCCCAGAGATGTTTGCCCAGCTTTGGGCAAGTCATGAGTGGCATGGCAGGGATTTAAAACCAAAGTCCTCTGAGTCCAAATTTTCATTCCACTATTTTGCCTCCCTTATGTTTTTCTGAACATTATTTCTAGTATCAGATCACTGTAAATCTTGAAGGGTCCTGGGTCTAGGTCAGATAAAGAACAGCTGAAGGCATCAAACATGTTTAGCCTTTAGAAAGTAGGGTTGACTCAGGAGGAACATGACAAATGTGTTCAAGTATTTGAAGGTTAACATTTGGAAGAGGCCCCAAGAGGCAGACAAAAAAGCCATGGGTGGGAGCTGCAAATGGGTAAAAGGAAGCTGAGATGCTGGTAAAAAACAAACAACCTGTAAGAAATAGATCTGTACAAAAGGAGAATAGGAAGCCTTGAAAGGTACTTGTTTCCCACTCCTTGAAGGTCTTCCAACAGGCTGGCTGACTACTTTTTGGGTACATTAGTTATCATGGGGATTCCTTTCATGCCTAAATTGGATTTCAGTGAAGGTGAGGGGTAGATAGGTGGCAGAGTAGACAGAGTGCCAGGCCTGGAGTCATGAAGATTCATCTTCCTGAGTTCAAATCTGGCCTCAGACACTGTCTAATTTTGTGACCCTGAGTAAGTCACTTAACTCTGTTTACCTCAGTTTCCTCATGTGTCAAATGAACTGGAGAAGGAAATGGCAAACCACTCCAGTATCTTTGCCAAGAAAACCCCAAATGGGGTCACAAAGATTCTGACATGACCGAAAACAACTGAACAGTAACAACAGTGTACGTGCCTGTCTCTAAGGGAATGCTACATCTTCACAAAAAAGACCCCATGCCTCCTTTATTCGTAAAGATCATTTTTCCCATCAACTTTTGACCTAGAGGAGAGTGAATCTATTCTCATTTTTCTAACTAGATCTCAAAGTAAAATAGACATTGATGTAGGTGTCAAGATTAGTAGCAAAGGGCTTATTGCCCTTCTCAGTCAAAAGATCTAAAGGAACCAGTTTCAAATTCGAAATTAAAACTCAATTTTTTTCTGGCACTCCATGAATGTGAGCTGAAAAGAACTGTACTGTTTTATTAAAAATCTCAAGTCAGTGAGCAAGTATTTATTAAAGACCTACTTCACATCAGGCACTAAGCAATATAAAAGTAAAACAAAAGGGAAAGTCCCTACTCAGGAATCCTGTTCCAGACTTCTGACCTACGCCCTTTTTAGTGTCAGCTCACTGTGGAACTTCCTTCAGTACTTAGGGTCTCCTTATCCCCAAACTACCATGCTTACCCTCACCATGGAAGACCCACCCTCCCCACATTGGTGAGCCACTCCTGGAGCCTCTATTTTATGAAGAGATCAAGACTGTTCATGTGGACAACAGAACCATGCTCCCACCCTCCATTCCCTAGGCTCCCTTTTGTGTGCTGTTTCCCTCTATTGGAATGGAAGCCCTTGAGGACAGAAACAACTTTTTTTGCTTATATCTGTATCCCCAGTGCTTTGCATTAGTGCCTGGCACATAATAAGTGTTTAATAGATGCTTGCTTCAACGCTGAGGTACCACAGCACACCCATCAGAGATTAACATGACAAAACAGGAAAATGATTATGAATGCTGGAGAACATTTGGGAGAATTGGGACACTAATTCATTACTGGTGGAGCTGTGAGCTAATCGAACCATTCTAGAGTGCAATTTGAAACCATTCCCAAAGAGCTATAAAAATGTGCATACCCTTTGACCCAGCAATACCACTTCTAGGGCTGTACCCCAAAGAGATTATTAAAATGTGAAAAAAACTCACATGTGCAAAAATATTTACAGCAGCTCTTTTTGTAGTGGCCAAGAACTGGAAACTGAAAGGATGCCCATCAATTGGGGAATGGCTGAACAAGTTGTGATATATGAATGTAATGGAATACTATTGTGCGAAAGGATGAACAGGTGGACTTCAGAAAATCCTGGAGAGACTTATATGAACTGATGCTGAGTGAAGTGAGCAGAACCAGGGAAACATTGTTCACAGAAACAGTCACAGTGTGTGATGACTGACTTTTTGATAAGACAGCCCTTCTAGGCAATGCAAAGACCTAAAACAATTGCAAAGGACTCATGATGGAAAATATCATCCATATTCAGAAAAAGAATTGGGGAGTTGGAATACAAAGTGAACCAGACTACTTTCCTTTTTGTTTTATTTTTCTTTCTCATAGTTTCTCCCATTCACTATAATTCTTCCATGCAACATGACTAATGTGAAAATGTGTTTTATAGGAATGTATGTATAAAGCACGTGTCAGATTGCACGCCATCTTGAGGAGGGATAGGGAAGGGGGGGATAAAAATTTAAAACTTATGGAAGTGAATGCTGAAAACTAAAAATAAATAAACTGAAAAAAATAGATTCTTATTTCCTTCTTTTTCTCCTTCCTTCCATTCTATTAACATAGTAATTTTTAAAGCATAAGAAGTTAGTCACATATACTTCATGCCTCTAAACTAACAAAATTAATCTATAGAAGGAACAAAAATGTATTTTTAAATTTCCCCTAATTTGTTTTTTTACTTTAATAAAAAGGCTTTAAAATTTTTAGAAATTTTACACCTTTACTTGTAACCAAGGGCAAAAAATATGTCAGGTAGTAGGTTAGAGTTAACGGAGCAGTTTATGGTCAATAACTGAAATTTTTCTTTGTGAAATTAATTTCATCAGAAGAAGATCAAAGAAGTGACCTCAGGCTCCCAGGTTAGAGCCCAATGATCTAACCAGTTGTGCTGATCTACCCAGATACTTCAAAAGGAACCATTCAGGACCCAGGCTGATAGTTAAGCATTTTCAAATGTTTTCAGTTTATGGGATTGTTGTGAGATAACCTATGTAAAGCACTTTGCAAACCTGAAAGCACTATATAAATGGTAGCTATTATATTAGAAATGCCAAACTCTGATGCCCCAACCACAGTTCTTTAATTACATTCTGAGAAGCAGCAGCAATTCCTAAGCACACAGAAAACTTCCAAGTTTTAACCAAGTACCTACGGGTAGCTGGGGAAGGATGCTCTCAGAAAATTTAGTTAAGTATCAACTGTAGGTAGCTAAGAAGGGTAAAGAGCACATTTTAGAGTACAATCTGATGCACAAATTACTCCAATCAGTTGATACATGTGCAAATTTTAAGCAAATGAAATTGAAAAGAGGGCTTTCCTAGCAACCTGTGATGTGCAACTTCATTTGAATACTAGACATTGATGCTCTGTAAAAGAGAAGCAAATTACCTTGCATTCATCAGCTGAAAGATTATGATAAAGTGGGCATCCAGATATGGAGAAGTGTCTTTCATGCTTCCCTGTTAGATGCCCTGTGGAAAAAATCAATTTCAATTTTAATTCTGAAAAGAGGATGCCTTATGTAGAAAGGAAAGACATCTTTGCCTCCCTGAGAAGGGAAAACGAAGGGGCTTCATTTGTTTGGCACCAAAGAAGTTCACAAATACATCCTTAAAAGGTAAATACAGTTATCTGAAATCATCAGTAAATCTGAATCAAATGTGAAGCTAAAGTTGTGGGATTTCCTCCCTACAAAGCAATGAATTCAAATTTATCCCTAATTCTGTCAAATGAAAAGACCTCACCTGAATATTTGGCCAGAAGCAGTATGTTCAAAAAATTCCATATTATTGGATGCAAACCTAAATACTTTCATGACCTAGGGAGCAATTCTTTTCATTAAAGTATGGTAAAGAGAGGGTTATCTCACTTTCCTATAGAGAGGTCCTCTAAGTGTAACCTATGGGATTACCTTTTACAATATTACTATTTGTAATATGTTAATATTTACACTTTGGTTTCTTACATGCGATAGCTTACTTATGATAATTAAAAACATCTCATTGTCATTTCCCAAAAAAGCATGATCATTCTTCCCATTCATTTCAGTGAATGCTATTGTTTTGTTTTGAAGTAACAAGTGGTTCTAGGTAGGAATGATGATCCTGGGGGATTTTGCCTCAATAAAATGGTTCATATTTCCTAAAAAATTCTAAGAACCATTATCCTAAAGTATCAAGCACCAAACTACTAAGAACAAGAAACCAGATAAAAGGGTCACAGATTTGGAGTTACAAGGTAACTATGAAGTCAAATCCAAGACACTGAAGCAGCACGGCAAATTCTATACTCTCTGCTTTTAACTATCTATCTTCCTTCAAAAAGCAGTGACTCTCATACTGAACTTGGTAAATATAATCAAAGCCTGAATTTGAACAATAACCTACAACTGTAAGGATCCTTTATTTCCTTCTGCATCTGTGGGACAGTTCACTTAAGCAGATAATATAAAGTCAAATCTCTTGACTCCTAATTCTACAAAGCAAGAAAACATATGCAGAAACTTTCTATTATTTTATATATCTATCCTTTTATCTCTTTATGTGACTAAACAAAAATAGCAAGATCTAACACACCCTGAGGTCAAATTTTACCCTGAAAGGGAAAATCAAGTAAATGACATTTTTTTTGCCTCTGGAATCACAGCTCTCTCCTGACTTTGCTGAATTCTGCTGCCTCTTAAGAGAGTCTGCTTTTCTTATCTGTCCTTTCACCCACAGCAAATGGATTGGGACTTCATTAGAGAACCACTCCTGGCACTTGTGCTATTGCCACAACGACAAGTTTTGTGTACTGAAGAGACACAAAATGTGTTACAGACAAAGGCCAGAAGAAAAGTATTCCTGAACTAATTTACAGTAGCAAATTTCATTTTACCAGATTTAAAAAGCATTTCTACATGGGAGACTAAGGACTAGAGAAATGTTCATTATACTAAGTCATTCAACATAACTTTATTTGATCAGCATATGACCACTGAAAAGAGTTTGGATCAAGACAGGAGATAAAATATCTGGCTCATCTTCACCCAAAGGGGAGAAAGAACAGTAAACACACAAGGAAACCTGGGATTGGTGTGAACTGACCTAGAGAATTACAGCCTGGTGTTGGACACTTCATATTGAAATTGTAGCTTTCGTGGAACCGTCGGCGCTTAGGGCGATGAGACAGGTCACTGCCAGAATCCTTCATAGACATGTCCTTGGCAATACTTTCATCATGGGACACATTGGGACTGGAGATGTCTATATCAGACTCAGAGGAGGGTGCATTGCCAGTAGGAGTTCGGGGTGGAGACTCATCATGATCTGCTGTGTTCTTAGTATCTAATGGAAAAACAAGTAGTAAGTTTCTATAGCACAATGTCCAAACTAAAACCTACATTCAGTTATGCAGATGCTGATATATGGGTACATCAGCAGTCTATGGACTATCAAGTTCTTTGATTCTGTGACTTCACCCAACTGATCAAGGCCCTTTGACTATTTCACTGATCATTAGGATGGAAAGGGGAAAATAAAAAAGAAACCAAGGTCATTTTTTTCTGGTGAGCAGCTTTAACCAGTGGCTAAAATTTAGTTTTAAAACTTATGCATTTTATTTATCTGGCTCCTTCCCCATCCACAAAAACCAAAGATAACTGAAGTTGATTAGAAGTTAAAAAAAAAACCTACCGCTAGTCCACTCTCCTTCCAGTATAATATACACAAGAAAGAGGATAAATTCAATCAACTACTTTTTACAAGCAGAAACCACTCAGAATGGAAGATTGGTTTATAGGGAACTTCTTGGTGGGGGGAAAACAGGGCATGGTCTGCATCAACCCAAATGTCCAACTTACACCCAAGGCCTCCAGTTAGACAGAAGAGTCACTATCACAATGAACTGATATACCCTACTGCTAATGGAAAACATTCATCCCTAAGTTCCAACACAGACATTCAGTGAAACTGTAATCCTTATGGAAATGGATTCTAGAAGACTGAGTTGGCACTGGTCTCCTGAGTGCACCCTATGTAAAGCTACCAAACCCCAGCTGGCCAATGAAACAACCTGATCTTCCCAAGATCTCTCAGAATGGAATAAGCTGGATGGTCACAAATATTCTGGAGCTCAAAACTTATCCAGAGCTAAACTGCCCTCAAGGTGGGGCAGGCAGGACACCTGGTAAATAGCCATACTCTTCATCATAGCCAATATCAAGCTATTCCCAGCTATCCATTTAAGGATAACACTTAACACTTCCTTTTCAAGGAAAAGCTGACCAGTTCCTTTGCAAATACCCTGAGCTATATCTTTTCCTACTCACCTCGATCTGAAAAATCAACCACTTGCTCAGTTTCTGAGCCAGATGAGCGGGTCTGCCGGAGTGGGTACTTTTTGGGTGTTACAGGTGTGGGCTGCTGTTGACTACGGGTCACTCTTCTAGTAGAATAGGCTGGTTCTTCAGAGCCAAATGACTGCAAGTTCCGAACTGGGCTAGAATCTGAGACCATTTAAAAAAAAAATCAGAGAAATCACTAAAGAAAGAAATCCCCATGATTCCTCCCAATCAAAACCAAATTATTTTGATGTAGGTTCCATTTCTTTCCACAAGTTACTAGTTGGACCCAAATCAACAAATAAACATAGGCTGGAGGGTAGGAGAGAACTTGGAGCTAAAAATTTAAAAGATGAATGTTAAAAAATAGATAAATAAATGAAAAGATTCAGCTCAAGCAACATCTTCAACATGTTAATTTCACCCAACTGTCCTCCCCCCCTTAAGAAAGATCTACCCTATTTAAAAAAAAAAAAAGATATATTTACATATATGGTCTGTTTCAATAGAATGAATGCTCCCTGAAAGCAAGAACTATTTAATTTTATCTTGGTATATGTAGCACCTAACTCAAGGTTGAGGCAATAAATATTTATTAATTGGAAAATAAACAAACCACAGGCCCCAAAACATCTGGTCCCACCTCACATAAAGTGGCAGTCCACCTACATAAATTACAACGCGCAAATATGTTCTTATACCAAAGTCAACTATGCTCTTAGCCTCTTGGACATTCTTTCAAACATCATCAATCTAATGGATTTACAGACATCAAGGGCTGTAGCTATTTTCTTCAGACAGTGTCTCACATAGCACCACAGACATGAAAGCACTTAAATCCTGATGAATAGTAAAACCTGCCCCGGAGCATTCAAATCTGGATTATCCCATGTGTCTCCAACATGACATTAAAACCCTGAAAAGTCTAAACCTGTCATGAGGAAAAACACACCCAGGATTTAAACGTATTTTAAGCTTGCTAAAGAGATATGAGGTAGAAATGCTGCAATTTTTTTGCAGGTCCCCAACTTTCCAAAGTAAGGGGAAAGGAAAACTGCAAAGCCCAATGCTTCAAGGGGAAAAAACTATAATGTGGTCCCCAGGGGGTAAAACTAGGAAAAGGCCTTGATCTCATAGTCATCCTGCTGTTTTTGTTTAATGCCCACAGTTCTGGTGAACTGCCAACTGCCCTGAAGAAGGGCAATGGCCTCTCCAAGAACACCAGGTCATTTTATGATCCATGCATTTTGGGAACAAGTCAAATCAGAGGAGGAAGGAAATAAACTTCAGCTGGAAACAAAAATACAAAAGTGAGGTCAAGGTAGCAATTGCAAAGAGTCTTGAAACCTATTATCGTGTCTGATGAAAAGATATTTCCTATTAACTTCTGTAGCACATTCAGATTAACAAAACCAGAAGGCACTATCTTTAAACTGCTCAAATCACAATCTAGTCTCCAAACCACAAGACCTTCTTTACTTTTGTGCTATCTGCCCCTTCTTCCCTCCTCCCCTCCCCCAAGTCAGTTCTAGGTCAAGACAACAGGAATGGATGATCAGAGCAGACCACAGAAAAGATACACATACTCACAATTACGTGTGTCTATTCCATTCTGTAGAAAATATTGCAATTTCTTAATAGTTCTATAAGAATATATCTATTAGGTATCCATCTTGAAGAGGGAGAAATGGTCTAAATTAGATCAAAATCACTGATGTCATGAGCAAGTCAAAAAGTCAATGTTTCTTCCATCAACCACTTTATACATTGGACCAGAGACAACAGCTATAGATTGCCCCTTGACAGATGAACCTGTTAGCAAAAGAATTTCCCCAAAAGTACCCCTTTTAATGACTTGATTTTTCGAACAGTAATTTACCACTGCATTATAGCATACTCAGTGATTCCTGTTAAGTAAAGGAAGAAGTTCCTTTGGCACTGGGCCAACACTATCATAACCAGCTAGCCACCCATTTTCCTGGAGGTGGTAAGGAAAAACAATGCTCTTTACCTTGAGAACTCTGACTCAGCCTAGCCGAGGAGCGAGTAACTCGAGCAGATCGCCGGGATGTCCCATCACTTTCCGAACTATCCGTATGCTCAATATCTGTAGAGAAATCGGAATCTTCGGTTCCATCAGAACTACTGCCTGCATTCCTCTGTAATATCACAGATCCAGACATTAGCAAGCGAGTATTTATTCTTTAGATTTGTATTAATAACAGAAGTAAAACAGTATGTGATATTACAGTTACTTTAAGTATATAAAAATCAAAGCTCAGGTTATAAGCAATACTCTTATCAGCCCACAGTTAACATCCCTGAAATTAGTATATTTCATTTAAACAATATATGGTCCTTTATTTAGTTCTAAGGCAAATAAATTGTGGTTGCAGTACCACTGACTCTGCTTTAAGAAATCCCTGGGAAGATCTAAGCAACTTTACCATCAGTTTTACATTCTGAAAATAAAAACTATCAACCTCAAAAGGCTGGATTGATGTGACCAAGAACTCACAGGGTCAGGTTTGAGAACAGGAATTAGTGCCAGGTTCTTTCCCTTGTGCCTCTAAAAACAGCTTTTGTTTAAGTCCCAATGTTACAATGTCATTTTGGAATCTCTCACTCTCTCTAAACATCTGTCACATTTGAAAGGAAACAGACATTAACTCAAATATATGAGAGCTCATGCTCTGTAGAAGAGCATTTCAAGGGAAAGAACGAAAGCCAAATTAAATAGGGAAATTCCTTTGCCCTCCCCATACTCTCTCCCCTTGAGGCTTCTCCACATAAAGGTTAAAAGGTGCTCAAAACAGCACATCAACAGATACAGCTTTTTCACCTCCCTTAATTAGCATTTTCTAAATATCTTCATGAGCAAAAGGCTCTTCAAGATAGATCACTATTTTACTAAGAGGACTAACACCATATTTGCCTCCACACCAGACACATACTCACTTGCATCAATGATCTCAACAATTAAATACCTAAGAAGTTATCGATCTTTTTTCCAACTTACCACCAAATCAAAGGATACACTCAAAAATTTGATGATCTATAAGGCTGACAACCACTTCAAATTTCCCTTCAAACTCTAAGATGGTAGTATTTTTAAACTCAAATATACTTGTAAAAAAATTTCTGTAAAGAAAAGTTGCAGAATCCATCACCTGCCTAGAACGCTTTCAGGGCAACACATCCAAAGGTAACAGTGAGGCAGTTTTGGGTCAGGAAGTACCTGATGTGTGACTTCAGTCAAATTAGTCTCTCTGGCACCCAGTTTTTCACGTGTAGAATAAAACTGGGCGGTGAAGTGCAGTGGTAAGAGTGCTGGGCCTGAAGTCAGGAAAAACTGAATTCAAATCCAGTCTCAAACTAGCTGTAGGATCCTGAACAAGTCTTTCTACCTTTATCTGCCTCAGATTCCTCATCTGTCAAATGGGAACAATAGCATCTACCTCCTAGGGTTATAGTAAGAATCAAATGAGATAGTCGTAAAGTACTTCACAAGGCTTAAATAATTAGATAAATGCTAGCAACGATGATGATAAGGATGGTGATGATGACGAGGACGATGAACCAGTAGAGCTAAAACTTTAACTCTACTAGTTAATTTTCCAAGAAAGAGGTAACCTGGGGTTTGGCAGTTTTGCTCCCCCACCCCTAATACTGTAATAAGCACCCCCAGCTAGGCTGCTGCCAAGAGTCTTGGCATCAACATCCTGGGGAGGGCGGGGCACTCTCCTGAGGGGCAGATTCTCACCCCAACATAGAACCCTGTCGCTTTGTTATGTCTCCCACCTGGGAAAGGATGAAGGCTCAATAAGCCCCGCCCCCCACCAATCGCCAAAGCGGAAGAAAGGAAAGAAGTCCTCCCAGCCAATAGGCAACCCCACGCAGCTAATCCAGGGGCGTGGCCCCGAGAGACAGACGGCCGGAATCAACCAATCAGTGGAAGAGGAATCGCTGCCACCAGCCAGTCGGTGCCTAATAGGGCTGGACCGGCAGCCGCCCCCGCACGCGGGGAGGTGACCGTTGGGCCCAAACGGGCGGCGTGGTCAGCCAATGAATGCGGCTCTCCGCATCCGAGTGACCAATTGAAATTCAGAAAAGGCCCCGGTTCTAACCAACCAGAAAACGGGAATAGTGCAAGCCAAGGCCGAGGCCCGTATCTCGCCCGCATTTTCCTGCCAGACTCGGGCAGAGAAAGTAGCTCCACAGCTGGACTGTGTAGTGCAGAAGGAGGGGATGCAGCCGCTACGGGGCGGGACCAGAGTTCATGCAGCGCACCAAGCTGTCCTCAAGAGCCCGCCAAGTACCCAGTTTTCTCTCACCTTCCTTCGCGGCATCACCGCCGGCTGCGGCCCGGCGGTTCCGACCCGGGCAGCAGCAGCAGCAGCAGCAGCGTTAGCTCCGGCGGGCTCCGTGGCGGCCTTTTTAACGGTCCCAACTCTTGAGGACGAGCCTAAGTCCCCTCCTGCCTCACAGCGTCTTTACCCTAATGCGCAGGCGCTTCAGCCAGCGGCGCCTTTCCCTCAACTTCCGGCTAGGAATATGTCATGTGACACTGTTGACCCAAACCGCGGCCCGCGACCGTCCCTTTGGCGGTTGAGGGCGGCTCCCGCCATCTTGGACTTGGGCAAAAATTCCATCAAATGGTATCAGATCTGGTAGCCATTTTTGGTTGGTTAGAAGAAGGTTTGCTTGATTTGTATAGTCAGCCATCTTTGTTTGGGGAAAAAAAAAACCTTAAAACAATTTGCCGTTGAAGTTCAAGTTCCTCTCATCCTTACGGTGGGCAGAGTTTGCCCCCTGGGTTTATTAATTTAATGGAGGCAGGAAGGAAGCACTCTTCCTTCCACCCACCCCACCCCCATTCATCCTTTATTTAACCCTTTTATAACTTGACCTTAAAAAAAAAAAGATGACGTTTGTAAAATAAGCTGTATTGAAAACCTATAGTTTACAAAGGAAGCTATAAGAATGAATCATTTCCTAATTGGTAAATGATCAAAAGCAAATTCTCAAAGGAAGAAATCCAAGCTATCAAAATCCACATGAAACAATACTCCAAATCATTAGAGAAATTCAAATTAAAGCAACCCTAAGAATCATTTCACAAAGACCTGCAAAATCGGCTATGGTGGAGGGGCTTGGGAGGAGGGGAGTAAGTACATGAATATACTATTGGGGGAGCTGTGAATGGATGCAGCCGTTCAAAAGCAACTTGAAACAATAACCCCCAAATCGCTAAACTGTGCGTGCAATAACATTACTGAGCCTATACCCCCAAAGACAGGAAAAAAAAAAAAAGAACCTACGTGTACAAAAATGTAGGGGTTTCCTTTATAGTGTCAAAGAACTGGAAACTCAAGCAAGTGTCCATGAAATCAGGGAATGACAAAACTTTATGATACAGGAGTGGAGCAGATCACTACGGTATTGTACGAAATTAGGAAAGGGATAGTTTCAAAGAAACTTGATAAAACTTTTATGAACTGACACAGAATGAAGTAAGCAGACAATACAACAGCATCGTAAAGTCAACTTGGAAAGACTTGAGAACTCTGATCAGTGCAAAGAACCAGCCACAATTCCAGAGGACCTTGTGCTAGCTGCTTCCTGACTGGAGGGTGATGAAGTCAAGATGCAAAATGAGACTTGTATTTTTGGGCCTGGTTAATAGAAGAATCCATTTTGTTTAACTGTGTGTAGAGGGCTGGACCTGGAATCAGAAAAGGCCAGAGTTCAGACACTAACTCCAGGAACCTGGGCAAGTTAACCTCTTTTTTCCTTACCATAAAATGGGGAATGACACTTACTTCCCAGGGTTGCTGTAAATATCAAAAGAGATAATAATTGAAAAGCATTTACCTTCCTGCCTAGTGAATAGCACTATATAAATAAATGTTAGTTTATTGTAATTATTATATATTTTTTCTTTCCAATGGAAGTGGGGATGGAAGAGGAATAAAATAATTACTTGTTACTTGACAAACTAAGGAATTCCTAAACAAAAGAATCCAAACTGATTCACAGTTATATCCCTCAATCTATAGAGATTGATTAAGCACTTCCTAGCCTCAGGCACTGTGCTAGCCACTAGGAATACAGTGACACAAACAAAAGTACTTGCTCTCAATGAGACCTGTTCACATTTTATTCACATAAATATAATTCACATAAAATAAAAATTAAGCAACAGCACGATTTCAAGCTCTGTGTACAGAGGCCTAATTTAGGTTGGGGTATGAGGGCTGAAATTGTACAAAAGGAAAGAAAGGCCTTAGTTTTTCTGAGCCCTCTCAGCGTGTTATAGATGTTCTTGGAGTAGTAACTCACATACCTATGGAGAAACACACAAGATGTATGAATTGTGAAGACAACCAATAGTGAAATTCAAAAAGTCTCAAAAAATCTTCCTATTCATTCAACAATCAATTTTTGCGGTCATGGCCAGTTTGGGATGGGGGAGTTAATATAAAGTCAACAAGTCTGCTCTCCTAAAGCCTATTACAGTCTGATAAAGGAATTAAAACATACTTCTTCAGTACTTGGAAAAATCTGTGATTTTTCTGATGTAGGTAGCTGAGGCCACTCCAAGAGTCAGATATTTCTCACTTCTTTTCTCCCACACCCTTCTCAAAGAAAGACTTTAGTTCCTTCTAGGAGAGGAAGTAGGAGGTTGAGGTCAGTGGCTACTCTGCTCTCCTCAGAGATTGAGGATCCCAGCTAGAATTACATCTATCTACTCCCTTAAATATTATTAGCCTAACCTATGATTAGGTTCCATCTAACTTCTGATCCCTTTGTCACTTTAGGGGGAAAGAGGACTTCAGATTCTATACTGGAAGCTTGACCCTTTCCCACCTAATACCAATTCCATAATGAGCACCTATAGCTAATAGCAAAGAAACCTATTTATCCAAGGCAACATCAAAAGAGAAGTCAGAGAAGGTGTATATACACATAAGAGAACATATGCCAAAAAATACAGAATTAAGAGAGAGTGAAGTAACTCAGTTCAACCAATAGAGAGGATCCTGAATCTCACCAAAGGGGAAATTCCCCAGTCTCTAGAGTAGCAATCAAGAGACAGTGACATGATGGAGACTGCCAGTTTCTCTCATGTCTTCCTAGAATCTTTTCCTCTGGCAACATGAAGTAGGATTGGCCTCTTCCATTTTCCTTCTCAAAGTAGAAAGCCAAGAATGCCCTAAGCAATTTGATATTTAAAGAATGCAGAACAGAGAATGACCATGGAAAGTGTTGAAGGGGAACAGCGGAGAACTGAAGCTCTCTCTGTCTTTTTGACAGCTCCACCCCACCCCCAAGCAGAGCAGGACATCATGTCCACCAATAATGAGAGTCTCATACTAAATGACTTTGTCAGGAATTACAATTATATGACCAACAATTTAGATACTGTGGTAGGCCCTGAAATTTAAAAGCAAAAATTTGAACCATCCTTTCAAAAAGTTTACTATTTATTGATTTCCATACATATACAAACAAATACAAAGTATAAATAAGGCAAATTCAAAGCAATGGGGCTGGAAGGGACCTTAATGGCTGGGGAGGTCTGAAAAGGCCTCAAATAGGCACTTAAGGCCAGATTGGAAGGGAGATAGGCAGTCCAAGAGGAAGGAGATCTGCCTCTGTAATCTGAACCTTTCTGGCTTTGATGGAACCAGTTTATCATCCCTTGGTCTGGCTATCAAGAATTCAGTGGTCATCTCCATGAGGCTTGGGAGAAGAATTTAGTAGCGGATGAGAGAGACAGAAACAGAGAAAGAGAGAGAGAGACATACAAATGGTACTAGATAGAAGGTAAAAAATAAATTTGTTTTATTTGTAGTTGCATGGAGTAGGGTTTTCTGTGTGTTACAAGATGATTTCAACTCTAAATCCTATTAGACCATAAGCTGGCTAGTGAATTGGGAAAGTAGAGAAGAAATTACTTTTGAGCTGATTTCTATGGATTTTCAAATGAGATTTCTTTAAATCAAATCTCACATATACCTCTAAGTTTATAATGTATCATGGCTTTACAAATCTTAGCTATATGTTAGCTATTATTTTTTTCTTATTTCTCTTTCTAGACTATTCTGTGATCAGTTCCTAAGTAGTCTATCCTATACTTTATTCCTTTTCCAATGTATCCTTCAAATGATGAGGTAGGAAAGAATGCTTGAGGCAGATGGAGCAAGCAGGATGCAAGATGTGAGATGAGGTGAAATGCAGGATGTGACTGTTGAGGTCAGGGAACCATACGGTTGAGGTTTGGAGTGCTTGTGATCCCAAAATACAGATACCCCTGGTCATACTGGAATGAATTCAACCCAAGCCTTCTTTCAGCCAAAGCAAAACAAAGTTTATTAAAGATTCACCATATTGGGTTGACTCTTAAGAAGCCTCACCATTTGTGATGCTTGTATTAACAAGCGGGCCAGATAAAATCTGAACTATATTGAATCTAAACTATGTAGAACCAGAACTAGATAGAATCCAAGCCCCTTCAAGGAGGCTAGTGAGATCTTATTATATACAGAAAGACTGTAGGAGGGATCTAGGGGTGGTGGTCTAGTAGCGTGAGATCTAGTAGATGGGAGAAGGGGTTTAGGGAAGGTCTTGAGGAGTCCAAGGAGGATCTTAATGGGACTGTGAACTGATCAAGGGTGGGAAACTGCTGGAGGCAATCAAGGAGAGCTTGGGTGGGAAGGAGGTGAGGCAATCCAGAGCTAACAGATAATAGAGGGCTTGGCTAGATTAAGGGAAGCAGATTTGGGTATGAAAAACCAGATTAAGTGGGAAGGTTCTAGGGAGAGTTCAAGGAGGTCCCCAGAATCTGTACCCCATCATGACCCGCCAGAAAAGTGATCAAAGAAGACTGTGCATTGAAGCCCCTTACCGTGGACTTACCTTTGTGCTTTCACAAAGTACCCCCATTTACCTGACATTCTCAAACAACTCTTCTCCCCTTTCCTGTTCTTCTTGCTTATATGTATGACAAAGGCGCTTCCAAACTACCTGATGTTCCAGGCATTCCAGTGCTGTACTCGCCTCTCTTCCCTTCTCCTGATCCCCTTCCCCTTATCCCAGCAAACTATATAGCACCGAGTGAATGTTATTACTAAATAATAACTGTTTCTCTTTTACTCAGGAACCTGAGGGTCTTCCCCTCCTAGTTTGATTTTTTGGTTATTTTTTTCTTTTATTACAAGGGGCAATTTCTTGAGTAACTAACTGCTTAAAGAGGCCTATTCATTGAATGGGTGTATCTCAATCAAAGTGAGAATTTGATAAGATCGTAGCCCAAAATGGCTAAGATTCCACTTTGCATCCTAGGCTATCTCCAGTCATCCTGATGAATATCAGGCCTCTGGACCCAGATGGCTCTGGAGGAGAAAGTGAGTCTGGTGACTTTGCACAGCCCTCCCTCACTCAAATCAAAGTTAAGTGCAAGTCATATCATCATCTTGATGTCTTGGTCCTCTTTAACAACCAAGGACAAACGCAACAACAATAGATCAGACACCTAACCTGGCAAATGGCTCTGCCTACCCTAGAGGAGCAGGGCCCACCTATTCTCTGCCTCCTATGGGAGCAGACCCACTTGAGTGCATCCCCCCAATAAATGCCTTTCTTTAACCTGGAGGACTGTCTGAGTGAAGTTCTTTCAGGACATTAAACCCACATGTCCTTACTCCATAATTTCTGGTGGCAACCCCAATATTCTTGGGGTTCACTATGAAGTCTTCAAAACCATTGCCAAATTAATCTTTCTAACATACTTCTCTGGCCTTCTCTCCAAAATTGTCACTGTCTCTCATTGAGTACTGTCTCATCTAAACCCATGCCCGCTCTGGCTCTTGTTTAGCACCTACTTGTCCTTTAAAAAATGATTGTTGAAATCTTGACAAGGCCAGGTTACATTTCATGACATATTTCAAGCTACTCCTTTCATATAATCTAAGATCTGATCAAAATAGTGTATTCTCCCTATGCATTTCTCCTATCCTCCTCTTGTTTTTGTCCATGCATTTAACCTACATCTAGAATGGATTCCTCCACTCTCCTTCCTATCCTTTCCCATCCCAAATTTCATCTTTTGAATACCTTTTCCTTCCTTCAAGCCTCAATTCGAATATCGTTTCCTTCAGGAAGCAAGTTCACTCCTATCATCTCCACCCTAGCTCAAAGTGATTCTTCTCTCCTTACATTTTTCTTAGCAATTTACTTATCACCTTTACCCTAGCTATAAACCTGTATTATTCCCATTATTAGATTGTAAGCTCTTTGAAAGGAAGATCTGAATTTCTTTTTAGTGCCTCTGTTTAGTATTATTCTTTGCAGAGAATAAACACTTAATAGTTGTAGAATTGAATTGAATTCATGTGGAGGAGACCTCTGGAGGACTTTCCAAGTGGAAGGAGGAAATTTAAAAGGGAGAAGAAGGCTGGCCTATTCATAAACAGCGAGTAGTTTGAAATTTACAATTGTTGCTAAGTGGTAAATTGCACTCCTCCCTTCCTCCTCCACAAAATATACATGAATTTCAGATTAGTCTTATATGGCTGCGGTAAGTATAATCATGACAACTGCGTTTAAAACATAGGTTTAAATAGGGCAATTTTTGAGAACTATTTGAGAAGCTGGCTTTAGTATGTGTGAACTAGGGAGGCTCACAAAAAGAAAAATGGAAAGATTTAGAAAACACAGAGGAAGAAAGCAAGTGTAATAGTATCTGTTTTAAAGCAACCAGGAAGGAGAGAAACCAGCTGGAATTCGTCAAGAGTTCATAGTAGTTACAGGAACAGCAGAAAGAAGAGGTAAATATTATCCAGGCAGGCAGAAAACTTCTGCAGAAAAGAAACTTAATAAGTAGATTCCAGGTGGGATCTAGGGAAACAAACTGCCTCTAAGTCAGCTTCCAGGTAGCTGCAGAGAAAAATTTTCACTTGGAACTTGAAGGGTGGAACTGGAGCTCTTCCAGGGAGGATTGAAAGACCTCGAGGATTAGGGTCAAAAACCTGGGATCAGAAGATAAATGAATAGTCTGTAAATGTCTATTAATATATTAAGCCAAGTCAAAATAAATTGATGAGTGAAACTGAACTGAACCAAGATAGAGTACACCCACTCACCCAACCTTATGAATGGTAGTGGCATTGCTTTTGCAACCTAATTAGGGAGGGGTTTGCAAACTTACTGCCTGGGCCAAACTCATCTGGCCTGCTTTTGTACAGTGTGCAAGCTAAGAACATTTTTAACTTTTACAGGGGCTGGCAGGATTTGGCCCAACAGCTGAAGTTTGCTGACCTCTTGTTCTGAATGACTGATGCGTTGCAGAGAAGGGATACTAGAGAAAATTTAAAAGGGATAGTAATGGTACAGTCCAAAGAAAGAGACAGAATCTGATGATTCCTCAAATAATGTCAGAAGAAATTATATCTTCAATGAAGTGTCAGGAAACCTTCTGTTAGGCAGTTCCCTGAGCCCATTTTTTTGCTGGCCCTTTGAAAAAGTTAATAACAAGTTTTTAAATTGTTCTCTGTGTATTTGTTTACATAAATGTATACATTTCATCCATACTACTGTAACATCTTTGATTTATACATTAGTCACTTTGTAACTTTTATGGTATCTTCATGCAGGGATGCGCTTCTTGTCAAGCATGCTGTGGGTTTTACTTGGTCAAGGACCACATTTTCTATTTTTTTTATTCCTTATCAAAACCAGGACTAATGTTTAAAAGAAAGTTCCATGTGCAGTAATATGTACTTTGTAAATGCCTATTCACAAACTTACTTGTCACTGCTAAAGACTGAACCTCCAGGATTTGTAACTAACAACCATTTTGTACATTAGTTTCCTAGAATTAATGAATAAAGCATTTATTAAGCACTTACTATGTACAAAGCACTGGGAATACAAATAGAAAACTAAGACACCCCTTCCTCTTAAGGAGCTCACATTGTAACAGAAGAAACAGCACATGCAGGTTTCAGGGGCAAGTCAGATGGGAAAGTCCCATGGTTCTTTGGGTGCTGAGGCAAAGTGAAGGGATATTAATGCCTTTTCTTGAATGTCCTTGCCACTGATGAAATGATATCAATTTCTAATGCAGAACCATTTAACAATGCCAAGAACTTTGGTGGCAAGAATTGTCTTTTCTGTTCTTCAGTAGCTATGACTGTTAACACCTGCAGAAATAGTTGCCTGGCTGCCTCTCCACAGAAGTGACCTTCCAGGACAATGGCTGAGGACAGAGCTGAAAGCACTGGTATTCCCAAAATTCAGTTCAGAGTTGGGATTCTGGGCATTAGGATCTGAGAGAAGATGGTGGTCAAGTCAAGTGGGAACAATAGTCTGACTTGCCTAGAACATGCAGACTCCCATCTCTCTCCTCAGGGTGCTTTGCCTAAAATATATTTCCCTATGCAGCTATATCTCTCCTTTTCTTTCAGAACTTAACTCCTTCAGGCAGCCACCTGCCCTGATTCTACTTACCCTGCCTCGTTCTCATCCCCGTAGTCACTCCAACAACAACTTAAGTGCATGTGTAATACTGTAAAGATAAATATCTTTGCATAATATAATAAACATTTAATAAACATGTGCTCCAAGAACTTGAATAAGTCAGTAATAGGCTCTAGCAAAGATACAAAATTGAGATTAGAGCTGCCCTCAAGCACCTTTCAGCTCATAATGATGAAAATTCCCTTAGTGGCACTGGGTTGTTGTGAGGATCTAATGAGATAACAGGTAAAGTGCTTTGCGAACCTTACTATGCTACCTTACTACATCAGATCCTTATCAGAATGAACTTGACTCTACCACTTAAGAAAAAAACCTAATTAGTGGATCTTCCCAGAGGCAGAGAATAACAACATCGAAGATGTTGAGCTGGAAGGGAACTTGGAGGTCGTCTACACCATGTCTCTCGTTATATATAGGTCATGGATTGGCAAACTTTTTTTGTAAAAGGCCAAATATTTCTGTAAACTATTTAATAGTAAATATATTGGGCTTATTTTAGGCCAAGAGGCAAAATAAAGGCTGGTACTTCTATAATGAGAAAAACCAAACTTTCATAAATTTCTGTTGTATCAAAATATAACAATAATCAAGTACAATTTTTTTTTGTTACTCCAGATCTACTAAGAAGAAGAATGGGAACATTTTTGAGAATACTGTTTCATTTAATTAAGATTTAAAGTTAATGTTCCCTATATTCAAAATTTATAGCAAAATGTTTATCTTTTAATTCTAATCTATAATGAGATTTTATGTATTTCATCTTTGAAAATGTCTTTGCACATAAATAGGTACTTCCAAATACTAATATCTATCCACAAGCATGTTATTTCAACTGAGCTGAAATGCTAATAGTTTTAAACAAGTTTGTTTACCCTGGACACATTTCTTCAGCTGCTGCAATCAAATATGATTTAATTAAATCTCCATCAGTAAAGGCTTTCCTTGCTTAGCTAACCAATGAGCCACTCAAAAACTTACTTTGATTGCAGCCTCATTTTCATTTAAAAAAAATTTTTTGTTAAGAAATTCTTCTGTGATGAGATATTCCATTTTAAATTTTCTAATTTTTCCCTGCTATTACTTTTCTGAGTTGGGAGTACTATGATGAGTACTTAGTCTGGTAATGTATCCTTTTGGTATAGTCATGGTATCCTTACATAATGAACACAAATACTTTGCCATCTAATTCTGTAATAATCTACACTCCACTGTGACTTAATAGCTCAATACTCAAAACTCTTTTTTCTTTTCTTGTTTTGATACGATGGATATGCCCTGGTAGCTTTTTCTTTTAAATGTCACAGTAGAACAATGTATGTGGCACTCAAAATGCAGTCAAATTGTAACTGCATCACTGTGATGTGTAGGGCAATAAGAATCCTCATACCAGTCTGCTGTTAGCACTAGAAAGCAGCCATAGACAATTCATAAATGAGTGAGTGTAGTTGTGTTCAATAAAACTTTGTGGACAATGAAATTTGAACTTCATATAATTTTCATGTGTCACGAAATATTTTTCTCCTTTTGATTTTTCCAACCATTTAAAAATGTAAAAATTATTCTTAGCTCACTTCCTCTACTCCTTTGAAAGGCACCTTCTCAGCAGCAGCACAGGCGGTGACATAAACATGGTATGAATACCTGTGCTGAGCCTGAAACTGGATCTCAAATATCTAGCTATGTCTTCTGCTTTGTTTCTTTTCCTGAGCACAGGTGACAGAATAGTGAATCTGAGATGGATGTTTCTAGCCATTGAGGCTGGAATGTAAAGGATAGGTAACACAGCAAATTGTGCAGGTTAAAGCAAGAGTGTACTTTGAGGAGTGTGAACTCTCAAGTCACGAAGAGAGCCAACTATGGGGGAAGGAAAAAATCCCCAACTCTTTGGAGGGAATCACTCCACCTCTTGAGAGAAAAAGGGATTTCTCTCTACTTCTTTCCCCTTCCCTCATATCAGTCTTTCAGAAGAGCCAATCACCCAGTAAAAAACAGCTTTTGCTTTAAGGCTCTGTAGATTTTCCAGGGGTTCTAGGGTAGAAGCAGAATGTCAAGAGAGTATAAGAAAAGCTGATTCCCCTCTCTTTGGTGTCAAGCTTTCCCAGTACTGAACCCAATCTTCATGAACCTAAAGAAAGAAAGAAAGAAAAACCTTTGTAAGAGGATACCCCTTCAGCCATGGATAACAACGGTAAATAATCTTAACCATAAAGTACCCCCTTAGAACCATATAGTTAGTTGAACCACTGATAGACCCTCCTTTCTTATTCTTGCTTTGGTTGGGACTAAGTATCTCTTATCTTTCTGGTCAGTCATTAATTTTGTTCCTCAGGACACCCCCCCCTCATGAGAGGAAGTCATTGGACAGATCCCAACAGGATCAGGCCACAGTCCTCCAGCCTCTGCAGCTGGGGTTATAAATAACTGCCAAAACTAAACAGCCAAATAACTGCATTTTGAAAATTGCTTTAAAAATCACTGTGGAATCCTGATTCGATAACACTCTACACACACACACATACACACACACACACACACACACACACACACACACACACACACACAATTTTCTCAACTTGCCTTTTCCCAACTCCCCTATCTTATTGACCCATAGCTCCCCAGAGAAGACAACAGTACACTTGAACACAAAGGCCATCTTGTGATGAAAGAGACATTCTCTTCCATATTTAATGGGACCAGAGCAATCCAGAATGTAGCTACATTACATCATGCCATGTTGTTATGGCAGCAGAGACCTCTCTGTAATAGACAAATTCTTCCCTGGGATCTCCGTATCCAAAATTTACTTACCAGGAAGACTGGGGAGTTGTTTTTATGATCTGGCCTTCATTTTGTTTTTCTGTCAATGAAGCCAAATACCTTTATTGCCACTTCCCAGGGAGAAATATTCTGAAGGAACAGAAAGCTTGGCTGCAGTCTCAGGGGTAACATTAATCTCTAGTTAGTGTTACCCAGAGGACAGGGATTATGCTTTCTATTTCTTTGATATTTCCCCTTCCTCTCCTATCTTTCCCCTCCTGCTCTTTACCCCAGTTAGCCTCACTGGGAACTATGTACAGAGTAGAAATGTCAGACTATGCTTTTTAGTGGGAAGGAAAGAGAGAAAGGACACAAATAGAGGAAATGTCAATGGCCACTCATTATGAAAGTAAGTCAGATAACACTTAGACCATGTTAGAAGCTGTTGCCCCTCGGTCCATGAAATATATTGGCTCTGTGGACTGACTAATCTGCTAAGTAGTCAAGGCAGTTGACAAACCCAGGGAGAAGGTGGAGCTCATAGGGAATCAGCTTCCTATGTTTATTAGCCCCAACTAAAACAAGATAGCCTCACTGGTTCTGTATCAGTAAGTTGTAGGTCATCTCATGTGCTGAGTTGTTTTCCCAGGAGTAGAGAGTGAGGATGGGTCATCTTTGTGACTGACAAGATGCATTTGTCTATCTGCTAGCTAGAGATGCAGTCTCTGATCAATGAACATTTTCTCTGTGACTAATTTGACCACACTACAATCCAACCTACTACCCTGGTGTTGCTAGTACCATGATCTAACTAGCTGAGCCTGGATGGGATTGTGGAGGAGAGTTATTTTCCTATCAGTTTAAGAGTTGTACCTAAATGGAATGGTATCCAGGTTTCTCCAGACCAAACTCTAAAGGGAATTTTCTGTTCTTGGTCATTTCAATACCAAGTTATCCTTCCTTAACTTACTTAACATATTGTTTCTCCAAGGATCATGACAAAAATTAAAGGATGGAAAGGATGCCGAACTTTCAGATTCACCCCTGTTCTCTGATAGTAGTCATATTAACACACATCTTCCCTTGCAGACAATACAAAAAATAACCTTTAGAGGGGCAGCAAGCACTTGCATAGACCTTGGCCAGGATCTTTAGTATTGGTAGTTTCATAACTCTTATCCAAGGGTCTCTTCTCTAGATTGGGTGGAGAACATAGATGGGCAGAGAGACCAGATCTCTTAAAATGGGTAATAAGTGATAGGACTATCTGAGGATGAGAGTCATAGTCCTGGATCTATTCCAAATGCTACTATGAAGCTGATATCCTAGGCAAGGCACTCCACCTACCCTCCACGCCTTCCCTGCTGCCACACCAACAAGGATCAACCTATCTAACAAGGATGCAAGAATGTGGGAAAAGCAAATGAGTCATCTAGCAGTTCTTCTCCAAACTTGACCAGGCACAAGCCACAAGATTCCAAAGTGATTTTCCTAAAATTCAGATCTGACCAAGTATGTCATTCACTCTACTCAATAAACTCCAATGGTTCCCTGTTGCTTTTAGGATCAAATAGAAGCTTCTTCATTTGGTTCTTTTGTCTTCTTTGAAAGAATATAATCCCCTTGAGTACAGAATAATAATAGTAGTAGTAGTAGTAGCTAGTATTTATATAGTACCTACTATGTGCCAGACACTGTGCTAAGTGCTTTACAAATATTAACTCATTTTATTGTTGCCACAACTCTGGGAGAGAGGTGCTATTATTCTTCTCATTTTACAGATGGGAAAGCTGAGATAAAAAGAGGTTAAGTGACATGCCCAAGGTCACAACAGCGAGTTGGAGTTTGAGACTAAATTTGAACTCAGGTCTTCCTGACTCCAGCTGCAACACTCTATCCACTGCATCACTCAGCTGCCTGACTGCATTCTTTTTGTCCTGGCATACTCAAGCACCTTAAATACCTGGCACATAGTAGCTTAATAAATATTTGTTGAGTGCATAAAAACACTGTGAAATTGGAATTGTATCATTTAGAAAAATATTATAAATCCCACTTAAACAATCATGTATTAAGCACTTGCTCCATAGAAAACCCTGGGCTATATTGGAGGAATCAGAAGACAAATAGAAAAAGAACAGCCCCTGTCCTCAAGGAGCTTACATCCTATTGTTTTATACATATTGTCATTATTTTGTATTTAATTATCCTATTTATTTATTTTATTGTAATTATTTATTATGGTAATTTATATTGTAATTAAAACAGAAAACATAGTGCTGGAATTACACACAGCCATGTTCTATCCACATCTACATATAGCATGCACTCCTGGTTCCTGGAAAGACTTAATAAGAGATAGAAAAGGTCCAGAGAAGGGCAACTACATTGATTAGGATAGGGAAGGGAAAGACTGTCTCACAGGCATAAACTAAAAAGATTAGGACTTTCCCACCTGGAAAAGTGAAAGCTGAGAGATTATCCAAATATATGAAAATCATGAAGGCTTTGGCCAAAGCAAAAATGGGTTCATTTATCAAAGCTCACTGCAGGAGAACTAGGGACACTCCTTGGAGCTTGAAGATCATTTTCAGGAAATTAGTAAAAACAAAGAATTTATTACCCTGGGGAGTGACAGAGGTGGAAAATATATCAAAAATAAGTTGGAAAAGGATTTAGGTGATACAAAGAGAAGGAGAGAGAACAAAGAGAAGGCTTTACACCACTCATCCTAGCCATACCTTTGCAATAATATAAAGAAAACAATATTGGAAAATAGCAGAGCTCTGGCCAATGCAGTAAGCAGTGTCAACTCCCCTCCCACCAGAGTGATGGGTGAAATATGCCTCCTCTTCTAAGAAAAGAAGTTATGGAAACTCAATGCGGAATGAGAGTTATCAGGTCGAGATGTTGATGTGTTTTGCTTAACAGTACTCCTTGGGTACAAGGGAGGATTATTTGAGGGTAAAAGAGGAAGGAGTCACTGGGAAGTGACTCAGATGTAAAAAGGAGAAACAAATTACTTTTTTTTGAAGAACAGATCAAGTATCTGAGAACCATTTTAACTTTAGGTCTATGAGCCTGTGAAGTAAATCTTTCTAGGTTTCAGTTTCTTTGTAAAATAAGGGGGTTGACTTGGTCTCTAAGGTCTCTTCTGTGTCTAAATCTATTATCCAAAGGCATTTGAATGCTCTAAGTGTCCCTTTTGTAATCCAATTTAATTCAATAAACATTTATGAAACATTGAAAAAATGAAAAGGTGCAAATAAATGAATAGATAATGGTTTCATAATATATGGGAGATAGGAAAGTATGGGACCTGTTCCTTAACCTTTTGAGATCATCTTCATGAAAGAAAACTAACGTGCTTTCCTATGAAATATCCCCTGGTTTTACTTTGAGACAGACTACTAGACTCAATAGATCCTGCGTTTGATCTAATATGGCATTTCTCTTCTCCTTCTCCAGGACCTTAAACATATAGCCCAGATCTGTTATGGGTGCAATCCACCTAAAGAAAGAGATTAACTCTCAGAAGTGTTGCATGTTGTTTAGAAATAAATGTAGCTGCCTCTCAGAAAGCCACTAGAACTGTGAGATTAAGGGTTCCCAGGCTGACAGCTGGGAAATTTTAGTTGCTGTTTCATGGACATCTCTGGTATTTAACAACACGTCCCTGGTACTTATTCCCCTAGGTCAAGGGGTGGGAGCATTTAAAAGTTGTTTCCAGTTATTTGGTACTGGTTAAAAACAGAAAAATAGGTCAGTGGAAAACACTAGATGAGCAAGAATCAATAGTAATAAAAAGAAGTAGCCCAGTGTTTGCTGCATCCAAGAATATAAATTACTGGGGGTAATGATTCTCTTTTAACAAGAACTACTGAGAAAACTAGAAAATGGATCAGCAGGAATTATAGTTAGATCAACAACTTACACCATATATCACAATAATCTAAAATATGTATATAACCTGATCAGAAAAGGTCACAACATAAAATACAATTAGAGAAGGATGACATTGTGTACAATGTTTCAAAATTATAGCAAGAGGGAGAATTCTCAACTAAACAAGGGTTAGAGAAGATAATAAAAGATTAAATAGACAACTTTTACTAAGTAAAATTAAAAAGCTTTTGCATGAATAAAATTTTAAAAGACAGAATTAGAAGAGAAATATCAAAATGGGAAAAATATTTATATTAAATATCCCTGTAAAAGTCCAATATCCCAATGCCTACAGGGAATTGACATGATTAAATAACACCAAGAGTCATTCCCTAAAAAATATATGATTTAAGGATATGAACAAAAGCTTTCAAAAGAACATATTCCAAGTACATCTAAAGTATAGATAAGGACTGGGCATGTAATTTCATTGATATAAGGAATTCTTAAGTGAGGAAATTCCCTCCACCAATATAGGTCATCACTTTCTCTGAAAGTTAGAGGCAATTTCATTCAGGGTTAAAAGACAGACCCAGACATATAATTAATATTTGAGGGAAATGGAACTTAAACTCAGGTCCTCTTGGATTCGAGGCCAGTTATACCATGCGGCCTCTAAGGTACAAATGATCCCATGAAAATATGCCCTACAAAAGGAGAAATACAAATTAAAATACTTCTGAGGTTTTACTTCACCATACTATTCCACTAACATGGCTCTATACAGAATGTCCCTTGATTCCTCTCTGAGACATAGCCTAGTAGGCTCGGTAAATCTTTAGCCAAATCTAGTATGACAAATTGGCAAAGATAAAGATGTGAACAGTCAATGTTGGTGGAGTTGTAGGAAGGTAGGCACACTGATGCACTGATGGTGATGCTATGAAGTTTTCCAACCGTTCTGGATTTTAATTCAGAATTATGTTTTTTTAAAGTGTGTAAATTCTCTATACTCTGACTCAGCAATGTCACTACTGGGCATATACCCCAAAGAATTCAAAGTCAGAAACAAAGGTCTAATGAATACAAAAAAATCCTATCAGCCTTCTTTGTTGTAGCAAAAAAAAAAAAAGAAAGAAAGAAAGAAACAAAGTAGACCGTTCCCACTAGGGAAATGGCTAAAAGAACTATGGTATTATGTATTATGAGACTGCAAAAAATTATGAATATGGGAAATTAAGAAAAACATGGAATGATTTGTATGAACTGATACAATGAAATAAGGAGTACTAAGAGAATAATATGTACAGTTATTACAATAATGTAAGTGAAAAAAGAAGTTGGACTCTGAATTACTGATAAACTGGTGATATAAGAAAAAAAGATACATCTTCTCTTACAACAGAGAGGTGGGGGACTACTAGAACTGAAAATGGTATACTTTGTCAGCCTCCGTTTTTTTAAATGATGTTTTTGCTTAATTGTTTTCCTTCAGTTTGAGCAGTGGCCAAAAGGCTGTAAAGACAAACTACATACAGATGGGCACATTGATACTTGTAGACTCTCCCTCTGCTGTTATCACTGAGCAACCTCTCCTCTGAATTCACTCTATCTAAATTTATCACCCAATCCAGATCCTGTGGCTATTATCTGTTGGTCCCCTGGTCATTCTTCCTCATTTCTCTATATGAGATCAATGCCTAGCTCCTAGTCTTCCTTTCCATCCCAAATCTGACCTTATAATATCAAATGTAAAATCTGCTATTTGGTTTATAAAGCCCTTCATAATTCATCTCCCCTCTTACCTTCTCAGTCTTCATATACCTCACCCCAACATATTCTGCAATCCAATGGCACTGCACTCTTACATATTCCTTGCTTAAGACACCGTCTCTTGCTTTGACTGGACATTTTCAATGACTGTGTTTTTCCATGCCTGGAATTCTTCCCCTCTTCTCCTTCACTGCCTAACTTTCCTGCTTCTTTCAAGTTTCAGCTAAAATCCCACCTTCTGCAAGAAACCATTTCTGGTCCCCCTTACTAGCATCATGCCTTCCCTCTGAGATGATATCCAGTTTGTCCCATATCTAACTTGTTTGTACATGAATGTTTGCATGTTATCTCTTGCCATTAGATTGTGAGCTCTTTGAGAGGAAAGATTATTTTTGCCCTCCTTTGTATCCCAACTCTTAGCATAGTAAGGAGAAGTAAAGAAGGAGAAGTAAAGGCAACAAGTGTGGACAGCTTTTTCAAGGAGTTTTAAGCACATAGTAGGTGCTTCATAAATGTTTGTTGCTTTGACTTGACAACTTTACTGGGACACTTCAATGTACTCTAACCCCCCAGATCGTTGGTCTACTCAAGTATTTTGACCCTCTTCTTCACTTCTCTTCATCTACACTCAGGGATGATCCTACCCTTCATCATGTCATCATCCGCAAGTATTCAATTTTCATGATTAAGAATTCTGAAATTCTTTTATCAAATCAAAACTTCCTATAATTACATCTGTCTTTGCCTTCCTTGTAAACCTATTCTTCATGTTCATGTCTTCACGTCTAATCCTTGAACCCCTCAGGACCTTCCCTGGCCATCACCCCTGCTTTAGTTACAGTCTGCTTACCTTCCAATCTCAATTTTTTTAGTTAATCAATTCAGCTCTGCAGTTAATCACTTCAACTCTACACTACCCTCTGTTTCTTTGTTCCTTCGCTGCTCATGATTTGCCAAACTCCAAATCTAGATTTTTCTAATTATTTCTCTCTCTTGCCCCTATATAAGTGAGACCTAATGGAGCTTGAGGAAGTCATGAACCTGCTGACCAAGTCCATTGCACATTTATGCTGTATGATCTCAACTCAGGCGCTCATTGCAGCAAAGCAATCCTTTTACTCCTCCCTAATTGGTTTTCCATCCATTTCACCAAAGCAGTTGAATCAAACCTTCTCTTCTCAACCCTCCCAGTATCTTCTGCCCCTACTTGTCAAGTGAGAACTTCACTTCAGACTTTAATGAAAAAATGGAGGCTCTTCAGCATGCTCTCCCTTCTTCTCATTTCGTAACCTATTAATATCATGCCCTTTTCTCTCCTTTACTTTAGTTTCAAAACCAAATCCTCTACATGTGCCCTTGACCCCATTTACCTGCCATCTTTTCCAGCAGTTTGCTATTCCTCTCTCCTATTACTCCCTCTCTTCTTCTAACCTTCAATTTCTCTACTTATTGTCTTATTCCCTGCTATGTAGCAGGGAACCAAGCCCTTCCACATTCTTTAAAAAAAAAAAAGCCCTTATTACACCCTGCCATTCTATAAGCTATTGACTCATATATCTTTTGTCCCTTTCTCAGTCAAAGTCCTTGAAAATGCTGTCCACACTTGTTGCCTTTACTTCTCCTTCTCCCCCTTTTCCCTCTGCAATCTGGATTCCTACTTCATTACTCACCTGAAACTGCTCCCTCTAAAGTTACCATTGATCACTTAATTGTCAGATTTAATGGCATTTACTCAATCTTCAACCTTCACCAACCTCTATAAAGCAGTTGACACTACTGACCATTCTTTCCGGGATTCTATCTCTTCTCTGGGTTTTCATGAAACTACTTTTTCCTGGTTCCCTTCCTACCTGTCTGATTACTCCATGGTATCTTTGGTTAGACAGATGATCATCTATATCATATCCCCTAACTGAGTGTATCTGAAGACTATGTTCTGGGTCTTCTCTTTTTTCTTTACATTCTCTCACTTCATGATCTCATCAGTTCCCATGGGTTTAATTATCATCTCTATGTAGATGACCCCCACATCTATATATCTAACCCTAGATCCTTCCCTAAATCTAGTCCTGTATCACCAACTGCTGATTAGAACTTTTGTAATGAATGTCCTATAGGCATCTCAAATACAACATGTCCAAAGCAGAACTCAGTAACTTTCTCCTCCAAATCTACCACTTTTCCATACATCCCCATTTCTCCCAGTCACCTCGGTGTACAATGTCAGCATCATCCTAGATTCTCACTTACCACACGTATCCAAGTAGTTTCCAAATCTGGTCATTCCTGTCTCCAAAACGTCTCTCACCTGTACCTCCTTTCCCCAACTCAGACAACTACAACCCTGGTTCAGGCACCCATCACTTCTTGCCTTGACTGTTGTAATAGCCTCCTAACTGGTCTCACTTCCTCAAACCTTTCCCCACTACAATCCTTCCTCCATATAACT
This sequence comes from Potorous gilbertii, assembly GCA_028658325.1. NCBI lineage: Eukaryota > Metazoa > Chordata > Mammalia > Diprotodontia > Potoroidae > Potorous > Potorous gilbertii. Next base: position 524,351,309 of record CM053770.1, read on the forward strand.
TTTAAATTGATATTCCTAGAGTACAAATCTGACCATGTCATATATGATTTATGACTTAATAAATTTTTATGACTTCCAGTTCATTCTAAAATCACAAGCCCTTCATAGCCTGGTCCCATCCTACCTTTCCAGTTTTATTGCACGTTTCTCCATTTTGTGAACGCACTCTACAATCCAGTAAAACTGGCCTTCTTGCTTTTTTCTCACATGGGACATTCTGCTCTCTGTTTCAATGTGTTTTCACTGGTTATTGCCCATGCCTAGAATGTACTTGTCCTCTTTACTTCTGCCTTTTGGAATCCCTAATTTCCTTCCAGACTTTGTTCAAATTCTGCTTTCTTCATGAGGCCTTTCCTGTTGCCCCAGTTGCTGGTATCTTTTGCTCTGAAGTTGCCTATTATAATAGACTACACACATCCAGGGCCCTGAGGCTCCCTCTCCCATTAAAGGGCTCCATCTCTGGACTCACACAGACTAGGTTCATTTCTAGGGCTATCTGAACTCTAAAGAGAGGGATCACACGCTTTCTCCTGTTATTTGACTCTTTATGTCCCCACTCCATGGCCCCAGGTAAATTTATTTAAAACTTAGCATTTAAAAAACACCTAAGATCTCCCAAAAGGAATCAATAGGGTCCTTTCTGGAAAAGTGCTCAATTTACAAAGTAAATAATGTCTAAAATATTTGTTTCCTCTTTCACATAGTGCCCCTGCACATAGTAAGCACTTAACAAATGCTTTCTCATTCTTTCATTCATTTCTCCACAACAAAAGAACACATGAATGAGTTGACAACATAGCACTCCACCTAGCAATAATACCATTTCTAGGGCAGTACCCCAAAGAGATCATACAAATGAGAAAAGAACCCATGTGTACAAAAATATTTATAGCAACTCTTTTTGTGATGGCAAAGAATTGGAAATTGAGGGTATGTCCATCATTTGGGGAGTGGCTGAACAAGTTATGGTATATGAATGTAATGGAATACTATTGTGCTCTAAGAATTGACGAACAGTCAGACATCAGGAAAACTTAGAAAGGTTTATGTGAACTGATGTTGAGTGAGGAGAACAGAACCAGAAGAACTTTGTACACAATTACAGTCACATTATTCAATGACTAATTTTGATAGAGTTGGTTTTTCTCAGCATTGAAATGTTCTAAGACAACTCCGAAAGGCTTATGATGTAAAATGCTATCCACATCCAGAGAAAGAACCTTGGAGTCTGAATGCCGATCAAAGCATTTATTTGCTCTCTCTTTTTTGTTTTATTTCTTCTTTTTCATGGTTTATTCTATTGGTTACAGCATGACTAAAGTGAAAATGTTTAATGTATCAGATTGCATGCTGTCTTGGGGAAGGGGGAAAGGAGGGAGGGAGAGAAAATTTAAAACTCAAAAGCTTGTGGAAATGAATGCTGAAAACTAAATATAAATAAATATAGGAAAAATTTTAAAAAACAGTACACAAATCACTTTATGTGACTGTAGAATAGACATTTCATATTCATTTCACCTCTGTACTGTCTAGACAATTCACACAAGGTCTGTATCTTCTGTGAACCTAGTGCCTGACTTCAGCTCATCCTCCTATCTGTGGGTACCTTCTTCAAGACAGAGTGGTAGAGAATTTGTCTTGCTCTCAGTCAACACTGGAGAGGGTAGGGTGTGTTTGGGGAAGATTAGCACCTCCAGTGTGAGGGCAGTTTTTCACCTTTGGTGTCAATTTTATTCAACCAACTTGGAACCTATGGCTCCAAGAAGTTGTAGCATGCACAGAAGCCAAAACCCAGTTAACCATCTGAGCAGGTGGGCTAAACCATATTGGTGAACTGGGAGGGGAAGGCGGGAGAGAGATAGTATCTACTCTAACCATGGCAGAATGGGCAGATGAGAACAACTTGTTCCAACATCCATGAAGGCAGCTGTGGAGTGCTAAGAGGCTGGTTAGACATTGAAGATGCCAAGATACTACATCCTGAACCATTACCAGTCATCTTGATTTTTGTCTTACCATTGGACTTTGATGACTCTGGAAGAGAGTGAGGCCAATGATTTTGTAAAACTCTGCCTTACTTAAGTCCAATTTATGTGCTAAACAAAAGATATCACCCATGACAAGAGGTGACATGAGAAAGGGATTTAGAAAGGTACCTTAAAAATTGTCTATTTCACCCAGCCCTTTACCAGGACTGGAGTGGATCCCACCATGTAGTCAAAAAGCACTCAAAAAGGCAAAAAACTTTTGCAAAGATGATTCCACTCACCATCAGTACATGGAACATGCACACACTTATGGACAACAAAAAATCCAGTAGACTTGAAAGATGAACAGCTCTTGTTGCAAGAGAACTCAGCAGTTATCACATTCAAGTAACAGCCCAGGGTGAAACAAGGCTGGCAAATGAAGGCCAGTTTATCCAAGTTGGAGCTAGATACAAATTTTTTTGCAGTGGCCACAAGGGAGGGGACCACCTTGAAGCTGGAATAGGTTTTGCAATCAAACACAATCTAGTCAACAAGCTTGTATGCCTACCAAAAGGAGTGAGGGACAGGTTCATGACAATGTGATTCCCACTTGCAGGAAAGTGCCATCCACCATTATCAGTGTGTATGATTCCACTATGATAAACTCACAACGCCAGACAACTACTAGAAGACTTAATGTCAACAGATTAGAGTGCTAATCATTTCTCAGAGTGGGGTCAGTTTGTTGTTAACTTGGAGGGGAAGCTGAGCCGATGCACAATTGACAACGGTGAAGAAGAAAAAGAGTAAGCAGTTTTGGTTATACAACATTGCATTTACTCCTCTGGGTCAGAACACTCACAAACAATAAGACTGGTTTGACAAAAATGATGGGGAAATTCAACACCTGCAAAATAATAAACAAAACTCCACAAGGTTTTACCAACAGGGTAATCTGTCTCCATCAAAGGTAAGGTGAAAGAGAAGTTTAGAGAGATACAGGATTCTTAGCTCAGTAAGAAGACAGATGAAATTCAGTTCTGCACTGATAGTAACAATCCAAAATATTTTTATGATGTCCTGAAGGCTACTTATGGACCAAAAACCCATGGTGCATCTCAACTACTTAATGCTAATAGAACCAGATTGATTAGTAATAAGGACATGATCCTGGAGAGATAGACTGAACACTTCCACAGTGTTCTTTAATAGATGGTCATCAACCAATGCTAAAGTCATTGACTATACACCTCAAATTGAAGTTGATCTCTCTTTAGCTGAACTTCCAACTGAAGAAGAGGTTTTGAATGCCATTAGGCTCTCTCCCATGTAGCAAAGGACCTGGTACACATTCCATTCCAGCAGAGATCTACAAGACAGGAAAGCTTCTGCTCATATACAAGCTGACTGAAATTTTCTGGGTTATATGGCAAGAGGATAATCTCTGATTATCCCTCTGTAGTCCAAGGATGGCTCCATTTTTCATATCTATAAATGTAAAAGAGATAGAATGTCCTGTGACAATCATGTGAGGTTTCTCTCTTACTCATTGTTGTCAAGGTTCTTGCCAGTGTCCTTCTTAATACAAAAGGGAATCCTTCACCTGAAAGGTGGAAAGTGTGGCTTCAGAAAGGGCCAAGGAACAGTTGATATATTGTTTGCTGTCCAATGACTCCAGTGCTAGGAGCGGAACACAAAGTTCATCAATCTGACCAAGGCATTGGATACTGTCAGTCATGAGGGTTTGTGGAAAATTATGGCAAAATCCGGGTGCCCAAAGAAGTTCATTAGTACTGTACATCAGCTTTATAATGGCGTGCTTGCATAGATTCTGGGTATTGGATGATGCTCTTACGTTTTTCCAGTCAACAATGGAGTGAAGCAGGGCTAATGTGCCTACTCCCATGCTTTTCAGCATAATATTTTCAACAGTGTTGTTAGATGCCTTCAACAAGGATGAAAATAGCGTCAAGGTGAGCTACTACACTGAGACTAAATTATTTAACTTGAAAAGCCAAGACTAAAGTGGAGGAGAGTTGGTGCTCAATGTTTTATTCACAGATGATTCTGCACTCAAGGCAACCTCTAAGGTTGAGATGCAATGGAGTATGCATTGATTCTCTGCTACTTGTGCTAATTTTGGCCTAACAATTAACACCAAGAAAACATGGGGTCTCCACCGGTCAGCACCACACCATCCATACATGGAACCATTGGTTACAGCAAATGGAGAAATATTGAATTCTGTGGATCAATTCACTTACCTTGTTAGTACACTTTCCAGGGATGTCCACATAGATGATGAGGTTGACCCACACATTGCCAGAGCTAATTTAGTGTTTGGGATGCTCCAAAAGAAAGTGCGAGAACAAAGAGATATCAGACTGTCTACCAAGCTGAAAGTCTACAGAGCCATTGTGCTGACCTCATTGTTGTATGCCTGTGAAACCTGAATCATCTACCAGCATCATGCCAGGAAATTGAATTACTTCCATCTGAATTGTTTTAGGAAGATTCTGAAGGTTACCAGGCAAAATAAGGTAGCAGATACTAAAGTCCTTTCTTGTGCTAAACTGGCAAGCATTCCAACTCTACAGCATGGTGCACGGTCCCAATGTTTTAGCCGTATTCAAATGTCAAAGGTACATTAGCCTAAAAGATTATTTTACAGAGAATTCACACAAAGCAAGTGCTCACATGGAGGTTAGAAGAAACAATACAAGGACACTTCTCAAGGTGTCTCTGAAAAACTTTAGAATCAATTGCATGTCATGGGAAACACTGGCAAAGGACCACCCAGCATGGTGTGCCTGCATCAAAGGAGGTACTATATTGTATGAGCAAAGCAGTAACTCAAAAGAAACTTGAGATAGGTAAATTTAGAGACATCTCCACTCCAAATATTCCTGTAGACTGTGCCCGATCTGTGGTAGAAGCTTCTGAATTAATACTTGTCTGATTAATTACAGTCAGACACACTATACCTTGACTCCAACATAGTGATGCCATTTTGGCCCTTTTTGAGCATGAAAGACAACAACACACCAGTCAACACTGACTGGATGATCTAAGAGCTTCCAATCTCATCAACTCATGAAGCTGAGGACAGAAACACCTCTCTTGGGGTTGCCATTCAGTCACTCATACCCAGGGAAAGAAATACAAATCAGAAGAGGCAGTCAGAGGAGTGAGGTCCAGCGTTAGGTTCATCAAGGCCAGCACATGCCACATGTAGGCAATTGCTCTTGCTGCCAAGTGAGATGATGAATCTGTGCCACAAAAAGCCCAAGCTACACGTTCAGCAGGGAGAAAGCCCACATCAAGAGTAGAAATCGTCTCTGCCTTTGAAGTCTGTTGAGTGGGTGGCTCTAGCTGCTTAGTGGCCTTTTGGATGCAACACTGACTCCATCACTGAGCGGTGGGGGAAAAGGATGAAGGGATGATTCATTGGAACCAATCAGAAGCCTCTAGCTGTACCTGTATCAATGGATCCTCCAGAAATGGTCAGAGCCTGGAAGGGTTCTGCTCTCAGGACAGCACACATGTTATCGGAAGGGGCCCAATTCCATCATGGTCCCTAGAAGGGATGGTCACTGTTATGCTTGTATTTGTTTCATCTGTGTTTCTATATACATGTTGTTTTACTCATCAAAATTGTGAGCTCCTTGAGGACAGAGGTTGCTTTACTTTTTGTCTTATATCCCCAACCCTAGCACATTTCCCAATACATAGTCAGAGCTTACTTTAATGATTGTTCAATAGACATTTATTAAGTGTCTGTAGAGTTACAAAGACAAGGTTGTGCAGAGGATAGAGCACCGGGCTTGGAGTCAGGAAGCCTAGAGTTCAAATCCTACCTCAGACACCTACTAGCTAAGTGACCTTGGACAAGTTGGTTAACCTCTGTGTGCCTCAATTTCCTCAACTATAAGATAGGACTGATAATAGCACTGACTCCCATGGTTATTGTGAGGATTAAAATGAGTTAATATTTGTAAAGTGTTTTGTAAACTGAAGTCCTATGTAAATGCTAGCTATTATTATTAATAAATGTTGGGATCTGGGAAGTTTTCACAGAGAAAGGAATACTTAAGTTAAGCCATGAAGGATGATAAGAATTCTGGGAGGTAGAAATGATGAAAGAGGACTTTCCAGGCATGGGGGATAGCTTATGCAAAGGATCAGAAAGGAATACTGAGTTTAGGAAAGGGGTAGGTCAGTGTGGCTGGAGAAGACATGCTTGGAACTAGATTAAAAAAGGTCTCTGATGCCAGGAGGAGTAGAATATAATTTTTTCCATAGGCAAAAGGGAGCCATCAAAGGTTTTTGAGCAGGAGATTGATAGCAACTAATTCACAAACATGCATTAAGCACTTACTATTTACCAGGAACCATACTAACAATCCAAAAACAAAAATGAAACAAACCTTGCCCTTAAGAAGCTTACATTCTGTCTGAGGTAAAAACATGCACACATATGGTCAAATCTGTACCTTAGGAAGATTATTTTGGCAGGTACGTGTGCAGCAGATTAGAAAGGAGAATGTATTGGAAGCAGGGAGATCAATAAGGAGGTAATTACAATTATCCAGTTGAAGTGGGACAGATTTGAACTAGGATGGTGGCTAAGTGACTGTAAAGAAGGGCATAAATGCAAGAGATGTTGGTAGGTAGAACTGATGAGACAGCAGCTGATTGATGTGTGGAGTATGGGAGAGACAAGAATCAGGGATGACATAGAGGTTTCAACTTGGGTAACAGATGATCTGGAGCCTTTAACAGAAATTAGGGTTTGAGGCACAGTACAAAGTTTAGGGCAGAAGATAAATAGTTCTGTTTTGAACATGTTTATTTTGAGATGTTAGTGGAGTATCCAGGTGGAGCTGTCCCAAAGGGAGTAGGAGATATGAGAGTGGAGCCCAGGAGAGAGATTAGGGCTGGAGGCATCACTTTGGGGGCAGCTAAGTGGCCAAGTGAATGGAGTGCTGGACCTAGAGTCAGGAAGACCTGAGTTCAAATCTGACCTCAGACACTTACTGAACCCTGTTTACCTCAGTTTCCTCACCTGTAAAATAAGCTGGAGAAGGAAATGGCAAACCACTCCACTATATTTACAAAGAAAACCCCAAATGGGGTCACAAAGAGTTGGACATGACAACAATAACCACAATATCACTTTGGGAGTCAGAAGCTCAGAAATGATGATTGAATCTATGGGACTTGAAGAGATCATCAAGGGAGAAAGTGAGGGAAAAGAAGAGAACGGAATGCAGGACAGAACCTGAATTAGAGAACAGATGAAAGGAGGTGAGGAATTGATGAGCAAGGTGAAAAAGAGGTGGAAAAGGAGAAGTCAGAAAGTTAGGAAGAGAACCAGGAGCCACCATCACTTCACAGAAGTCAAGGAAAGAGAGAGGATGCAGTGGATGCTGATGAAAGCTCACAGAGGAAGGAAGATGCAAACTAAGAAAAGGCCCTTGGATTCAACATTTAGGAGATGGCTGGTGATGTTTTTGGTGAGAAGTTTCTGTAGAAACTAGCTTCTAACTATTAGCTTGTCTATGGTGTCTCATTGTCATATTTCATTGCAATTCTGAACTGGAAGCACCAGAGCAGGCTGAATCAGGAACAGACTATAACACAGCAGAGCTCAGAAGTCAGATTGTAAAAGGTCGAAACATTTTTTTTCTAGTAGTTTGGTAATGAAAATGAAAAGATAGGTAAGCTTGAGAGAATGACAGGGTCAAATGCAGATTTTTTAAGTATGGCAGAGATGTGGTTGTATCTGTGGGCAGCCACAAAGGACCCTGCAGACAAGAAGAGACTAAATTCAATTCGGCAAACTGTATAAATTACAAACTATCCACAGAGTCAAAGGAATATATGATCATAGGTTTAGAGTTGGGACATTAGATAGAGGACATATAGTCCATCCCCCACATTTTACATTAGATGAAGGAAGTGAGACCATCGAGTTTAAGTGACACAGGTAAAAGTGTCAAAGCTTATCCACCTGCAGAGAAAGGACCAATAGAGTCTGAATGTACATCAAAGCATACTATTTTTCCACTTTTTTTGTCTATCTTCTTTCTAAACATGGTTGATTTGGAAAACATTTTGCATAATTACATATGTACAACCTATGTAGAATTGTTTACCATCTCAGGAAGGAGGGAGGGAAGGAACAAGAGAATTTGGAATTCAAAATTTTTTTCAAATTAATGTAAAAGTTATTTTTACATGTAATTGGGAAAAAATAAAATTTTACTAAAACAATAAAAGTGGCAAATGAGATTTGAACCTAGGTATCCTGCTTCCACTGGACCAGACTGCCTGCTCTAACAAAATGTCAAATAGTTTCTGTCTTAAATAAGATTATCTGGAGTCTCATCCCTGCCACTTGCCACTGTAACTATCCAAAGACTACCGAACCTTCCCCTATCCCATTCATCTCTGCTTCCACTCTTCTCTGGGTACAGAGAGTCATATATATTCAGTAATGGATAAAAATAAGCAGTCTGAGAGATAATAACGACATGGCAGCCTGCATGAAGTCCGTACCTTAGTAAGGAACTGACTTACCTAATGAGGAAAGTAATCTGTGTTGACTACAAAAATGTTGTGGGAACTCAAAGGTCATCTTGGAGTGATATCCTTTCAAATATTGCACAAAAGATAGAAGGTGTTGAGAATAAACAGCAGATGTCTGGAGGATACAGTGAGAAAATTGACACTAAACTAAAATAAGAAACATCTGTAATGATGTACTGTCTCTTTTGGAAAAGTTCTTGATTCCTCATGCTTCACAAATAGAAAGCAAAGTTTTCCATTTGAAAATGAAAGGAGACTACTGCTGTTATTTGGCTGAGGTTGCTGCTGGTGATGACATGAAAGAAATGATACATCAGTCACAACCTGCATATCAAGAAGCGTTTGAAATCAGCAAATAGGAGACGCAGCCAGTGCATCCTATGAGATTGAGTCTGGCCTTGAATTTCTCTGCATTTTGCTATGAGATCCTGAACCCTCCAGAGAAAGCCTGTTCCCTTGCAAAGACAGTTTTTGATGAAACAATTGCTGAACATAATACATTAAGTGAAGAATCATACAAAGATAGAATAATGCAAATATAGAGCAACAATTTGACATTGTGAACATCAGACTCCAAGGAGATGAAGCTGAAGCAGGAGGAAGGGAGAATTAACCAACCTCCCAAATTTTGTCTGCCTCATTCTAAAATGTACATAATAGATCATTTGTCATCCATGCTATTCACAAACAGTTTTTGTTTATGATTTATGATAGGTTTATGTTACTTCTATTTGGAGATCTATATATCCTGTTAAGGTTTTTATGTTTAATATTATGTAAGTAGACTCACATGGCACTTGGGGATTTATCTGTTTTCATCTGAGGTGTCCAATGTGGGGATGTGGAATTTTTATACACATTTTACATGTTTGGCATAGTATTCCCAATATGTCATAAATTCACAAGCCAATGTTAAAACAGCTTCCATGTCTATGCAAAGAAAACTGCCTACGTATTGACCTGTTATGGTGGGTGGGGGGAAGGTGGGGAAAAGGATAGTTGGTTCCAGCTACAGGTGTAGTTTATTGTGGGTACTTTAGGGTGAGAGCATTGATGGCTGTTGTAGAAAAAGATGTTCTATAGATACTCTATTGCATGTCATTCCATGTATATCTGTGGAATACACAGGCTTAATGGGTAAGCTGATTGCAGAGGCAACAGTATTCCTTAAGAAAGTTTTAACCTGGGGGGGTGGACATGGAGACAAGACGGCAGAGTAGAAGGATGGACATGCTCTAGCTCTCCCCCCATAGCCCATGAAAAATCTGTAAAAAATGACTCAAACCAAATTCTAGAGCAGGAGAAGCCATAAAATGACAGAGTGAAACAGATTTTCAGCTCAAGACAAGTCTGGAAGGCCGACAGGAAAGGCCTATCGCATTGGGCTCAGAGTGGAGTCCAGGCCAGCCTTGGTGCAGCAAGGCACAGACAGAAGTGGAACAGGATTCAGGGTGCAGAATCATGGGTAGCAGTTTTTGTTCCCAGATTTCTCAACCCACATAAGCCAAAGACAGCTTCAAAGGTAAGTAAAAAAGTTCTTTCACCTGAGTGAGAGGGGAGTTTGGTCTGCTTCCAGCCTTGGCCCCAGGGCAGGACTTTTGGAGCCCTCAGCATAAAGATCCTGGGGGAATTGAGCAGCTAGTCTGGATCTCAGTTCTGAGTGACAGTGCTGGGGTGAAGAGGAGTGCTGGCTTGGTGGAGTTGGTTGGGACTGTGGACAGGGAATACTACTTGCAGAGCCATGGCAGAAAAGAGTGCTTGTGATTTCTCATAAACCAGAGCACATGCAAGGAGAGGAGTAAATTCCTCTCCCTTGATTGTGCCACCTTGGAGGAACTGAGATACCCTCCACTTGACAAAGGACTCAAAAGTCAAGCAACTGGCTGGGAAAATGCCCCCAAAAGGGAAAAGAAATAAGACTATAGAAGGTTACTTTCTTGGTGAATAGATATTTTTTTCCATCCTTTCAGATGAGAAAGAACAAAGCATACCATAAGAGGAACACATCAAAGTCAAGGCTTTTACATCCAAAACTTCCAAAAAATATATGCAATGGTCTCAGGCCATGGAAAAGCTCAAAAAAGATTTTGAAAATCAAGTAAAAGAGGTAGAGGAAAAAATGGGAAGAGAAATGAGAGCGATGCAAGAAAATCATGAAAAGTGAATCAACAGTTTGCTAAAGGAAACTAAAAAAAAATTACACCTTTAAAAATAGACTAACCCAAATGGCAAAAGAAGTTCAAAAAAACCAATGAGGAGAAGAATGCTTTAAAAAGCACAAGTAGCCAAATGAAGAAGGAAGTTCAAAAGCTCACTGAAGAAAATAGTTCTTTAAAAATTAGAATGGAGCAGATGGAAGCTAATGACTTTATAAGAAACCAAGAAATTATAAAACAAAATCAAAAGAATGAAAAAATAGAAGACAATATGAAATATCTCATTGAAAAAAACACTGGTCTGGAAAATAGATCCAGGAGAGATAATTTTAAAATTATTGATCTACCTTAAAACCATGATTTAAAAAAGAGCTTAGACATCATCTTCCAAGAATTTATCAAGGAAAACTGCCCTGATATCTAGAACCAGATGGCAAAATAGAAATGGAAAGAATTCACTGATCACCTCCTGAAAGAGATCCCAAAAGGAAAACTCCTAGGAATATTGTTGCCAAATTCCAGAGTTCTCAGGTCAAGGAGAAAATATTATAGGCAATCAGAAAGAAACAATTCAAGTATGGTGAAAATAAGGAATCAAAGGGTTTGGAATATGATATTTCAGAGGTCAAAGGAGATAGAATTAAAACCAAGAATCACCTACCCAGCAAATCTGAGTATACTACTTGAGGGGAAAAAATGGAATTTCAATGAAATCAAGGACTTCCAAGCATTCTTGTTAAAAAGCTGAATAGAAAATTTGACTTTCAAATACAAGAATCAAGAGAAATATGAGAAAGTAAACAGGAAAGAGAAGCCTTAAGGAATTGAAGTTAAACTGTTTACATTCCTACATGGAAAGATATTATTTGTAACTCATGAGACCTTTCTCCATATTAGGGCAGTTAAAGGGAATATATATGTGGAAATGTGTATTGGTACATGTGTGTGTATATTATATATGTGTAGGCATGTATATGTACATATGTATATGTATGTATATATGCATAGGCAGTATATGTGTATATATGCATATATATATAGACAGAAGGCACAGGGTGAGCTGAATATGAAGGGAGAATACCTAAAAAAACCAAAATTTACTGTTGAATGGAATGACCAGGAGTAAGAGAAAGGGAGAGATAGAATGCAGCAAATCATGTCACATAAAAGAGGGAAGAAAGAACTTTTACAATGGAGGGGAAGAGCAGGAAGAAGAAAGGAAATAATTGAACCTTACTCTCATGGAATTTGGCTTAAGGAGGGAGTAACACATACTCAATTGGATATAGAAATCTGTTTTACCCTGCAGGAAGGCAAGGAGGTAGGGGATAGAAGAGGGAAGATAATAGAAGGGACAGCAAATTAGGGATAGGGATAATCAGATGCAAACAGTATTGCGGGAGGACAGGTCAAGGGAGAGAATGGAATAAATGAAGGGCAGGATAGGACAGAGGGAAATGTGGTTAGTCTTTTGCATATTATAGAAGTTTTTTGCATTGTTATACATGTATGACCTATATTGAATTACTTGTTTTCTCAATAAGGGTGAATGGGGAGGGAGGGAGAGAATATGGAACTCAAAACTTTAAGAATGAATGTTAAAAATTGTTTTAGCATGCATCTGGAGATTAAGATATGCACGCAAGGGAGTATGGAAATCTATTTTGCTCTACAGGAAAATAGAGGGGAAAGGGGATGGAAGAAGGGTGGGTAATAGAAGGGAGGACAGACTGGAGGAAGGGGTGGATAGAGTGCACACTATCCTGGGGTGGGGGCTGGGGAGACATGGGGAGGAACTTTTGAATTAAAATTCTTATGGAAGTGAGTGTTGAGAACTGAAAAATAAATAAATTATATATTAAAACTTTCAAAAAAAAAAAAAAAAGAAAGTATTAACCCAGTCAATTTACTCTGAAGAAGGGCAGAAACAATTCACATTGCATTATTTGTGAAGTTGCACCTCCATTGTTTTTGCTGTACTCATTTTATTTGTATTTGAAAGGTTTAGGCAGCCTAAGAACAAATGTACAAGTAAAGATGTAGTAAAAATGAATTGCTTGATATTCATAAAGTCATTGTATATCAATAATAGTGGTAAAACCAAAAACTTATGTATTTAACTTTTTTGTTAGATTTTTTGCTTTTGTGATTTAAAAAAATACTTGCTTAACATGCATATATTGTAAAAATAGCTAACAGGGAAATAACTTCAGATGATGGCTAACTTTTATTAATGTCCTATGAAATTTACATGAACAACCCAAGCATAATTGTTAAGAACGTGTATTAAGTTCATGTAAGTAATAAAAAAAGTTGTATAAATGGATTTTTCAACTGAAAACACTGGGATTTCAGGAAAGACCTCACATGGGAGGTGGATCCTGAGTAGGGCCTTTAAGAATGCTGGGATTTTAAGAGACAGTGGTAAGAAGGGTGTTCATTCCAATTGTGGAGAATAGTTTATGAAAAGGCATGTAGATGGGAAATGGAATACCAAGTTTGGGGAATAATGAAATCTGTGTTGTAGTTTAAGCCTGATTCAGGCTGGTCCAGTACTTCAGGTTTGGAATTGGAATGAAATATGACAATGAGATATTCATAGACTATCTATCAGTTAGCAAAAAAGAGCTTTACTTAGCCATGACAAGGAAAGAATATTCAACAAGAACATGGCATTGATTCATTTGGGCATATTTTCTCTGCCTTCATGTTGGCTGTGATGACCAAGGGAGGAAGGAGGAACTCCTGACTCTTTGTACAATGATTTTTGTACTAAGACCATTAGGAAGCTTAATTGAGCCTTAGTCCTCTGAGCCAATTAATTTTCAAGGATAATTTCAGTACCTTTAAAGGAAAAATTAGCCTAGCTTATAGGGTATAGCCTTTGGATATTGTTCCTACCACACCCCAGCCCTTGGTGGCAATGTCTTAAATGTCTTCAAGAAGACGTTGTACCACTTAAATTGTTTTAGGGCTATTCTTGGATAACCTTGTCCTCTGGGATGCCAGAAGCCTGACATAGGCAACATTGAAAGAGGAAAAGAGAAACAAAAAGATAGCTCAAAAGAGAGATTTTTTTTTTGCAGTTATGTAAAACATTTCCATATTAGTTGTTTTGTATAAGACAACTTATCCTTTTAAATAAAAGGAAAAAAATGAAAGAGAGTGAACAGTATCATGCTTCAGTCTGTATTTAATCAACATCAGTTCTTTCTCTGGAGGTGGATAGTATGCATTATCATTAGTCCTTTGGGATTGTTTTGGATCATTGTAGTGCTGAGAATAGCTAAGTTATTCACAATTCTTCATCCAACAATATTGCTATTACTGTGTATAATGTTCTCCTGGTTCTGTTGATTTCACCATGCATCAGTTCATGTAAGTCTTCCCAGGTTTTTCTGAAATCACACTATTTATCTTTCTTATAGTACAATAGTATGCCATTACAATCACATACCACAGCTTGTTTAGCCATTCCCCAATTAAGGGGCATCCCTTTAATTTCCAATTCTTAGCTACCACAGAAAGAGCTGCTATAAATATTTTTGTACAAATAAGTCCTTTTTCCTTTTGGGGGGATATCTTTGGGATATAGACCTAGTAGTCATATTGCTGGATCAAAGGATATACATAGTTTTACAGTGTTTTGGGCATAGTTCCAAATTGCCTTTCAGAATGGTTGGATCAGTTCACAATTCTACCAACAGTGCCCCAGTTTTCCCACATACCTTCCAATATCCAATATTTTCCTTTTTTGTCATATTGATCTCTCTGATAGGTGTGAAGTGGTGCCTCATAGTTGTTTTAATTTGCATTTCTCTGATCAATAATAATTTAGAGCATTTTTCATATGATTATAGATAGCTTTGATTTTTGTCTGAAAACTACCTATTCATATCATTTGACCATTTATCAATTGGGAAATGACTTGTATTTTTATAAATTTGACTCTGTTCTCTATATATTTGAGAAATAAGGCCTTCCTCAGAGATACTTATTGAAAAATGATTTTTCCCAGCTTTCTGCTTTCCTTATAATTTTGGTCACACTGGTTTTGTTTGTGAAAAAAAAATTTCATTTTCTATAATCGAAATTATCTATTTTAGATTTTGTAATGCTCTCTATATCTTCTTCAGTCCTAAATTCTTCCCTTATCCATAAACCAGACAGATAAATTATTCTATGCTCTCTTAATTTGCTTATGGTATCACCCTTTATGTGTAAATCATGGACCCATTTTGACCTCATGTTGATATGTTGGTCTATACCTAGTTTCTGCCATACAGTTTTCTAGTTTTCCCAGCAGTTTTTATTATACAATGAGTTTTTGTTCCAAAAACTTAGATCTTTGAGTTTATCATATACTAGATTACTATGGTCATAAGAAAGATTTTTTAAAATTACTTATAATGGTGCCCAGAGAGACTAATAAGGGTGCCTCCTCCCAAAGCTTTGTACCAGATTGTCCTTGTAGCACTGTTCCCAATGACCTCCCAAAGGTCACATAAAAAGACCCAAATAGTTCCTTCAATACAGTTTTTAGGTAACCTCCAATCTCCTCCTGTGGAGGAGAATGAAGACTAAAAATTCAAGGCTTTGTCTTCCCACTTTGGAAGGACAGAATCCTAGATTTTAATGCTCTGGTCCATGTTGTAGATGATGCGACTTCTTTGTAGTTCACAATGTGTCTCCCTATGTAAAGCAGTACCACTTTAGAACATTAGGCCTGGAGTCAGGAAGAGCAGAGTTTGAATCCTGTCTCAGAAATTTGTTGGCAGGTGAACCTGGGCAAGTTTTTAACCTGTTTTCTTCAACTCTAAAATAACAGCTTCCTCCTTATTTGTGAAGATAAGATGAGTTAATATTTGTAAGTTTCTTGTAAATCTTAAAGCTCCATATAAATGCTAACTATTATTGTAACCAAGTGCTACTAATCTACTGATGCTCACCTGAGTCAGTGGTTACTTGTTGAGCAGCCACTGTTATTACTGGTCAAACAGTATAATCCTATACTTCTTAATCATCGCTCTTATGCCTTTAGCAGACTCACTGAAAATCACCTATTAACATCTAAATGAAGGGTTCAAGTAATTTAAACCAAATACTAGTCTCATTAAAGCTAACAATGAAGGAAAACTCCTTCCTAGGACAATTCAAGAAGAAGGTAATAGACTATACCATCAACACTGTCTGTGCAATTAGTGCATATATTCTTTATCCCATGATAAAGAAGAGCAGCTGTGAGAACATCAAGACCATAGTACAAACGATGATATTTCTGGAACAATCATTCTTCCTGGTAGGTCAGAGTCAAAAGTAGCAAGGTAGCTAAGAGATCATTACCCTGTCCCAGTGCCAGGTGAATACCAAAAATCACACTTTTTAATGTCCTCAACCCACTACCCAGGCTTCCTCTTCCTTGGGAGTTCCATGGTAGTGACTGAGGAAGATAGAATACCAAATCTTTGTCCATTTCTCAACTTCTTCTAAGGAACTCTTTTTCCATAGGGACTAAGTAGACAGTTTTACTTTTCCCCTGTCACTAGACAGCAAGCTATTTCCAAACGCTACCGAGACTTCTGTGAGAGAACATTTCAATGATAACTGGCTCTTGAAGAGCCCCATTGATTCTAGATTCCAAAGGCTATGCTGGACTTGCCTTTGTCATTGCCTCTTTCAGTGCCTACTCTGTTGGGGCTCATTCTGCTATAATTGCTGCCTATTCTACTTCCTGATGCCCCTGAGACCCCCGACTGCCCTGTCTGCCAAGGACAAATACTGCCCTCCCTAAGGCAGGGTCTGGTAATTTCCACTTGCCCCACAGCCAAAGCACTGTCCTCCTATGCATGGTGCATCAGTATAACTTTTAATGCTGCTATGGTTCCCTTTTACCAGATACTACTACTGCTGAAGTCTAAGTGCTGCCTCCCTATGTCCTGGACTCCTTTGGGGTCCACTCTGAGGGAATCCCTCACTCACTTTTCTCTGGAAGTCCTAGGAGGAAAAAAAGTTATAGTTTATAGGAGTGAGAGTAGAAGCTATTTATACTTTTAAACTTTTTAAAAGATTGCAGTCCTCCTTCCTCGCCCCTAACCTCAGCAAATCAAGTTCATCTAGTCATCTGTCCATATTCCCAGTACTGGAAAGGTCTATGAGTTCCCAGGGAGGATCAAGTATTGAATTTTCAAGTGCCTCTCCTCAGTATCTTGCAGCAAAGAGTCCCAACAATGTCCTTGTGGCATAGTTCCCAATGACCTCCCAAATGCCTCATAAAAAACTCAAGTAATTTCTTCAATATAGTTCTTAAAGAATATCCAAATACCAGTCTTTAGAGAGGACCAAGGCCTACCACAGTGGGTGGACTGGAGATCAATATCATTCCTAACTACAAAAATTATGCAAATTCACAAATAACAGTTTGTAGCACTTATTTTCTTCAGGAAATGGTTCTAAAAAAAAAACACACACACACACAGAGCATATTCATATCTATCTGAAGTGGTTGAGTGTCCACAAACAGTTTACTCTTTTATCCCACAACCCCCTAGGACAATGGTTTACTCTAACAGAAGCATGGAGGTCTCCCAGGGCCCCTGTCTCTCTACATCAATTTTTCCCCACTTCATTAAGGCAATTCTGATCCAGTGATGCCAAATGTAACCAATATTGTAGTCCAGGCTTGATCTAGGACAGTCTGGTACTTCAGGTTCAGAACTGGAATGAAATAAGACATTCATAGCTGATCCAACAGTTAATTAAAGGAGGCCTAGTTAGCCACAGCAGGAAAAGGATATTCAGCAAAGATATAGCACTGTTTCAGTTGAGAAAAACTTCACTGCCTCTGTATTAGATGAGCTGGTCCTGTCGTCAGAACTTTCAGGGAGGAATTCCTGACTTTTCATGTACTGATTTTTGTACTACAGCCACCAAGAAACTAGTCAATGGTTGAAACCTAGTTAATATCTTTTAAGGAAAAATTTGTTTAGCCTGTGTGTTGGGCCTGAGGGTATTACTCCTCACCCCAGCCTGCTTGGAGACCACGTAAACGGCAAAAATAACCAAAGACAAATGGACTTTATCTCTTGCCAAGATGAAATCAGTCTGAAAAGGTAGGTAGGAAACAGGTTGTAGATAGCTTTAAATATTAGTCTGAGGTATATTTTTATGCTAGAGGAAATAGGAATTGACTGAAGATTTGAGTAGGGAATCTTCAGTACTTTGGAACTGATTGGCTATGGGGAGAAGTGAGGTAGGGAAAAGAGTCAAGAATGACTCTTGAGTGTCAAACCTGGGTAACTACAAAATTGGTGGTATACTTAACAGAAATTAGAAAATTTGTAGGAGGGGTAGGTTTTGGGTGGGAAATAAAGAGATCTGTTTGGGACATGTTGAATGTGAGACACCAATAGACTATGCAGCCGGTGATGTCCAACAGGAAGTTAGCCTCAGCAAAAAGATAGGTCACTTCTTCCTCAGCGGAAGGAGGGAAGAAAGATTACAGTGAATCTTTATTTAGGTAGATTTTGAGGTATGGGGGAGGGGAGATGAGGTAACTCACAAGAGGCAATTTCGATGATCTCCAAAAAGTAGAAGGTAAGGGGGTCATATGATCAGAGTGGGGGGTAAAAGTGATTCTGTTGTTTGACTTCACCTTAGCCCAGGGTTCTGCCCTATAAGAGTGAAGAATCACGGCATTTAGAGCTGGAAGAGAACAGAAGTCATCCCGTACAACTCTCTCATTTTATAGATGAGAAAACGAAGGCCCAAAGTTGTGTGCTTTGGGATCTTGGGAGCCCATTATTGGAGATCCAGAGCCTCACTCTCTAAACCTCAAGTGGAACAGGAGGGTTAGGTTCTGTTTACAAGCTGGGCCTGAGTGCTCAATGGTGCTTAGCAAATGGACATTTTTACCTATTGCCAAGTGAGTGGAGGGTCCATGGGAATATGGCCTAGGAGGTCCTTCTCCCTCGATTTCCTCCACCAGCCTCACAAATAACTGGATGTCAAGTAATAGGAAGTCTAGACAGGGACAAACCTTGGAAGATGCAGCAGGGCTTCTCTTCCCTTAACCCCATCCTGGGGGTCTCTGTAGGGCAGCAGGCCCAAAACTCACAGAAGGGAGAGAGCAGGCAGCAAACAGGAGTGCCCAACAATTACCAACCAAACCCAGCAGTCAGTCTTTCCAGTGGGCAGCTGACAGACTGGGTGTGTGATGGGGCCAACATTTCTTGGCAGTAGAGAATACAGTCCGTCTAGACAGTGCACAGCTCCCCACTCCTCCCCCCGACTCCCTAAGCTCAACCTAAACAGGATACAACTTTCCTCTTATCCTATTATTCCTACCCTCCCTCCTTGTCCCCTCCATCCCTACCCTGGAAGATGGAGCAAGAAGACCTCAAGATAGGGTGAGGGCAAAGAGGAGATCATTGACTCTATTAAAGGTTTGGAATTAAAACTTAATTTCCCTTCCAGATAAATCCTCACCCTCCGCCTTCCACTTAGTTCTGTGTCTTCTCCTTTAGCTACTTCTGACCCTGATACATTCCTTCCAGACAACAGACAAAATGCTCCCTTACTCTACCTGGCACAGAGTGGAGGCTGCTTAAGTGGTCCCTGGCTTCCTGACCTTGGCAGGGTGTCTTAAAGAACAACACTCCTCTGTATTCTATACCAATTTTCCCTCTGTCCTAGATGTCTCCTCAAAGGTAATGTTTCCCAGAGGGTGATAGTAAAGGTATGTGATCTTGAAGAAGCCACTTTAGTTTTCTTATGTGCAAAATGAGGGAGCTGAGCTAGCTGATCTCTAAGGTCTGCTTTGACTTTTGTAAATTGTAAGAGTTTAAGATTTTACTTATAATCTTGGGGAAAGGGCCATGCATGGAGTGTGACCAGCTTGTATTTGATCATAGGCTAAACAGACACCCTAGAGTCAGAGCCTTAAGGAATGATTCTTACATTCAGGAGTGTGTCTTACACAAACCTGCCCTGAGAACAGGAACAGGTTTATAAGCAGACACCGGGTTTCTTTTCTTTCTTTTTTCTTTCTTTCTTTGTTTCATCCTTCCTTTCTTTCTTTCTTTTGGGGGGGCAGGGGGAAGGGGAGGAGAGGACACTTGGGTGGGGGGAGACAGAGAGTGTGAGGGAAGTGTGATCCAATGGTATACTGTCTATGCAGTGGCATAGACTGTCTATACAGTACAGTCTATATACAGTGGTATAGACTGCCAAATTTAGAGTCAGAATTCTTAGACTTGAATTTCAGTCTCTTTGCTAATCAATCAACACACATTTATCAAGTAATTATTATATGCCAGACACTAGAGATACAAAGGATGGAATGAAGCAAGCCCTATTCTTAAACAATCTATATTCTAAGGGAAAGGAGGGGAAGGGGCTAGAAGTATATACAGAATAAATACAAAGAGAATAAACACAAGTCAGTACTATGTATTTAAATACAATGTCATTTGGGAGGAAAGGTAGAAGTTTGAAGAAATCAGTAAAGGTCTCATGTAGAAAATAATACTTGAGCTGTGTCTTTTTCTTTTTTAATGTATATTTATTTATTTATATTTAGTTTACGGCATATAACAAGCATTTCCATAACATAGTATAATAAAGATGATTGCACATGAAACTACAACTCTATTATGTACAACTTGCTATTTCTTCTAAATATATAATGAAGTTATCGTGTCAATTTCTTGTTTTCTTCCTTTCCTCCCCACTTACCCCACCCTACAGATGGCTACCTTTAGACACAAATAGGTATTATATGTAAAATTATTCTATACATATTTCTACTTATCAGTTCTTTCTCTGGATTATATCATAAGGCAGTAATTATCAAAACTATCTGGTACTGGCTAAGAAATAGGTAGATCAATAGAACAGAACAGACATACAATTTATGACAGCAAATAAATATGATAACCTTATATTTGACAAGTGTAAAGACAAGATTTGGGAATAAGAATTGATTATTTGGTAAATAATTTGGAAATTTGAGATGTGTTTTGAAGGAAGTGATGGCTTCTGTTAGGTGGAGGTGAGGAGGGAGTACATTCCAGGGAAGGGGGATGGCCAGTACTAAGGCCCTGTGACATCCAGCAAGTCCCTTGACATCTTTAGACCAAAGTTTCCTCACTTAATAAGTAAGGGGTTTGAACTAGATGACCTTTAAGGACTCTAAATCTATTATCCATGACCTCATCTTTGTACCCAAAAGAAAAACAACAACCAAAAATGATTGCTAGGTCATAGACTCCAAGAAGGTGAAGAACTCATCTTTTTTGAGCTTTGGATAACTTCCTTAGTACCTAGAAACAGGTCTTGGAACATAGTAGGCATTTAATAAATAGCTTGTGAATGCATATATGTGTGAAAGCAAATGTTCAGGAAAAGAAGACTGCAGGACGTGGAGGTAATTGACAGCACTACAGCAGCACAGGTGCCAGGAGTGATATAACAGGGGTAGAGGAATAAATGGCTGTCCCACAAAATGCAATATGACTGCTTTTCCAATTTTGACCTTTAATATTCAAATAGCGAAAACTTAAAAACAAAGAGTGGAAAGGGCATAGTCTGGGCACCTTTGATCTGCTGTCCCTTTTTCTACTCTGACCTAATACAGTCATAAGGTTAATAAATGTCGACTCTACCAGACCACCCATCCCATCCCCCCTTTTTTTTATAAATAAGGAAAAAGATTTAAATGGTGATGGGAGCTAAATGGGTGCATTAAGAAGGAATCCAGTTCTACCACAAGTCCAAGATACAATCAGCTCAATCGTTTTCTTAGAAGTACACGGATTTCTGACCATATCATTTGCCAAAGTTTCCATTTAATCTTGACCTAGAACAGTAATTATTTCTATGAGATCAGGGTACTTGGTTGGAGCTCCTGTGGTATCAAGAGAATGAAAGGATCTGGGTCATGGCTGTACCTAAAACCATAACTAATAATTCTAACGTTTGAATTCACATGTATCGCAAAATGTGGGGATGAAGAAAGGCTGGAGGAGAAGATTGTATCTGGGGTGCTAGAAGGCATTGAGAATCCCACATCAGCCAGCAAATGTACTGTCCATTTTCCACTGGAATGTAAGCTCATTGCAAGTAGGAATCCTTTCATTCTCTGTAAGGCCTCCCTGATTTGAGTCTCCTAATACCCCAATCCAAGAGTGGGGAACCTGTTGCCTCAAGGTCGCATGTAGCCCTCCAGGTCTTCAAGAGCTGCACTTGAGGACCTAGACCACATGTGGTCTTGCACACTTCAGGACCTAGAGGATCATATGTGGTCTCAAGGCTGCAGGTTCCCCACCCCTGTCCCAGTCTACCCTCCAGTTAGCTTTCAAAAAGATGTTGCTAACACCAAGACCATGTCAATTTCCATTCAACAAACTTTAGTGTCTCTCTATTGCCTCCAGGACCAATTTGTTTGGATTTTAAAGCCCTTTATAACATGACCCTGTCCTACTTTTCCAGTTTCCATCCTACTTAGCAGAGATTCTGTCCTCCTTGGTGTTCCTATAGTGAGATATTTCATTTCCTGATTCTCTGCATTATTTCTAGTTGTCCCCCATGCTTGGATTCCTCTCCTTCTTCCCCTCTGCCTCTTAGCTTTCTTCAAGTCTCAGCTAAAATCCTACCTTCTGCAAGAAGCTTTCCCTGATCCTCTTTAATACTAGTGGCTCCCCTCCGCTGATTATCTCCCATTGACCTTGGACATTTTTTGTTTGTGCATTTTGCTAGTCAGTTAATAAATATTTATTAAATATCTACTATATTCCAGGCACTGTGCTAAGCACAAAGGATATTAAAAAAAAAAAGGGAAAGGACAGTTGCTGCTCTAGTGGGGGAAGTGGCACACAAATAACTATTTACAAATAAACCTTATAAAGGATAAATAGCAAATAATCAACAGAGAGAAGACATTAAAATTAAGGGAGATTGGGAAAGACTCCTGTAGAAGGTGAAATTTTAACTAGGACATGAAGGAAGCCAGGGAAGCCAAATGGCAAAGACAGGAAATCATTCCAGACATGGGATTGCCTGGGAAAATGCCCAGAATTGGGAGATGAAGCATCTCATGAGAGGAATAGCAAAGAGGCCAGTGTCATAGATGTTTGTATGTAATCTCCTCTATTAGTTGTACCTTCTTGAGAGCAGGAGATGCCTTTGCCTTTCTTTGTATTCTAAATGTTTAGCACAGTGCCAGACATATAGTAGACACTTAATAAATATTTGCTGACTTGTTCCAATATTTCTACCCTAGAAAAATGTAGACCACCCCACATATGTAGAATAATAATAATAGGTAGGTATTCATATAACACTTTAAGGTTTGAAAAGCATCATACATACACACACACACATACACACACACACACATATATGTATTTCTTACAACAATCCTAGGAAGCAGGTGCTATTTTCATCCCCATTTTACAGATGAGGAAACTGAGGCTCAGGGAGGTTAAGTGATTTGCCTCAAAGTCATACAACTAATAAATATCTGAGGCTGGTTTTGAAATCAGGTTATTCTGATTCCAAATCCTATATTCTATGGACTGCACAACCTAGCTGCCTCAACTATAACCAAGTTTCTTCAGAATATGGCTATATGTGGATTCGGATACCATCTGATAGCATTTTGCTATAAACCTGCTATAAAAGCCCTGTCCTTCCCATGCTATACCCAACTCCTCTAAGCTCAGAACCACATGGGGAGCTAACAGAAGTAGGTCTATTAACTAACCTCAGCCACATATAACCTTGGAAATCATTTGCTGTAGAAGGATCACAGCTCTAAATACCACAAGGCCAATGAGAGAGAAAGAGGAAGAGGGCTAGTCCTGTCCTCAGAGAACTTTCCATAGAGCTGATCCAGTGGCTGTAGTCATCTTGTGGACCTGATGGCATCTTGAGAGGAAGCCAACAGAACAATCCTCTACCCATTTGGGTGAAAGGTTGGAAGAGGATTCTTTCTTAGGTAAACAATTTTTCCATTTTTAAAAATAATTTTGGCTTCTACTTCCAGGATAAGACAGAAATGTCAGTCGGAGAAAAAGTTGATAAGTTTGGGTAAATCACATCTATTTAACAACTGCTCTGTGCAGGGCTTGCTCTTGAGATTTCTGGGAAACATGAAAAATTTCATGACAGTCACGGTGCTTCCTATCTTCAAAGAGTTAAGGAGATTATGACAATAGCTGGCACTTATTTAGTGCTTTATGTATATTTTCTAAATTAATCTTCACAACAGTCATGTGGTATAGGCACCCTTGGGGCAGTTAGGTAGCACAGAGGATAGAGTGCTTGGTCTAGAGTGAGGAAGATTCATCTTCCTGAGTTCAAACCCAGCCTCAGACACTTACTACCTGTGTGACCTTGGGCAAGTCACTTACGCCTGTTGCTTCAGTTTTCTCATCTATCAAATGAGCTGGAGAAGGAAATGGCAAATCATTTGAATATCTTTGTGAAGAAAACCCAAATGGGGTCATAAAGAGTCAGACACAACTGAAAGAACTGAACAAAGGCGCCGTTATCATCCCCATTTTAC
Organism: Potorous gilbertii; assembly: GCA_028658325.1. Lineage (NCBI taxonomy): Eukaryota > Metazoa > Chordata > Mammalia > Diprotodontia > Potoroidae > Potorous > Potorous gilbertii. The sequence goes on from CM053770.1 coordinate 524,375,590, forward strand.
AGATGAGGAAATAGATGAGTGATCACACTGCTTGTTTATCTCCCTCCTGACTCCCAAGTCTAGAACTCTGGGTGATATAGCTTGAAAACAATGACAATACAACTGAGAACAAAAATAATTATTGAGGATAAAACTAACTTTGGAGTTAGTGAACTTCAAAAGTTGCTTTGATAGTGTACAAATCACTTTGCCTCTCCGGGTCTCAGTTTTCTCCACTACAAAATGATGGGAGTGAGGGTATAGGGGGTGGAGTGGAACTAGATGTCATCTAAAATCTGTGAAACAACATACTAAGTATCAAGTAAACAACCTGCTAATATATTATAAAACTAAGTATCATAGTGCCAAGGAAAGGATCAGAGTTGAGTAGAGTTCAATTCAGAAAAGCTTCCAGGAGGAAGTAAGTTTTGAGTTAGTTCTTGAATTAGTGATAGATGTAAAGAGAAGTGGGGGCGGTCAGCTTAGATAATTACAATGCCAAACCAAAATATGTATCCAGTGAAAATATATCTTTATTATTCTTAAGAGTGAACAAAGCTTGGATACCTCCATAGGTGTGACAGAAAATCTTTTCTGTTGGCTGAAGGACTTGGTTCCTATTTCCCCTCACCTACCCTGTAGGAACCTCTTAAACTTCAAAGGGATCCACAGAATTTGGGTTTTTCACTTGGTGTCCCAGCTGCATCCCTGGAACAGCTGACAGTACTATCTGCACAGGGAACTAAAGATGCACTGGATGTGATGAAGAAGCAAATTTTAGGCTCTCCAAAGAACCCAACAGAAAAAACTACATCATTCCTAAGGGGAGCATCTTAAGGATTGCAGCAAAAAGATTTCTAGAAACTGAGTTACTAATTTACTGCAGGTGGTCTCTAAGTTTGAGTTCACTTACACCTCACTTCCATATATACTTGTAGAAGAGAATATCAAAGACTTTGGGGGAGATGTTTTGTACCAATCATGCCCATATAATAAATACCCTTTTCTAAAAGCTAATTAAGTATGGTTGACTCATTGATATCACTGATAATCATGGCCAGAAGGATATCAGTTGGTGTTCATAAGCACAAGAGAAATACTTCCAACCCCTCAAGGATAATCTAGAGCTCTGAAATAAAGTAACCATTCTCTTGGGACCCAATTTGAGTGCAAATAGAAGTGTAGGAAAGTAGTCCAGAGCACATGCAAAGATTAGGTAAAAGAATGGGAAGAAGATATTGCAGATAGAATGTACAAAGGCATAGAGGAAGTAATCAAAGTAGAATATGTAATGAATTTTTACTCCTGGCTTTAAGTCTGTGTATCTTAAAATTCATTTCATAGCCTAGGTCTCCCCAAAGACTCTTGGTTCACAATGACCAGGTTCAATCTGAGAAACTGACCAGAAAAAATTCATTTCTTTTATTTGGCTCATAGACCCTATCCTTCTTCTCTCTAGCCTAAGAGGTACTAATTTTAAAAGGGCTTGTCACTTAGCAAATAAGTATGACTCATTGAGAAACATGGATACTGACAATAGGGAGGAGAGAGAAAGAAAGAGAGACAAAGAGAGAGAAAGTTGGAAGATGGAAAGAAACAGAGCCCAGTGAGAAACAGAATGAAAAATGTGTCAGTGGGGGGTAGACAAATATCAAAAGGAACTTGAGGTCCGAATTCAGAACTGTCCCACCTAGTGTGCGTCATCTGGTTACTTTGGGAGTAAAAGGAAACAGCACAGGGAGCCATAACCTGCCAGTCCAGAGTTGTAACAGATGCTGTTCCCTTAACCTCATTTGTTCCATGGGTCTCTCATCCTTGTTCATTGCTCAGTTCCTTCAGTTCTGACCCCATTTCCTCTGGATTTCATTCCCTGAGGAACAGAGCCTGGTGTTTCAGACAGAGACTAGATAAAGGAGGCAGACTGGGGAAAACTAGGAGTAGAGAAAGTCTTTCACTACCTCCTTCACTTTATTTAAAAATTATGGGGTTTGGGGGTAGCTGGAGAAAGCCTCATTCATTTGGTAACTAACCAAAGATTTAGACACTTGGGGATTCACTAGGATATTCATAGATAACCCCTGGAATAAAGAACTAACCAAATAGAACCAGTTTCTTTGTTCTTTGCTAGATTTGGAATTTGCGTACTGGGTTAGATACAAATGAGGATGCAACACTATGCTTGCTAATTCCAGTAGCTTGGTTGCTGATAGAGAAGGACCCCGGGTACAACCTGGAAGGAACATGGAGCATATCTTCATACCAAGAAGCTGCTCTTTGTTGTGTTAATCACAACCTTATTAATTCAGGGGCTGAGAAGAAATGGTTAGATCTTCCTATGATACCTCCATCTTGACTCCCTCCATATATTCAATTTAATAAACATTCATTGAGCATTTGCTATGTGCAAGACTCTGTACTGGTCCCTGGGGATACTAAGACAAATCAATCCTTGACTCAAGGAACTTACATTCTACTAGAGCCTTAAACCTCCATCACTATAGAGAGTTTCCTATGCTATACTCATTGTCTTTGCTGGTCACTTAGTCTATAACACCAAGTCTTTCTGGGACAGTAGCTGTACCCAATGACTCAGACTTATATAATAATTTACAGTACAGTTTGCATGTATCTAGAAAACAAAGTACTTTACATATTTCATCTAATTTGAACTTTGAAAGAACTCTGTTGGATAGGTACTGTAGGTGCTACAAATATATTGATATTTCCATTTTTCAGGTGAGAAAACTGAGGCCCTGAGAGGTTAAGTTATTTGCCTATGGTTCTATTGCTAGAAAGTATTAGAAATGGAACTTGTTCCCATATCTTTATGACTCCACGTCCAGTCTTCTATTGAACCATGCTGCCCATCTCTTGAGTACAGAGAGATGCTTAACAAGAAGAGTTAACCTATAATCACAGTTGGGGGTGGGGTGTCGATCAATCTATATTTATTAAGTGTCTTCTATGTGTCAAGCACTGGGGATACAAAAAGAGGTAAAAGACAGTCCCTGCCCTCAAGGAACTTGTAATGGGGGAGACAACATGCACAAAACATAGTCAAAGCAAACTATGTGCAGGATAAAAAGGAAATCATTAAAAGTGGGAAAGCACTGAAATTAAGAGAGTCTAAGGAAGACTTCCTGTAGAAGGTGGAATTTAAGTTGGGACTTATAAGGAAGCCAAAGAGGTCATTAGTTGGACAAAGGAAGGAGAGCATTCCATCTAGATATGGGGGGCAACCAGAGAAAATGCTCAGAGTTAAGAGATGGGGTGTCTTGTTCATAGAACAGCCTAGAAGCCAGTGTCACTGAATTGAAGAGTATGTGTGTGGGAGGAGGGGATGGGAAGGTATAAAAAGACTTGAAAGATAGGAAAAGGCTAGGTTATGGAGGAATCTCAGTGCCAAACAGATTTTATTATTTTCTTTTGGAGGAATAGGAGTTTATTGAGTTGGGTGTGTGTGTGTGAAATGATCAGACCTGAGTTTTAGGAAAATCACTTCAGTGGTTGAATAGAGAATGGACTGGAGTGGAGGAAGACTTGAGGCAGGAAGGATACTCCCCCCACCCCCAACAAAGAAAAGCAGTCTACTGCAATAATCAAAGCTTAAGGTGATAGCCTCAAATAGTGGCCGTGTCAGAGGAGAAATGGGGATGTATTCATGGGATTTGGACATTTTACTATACAGATACACAAAGTAGATGGGATACAGAACAAAATTATATATTTCCATGTTTAGGCAACCCTAATAAACCCCCATGTTTAGGATTTATTGTTCAACTCTTTGTATTGGCCTTCCATTTTCATCCTTGTTTCTGTGTCTCAGTCTCAAAGATCTAAGTTGGCAGGAATTGGCCCAATTCATTTTGGACATCACCCAGCTTTGTGCTATATGCAGATAAGGGCCTTATGACTTGTTGAAATTGACAAGGTTGATGATAGTGGTCAAGATGATAGGACCACAAAAATGAGGATGACATTTGTGATAAAAACTTTTCTATCAGGACAGTGTACAATTTTTTTTCTTCTGTCTTCAGCATTGATTCTACAAAATAGAGTCCCTATTGATGAGGAAAGAGAATAGTTATTAGTATTTACAAAACCTTATCATCCTCTCATCATACTCACCCCAGGGGAAAGGGCCATTGATAGAGAAGAGAATAAGGAGCAGCTGGCTACTTTGATACCCAGGAGGGAGAGGCCTCTTCTCCCCTATCCTTTTTGCCTTCTTCCTTGCCCGTCCAGGTGGGGCAGAGTTCTGCCTCCTTGGCCAGCTCCTTAGTTTATCAAGAGAAACCATGTCAATCTGGACATGATCCAATTCTTCCACCATATCAGTAAGCCAGTCAACAATCATTTATTAAGCACTATGTGCTAAGCACTGATGATACAAAAAATAAAAGCAAACATCATTCCTGCTCTCAAGGAGCTCACATTCTAATGGGGAGAAAATATATTTAATATGAATATGACAATAAATAGGTACATACAAGACATATAAGAATGGATGGTAGGTAATTTTAGAAGGGAAAGGACTAGCAATTGGAAAGACCAAGAGAGGAGAGAGAGAATTCTAAGTATGGTGATGGAGATAGGTTGTGGGGTGGGGTGGGGACAATTAATGCAAAGACACAGAGAAGGAAGATGGAGTGTAATGTTTAAGACAAGTAGGCCTACTTAGTTGAGTTGTAGAATATGTGGAAGGATTAAAAAATAAGGAGACTGGAAAGGTATGAAGGGACTAGGTTGTTAAGAGTTTTAAATGACAAAAGGAGGACTTTATATTTGATCCTGGACGTAATAGGGAACTGCTAGAGTTGTGGTGAGGGGGTTGGAGGGTTGTGTATAAGCTCAGACCTGTGCTTTAGGAAAATCACTTTGACAGTTAGTGGAAGATGGATTGCAGTGGGGAAAGACTTGAAGCAGGAAGACTACTTAGGAGGCTATCACAGTTATCCAGGCAAGAGGTTAAAGTGCCAAACTAAGGTAGTATCTGTGTTAGAGAAGAGGGTGTATCTAAGAAATGCTGTGAAGTTAGAAATGGCAAGATAAGATGGCAGATTTGTTATGTGGGGTCACTGAGGGGAAAATGATACAGATTTCGAAACTGGATGATTGGGAGGTTGGTGGTAAGTAGTAAGAAAAGTTTAGAAGAGGGTTTTATTTTGGGGATGGAAGATAATGAATTCAGTTTTGGCTATATTGAGTTTGATCTGTCTAGTGACTATTAGTTCAAAATACCCCAAAGGTAGTTAGTGATACAGAGACTGCAGCTGAGGAGAAAAACTAGGGATGGATACATAGACCCAACAAATCATCTGCAAGGAGATAGTAATTGAACCCATGGCAACATCACCAAGTGAAACAGTATAAAGGAGAAAAATAAAGATGGTTCAGGATAGACTAGTTGTTCATTCCACTTCATAGGCCCTGGATGTCATGTATCCAATCTGAGGTACAGAGATCTGAAACCCATTTGTCCAGCGGCCCAGTAGAACATCCCCAGTTCAACTTCCTTCTGAGGTGGAAGGCTGGGATTCTTTCATTAGCCTGTCTAATTTTTTTTAACTTTGTAGCACTCTACTTGTTATTGCTATTTTTTCTTAACATACTCCCTGGAGCAGACAGAGTAGAGATGACTCTGGTCACGTTAAAATGGAGAAACTGAGGTCCAGGGATGTGATATAATGCCTAAAGTCTTAAGAAAGTCATCCATGAAGTAACAGATCACACCTAGGTTTCCTAACTTCAAGCCAAGGGCTGCTCATAAACTATCAATGTTCTGTTTATCTAGTGACTCCATTGGGGAAGGCAGTTTTGGTATGGTAGAAAAGAACACTGTATATGGGGTAAGAGGAGCTGGGTTCAAATTCCAGCTCTACTATTTACTATTTTAGGCAAGTTGTCTAACACCTCTGGCCCTGCCTCAGCACTTGCTGGGAACCTCAAATGTAATAGTGAAAGGGAAGTTGCATTACGCAACATGTGACATCTCATCCCGGCATAGGTTGGGAATATATAAACTTCAATTGACCTTTCTGGACTCATTTCCCCATTTTTAGAATGTCCCTGAGCCGTCACAAGGATAAATAAAAGAACAACAATGAAAGCACTGCATATTATTTGGAATAAAAGAGGCCTACAAAGAAAATTGAGTTTAAATTTTAATGAGCTCAAGGAAAAAGACAGAACTAGTTTATTCCTTATTGCCTTTTGTGAGACTATCCCATCTTTCTTGGAAAAAATTTTCTTCACTTTCTTGGTCAATTTAAAACATTCCAAATGACAAATCTTGAAAGATTCACTTCAAAGCCATTAAAAACCCTTCACAGTATCCTCCATGCAAATGTGGGAAGCCTATCTTCATGATGTCTTATTTGATTTTCCTTTGGTGTATAATAGATATGTAATGCAGTGAAAAGGTCCCTGGATTTGTCACTTGAGGATTTCAGTTCAAAACCAAACTCTGCCACTTACAAGAGGTGTGACGTTGGGTATATCTCCTAATTTCCTTTGCCCCAGTTTCCTCAATAGTATAGATTATTGTTGTTCATGGGGAGAGAGAAGCATTGGACTTAATGTTGAAGTCTACCCCAAAAGTACAGTCAATGATAATCTGTAGCAAAATCATTTGGTGAGATGCAAGAGGTTGCCTAGGAATCTGACATCCAGGCCACCTGGGCAAGCACTTGAAGTAGGTCATGTACTTTTGCCACAAATTTCCATTAACTGTTTCTAGTGGGAGGAGGGAGGGTGAGAAGGGGAAAAGCAGGTTTCTCCACCTTCTGAAAGTGGATTGGAAGTCAGGAAGGGAAAACAAGGGCCAAATAAGTCTCACAATATACTTTTTTATGCAGGGGTGGCTTGTCTGAATAGAGTCTGTCTTTTGAGTCCCAGTCAACCAATCATCTTGAGTCCTATTCCTGCTTCCTATCTGTAAGGCACCAGTGGGTGTGCCCATATTCCATGGGGAGGAGCACTTTAGATATTTCCCCACAAACATACCTTTTAATCTCATCCTTTGGACTAGAGAACTCACCAAACAGAACACTGACTCCCTGACTCCCCAGAACACTTCTCTTTCACACACAGATATGGACTAGACAGAAATAAAACTAAATGAATTTGGAACTAGAAGAATGACTTGACTCAAAATGTATAATCTTTAATGGTGCAATCTCAATTGGTCAGCAATCTCTAGTGCAGTGACCCAGGGATCTGTACTTGGTCATCCTGTGTTTTGTATTTTTATCAGTGACTTGAATAAAGGCAGTAGATGGCATGCTTATCAAATTTGCCAGTGATATAAAGTGGATTGTGGGGTATATATGGCTAATACATTAGATGACAGAGTCAGGATCCTGGTTGATTGTTGTCCTTTGTTCTCGAAGAGGGCCAAAATGATATTATCACAATAAAGTGAAGTTTCAGTGTGTATGATTGTGGCTGATCAGACCAATATGAACTCAGAATTCTCTGTCACAGATTGGGCACAGATACTCCATTTGAGGTGGTTACTCCAAATTTGTGCATCCTACATTTCCTTTGTGTTGTTTCAATTCTGTTTTGCTCATAGAGCACAGTACTTTTTCTGACATGGGCACACTGTCCTGAACAGTCCTGTGCCAGTGTCTCCCATATCCCACAATCAAATCCAAAGTTCTTGAGAGAGACCTTGACAGTGTCCTTGTATCACCTCTTTTGACCACCATGTGATAGCCTGCATCATGAGAGTTCACCATAAAATGGTCTTTTTGCAAGCATATATTTTGCATTTGAACAATGTGGCCAGCCCATTGGAGTTGCACTCTCTGAAGCATAGTTTGAATGTTTGGCAGTTTAGTTTGAGCCAAGACCTCATTGTCTGGTACCTTATCCTGCCAGGTGATCTTCAGAATCTTCTTAAGACAGTTCAAATGGAAGAAATTCAGTTTCCTGGCATGGCGTTGGTAGACTGTTCATGTTTCACAGGCATACAGCAATGAGGTCAACACAACAGCCCTGTAGACCTTCAGTTTGGTAGTCAGTCTAATACCTCTTCTCTCCCAAACTTTTCTTTGGAGCCTTCCAAACACTGAGCTAGCTCTGGCAGTGCATGCATCAATCTCATTGTTAATGTGTACATCCCTGGAAAGTACACTACCAAGGTAAGTGAACTTATCCACAGCATTCATAATTTCTCCATTTGTTGTAACTGATGGTTCCACATATGGATGGGGGTGGTGACTGATGGAACACCTATGTTTTCTTGGTGTTGATTATTAGGCAAATTAGCACAGGCAGCAAAGAATTGATCCATACTTTGTTTCATCTCAGCTTCAGAGGCTGCATTGAGTGCACAATCATCTGCAAACAGAAAATCATGCACCAACACTCCCTCCACTTTAGTCTTGTCTTGTAACCTTTTCAGACTGAAGAATTTACCATTAGTACGGTAGTTGACTTTGATGCCTTGTTCATCATCATTGAAAGCATTTGACAACATGGCTGAAAACATCATGCTAAAAAACATGGGAGCAAGTATATAACCCTGTTTCACTCCATTGGTGACTGGGAAGGCAAGAGAGCATTGTCCACTATCTAGTACCTGAGCAAACATACCATCATGAAATTGACATACAATGCTGGAATTTGGAGCTGGATACACATTTTTCTGGAGTGGTCACAGTGAAGGGGAGCACCATGAAGCAATCAAAACCAATTTAGTCAATAAGCTGGTATGCCTGCCAAAAGGGGTGAATGACAGGCTCATGACAATGCAATTGTCTCGCAGGAAAATGCCATGCCACCATCATCAATGCCTATGCTCCCACCATGATGAACCCTGATGAGGTCAAAGAAAAATTTTATGAAGACCTAGAGACCTTTATCCTCAATGTGCCAAAAGAGGACAAGCTTGTAATTCTGGGTGACTTTAATGCTAGAGTAGGCTCAGACTACCAGACTTGGCAGAGAGTCCTAGGGAGGGATGGAGCTGAAAACAGCAACAGCAATGGTCATTTACCACTGAAGACTTGTGCATTGCATGACCTTCTCATCACCAACACTGTTTTCCATTTACCTAAATGCAATAAAACTTCATGGATGAGTCCTTGCAGCAAACATTGGCATCTAATAGACTATGTGATTGTAAGAAGAGACAGACAAAATGTGAGAGTGACAAAGGCAATGTGTGATGCAGAGTGCTGGACTTAGCCTTTCCAAGCTTAATATTCACATTAGTCTAAAGTGCTGCCCCCAAGGCAAAATGACTACCAGAAGAATTAATGTCAACAAATTAGAGCTCTTCTCTGAGAGTGAACAGTTTGTTCTTACAATGGAGCAGTAAAGGAGTGGGCAGCTTTCAGAGATTTGGTGTACAGCACTGCATTTGCTCATCTGGATCAGAACGCTCGCAGACACCAAGACTGGTTTGATGAAAATGATGGGGAAATCCAGAAGCTGCTAAATGAAAAACGAGAATTCCACAGAATTTAACAGCAGGATAGTTCATCCATCTCTAAGAAGGCAGCATTTAATTCCATCAAAAGTAAAGTACAAGCAGTCTAGAGAGATACAGGATTCCTGGCTCAGTAAAAAGGCAGATGAAATTCAGTTTTATGCTGATAATAACAATCCAAAGCACTTTTATGATTCCTTGAAAGCTGTTTATGGACCAAAAACCTAAGGTGCCTCACAACTACGCAGTGCTGATGGAGCCACATTGATTAGTGATAAGGACATGATCCTAGAGAGATGGGCTGAACACTTCCATAGTGTTCTCAACAGACCATCATCAATCAATGCTGAGGCCATTGACTGTTTACCTCAGGTTCAAGTCCATCCCTCCTTAGCTGAACTTCCAAATGAAGAAGAGGTTTTGAGGGCCATTAGGCTCCTTTCATGTGGCAAAGCACCTGGTGCTAATTTTATTCCAGCTGAGATTTACAAGGTAGGGGACCATTGCTCATACAAAAGCTGACTGAAATATTCCAGGTTATGTGACAAGAGGAGGTTGTCCCACAGAAGTTCAAGGAGGCCTCCACTGTCCATCTCTATAAAGCAATGGGAATAGATTGTCTTGCAACCATGACAGAAGGGTCTCTTCTCTTAGTCAATGCTGGCAAGATTCTTGCTAGAGTCTTCCTTAATAGGCTGATCCCTCACCTGGAAGATGGTCATATACCTGATAGTCAGCATGGCTTCAAAAAGAATGGAGGAGCAATGAATGTGATGTTTGCTGCCTGACAACTCCAGGATAAAAACTCCAGGAGCAGAACAGAGGTCTGTACACAACATTTGCACATTTGATCAAGGCCTTTGACACTGTTAGTCATTAGGGCTTATGGAAAATTATGTCAAAATTTGATTGCCCAGAGAAGTTCATCAGCATTGTAGGTCAAAATCATCCTGACAGATTAGGGCATTGGACCGAACTGAATGAGATGAAATTCAATAGAATTCAAAAGATCGACTTCATCATGCTCTGTATAGTACAGCAACACATTTTAAAGGGATGGTTGATTGTTGTCCTTTATTCTAGAAGAGGACCAAAATGACCTCATCATGATAAAGTCAAGTTTCAATGTGTACAACTGTGACTGTTCAGACCAGTATGAACTCAGAATGCTCTGCCACAGACTGGGCACAATTTGGGGTGGATACTTCAAATTTTCACATCCTACATTTCCTTTGTGCTTTCTCAATTCTGCTTTGCTCATAGAACACAGCACCCTTTTTGATGTGGGCATGCTGAGAGGTCCTGTGTCAGTGTCCCCCACGTTGCACAATCAAATCTGAAGTTCTTGAGAGCGTCCTTGTATTGCTTCTTCTGACCATCATTACAGGGATATTGATAAGCTGGAGAGCAACCAGGATAATGCTGGGCCTTGAGTTTATGATATATGAGGAGCATCTGAAGGAACAGGGAATGTTTAGCTTGAAAAATAGAAATTTCAGAGGTAACATGATAGTTATGTTCAAGAATAGTTATGTGGAAGATTTGCTGGCCAAATATACCAAGAGAAGTGGTTGCAAGTTTCTAAGAGGCAAATGTAGACTTGATGCCAGGAAAACTTTCTAATAATTAGAGCTGTCCAAAAGTGGAATGAACTGCTTTTGGAGACTGTAGATGTCCCCTCCTCAAAGACCTTAAAGCAGAGGAAGGATGACCAATTTTCAGGGTCACATATTATAGCAGGAATTTCCTTTCAGGTATGGATTGGACCAGAGGGTCTCAGAAATCTCTTCCAACTATAAAATTCTGATTCTTTAATTTTAGGTTGAGTTACTTCACTTGGAATGTAGGGGCTGGCGGAGATTTGGAGAAAAAGAGACTGTGAGATGGCGAGCTGAGAGGATTTGGTTCGTTGCTATTTTAATGCAAATAATATGCAAATTGTGTAATATTTTGGCATACTTCTGAGGGAGATCCCATGGAGTCTTAGAGAACCCAGATTCAGATGATGTCATTAGATAAAACTGAAGAATTTCTCAACTAGCACATTTTAATGTTGTATCCTTCACTGAGATGCTCAAGATTCACCTGAAAAGATGTCATCAAGTCACTATAGACCCTGGCCACCCTGCCCTCCCCCTCTCCTTTCATCACTTGATGTCATACAAATCATTTGCATACTACCTGGGGCTGGGCGTGACGCTCCCCCTTTTTGCGTTTTTTCATTGGCAGCAGCCAAAGACCAGCCCCTTCCCGGGAGCGCCAATATGAAGGGAAGGAGGAGTCTTGGGTGAGGATGGACGGAAGTCTCGTCCAATAAGTTCTGACCAAAGAATATACGAGCCGCGATTGGGCTCTGAGTTCGGGGCCTGGTGGGCACGGGCCAATGAGAGTCCGGAACCAGAGGGGGCCGGTCCCCGCCCCGCAGGGCTGATAAGCTGTGGCGGCGGGGGCGGGGGACGGTGTGGGGCTCGCTGCGGGGCCGAGTCGGGTGGGTTGATGGCGGGGGCCGCAGCGGGCGGCAGAGGCGGAGGGGCCTGGGGCCCGGGGCGCGGAGGGGCCGGGGGGCTCCGGCGGGGCTGTTCTCCCCCGGCCCCCGTCGGCTCTCCCCGGGCCGGGCTGCAGCCGCTTAGGGCCACCGTCCCCTTCCAGCTGCAGCCACCGCCGCACCAGCGCCGGGACGGGGGCGGTCGCGCAGGTGAGCCCGGGCCGGGGGCCGGGGCCGGAGTCGGGGGTCTGAGGAGAGCCGTTGGGGGAAAGGCTCGCGACGGGAGAGGGGGAGGGGGAAAGGCCTCGCGTGATGGGGGGAGGGCTCAGTGACCACGGGGGTGACATTGGGGGCTGGGAGGAGGAGGGGGTATTGGAGGATAGCGGTGAAGGAGGGGTTGGAGAAGGCGTAAGTGATGGGGAGAGTTCTGGTTGCTTGGTCGGGGATTTGATGCCTGCATGGGGGAGGGACGTGTAATTAAAGCACCCTGGACCGGTGTGTGTGGGGGTGGGGGAGGAGGGGTTCTCCAAACTCCAGTTTGGCCCAGCCTGTTCCTTCACTTCAGTTCCCCTGCCTACCACTTCATCTGTGCTTCCCTTTGTGCCACTTCCTCCCCATTCCTGACGCTGGGCAGCCCTGAGTTAATTCCATCCAAATGGCTGGATTAGGTTAATTTAGCTGCTTTCACCTCCCTCTCCAAGTTTTTACTTGTGATTCCCTTCATGAATAGCATGAGTTGAGGACCAGAGGATGGGAGGGGTGGAAGCATTCTACTGTGCAAGATAGTAATAAGTCCACTTTTCTTTCCTACCCAAAGCTGTTACTAGCCCCACAAATGCGGTCTGCTAGGAAGGAGGAAAACAAAATGCACTTTCACAAGGTGATTGGCTTCAAGTTGAAAGTGATTTGCCTTGCTTTTGATTCATACCAGATGTGAGTGGAGATCCTCATCGATTGAGCATCATTGAACACTTATGGCACATCAGGAGCTGTACGATTCCTATCTTCAAAGCATTAACAATTTTGTCTAGATTTTTAAATGCTATCTCTCTAACACTTCATACTCTAACCCTCTGCAGTGTAGTTTACTAGCCAGATTCTCTGTTGGAATTAAGAGGTTTCCTGAAGTAGAAATACTCTGTACCTAAAAATACTCTATTTTAGATTATGTTCAGCAGTGACCATTAAATCTTAGAATGGAGAAGAAACTTATCACATCTGCTAGCAAGATGGCGACCCAGTTGTAAAAATATGTCCAGAATCCAGTGGGGAAGAGAAAGGCAATGCCCAAACTAACTCATGCTTATTACTATTTGTGAAACAAACCACAGAGCTTGAAACCTGTTAGTTATGTTTTGACTCCTCCAAACTCAGAGCCCGAGAAAATTCGTGGAATAGCAGGTATTAGAACCTTAGTCATTTTAATTGGAAATCAATAAACATATGACCCGTGTGGTAGTTGGAAACCTACTGGCAGACATGTTTTAAGAACAACTGTTCATGCAACTTACTCTGGCATATCCTTTGGAGGACTGGTCAGTAACTGAACCTACATGGAAAGGAGATGGTGGATAATATGGGATGGGATGAGGGAGTGGACTTCTGTGCCTGGGTTCTTTGCTTAGTCTACATCAGTTAAAGTTTCTGTTGCCCTGTGATCCTAGAGAGAAAACAGAGAATAGAGAGCTTTCATAACTTGACAGATGATTTGGAACAAGTTGTATAGCTAGCACTTTTGTAAAGTTTCCTAAGTGACAGGAATGATCACCCCTTCTTTTGATCAGGGAGTTTATTGGATTTTTTGTTTTTAAAAAGTGAAGTCAGAATTGGAAAAGACTTCTAAAAATGGCAGGGTAGGATTTTCTCTAAAGAGTTTGCCTAGTGGCTGTTGTTATAACCTGCCCATTAATCTTGGGAAAGGGAAAAGGGAGGAGGAAACAACAGCAAAGGCCAGGGCCTCTGAAACTTAGTAGCCAAGCATTCTGAGCATGTGCCTGCTCTGCCTTGGGATGAGAGAAGACAATTTTCCCTTCCCACTGCTGTTCCTAAATATTAGCAATTCCAGTGTTTCTCCCTCCAGTGTCTGCTCAAACTATCACTTTCACATTGAGAAGCAAGCAGCAAAGATGGCTTAATGAAGGACTGTAGGATTTGTGTTAAGGAAGGAAACCCCCTTCATTTGGAAACTGCCTTCCCCATGCCCTCCCCCCAGCCAAGTTGAGAGTTCTGTTGGCCGGAGCCCCATTGCTTTTTCAGGCTTCAAAGAACAAACTCAGGTTGGTAGGAAACCAGTACTGCAGGTTTCAGAATTTCAGGGTCTCCCCTTGCACTCTCTTACTCCCTGTCTTTTAAAATGAGCATTTTTAAACAGGGTTTTGAAACCCATCTGTTTAAAAACCAGGTGAGCCTGAGACTGGGTTTCAAGAACAATTAAGTGTCCTTAGTGTTAGTATTTCAGTTTCCCATCTCCAAGTGATGTAACGTTAACTCAGCCTGGCCAGTTATCTTCCTGCCCCACACCCTGTCCTGTTCTTGACTAGATCAAGCTCGTAAAAAGATTATTAATGTAAAGAGGGGGATTTACCTCTGGCTGCTGCCATTCATTTACATGGGATGTCTTCTTTCAGTCATGTTGAAAGTTTAGAAAAAAATCAGTTAGCCTTAATGCCTTATTTTATTTTAGAAACCCTGTGTCTGCTATGAAGAAAGCCAAACTAGGCAGCCTAGAGAAGAAAATTAAAAGATTCCAGGAAAGACAAAAATGCTACTAGTGGGGAATGTGGACCCAAGATAGAGGATTTAAGGGAGCAGATTTCCATCTATCCTCCCACCCCCTTTTTACATTTCTTCTAGTGCATTTTATACCATCTGGAAACTCTTAACTCTTATGCTTCTCCAGGATCTTTAATGATGGGCAAAGATCAGGAGGTGAATTGACCTAGATTCTAGTCCTAATTCATTCTGGGTAAAACCACTAGTTAATGCCTCAGTTTCCATATAGAAAAAAATCAGTATAACATTTAATTCAATAATTATTGTAAATAATTTTGTAAATAATTTTCCTCAAATCTACTATCCTGTGAATAATTACTGGGCTCCAGAGTAGCCAGTACTTTCTGTTTACTTCCTCTGCCCACCAAAATTTACTTGGAAGATAACTGACCATTATTCCGGTATAAAAGACTAGTGATTAATATACTTAATAAACTACCAAACTTTACTGTAGAGGTTAGTGAAAGACAACCATAGGCAATCACTCAGCCAAGTTTTAGGGGAATCGGGGACATCTGTTTTCAGTTAGCTCTCCCATCTGCTTGGGGATGATCCATAATAAAAGTCCAGTCCCAATCTGACTCCCCATTCCTTCCTAGCATTTAGGGGTTACCTTTTTATCCCTGTAGGTGTCAGTTGTAGTGTGCATTTGTATATCTTGTCTATCTGGCACTGAAACACCATTAATGAACTGGTCTCCTCATTCTGCCTTTCTTTTCCTAACCTTCCCTCCTCCATCCTACAATAAAGTGCATTTCAAAGAAATGGCTTTTGGCTAGTCTGCTGTCCTGGATACCTACCTATGTTAGCATTTGTTTCAATGTGTACAAAATTGAGTTGACTGTATTCACAGCTGCCCTAGTGGCCCAGCTCCTTCATAGGGAGAATTAATTGTGTGTGAAGTTGGCTGGGCTTCCTGGGTTGACCATCGGAATATGAGGTAGCGTGGTTATTATCAGTAGCAGTAATAACTATTTTGCCACCCTTTGTGCATTGTCTTCAAAACTCCCATCCTAAGGGTTGGAGAACTGCATAAAGGAGGGTGTCTGCTTATTGAAATGCATTAATCACAGGTATTAAGAAAAGAAACCACTACTGTAAAAGACTTCTGGGTACTGGTACTGGAACCTGTTCATGGAATAGCTTGTTCGGAGTAGAAAATGATTTTTCTATTCTGGGGAACTGCCCTGTTGTAATTTTGGCTTGGAGGTACATTTAAAACCCGCTTTAGAACAGCTACAATTGTCCCTTCCAAAGCCTGGAATTGAGGCAGCTTCTGTAGTAGGGGGAACATTTCAAAACCAGGCATTCCCAACCAGTTTCTGTTCATCTGTTGCTCCAAATGGTTTTAGTAACACAAAGCACTCTGTAGACTGAAATGATACTACTAAAGTGTTCAGCCCTTTAAATATTGTCACCAGTGAAAACACCTTTGGAATTTGGGACTGTGTTGCATAATCACTTTGTCCTCTCCTGTCAGGGGTGTATGTGTGTCTATGTGTTTTTATGTGTGTGGCTTGTATAGTTGCTCCATATTTGGATAGCAGAAAGAATGCAGGCTGTGAAATTCTTAAATAGTAATTCAAGACAACAAGCATTAAACATCTAGTATATTCAAGGCCCTTTGTTAGCTAGGTACCAGGGATACACAAACCAAATAAAGAACAGCCCTGGATCCAGTATGTACTTATAGAAGTATAGACATGATAATTTGAGGAGGGTGAGAGAAGTTACTAACAACTAGAGGATCACATCAGGAAAGATTTCTTGTAGGGGTGGGACACACAAACCAAGCACTGAGAGAAGCTAGAGAGTCCAAGAGGCAAAGGTGAGGAGGAAATGCATGCCAGGCCTTACAGACAGCGGCCAGGAGATTTTGGGTAATAGGATCTTTGAAGATCTGTGGTGATAGAAAGTAGGGAAAGGGAATGTTAGTCTCCCTGGCCTCCAGGTTTAGGAAAGAATTACAAACTCCCATAGCTTAACTGGCAACTAGTATCTTCCCAAGATGTGTCCAAGGCATCACTGGTTTGGATTGTTTTATTGCATAGGGGTGTTGCTTTTTTGTCTCAGCCCTTGATCCGTTGGCATCACTGAAAATGGAGTGTCTTCTTTGAGTATCGTAATATTCCTCTAAGAATACAACATAGCAAGAGGATACAGCACATTTTTTGCTTGGATGGGACAGGACCAGCTCTTGATTTTTTTTACCTCCATTATGAGTCAGGTCTTACTTTCAGGTTTTTGTTTGCATTTTCAGCTCCTATATATAATTCTATACTTTGGCTTCATTTTGTAAAATAGTAAAGAACTAGAACTTTCCATTCCCCTTCCAGCCCCTATTGTAATAGATGTGAGGCAAGAAGGTAATAGAGAGAACTTTGCTCAGGATAGGTTACATAGGTTTCTGAAAGATGACATTCTTTCTCTAGTCTGATGGAAGACAGATGTTAGAGCCAAAGACAGCGTTTAAAAAGTCAAACTGCTTTCAACCTCCTAATTTGAATCCCCAGTCTGACTTAGTATTTCCTAGAATACTAACTACACCCTGTTCATATGTAAGATGGAAAACATTCTGAAGTCAAATCAAAAACTTTTTGGATAATCCACAATTTATGGATTATCTATGCCTTGATTCCTCTCTTCTCATGGAGGAACCAAGAATTGCTATTGTCATATGAAACAGCAGATGACTTGTGGCACAAGTTCTTTTTACATATGTAATTGTTGCTTTTTAATCTTCTATTACCTTCTCTTTCCACATTTGTATCCTTTCCCTTTTGGATTATTATTGAATAGATAGCTTTACAGTCATTAAAATTTTTATCCCCTGACCTACATTAAGCCTTAGTTTACTTTCTGTATGTGTGAACACCACCACAAATTAATGGTGATTTTAATTTAAAGGAACATTATCAAAGTATTTCATAATAAGAAAACTTGATTCAATCCCCTAGGGACTCTAGAACTGAAATCCAGGCCTTGTAGGGATGCTTTCCCCACCCACCCTTAGGCAAGCATACAGGTTTGATGGTTTGCTCGTGAGCACCAGAGAGCTGACAGGTACAGGGAAGGTGGTAGGGTGAGAATGGGGGTTTCGATGGGTGTGGGGAGGAAATGGATGGAACTCCTTCAGTTGAGCCTGCTTGTGGATTAGCTGTTCATGCTTTCAGTTGCCTGATAAAAGGGGTGGGGGAGACCTAGAAAGACATCTTCAGAGAGCTTTTGTTGATCACTAGTAGGAGAACCAGCAAGCCTTTTCTAAGGAGAATGGGAATTTTCTTCTGTTGGCTGCCTAGAAGTCATCTCCTATTTTTAGATGTGGCTTATTAGCTGATGGGCAGCATTTGGCAGGGCAGCTGTGATGGTTTGAGATGCCTCTTTGCTGCCACTCATCTCTCCATCATGCTTCTACCACATATCTGTTCTAGGGAAAACTTGCTTATTAGGGGGAGGCTTTGGGTTTTAATAGCCCCAGCCTGCTTGGCCTGCCAGCAGTACCAGCTGAATCATCTGGTGCCTGAATATAAATGAAGAGATGGCAGGTGGGTATTGTAGCATCTCTTAGTTAAATAGCAAAGATAAAATTAGGGAGACAGATCGTAGGCTTTTAAAAGAATCAATAAACCAACATCTAATGCACAAATAAAGTACATGTTGAGCATGTGAGTACTAAAGGGACAGAATAAAAATAATATAGCCAATATTCATGGAACACTTTAAGGTTTGGAAAGAAAAAGAAGCTTTACATTTCTCATTTGATTCTATGAGATAGGAGTCATTTTTAGCACCATTTTGCAGATGGAGAAATTGAGGCTGAGAGGTTAAGTGCCTTTCATAGGGTCACAGAACTAGGAAGTGCCTGAGGCAGAATTCTGCCTTTAGTCTTCCCAACTCTTAATCCAGTCCTTGCTCCTCCACTATACCTACCTGGGCACCTTAGTTCTCAAGTGGGATCAGGTTCAGAGGAGATGAGTTAAGCAGGGTTTTGTTTGTCGAGGAGTCAGTCTCCCTTAGCTAAGGTTGAAATGGTTTTCTCTACCAACACCCTCACCTAGACCAATTGTGATTGCCCTGGCCTTACCTGACCAGCTGTTGTCCCTGCTTCCCTTCAACGTTAGCCCTCCTTTCTTGCCTGCCCTGCTTTCAGATTGCATGCTGGGGACAGCAGGTAGCCTGCCCTTTTCTAAAGGAGCCCAGCACGCTTCCGAATCTAAGAACAGAGGAGCTTACTTTACCCCATGGTTTAAGTTGATTTTTTTGTATTTTTATAGAGGACAAGCTGGGGCTGTGTGCTTATCACTGTTTAGTGGGTAGTGGCTTAAATTGAATGGGAGGAGGAGGGAAGAAGAGCACAGTGCCACTCCCCCAGATCACCCTGGGTGATCCCATCACACTCAAACTTCCTAGGCCTTCCTCCCACAACTTTCTTTACCTCCCTAAGTGCTAGGTTTACTTTTATCACCTAGATTACTGGCATGTTATTTTATTCATTCTGTTCTGGACTTGAAACCTAATTAGTTCCAAGACATGGCATTTCCATGGATTTCATGTCTGGGGCTTGAGGTTCTCTTTCCTGCATATTTGAAGTTCATGGAGGGGAGAGGTGGGAGCTTGGGCAGTAACCAGGTCAATCCATGGAAACCACAAATGTTTGAGATTTAGTTGCTTGTGTAAGACAGCAACAAATGAGAGGCTAGTTTTCTTCTAGCTACTGTTAGGTTGTATTGAATTCTTACTAGAAGCTGTGTGGTTGAGGGAAGAAAAGGAGGTAGAATTAAACTGGTGACCTTCCTAAAATAACCTCTAATCAAGAATTAGAAGTCAGCTTAATTGTCCAGGTTGTGATCAGGGTGGGATACCCTCCCCAAAGCCCACCAGGCATAGTCTGGTGATGCCAGTTCACTTAGTGGAGTATGCAGGGGCCCAGGCTATTGCTGTCATCCATTGTCATCCTAACTCTTCTCTGTCTCTCTCTCTCTCTCTCTCTCTGTCTCTCTCTCTCTCTCTCTCATACTGATACACAAATATAAAAAGCAGAGATCTTTCCCTGCCTCTGATGTGCTTCATTGCCCCCATGGTCTTGCCCTGCCTTCAGTTGTCTCAACCAGAAGTGAAGGCAGAAGCCAGGCATGACTGAAGTGGTTTTTATAAGCCTGCCAGGCTGGGTGTAACATTTGACAAGAATGAAAATATGATTGGAAGAGAAGCCACTTCTCTCACCCACCTCCTCCCTTCCCAACCCTACCACACACTCCCTTTCTCTTAAGAGCTTTCTTCTATCTGTGCATATTTGATCGCCTACACAATATTGATAGAACCACCACTGATAACACATGTGTCCTCCCCTACAGCTGCATGCTGCTTGAAATACTGTCTCATAACTTCCATTTAAGCTTAGACCTGAGCCAAAAAGCCAATCCCAATCAGATTTGGCACAGTGTTTGTAGGGGGATGTTTAGCATTTGGGGAGTAGAAGGAAAGCAGCCTGAGTGATCTCAGAGTAGCACATGTTCTGGGTTTAGAGATGGGTGTGTATGTGTCCGGGATGTAGAGGGTAGCACCTGGAACCTTTCTCTCTACAACCATAATTTTGTAGTTCAGTGTTCTGAAGCAGCTGCTTCTACAGAAAAACTTCATAAACCAACCCTCTAGAAGACCTGCAAACTTAGCTTTGTTACAACGAAGTTGAAAATATGACCACTTTGGGGTTATGTCTTACATTTCTATAGTGCTTTATAGTTCTAAAGCATTTTGACATGCAGAATCTCTTGATTCTCACAGTTCTAAGAAGTAGGGTAGGTATTGGTTTCCTTATCTATAAAATGGTACTTAGGAGGTCTAAAAAGATTATGTTAAAAGTCACTGTTATTAATCAGTGGTACAGCCAATACTAGGACTTAGCTCTTGATGCTACTCTAGTAATCCAGTGGTCAAAGCTGACATTCCTCTGGCACTTCAGGTTGAATGTTCCCAGTCATCTTGTGTGGTCAGCAAATAGAAATGCTTTTGAGTAACTGAAGCAAAGCAGACTTAAACAGGGAAAGTCACTTGTATATCTCTATCTATCTATCTATATATCTTACCACCCTAACTAAATTGTAAGTCTTTTGAGGACAAATGCATCAAGTCTTTAAAGCTTTTAAAAGCTTTAAAGCCTAGTATAAGTGACTTTGAGACCAATGCCAAGGATCTCCTACTATAAGTGACTGAGAGTTGCTGTGTTTAGTGAGTATGAGTGACATGAGGAGACCATGTGAGAGCTGCTTGAGCTCTTTCCTGTGTTTTATTTAGACATGCATTTCCTATCGTAAAGCAATTCACTAACCACCCTTGATGGAGAGGGGAGCAAGGAGACAGATGCTGTTATATATCTGTCTTGAGATTTGTTAAAGGGAGAAGGGATCTAAAATGTAGAAAGTCAGAAGTGTTTGCTGAATGTCCATGGGAGACACTGAGAACCTTGAGGAAAAACATCAAAACAAAACTATTAAATAGGAATACTCTTTAACTTTTCAGATATAGAGGATAGTGATAGAGAACAGCATGTTTGCCATATGGCCTAGACTCCATTCCTGCAAGATGCTTGATATCTTCTTCTTCTTGCCTCAACAGGGCCCAGTACTGCTTCCTCCACCCCCAACTTCCCCTTCATGTATCCTTGTGGTAAACTGGTCAGACAGACATTATCTATTCTAACACTACATTTTCTCTCCCCTACTCATAGACAACACTCCCTTTGCTAGTTTTAGGTTACAGAGATAGGGTTGGGGTTATTGGGCTACAAATGACTCGAGATCATTCAGGCATTTGCCTAGGAGGAAGTGTGGGAGGCAGTGACTTGAACCCCTAGAAAATTTCACCTGTGTATTTGCCTGGTTTATTTCATAGAGGTTATCTGGTCTTCCTGTGATAGGTGCTATCGTATAGACAGCTCATAGTACCAATGTAGGATGAATACAGAGTAATTCTTCAATCATATTTATATAGCTATTTTTTTCACACCTGTTTAAGTCACACAGCTATTAAACACCTATATGTACAAAGGTATTATGTTGGTTACTGTGGAAGATAAAAAGATGAAAAGTGAAATTGTGTCATATTTAATGGTGACAAAGAAAGCTCTATATAATAAAACCATTTCTGTGGCTCATGAAAACAGTGGTTTGTTTTTGTTACTTATTTTAGTTCCTCAAGGATCTGTGATTTTAAAGTTTTTTATTGGTATCTTTTGTTTTTACATCACCTTCATTTTCCAAATGTCCCTTCCCTTTTGCCCACCCAGAGAACCATACCTTACAATCAAAGATTAAAAAATTTAAAAGGCAGATAAATAAAACTAAATATCGCAACAACTAAGTCTTGACTGTATATGCAGTATTCCTTAAGCATACTCCTCCACCTCTTCAAAGAATGGAAAGTACATGTTTTTTATGTGGTGTTTTCTATTTCTATGGATCATATAACTTTATGTATTAGTAAATTCTCCGCATAAGTTACTATAGACAAAAAAATTATCTGGTAGCTAACTCTCTGTTAATGAGCCTGTCCAAACTTAGGCTTGTCTTAGGATGATGGACGTGCAGCTTCTTACAAGGCCTGCACAAAAGAAAGATCCCTTGGTAAAACTTGACAAAATCTACAGTGAAGTATCAGAGAACTTTTTTTTTTAATTCCAAAAAGTGAGCAAGTTCATATAACGAATACTTTCTCTAATCTCTATAGATGAGCTTTTTTTTTTTTAAACCTTTGGTCTTCTTTTTTAACTTATTGGTATTCTTGGTGTGTTAATGTTGATAGGGAGAAGAAAACTGCACTGACCATCAGGTAGCAGTCCCATCAGTTTCGTAACCTTCCTTCACCCTTAAGCATCCCACCCACTTATGTATCCAAAATCCTACCCGAACAAAAGAGTCCACAGATGTACAGGACAGGGAGAAAAAGGTGTGAGATGTGCATGCAGGGCAATTCTTGCCTTTCCATATTGTAGAAAACTTTTTTGCTTGCTCACTTGCTTTAGGAAGACTGAATTTCAGCTTTGATTCATCTTCAAGTCCAATAAACTGGGAAAGTGATTTCTGCAATTATAACCAAATGAGATTACAACAAAACAAATTTAAGGGCTCGTGGAGTTCATTTTGATGAGATTTTATCAATATGTATTATCACAATAGCTCTTAAATCTCTCCATTTGACAGATGGGGCCACTGAAAAAAACAATAACCCAGAAACAAAGACACTGTCTCATCTGAGTTCACATAAGCAAAAGAGGGTGGGGCTAAGACTTGAACCCACATCTCTTGCTTCTCAGCCCAAGCAGGCCACCTTCCACCCTCATCTTTACAAAGACAGAATTTGCCTCAATTCCTGGAAGTGCATTTGGTGTATACCACATATTTGAACCTTTTTAGTCTAATGTTGGAAGCAGCTCAGTCATAGGGAGATATGCAGCAGTCAGCTGAAGTTCAGGGAATGCTGTCAGGATGTCCAGGTATCTTCTTGGGAAACCAGTTTCCTTGTTGGCTTTCTGTTCCAAGTATCGTTCTGTACTGTTCTGTTTTCTCTCTTGAGATGCATTGTAGATTTCATAATGTGGAAGATGAGGTTTAAATGATCTTTTGTGGCCATTACTCTCTGATTTAAGCTCTGTGGTTATGCCTTCTAGAAATGCAGTTCACAGTCCATCTATGCTGGCTCATAAACTCTCATCCATGTCTTTCCGTAAGTTCACAACAGGGGCCTTTGTGTGGAAATTAT